>JALIZF010001766.1:0-625000 GCA_029948255.1 Telmatactis stephensoni
TAGAAAGAGAAAGACGAAGAAATCTCACTGAAGAAAAGCGAAAAGCTGAAAGAGAAAGAAAACGTGAATGTAGACGAAACTTCACGGAAGACGACAGACTACAGGAACGTGAAAGACAAAAGGTGTTGAGAGAGAACTTCACCGAGGAAGACAGGGAACACGAACGCCAAAGAAAAAGGGTGTTGAGAAGCAACTTCACCGAGGAACATAGAGAAGATGAACGTGAAAGAAAAAGAAGTTCGAGAGGGACTGTGACCCAAGAAGAAAAAGAAAAGGAGAATGAAAGGAAGAGAAATGCCAGACAAAGAGAGAGACTTAGACTTCAACAACTTCGCCGTCTCAGGGGGGAGATGACAAGCACTTCAATTCTCTCAGGTAAGACTATAAGCTGACTTTCAGCTTCAGATGTTGTTATGTTGACATATGAGTCTAGATGTACTGCTGTTTTCTTTTTCTCGGCTTTTCGTTTTGGACAATCATTATTTGCGAGATTTAAATCGTAAGTAAATTTTAGATAAGAACGAAAATGACCGAGCTGATATTGCTAAAATTTTGTGATGTACTGGCACGATTCACTTTGTTATATTTTGTTAAAAATGACCATGCAAAATTTGAAGTTTTTTAGCCAAATTTAAGGATCATTAAATTATTAACTGAGAAAGAAAATATTTTCCTACCTATACAAGCAATATTTATTGCAAAAGTAAAGATAAAGGGAAAAAGAGTTTTTGAAGTAAAAAGACAGAAATGTAAAAACTTTTGAGAGCGCGTTTATAGATGGCGTGATCGGGTTAAGTTAGAGAAGGCTTTTTTAAGGATAATTTTGCTTTCAATCAGCGAAAACGGATGAGTTTTGCACTTTTTTCTCGTAAAAACCCTTCCGAATCGCGATGCAAAACTAATTGCGATTTTATTGCGAGAAAATATATAAAGTGTAGAGAAAATCAAATGATTGGCGGACAGTTTCTATGGCAACCATGAATTCGTCAGTACAAAATGGCGGCGACAACAAAGAAGAATCAGCAGAAACAACGGAACGATCGATTAAAAATACACATGGATGATTCTTCACCATTCAGAAATATGCATTTTCAAAGAATTGCTTAATGAAAACTCAAAGTTACAGTAGTAGTAATCTTCATAGTATTAAATTTACGGAAGTTGTAACGCTTGTTTTCTGGAGATGTCGTCGAAACAAACATTTACAAGAGTGATCAACAGATACATTATCGTAAGTAACCTTCTTTAAAACATAAATCTACATTAACTTACAAACGTGTTGATACTTTTTATATTTATTCCGAGTTTAATGATGTAAGGAGAGGGGAATTAATTAGAGCTATAGTGAAGCCAGTTACTTCGTTTGCAACCACGTGGTATATTGATGTTTTGAAATGTTAAAATATTATTAAATTTGCTAAATAAAATAAGATGCTTATGAACTTGTAGAGCAATTAAAGCAACACCTCTGGGACAATTTTTGGAGTGCAAGAGGAATTCCTTACCGAGTTATTGGCGAATGAAGTTTTCAAATAATATAGTGTGAATCTATGGCAGTGCCATCTTGGAGACTTGGAGGACATATCATTATCCTCCAACATGGCTGCCAACATTGCAGAACATAAACTCAAGCATAAAGTAGATAAATATCACTTAATTTAACTATGAATAGCATTTCTAAGTATACCAAACTATGTGGCTAGATAATTTCCTGAATTCTGATTGGCTAATGCATGGTCTGTATTTTGCCATATCAGGACTGCTGTCCCGGATGAAAAGAAAAGTTTGCATTTAGCAATTGTTTTAGCGGGACTTCTCAAAGCCATATAATAAATAAGTTATTAACCTCGTTTGCTCTGTCTGTATGGGAAAACTTATCAGACCCTGGTCTTTTTGTATAGACCTCTGACTGCACTTGGTCCGTACTGTCAAGACCTCAGTCTGATATTTTCCCATACAGACAGAGCAAACGAGGTTAATAACCCTTTAGTATTTTTATGAAAACTACTTCCACCATATTCTTACCTTTTCACTTACATCATCAAAATGTTTTTAGAGCCCTGAGTAAGATCAAAGTGCTTTAATTTATAAGAGCAAGGAAAACTATGTATGTCTGCAGAATTTTGAATTAAAATGAGTTTTTATTGCAAAGATACAACTATTTAAAATGCTAAATCTATAGTAATTAAGAAATGTATGGAAGTCCATGTTTGTGGACCACTCTGAGGGTCACCAAAATATCAGTATCCTCAAAGAGATAAGAGCCTCAAGTGAAATCAAAGTAAATCCATGTAAAGAGCGAGTAAAACTACTTATTATCCAACTCATCATAGACGAGTAAAAATATCGCGTGAGTAGGACTGGAGTGAGTAAAAATATCCAGCGATATTTTTACTCCTCTATACTGGTTTTACTCCTCTATACTGGTTTGAGCGTGAAAGCGTGAAAGTTTTGTCTTGATTTTCCTTGAATATTATCGAAGTTGGTAAGCTCTAAAATAGTTCTTGAATAAAATAATTTCATAAAGTTAAGTCGATTAAACTAAACTCATTGCTGGCAACACATATTCGCCTATCAGTTTTTGGAAGCTATGCATTTTTTTGAGCTACAAACTTTAAAACACAAATCAATGAACACAAAAACTCTGAAGAATAGCTCTCGTTTATCAATTAAACTGAACATACCTTTATTTTCTTGACCACTGGTATTTGAAAAACCCCTTGGGTATGAAACACAAATCTAAACTTGTTCTTTTTCTCTCTGATATGGAGGAATGATGATGGTCCCGTACAAAGCAGCACTCAAATGGCTGTAAGTTCAACCTGAAATATGGTAAATTCCTTCAACTAGTCCTTATTTCAGTCCAACTACTTGCCATGGTCTGTCCAAAGTTACTTGTATAGTTATCAAAATTAAGCTACAGAATGGACTCTTTTGGAACTCGTTTCCAACTTGACTTCAGACTTTCAACTGGCACTTGTTTTGTTGAAAATGGCTCTCAAACTGAGGTCACAAATTTCCTTCATACTTCATTTAGTCAAGAGCTTTGTAGTTCCAATTTTCCAAAAGACGTAGTTTGCCTTATGGGCAACGAATTTTAACAGAAAACAGACGAATTTAGATGAAAATTCGGCCGTAGATGACAGAATGTGACTATACAACTGTCAGAAAACTTGTTTAATCAGTTTCTGCGTATTAGCCAATCAAAAATCGTCCTGCTAGTCACGTTGAGTAATGCAACGTCATGCGACGATAAAAAGGTTTTGGAAAATACCCCCTTTGGCTAAAACCAAGGTCCGACTGGATAATAAATAACTTATTAGACACTATTTGTGTATAGTATGGCCGAATATATTTTACTCGTCAACTTGTATTTTGGCTCGCCTGCGTGACTCGTAAAATATCCAGCCATACTCCACACAAAACTGTCTAATAAGATATATATATCCCTGAAAATTTTTGAGCCAGAGAGCTTTTGTTGCAAAGATATGAACAATTTTATTTACTCATTCTCCAGAGGATGGATGATGAAGGCCTGTTTGTGTTCCCAACACATCGTCTGGAGTGGGAACGGAACAAAACTAAGTTACTTGAATGCAACAGGCTTCCTAATCATGCAGTAGCAAAGGTCAAAGCAGTGAATAATGGGAAACATGCACAAAAGGCTGACAGCAACAAGGCAGGAGGATTGTTGCAGCTTGTTTATCTTTGTCGTGACAGTAAAGTTATGCTTGTAGCAAATCTCAAGGCTGAATGGGGTTTGTACAATGGAGCAGTTGGCACAGTGGTGGATGTTGTTTACCTCAATGGTAGAAGACCGACTGATGACCCATCACCACAGCCTGACTTTGTGTTGGTACGCTTCAGTGGGTATAAAGGACCAGCCTTTATAGATGAACACCCTACTATTGTACCAATTGTGCCTATCAGTAGGTCAACTGAGTGTGCATGTAGGTGCATGAGTTTACAGATTCCACTGAGATTGCCATGGGGTACCACCATCCACAAATGCCAAGGAATGACAGTTGGAGAAGGTGAAGCTTTTAGATACGTTGTGATACATCCTGGTAATCATGCTTTCGAAGCAAAAAATCCAGGGGCACTGTTCGTGGCATTGTCACGAGCCAAGTCAGCAGGAGGACCACAAAGAGGACAGATTTCGCCCAGTGAACACAGCAACTACTCATGCACGGGCGAGAGAAATTCAAAGACTACAGTCACTGGCATTAGAATGCCGTAGTAGAGAGACTCTAGTGCCAGCATATAATGAACAAACCTTCCAGAGGCTTGTACAATGGGCTGCATCTAGAGCAATTAATTGAAAAAGTTACTGAGGAACTGTGTGCATTATGCAGATAGGACAGATGGACAATTCATTGCATTTTGTGACTAATAGGCATGATGCTTTTTCACTATGACATCATACCAAAACAATCTTCTATTTGTCATGTAAAGGATCATGGTCACTAATTTAAAAAGCTGACAAAACAAATAGAAAACACACCAAGGCAAATGAAATAAAATCAACTTTAAACTAAAAAAAGTACAGAAAGAGCTCCAAAATGCAATTATAATGTATTATTTCTACAAAGTTTATTTTTCAATAAGAATGATTAATTCCATCTTTTCCACAAGTCATGATGTCATAGTGAAAAAAAAAAGTCTTAGTGGGCTAAAACATGTATCCCTGAAAAAAGCATTTTGTGTTGCTATGAGCATCTATGTTTTTGCATGCTGGAATTAGTCTTGGTGGCTAAGGCATGTACCAGATGCTGAACATAGCACATTTTGTGTTGTTATGGGCATCTGTGTTTTTGCATGCTGGAATTAGCCTTGGTGGCTAAGGCATGTACCAGATGCTGAAAATAGCATATTTTATTTTGTGTTGCTATGGGCATCTGTGTTTTTGCATGCTGGAAATAGCCTTGGTGGCTATGGCATGTATTAGATGCTGGAAATAGCAAACCCAATGTGTTCCTATGGGCATCTACAAAGATGTTTCATTGCATTATATGGTTAAGGCATGACTTTTAGGGCAAAAATTAATCTCCCAAGGTATGTATAAAAAGAGTCTTTATTATTCATCTGGCCTCATGACCAGTTAAAGTCCCTATGACATATTTTTTTTTCTTTTCAAACTCAGTTCTGGGAATATATATAGTTGAGGTCTGATCTTTTTGTCTTATTTTTGAACACTCCATATTTTTCGAGATATAAAGGTTTCAAATTTCAAAATACAAATTTGATGACGTCAGGGGAGTTATCATTCATTATACAAAACCACTGAAGATGACCTGAAATACTCTTATTTTTTCATTTGGAATTTTTTTCCATTGGTAAAGCCTGTGTTTGAGTTAAAAAATGTGTTTGTGTATGGAAGACCTCTTTTAGATACTAAAATCCATGAGAAGCCGGTGACGATGACTCCCCTGACGTCATCACATTTGCATTTTGGAATTTGAAACTTTAATTTATATCTCCGAAAATATGGAGTATTCCAAAATGGTCACATTTAAAGGAATTCAATGTCACACTATGACGAAACAGTTTGGAGTAATGCTAGTTTGGAATAATGCTGAAACTGAGCTCAGATGGATAATGAAATAACTTATTAGACAGACTATTTATGTGTAGTAGTACATAGACATTTTCAAATGTAATATAAAATTTTTTTTAAACATTTCAATGAAATATAATAGCTTAGTTTGTGTCATTGTATGATCAACTCAGTCTATACAATATCTGTTTTAGAATCAAATTTGTCTTGCTTGTTCTTCATTGTATTTTGTTTGCAGATATCTTCAAAACCATTATATAATTTGACATTGGCATTAAGTGTAACTCCAACAGTGACAATAAGTGCATGGTAAGTGATTGATCTAAATGTCCCATTTTTTATGAGATAAATTATTCTTTAAACAAGACAGTTTAAAATTGATCCTTATTTTTATAAAAATTTATATTATATAATTTTACTTACAACACTTGATATTGGTTGATTAGAGTAAGCCAAAGTGATCCAGATTTCTATAAATTTTGGCGCGTTTGCCCCAATTCAAGATGGCGGACGAAAGCGTGAAGTGGCTTATTGCTTTTGCAGGAAAGCTATTTTTTAGCAACATCTGGTATTCAGGATCCGGATGATAATGAGAGACATTTTTTAAAGTTCTACTTTTACTCCTCTGGAACTTCCATTTTTCTTCAATACAAACTCTGTAAGTTGTTCTTTCTCTATTGGCCCCTTTCAGAATTACAAAATCCCTCCGTGATGGGTGCGTGGATATTTCAGGGAAATACATGTTGAACATAAACTGATTTATAATTATAAATTTTGTTAGTTTTAATGGTACACAAAATGTAGTTGCAAGTTACTTAATAATATTTTAGTGATATTTATAACATGGCTACAATCTTGTGCGTGCTCTGATTGGCCAGAAAGCTATGAACTATTTGCCCATGGGCTGCACTACATGTGCACTATCTTCATCATCGTCTTTTTCATTTGAATCGTTCATTTTTAAGATGTTGACACTTATAATGCGTGCTGTGATTGGCTGAAAGATCTACGTACTATTTCCCCATGGGCTGCATGGCTTGATCTGTTTTTAACATTCTAGGCTCTGTTATAAATCAATTAGACATCAGAAAGCCGCTTGCCCATTGCGTTATAGACGCACTTGAGAAAATATAAAGAACTCTTAACAAACTAGAGTCACACTCGGCTACGCCTTGTGCCCTCCTTACGTTTGTTTTTCATTCTTTATATTTTCTCTTGTATGTTAATATAACACCATAGGCATGTGGTTTTCTGTTGTCTAATTGATAAACAACCTGCATGACCATCAAGGCAAAAGCCCAAAAGCTTGGTAAATTAAATTTAAGATGAAATTTGCCAGTGAAAACAAAACAAAATTGAAGATGAAACTTTAATCCCAAAGAACTTAATGAAGAATCTATAAAATCTAGAAGTAACAAACACAGCATGACAATAATGCTTTATGCAGGTAATAGTAAATTGAAAAAAAGAATGAAATGCCTAACCATATGTCTTTGACATAATTTTATTCCAGAAATCTACAAGTCTTCAATTGATGCAACATTGTTCATTGTTGCAATCTAAAACTTGGTGGAATTTTGAAAAGTCAATGCTCAATTAACATGAGGTAAAATATTTCAAGTAAATTGAATTAAATTAGCATTAAGATTTTTTTTAGCAATATGCCTGCAGGACTATTGAATAAAGGATCGATCTGCATTTGGATAATCATTTGTTATTTTGCACCAAAGGGTATTATTGTTAGCAATAATAATTTTTATGTTATCCCTCATTTTGAATGACTGGTGTAAAACAGTGGGAGGCCTGGGGCCAAGATGTTGGAATTGATTATTTGGTTACCCCCCTCTAGGGGAGCTTTGCCATGAAAAATTTATAAAGTAGGTAGCTTCATTTTTCAGCTCTTGGTTTTCATTTGCAAATTTTTAGCGGTAAGATTGTTTTATTTGCGTTCATTTTCATTCCACGCTATTTTTAACGTTTTTCTCTCGCTTTCTTCTGTCAATATTTTCTTCATCCGCGTGTCGTGACTTTGCTTTTTCAACTTTACTATGTGGCAGCTTTGTGTTCGTGATTTTTGAATTTCGCGACAAGATTTTTTCATGGCTAACTCTCGCCCCTCAGTGGTTTTTAAGGCCAGTTACTCGTTCCAAGTTTCTGAAGTTTGTCCGGAGGATATCACAATGTAGTCGATCAACGATCTTCAGTGGTGTTTCTCTTCGAAGTGCTATCTGTTCATGGAGTCAACATCGCAGTTTTGGCGGAATGGCTGTGTCGCGCAAAATGATATGGTTTTTACTTGAGCTGAAACAACGTCTTGTCCCGAGGTAGTTGGCTTTAGAATTTAAGTCGTACTTCAGTGTGTTGGTTAGCGTGGTTGAATCATTTGCAGTTGACAAAATATATGCATTATTTGTTGAAACACAGTTCTTGACCTTTCACTGTGGAGACAGTGTAAGTTATCCTCTTGTTTTTTGTTACTAATGTTTTCGCTGAGTAAGTTCTACACCAAGGTTGATGACTTTGGTTGTCAGAGCAATAAGTTTTTGGGACCATTTTAACACTATGCGAATAATGTGATTTATTGAAGCGGGAAAGTGGAATAGGCTCTTCATGTGGCGCTGTGTGTCCCGAAAGTGCTTATTTTTCTTGTCTATAGTTCGTTTCTGAAGACTTGGTGTTTATCTGAATAATAATTTTGACCAAGAATCAAGAAAAGATTTTGCTTTTAATTGAAGGATGTTATAGCGTTCATCTGGTTACGGTGGCCGAGACAGATATTAGATAACTATTTGAAAAGGTCATGTGATACTGGATATCGGTTTGGTTGGTTCCCAAATCGATGATTTCACAAATATTTTAATGAAAGATTATCCGTTTGATAAAATTTTTTCAATAGAATATTCTGTGGTTTAAATGTTGATCACCTTTTGAAGCACCTTTTGAGAATGGATTCATCAGCTGATTGAGACCCAACAATATGCTCTTTATTGAGTTTCAGATCTGCAATTTTGAAAGCACTTAGCCTATTGAGCAAAAAATAAATGTCTGGATAAAAATGGTAAACTACCTTAGTTACCAACAAGGGGAAAGTCAACTTAACCTAGCTATTTCGAAAATTTAAATTATGAATTTCTTTCATTTATTCATGCAATTATATTTCAAAATGTAAATACATTCTATTGGATACTTTTTACAGTATATTGTATTCATTTATCCTTCAATATTTACTGCTCAAAGGCCTTTGGTGTATATGAAGTAAGTATCCTATGAATTATTTATTTATATTTGTGACTTTATGATTGTGGGAATGGCTTTATACCAGGATATCCACAATCTGAGGTGACACTAGTTGTTGCAATGTTATGATTGTTGGAATGGTTCATTGCCAGGATATCCCCAATCTTTATTGTATGGGCTTTTGCTATGGTAATTCAGCATAGCCCTTGATTTATGTTGCTATGGTAATTCAGCAACTGTCATAATATTTTATGGGTTTTTGCTATGGTAATTCAGCATAACCCTTGATTTATGTTGCTATGGTAATTCAGCAACTGTCATATTATTGTATGGGTTTTTGCTATGGTAATTCAGCATAACCCTTGATTTATGTTGCTATGGTAATTCAGCAACTCATAATTTTTATGGGCTTTTGCTATGGTAATTCAGCATAGCCTATGATTTTGCAGCGTTAAGGGGTGGCGCTTCAATGTACCGGCGACACTGTTGTGTAATGTCTGCCAAGTCACCCTGCTGCGTTTGATGTTTAATGTTATTGTGGGTAACATGTATACTGTTTATTGTATTGTGGTCGTACTTTATGTATGTTGCATTCATTGTATTCATTCAAAAAATTATTTAAAAATTATGGTTGAAGTTATATATTTTCTTTGCCATCAAATAGGTGGTTTATGTATTGAATTATATAGACTTATCTATTTGATCCTGTTTATTTCCTGCATTTTTATAATACTGATGGTGGGGCACCACTGGTGGCCCCCAAATATTTTTGTACATATTTTGCAGCCTGAGTAATTCTACAGTCTAGGAGACCATATAATCCCTGTGCCCTAGTCAGCACCAACTTGGATAAGATCCAGTTCAAGGATGGTGAGATCAGCAACATTCCTTTCATTTCTGGGTGAGGCCATTCATCCTCCACCTACTCAAGCTGTTGTGTCATCCAATAGTTCAATGCCACTGTGCATGGCCTATAGTTCTGTTCAGGCTGATGCCGTTTGTATGACAACCCTGGCTACTAGTTCCTGTTTGACAACAGCTCTCCATGAACCTCCGGTTGTTGCTGCTTTGCAAACTTTGTCTGATGTTTCATTTAATGCAGCTGGTGGGGCAGATGCCATTGAACAGGGGTGGGTGGCATCTGTGATCCTGTCAGTAATGGGTATGTCTCTAAGGGAATGGTGTTGTACCCCCAGTCAGCAAGCAAGCAAGGGACGGTTGTTCTCTAATGTGTTCCCCATAGATGTAGTCTTCCTTAAATTTAAGATTGACTTTGGGTTTTTGCTTGCTACTTTGCTAATTTTAGCACAACCTCTGACTTGCTCATATGTTTAGAGCCAACAAACGGGACCAAGCCCTTTGTGTCCACAGATTTTAAGGTTTTTATTTTAGTATACACCTCCAAGTATCCTAGTTAGGCCCCTGCATTACTGAAGTATGTGGAAGTTCACTATCTGAGATTTAGCTCTTGGGAGTGGCAATTCGCATTAGTTTGATACCAGCATGTGTAGCTACCTAACGAATAGCTAGAATGCAACATTGGTGGGGAGTTATGCCCCGGGGTTTTTGTGTATTGTAAACTTTGGTTTCGGTTGTCCATGTAATGATCGTTTGATTTCCAGTAAGTGCAAGGTTATGATTATTGGAACGATTTATGGGTCTGGGATATCCCCAAGCTATTACTCTACCAGTTATTGTTCGACTGCTTTAAATGCAATTTTTATGATTGTTGGATAGGTTTAATACCAGGATATTCGCAATCTAATGTAGCATTATGATTGTGGGAGTATCTATACAGTCAGATGTGACAATCAGATTCTTGCTATGGTTATACCAGATTATATCCACAATTAGATGTTTTTTGGGATTGTTTATAATTTTGGCATTATTTATGATGCTCCAGTAGATGAGTTGCTCTTGCATTTCACATTAACATACATAGCTTGGAATGGGAATCTTGCACATATAGATACCCTTGGTGTGTAAAGTTGTTAGCTATGAATATGATATTGTTGCATGTCTTCAGTTGTTTTCATTTCAGCATCTAAGACCTTCAAGGGGGCAAAGCAATGCACAATGGCCAACAGTGATAACGAAGATCAACAATTAGGCACCATAAGGTTTTTAAACAGTGAATCTTCAAGGTCAAAGTACTGTTAATATTCTAGCTATATGGCATCATTGAATAACAACATGGCATATTTAATAAGGACAGCCAAAAAGTTATGTCATCCAAGTTATGGAAGTTGATGTCAATGTAAAGCAGAATGGCCATCAGTTACAAAGAAAATCAACAATACATTCAATACAATCAGGCTTTCATCATGATCAGTGGATCCTCAAAACTGCACAGTCAGATTGTGAGATTATTCCATATATGGCTCAATCAAACAATAGCTTCACAAGAACAGCCAAGTATTATCTATATCGTACAAATCATTTCTATTATTTTTGGGACTTTAGCATATGGATTTATCATTTTGCATAGTATATCACAGCAGCAAATGTACAGGGGTCCTTTGCAGCTGTGTCTGTTTGAGGTCTGACAGTCTCTTTAAAGTATCAAGAAGGACACTATTTATAAAGCATATGGATATTTATAAAGCATATATGTCAATGTAAAGCAGAATGGCCATCAGTTACAAAGAAAATCAACAATACATTCAATACAATCAGGCTTTCATCATGATCAGTGGATCCTCAAAACTGCACAGTCAGATTGTGAGATTATTCCATATATGGCTCAATCAAACAATAGCTTCACAAGAACAGCCAAGTATTATCTATATCGTACAAATCATTTCTATTATTTTTGGGACTTTAGCATATGGATTTATCATTTTGCATAGTATATCACAGCAGCAAATGTACAGGGGTCCTTTGCAGCTGTGTCTGTTTGAGGTCTGACAGTCTCTTTAAAGTATCAAGAAGGACACTATTTATAAAGCATATGGATGGTACACCAGACAGCTTTTGTAATATTTTAGCTTGTTAGCTTTTGGCTTGACATTATAGTTTAAGTCAGGAAGTATGGTCTTGACCCCCTCATGCTCTCATGAGGTTACATAGTTTTAGAATAGGAGCAGCCTTTTATGGACATTGATTTGGACTTTCTCATTTTGCATAGGCTATCACAGCAGCAAATGTACAGGGGTCAATTGCAGCTGTGTCGGTTTTCAGATATCAGAATCTCAGCAACATACTATTTTAAAAATCAGGAAGGTACACTATTTATAAGCGTCTGGATGGTACACTAGACAGTTATTTGTAATATTTTAGCTTGTTAGCTTTTGGCTTGCAATTATAGTTTAAGTTACTAGTAAGAAATATGGTCTTGACCTCATTCATGTTCCTCAGTGCACAGTTTTAGAATAGGAGTAGCCTACTGATTTGGGCTTTTGTAAAACCCAGATACTGTAGGGTTGTTAGATTGTTGGCTATCCAGTGCTTTCAAAGATATAATCTTATACACATGGCTCGTCTTTCTGTGAGGCTTCCTAGTTCTATTGTGTATTAAAGTGAATGGGGCAGGGCTGTTCCTTAGATGATCACTTGGATTTTTATATTTGCTAGATGTAGTGCTAGGCTATTGTAAAGCAAGTTACAGGGGTAACTTGTAGTATTTGTTAGTAACTGGTGTAATTCATTATTCATGTACAGAGGGCATGTAGCGGCCTTTGGTTTTTAGAATACTGGCAACTATATGTTCTTTTTTACAAGGTGGCTGATCCCCTTTTATTAACTGTTTTTGATTTTTAAATATTCATATTTCTTTTTCCAAATGTTAACTCTGAGTTTAATATTGCAAGACTAACTACAATTGATATGATACTTATGTATGCTTGTGCACATGCAGTTGCAGGGGTGACTGTTTACATTGGACACAAATGTCAGATCTAACGGTTGTAGGGCTAGCTTTTTTATGTCTTTTTTCTGAATTTCAGCCATTTTTCTACAGTTGCAGGGGTGACTAAAGAGCTGGCTGATGCAATAATAGCCTTTGTTAGATTGCTTTCCGAGCTAGGGTGGGGCTGCCCGCTTTACCCAAGCGGTCTTTGGCGGTTTGTAGCCCTCACCTTTGATGGGGCACATATCGGATTTGTTATGTGAAGGTCAATTTGACCATTTCATTAATGAATGTTATTTATAATAAAAGCGGTTATGTGCCCTTGGCACATAGCCAAATTTTATCCAACACATTTGAGTAGTGTCTGGCACTTTTTCCCATCAAACAGAGCTAGCTCGGTCAGCAATCATGTCAGGATTCATGTAATATTTTGATATAACTATGAGGGATGGCATAAAGGGCATTATTGTTAGCAATAATAATTTTTATGTTATCCCTCATTTTGAATGACTGGTGTAAAACAGTGGGAGGCCTGGGGCCAAGATGTTGGAATTGATTATTTGGTTACCCCCCTCTAGGGGAGCTTTGCCATGAAAAATTTATAAAGTAGGTAGCTTCATTTTTCAGCTCTTGGTTTTCATTTGCAAATTTTTACCCTCCTCCTCCCCATTCCATCCAGTCATCTAGTCGTTATGTTGTTTGGCGGTTTGTAGCCCTCACCTTTGATGGGGCACATATCGGATTTGTTATGTGAAGGTCAATTTGACCATTTCATTAATGAATGTTATTTATAATAAAAGCGGTTATGTGCCCTTGGCACATAGCCAAATTTTATCCAACACATTTGAGTAGTGTCTGGCACTTTTTCCCATCAAACAGAGCTAGCTCGGTCAGCAATCATGTCAGGATTCATGTAATATTTTGATATAACTATGAGGGATGGCATAAAAACATTTTATTTTATCATGTTTAACTTAATAAGAACCTTCTTATATGTACAATATGGTGCACTCTGATTGTATAAGACATGAAGGGGCAGGAGGCATCTTCAAAGTTATGCACAAATTGACAACTTTAATTAGTGCAGTTAATTTATCCCATACAACTATCCCATACACATGAGCATGCAATAATCAAAAGGTAGCAAAATAATAATTATAATTATTTTATAAAGTTATACACATATGTCATTGAACTTTCCATCTGATAAAATTTATCTATTATTTGACCTATGGATGCTTAAACTTTGTTACTTAAGAGTATATTATCCTAACTGAGGTAGAGAACTCCTCACCAGTTCTAAAAAGGTGCTGATTATATATCATGAGTCCCTGTGCACTTAACAAATTGAAGATGGTTTTGAGTTGTCTGTCCTCTTATTGACACACTCTTGACGTCATAAAATGTTCAAAACTCAAGGGAATTTTCACTGCAAAGTTTTAAACATTTTATGGCCTCAAGAGTGTGTCAATAAGAGGACAGACAATTCAACTCAAAACCATCTTCAATTCGTTTTTTACAACAATTACTTATATATAATAATATATAATAACTTTATTGTAATAATAATAACATTACTACTACAACAGGGCCAGAGATAAAAGTTAAAAAATCATTTTCAAACGGGGGAACAGAATGAGTGTGCGCACTGAAACATGTCAGCAGTGTGTCTGTCCTCTTACTGACACTCTAATCAACCAAATGCAATCAGATCGCGAGATTAGTATCAAGTGTTGTAAAAATAATTGTTCTTGCAGGCCTTAACTTGCTAAGGGTAAGTCACAAGTAGTTTGAAATAAATTTAGCCAACTGAATTAAGAGACAGTTCCTAATTTAGTCATAGACTCAAAGTCATATGGAAAAAACACTCTGTTCAAAAATTTTATCACTTTTTTCATTCTTACTTTCAGATACCTCCATTAATGGATTTAAGATTGCCTTGGGATTTGGCATGGTTGTGACCCCTTTTTTCTCCACTCACAGAAATGTAAGTATATTTCTTACAAATACAGTTTCTCCTAGTAAGATGATGTCCACATACAGGTGAAAGGGGGGGGGGAGGAAAATTATTGTGTGTCTCATTTAGATAATTGTGTTATTTGCTATTATTTTTCAAGTAGACTTCCCACTTCATGGTTGTGAGCCAAGTGGTCCAGTAAAAATGCCACGTCTGCTTCCTAACTACTGAAATAGATATGCTTACAATTCAGCATAATTCATTTATGATGATAAAAGAGCTGAGTAGGGAGAAATAAGAAAGCTATGAAAAAAATCAGGTGATGGTTTATTAGTATATGGGTATTCCTGTTTTCATTCTATGAGATATCCTGAGATAATATGTGCTGCCAATTGAAATTATTTCTAATATAATCAGTGGTATATGTATGCAGTCAAGAGACTCTGGCAGAATTATGTGAAAATTATGGATGCACACAATACTTTTAGATTAATGGATGGGTCTGTCATCACATGCAAGTTCAAAATTGTAAAAAATATGAGTTTTTATCAGAGTTCACAATTCACTCACTGTTTAATTCATTATTCTATCAGATGCCTATCATTGAATAAGAGATTACCTTAGGGTTCTCAGCATGGTTGTGATCGTGATGCAAGTCTAGCTAATAAGTATATAATCTTGAGGTTAACTCCCTAATTTTTACAACTAAGATGCAAGTAAAATATTGATAACAACAAAAGGTATACAATTAAGATATACAGTTGCATTTATTTGTTCATTTATTTTGTTCATTCATGTACAAGGTGCTTGCCTTCCATTGATTGGAGATTTAACATTGGGGTTGTGCATTGTCATGAGAAATTAAATGTTCCAATACAAGAGCAAGTGGTTTTAAATCAAGGTCGATTTTTGCTATACAATACGTACTAACATATATGCGTATAATGTTCACCAGGGCAACCAAAGGGTTTGAGAATCATCATCAAAATTAGTTTATAATTATATGCATTTACTGGCTTTAAGCCTTTGTTTTTATTTTAATTACAAGATGTTTGCCTCCCATCTGGTTGGAGATCACATCAATTGGAATTCTACATACTGTTGTGATTGAGTCAAGTGTGATGCAGTATAATCAGGTATATTTAGAAAGAAATGAAGGCTGCATTAAGTATAATTAACTAATAATTATTTATTTCTTGTGTCTGACTAGAAGGAGGAAGAGATGCTTGCACAAGATGAATTCAGCTTTGAGTTCCTTTAGACCCTAATGTCTGGATTTGTGGATAGGTAAGTGTATTTCTCTTGTTATGGACAACAATTGTATAAATAATTGGCAATTGGGAAAGAAATAATTCTCTATGTGGATGAGAGGGATGAGTGCTATAGTTTAAGCAAGTGAGAAATTATTTAAATTAGGGGTGTATGTGATTGAATTGTACATTTAGTTAGGCCATTGTGTTGTAAGTTCACATTTTGTGCAATTTATTGTTATAATCTGAGTTCATTTAGCTAATTGGAATAATGAATCAGTTGTGGGCTTGGACTGTGGGCTCTCAGTAGTGTTGTAAAGAGTCACATCAAGGAAAATTCACATTTAATTTTTCTTTTTCAGAAGATTATTTGTACCAAATTATATTAACTGCACAGGTGTATATCTTACCTTGAGTACTGGTCATGTGAACTATGCACAAAAAGGTAAGTTGGACGTGATAAAGGTTGATATGTAAACTGTATCAAAATATATGAGCAAGTAAGTGATGATTATGATCTATCTGATGTTGGTCAGGTCTGGACTGTTGGGTGGACAGAGGTTGACTTTCAAAATGTCAGTTATGGAAGCATAATGTCGAGATTTATTTTAATTATTTATTTGATGTAACCACAACCTAGTCAACTGTTCCTTAATACAAATAATTATTATTAACTTTTAATTCTCTGAATTGAAGTATGCATGTGCTCTTAGCATAATTTATTGTCTTACACTGATTATAATCGCAGACTGTTTTGAATTGATAAATGGCCCATAATGTTTGCATATTTTTTATGTTGTGTTCTCTGCTTTTAAATCAGAACTGTCAGATAATGTTGCCTAATATACACTTTTATGCATCTTACCAATTCTATCTTCAGAAAGGTCACTTAAGTTAGAAACTGGGTGAGTGAATTAATTCCTACTTTCAGAAGAGACATATCACCTTATTAATTAAGATGATTCATGGAAAGCTGTCATAAAGATGGTCTGCCCACTGTTTACACTCAGGCATCATTCAAATATTACAGGTACTTTCATGAAATAAAGTATGTGAAAAACTGAATAGAATTGATGTCTATACATGTGTAATTAACAAGGTGGCATATTATATTTACATTTATTTTGTTATAATTTCCCATTTAATTTCAGATATATAGAAGAATTCCTTACACAATGAAAAGATTGGGATATATACTATTAAACATGCAATGAATTGTAATGCTAATAACTGATAACTGCAGGGTCAACCATTTTAAGCAATGGTAATTATAGTAACTGATGACTCACTTTAGGGTCAACTATTTTGTGAAAAATTGTAGCTATATAATATTTAAATTGGGAAGTACTGCTATTTGTATTATATATGAGGCATACAACCTCATCAGATAACAAGAACCCAAGTTTGCATAATAGTTAAAGTTTATTAGTCAATTACATATGGCAGTCTGTGTTTACAAGTTATGCTGTATTTTGGTGAACCTTAACAACTGTTGCATAGATAAAGGGATGATACCTTGTGATAGTGTTTGCAATGTTGTCTAGGTATTATAATTGGATCTATATTGTGGCTGAATTTATTAATCTTAATGTCAGTACAGGTATTTAATATGCATTTATGTCATGATGTGACTGTAACCACAACCTGGTCAACTGTTCCTTAATTGAATAAATTAACTTTGAATTCCCTGAACTGAAGTATGCATGCGCTCTTATTAGCATGACAACTTTTTCTCTCTTTGTGTTTCTTTAGGAGGATAATTAAGAGACCCACCCTGGGTTGCAGAAGATTGTTGCTTGTACCCATCCAGACTTGTTAAGGCAGGTAAATGCAGTGATGATTGACTTAATACAAAGCATGTTGTGTAACAATTGTCGTGTAGATAAGGGTATGTACAGTGCTTGTAATAAATTTTGACTTTTTATATTCTGTGTGGTGATCCTAAAATAGACAAGCTGAGTCCATGAAGCTAGATTACAGGTTTATGCCTTTTTTACTTTATTGGCTCTCTCCCTAGAAGAATAAAGAGGCATATATACTTGGTTATATGTGGTTGCACAAAATGTGTGGTTTGTACTCAAAATGCACCGATTATAAAGTAAAATATAAAATGCACCATTATATATTGATGAATTCAACTCTGAGTTCCTATATACCATTGTGCAGACTTGTCTTGTAGGCAGGTAAATGCAAACACTGTCTAAAGAATGCTAGCATATTAATTAACAACTGTTCCATAGATAAAGGGACAATTAATTGTGTATATCTAGTGTTTGAGATAGGGGTCTATTGTCAGTGGCTAAATTCATTACTCTAAATATATCAGCACAGGTATTGATACTCACAAAGAACTGAAGGCTACATTAAGTATATATAATAAGCTAATATTTCTTTCTTTGTCTCTCTCTAGGAGGATAAAGAGATGCACTTGTGGTTGCATAAGTTAAATGAATTGAACTCTGAGTTCCTTGCTTTGACACCCTTGTCTTGACTTGTAGACAGGTAAATAATTATATGTAGTAGCTGGAACTGACCTTTTGGGCATCAACGTGCACATTTTTTCTTTGTGTTGCAGTCACCAAGAAAGTCTTGTCATAAATTAATTGTCTTGTCATGAAAAGTGTCTTGTCATAAATTGTTGTAAAACTGTAGACTACGCAATTTTAAGTAATATGTTTAAAGGTGACAATGAGGACTGGACGGTATCTCAAAGTCAGCGCAATTTGTTCCAGTTCGAGGCACAGTGAGAACTTTGAAATACAGTCAAGTCCGAATTGGAGGCCTTTAAACAACTTCTCAAACTCATTAATTATTCAAGAGGAATCTTTGGTCAGATATTTACCCATTTTATTATAATGAAACTATCGACTAATAGTTATGCATGGACTGATATTTTCTATAACATTTCAAAAAAATTCCTTTCTGGTCAACAAGCTAACTAGTGGCTTAGTGGCATGGTAAGCAGTAGAGATTAGTAAGTTAGTGGTTAGGAGTTAGAGTCTCCGTATTGGTTATAATGAAAATATTTCAGTAGACTTTTAATGCTTTTAAATAATGTAGATAAGGAGCTATGTTTTTCTGAGCTAATATTTCTAAGAGTAATTATAGAAAGTGTTACCAAAGTACATTTATGACATAGATATATACATGGAATATTAAACACCCCAGGATTGTCTGGAAATTATTTCCAAGTCCAAGTAAATAATTATAATTTGAAATCATTTCAAAGTACTTTAGAGCGGATTTTGAAATCAGTTCAAAGTACTTTAGAGCGGACTTTCCGGGGTTTCAAAGTTCAACATGTGACCCAATTTGAAGCACCTGGTTGGTTGATTACCTCATGAATAATCAATGAGTTCGAGAAAATAGTTTGCCACTTTAAAATATTGACTTTTAGTGTTTGTTGTTGTTGTTGTTGTTTTTGTTTTGAAATATTAGTTTAAATCTTCGTTTTTGTGTTTACTAACTTTATGCCAGTAACACACTATGCCATAGGCTTCATGCGTGCGTGCATGCGTGCATAATTCGGAGGGGGGGGGGGGGTCTGCTCTTTAGATGCTCGCAGGTAGCCCAATCTTTGGTCGATTTATTCAAATATAGAAATTTATCGAAATTGTGTTTTTTTGATGGATTGGTTGCACTTTAAGGTGATTTAGAGGAGGAAAGGGGAATGCATTGCATTTCCCAAAGCAGTCAGTTTGTCCAGGATCGTTGTTGACATCATTCTTTCAGTTTGCCTTTTTTTGCATTTTCGTTTCTTTATCTATATTTGGATTTGAGGCCATTAACCACATGGCCTCATAGAGGTCTATTTTTATAATTGTTTTGATCTATTCATTTGAGAACTTAGTGACAGAATCCATCATGGATAAACTAGGGTAAATTGTTTTTGATTTCACATTGTAATGACAATTCATTCTAGTGTAGACTTTTTGGTGACCATAACACAAAGTACTATATGTACACGCTGATGCTGAAAAGGTTAATTGCTAAGCAGGTAGAAAAGGAGCCAGCATCACATAGTATCAAAAGGCATTTATTGGGTGTATTGTTGCTAAAATTATTTGTAACTCTATATTATCAAACTCATTAATATTTCATTAGAAAACAATGGAAATCACTAGCTGTAACATAGATTTGTATATCGGATAAAGATTTTGATTTTCTAAGCAAAAAATAGTCAAACTTGGAAAATTCAGGTCAAATATGATAATTGACAACTAGAAGTTGGATAAGTTAAATAAAGAATGAGAGAGTGTGTTATATTGGCTCTAAAGATCCTCGCCTTCGGCTTGGATCTTATCCACTGATATAACACACTATCTCATTCTTTATACATTACTTACAGGAGTTTATGTGTAGAAAGAACTGAAGCATGCATGTGCTCTATAAAGAAATAAACAATTGTTTTGTCTGTGTTTACACTGTATACAGTGCTTACTTTTCTTGGAACATATTGCACTGATATTACATTGCTGTGTTTCTTCTTAGAAATTGCATAAAGAAGATGACTGTAAAAGAAACATGTTTGAACCAATTGGAAATTTACAAGAGAATACAGAAGTCAGAAACAAGAAGTTCATTCAGATGCAATATATAATAAATGACTTTCATCTCTGACAATGTATACTACTATACTATACAGGCATTAGCCTTGACAAATAATTGAAAATCAAGGACAAGTTTATATTTTCACTCAAATATGTATGAAATAGTAATTGTTAATATATCCATGTGCAATATTTGTTGAAATTGATAATTTAGAAAGTTGTATAATATATTATCATCCCACTAAAATTAGTTAGCCAATTAGCTGTTAGATCTACTGTCCTGATATTCCACGGTATAATAAGGACAGTTATTGTTGATATCCTGAAATATCACGGACAGTAGATTAATTGGAATTGATTTCTAACAACCCAGAAAAGTTATACTTTTGTTTTACTTTTTTGAGAAATGTCATTCATCAGAAAAGTCAGAATATATTGTTCAAAAAAAAAAAAAAAAAAAGATAATTTTTCTCTCCACTTCTGAAACACGTGAGTGCACTGCACTGACTCGATCAAACTCCTCCTGGTATCATGCCGAATCAAACCCAAGTTGCCCAATTACTTTTAAGAAAATTGGAAAGTTGTATTATATCTTAATGTCTCTTGCAGATGCATATTTTTTTAAAGTTGCTATGATGTACATGGACATACTGTTTACATAAATCTCATTTATTGCATAAATGAAACTGAGTCATAAACATTTGGATTTCAAAAATGACAAGAAACAATAGGCAATATGAATATGTTACAATGTGAGGGCATGCACAATTGCCTAAAATTTTCTATGTTGCTTTGCAAGATCTTGCCAACCTTCATACATTTAATGTAAAAATTTCACAGTACTAATGTCTTCAAAGCCATCAATTAAGGTATTTGCCAGCAGATCATTATTTCTAAAAGTGATGGGGTCTTGTCATTTTTGAAGTTTAATTCTTTGTTTATGGCTTGGAAATGTCACTAAAGTTCCACCTTATTGCAAGAACGTGGTCATATAAAAATTAATATAGGGAATAAGGAGTAATTAATTATATAAACAAAATATATACATCACAGCTGTAATAAAGGTGACTAAGCTTGAAAGCCTTATAATAATTATCGGGAGACTGAAGTGCAAGAAGTTTTTTCAAACCCTAAAGCATAAATCTCTCAATTTCCACAGGAAGCCCAATTCATTTGAATCAAAAACAAAGTATTTAAAATTATTATTTATCTAAATGGGAGCTCCGCTATTAGGTAGTACCTAATTTTTATATTATCTTGATACTCTTTTTTGGACTGGCTCTATACAATATTTCCACTTAGTATTAGAATTCAAGATGTCCCAGTACCGCGAGTCTGTTCTAGTACTATAGACACACAACCAAAGTCTCCGCTCGCTTGCCCAAGACGCAACAACCCCCAACACATGTGATCCATCCCCTTAAATACCGCGAGTCTCCCTCCCACAATGCCCCGGGAGGGACCACAGGGAACCCGCTACACTTGAAAAGATTTTCTCGTGTTCTTTATTACACACATTGTAAAGAGGTTTCAAACTAATGAAAACATCTTGGAGGGATACTTTTTTCTCTGGAAACTTGTCAACCCACGTCTGGAATCCTTTCCGAACAAGTCTTTGGAGTGCTTCATACATCAATTAATGAAATCTGATGGCACGGTTGTACTTGCGTCCCTCAAGAACACCAGACACAGATCCTTCCGAGATCACCCAAGATTCGATGCATATATCTCTCAAACCTGCATCTTCGAAACTCTTTCCAATTATGTTAAGAAGAGTACAAACCGTGTGGAACATACCCATTCTTAGTACAATGTCTTTAAATTTGTCAGGATGTTTCCAAACAATCTCGGTTGCCTTAGCATACAGAGCTTGGTCAAAGACCAGGACAATGCTCTTCAAATTAAGTGCTTCTTTGATCTTCAATGAGCAGGCCAAAACCTCATAGACGGTTGACATGTTGGTAGCCGGTGCATCGATTGTGGGAAGATATCCAATATTATCCTGACAAACATCAACTTCATTGCGCACTAAAATGTTAAAGCCAGTCCATCCACTAACTTTCTGGTTAACTTCTCCATGTAGGCGCACTAAAACCCACCGTTGATTCTTTCTCCGCGCATTATCTAAGGCTTCCTCGCATGTTACTTCTACATATCTTCTTGGCTTTGGGCCTTGACGCTCTCCTGCATTGTATATGGGCAGATTCACAGTATTTAGTGGCTCCACACTTCTTTGCTTAGTTTTAGCTATAACTGTTGATAGTTCTGTAGGGAGTTGTGGGCCAAAATGTCTAGCCTGTACTGCTATGCCGTTGACACGGTGCAATGTCTCTTCACCAGACAAAGTCTCTTCAAGTCTGTCAATATTGTCCCATGCTAATGTGGTACCAATATAAGGTTGTATATTATCTGGTAATGGAATCTCACTTGTTGATGCCATTTTCTGCAAACAAAGAGCAGTGTTGATTTCCTCAAGCTGGGAATAGGAAATACCATGACCGCAACGGTTAAGTATCTGAACAAGCTCAACATTATTTGTGAGAGTCTTCACTGCATAAGGAAGAAGGACTTGCATTATCACAGATGAATATTTTACAATATATATTTTTTTCTTTCTTTCTTTCTCTCTTTCTTTCTTTCTTTCTTTCTTTCTTTTTTTCTTTCTTTCTTTCTTTCTTTTTCATTTATTTCCCTATTCACTACTCTGTACATACAAAACACAACTCACCTTTGTGACATTTCATTTATCAATTTCATCCAGTCAAAGTCTTTCATGTCTGGAAATTTATTTTGCCTTAATACAGATGGTTCTTTTCTTGTACAAATATTTGTTGAGCTTTCATTTATTTCCTCAAGAATGATTGCTTTACACTGTAGATTGATATCTAGATTAGAAAGCACTGATGAGGCTATAAATTTTGGAATCTTAACAGTCTTAACTGCTTCAAGAATTCTCGCTAGTTCTTTTTTGCTGAGGGTGTTGACAGATGAATCTAGAATCTGTATTAAAATAAAAAAGAAATGCAGGGGATGAAAAAGGATAATTAGGAGAAGATTTTTCCTTTCACTAAAAGAAAACTGGTATCTTTTTAAGAAACTGATATCTCTTTCATTACATTTCTCAAAAATAACAGGCATTTTATAAATTCAGGGTAGATTAAGTACCTGCAATTTGTGTACAGACTGCAATATGTTTATATACAGCTATTTCAAAAAACGTTGAATACTGAATACTGCATTCTGCATACTGAATAGTGCATTCAAAGACCAAAATGCCTTGTAGTTCAGTTTGTTTTGGAGATGACATAGTGAACATCCTCTATAACAGCTATAACTAGACAAATAAGTGGCAAAACGACAACGGAAATGATCAAAAATGCAATTTGTAAGTCTTGGAATGCACTATTCAGTATGCAGAATGCAGAATTCAGTATTCAACGTTTTTTGAAATAGCTATATCCATGAGTGGAGATAGACAATTGCAATTTTCCTAAAAAATTAGGGGGTTGGGGCGTCGCCCCTCGCTACACTGACTAGCAAAATATTTCTTATAGTTTACCTTTGGATTGTTTTGATCTGCAAATTTTGGAAGGATACTCGCCTTGCTCAATGTTAATGTCGAGGACTTCTGATATTATGTTTAACAATTTTTTCTTTATGCCAGCTTTACTAAATACATCTGTAAACCGATCAGCGTTTTTATCACTCTGGCAAAGACAACAGCATTTCAAATTTCCATGGAAATATAATTTTTTAGGAGTTTCCATTTTGATCCATAAACCGACCTCTTGGCAATAATTCCCGCTAAAATTCTAAGCCAGTCAAAAGCGATAATTCACGCTTATCAGCCAATCAGGATCGAGTAACAAGTGGCTGTGGATTTTCCCAATGGAGCTTTCGAAAAAAATGGCGCGTCCTGTCCTTAACTTCCTTGATGCAGTTCATTTTGCTCTAAATGCTGCTGGATATCAAGATATATTTTTGAAGGTAAAGCCGCTAAATGTATTGGAATCCTTGTATTTAAACAAAGACACTATTGCAGTTCTTCCAACGGGCTATGGTAAATCATTTATATTCCATTTAATGCCATTCATGTATGATTATCGGGATGAGAAAGGTAAAAAGTGCATGATACTTGTAGTAATTCCACTAAGTGCTTTGGTAGAAGATCAAACCAAAACCTTGAAATCGCACTGTATTGATAATAAATGGTTTATTGAAAAACTATCACACCGTAAATGGTGAATTACAGTTTTAAAAGACTAAGAGAAAAGGTATATATATATAAATATGGTTAAGGTATGTAACTATAAAAACTAATTAATACTTGCGTATTCTAATTTGTAAGCATGCAAAAAGCAGTACTACAAATTTCTATTAAAATCTGCAATGGCACTAGGAAAAAAACCACTCTAAACCTCTCAGGCCTACATTTGAATAAAGAAAAATGCGATGCATTATGCAACCTACGGCCGTTGGAGTCGGCCCTGGTCGATGGCAGGATCGAATGTAGGCGTGATGACGGGTCACAAGCAATTTTCTCTAATGTTTGGGCGCAAAGAGAGTTTCTTCTTTCGTCAAGCCGGGGAATGGATGTCCTTGCGAGGGCTTCTTCGTATGAGAGGTCAGGGAACAAGAGGGCTCTTTTTTGAAGTTTCTCAATTTTGTCGGACAAGTATGACGGGATGCAGGTACTCCAGACGGGACAGCAGTAATCAAGCATGGATCGGATAAGGGCTATGTATATTTTAACTAGGTCTTGCGGGGGTACACCAGCGTTGCGAAGGACACGAATAATATGGAGCCTTTTAGATGCTTTTTTGGTGATGTTGTCTATATGAGTATTCCATCTAAGATCGTTTTGTACAGTTAAACCAAGAACCTTGAATTCCTTTACGCGTTCAAGGGAAACATTCACATGTAGTGGAGAAGATAAACCAGCAGGAGAGGGATGGAGAAAGGAGATGGCCAGCTCTTTACATTTCTTTGGGTTCAGGCGCATATTGTTCGTTGAAGCCCATCTGGAGATGTTGTCGAGATCGTCCTGAATGGCTGGAGTAGCGTCTCTAGCCACTGACTCTGAGATGGTGATGTCGTCGACGTACATCCAGTGCCTTGATTTAAGGGGGCAGTTTCTTGCCAGGTCGTTTTTCATGATAAGAAAGAGTATAGGGCCTAACTTTGTGCCCTGGGGGACGCCTGCCACTATAGGAGCCCAATCTGATGTGGACCCCCCTACTTTAACTGACTGGGTTCGGCCAGAAAGAAAACTACAAATCCACGGGATCAGTTGATAACGCTTTATTGATGCGTCTATACTTCGATGTGAAAACTGCCGTGAGCTGCAAGACAATGATTGTCACTCTGATAGTGATTCTAGTGACTGTAGTGATGGCGAAAACGAGGTCTCTCAGACAACTGGTCAAAGACTAGTCAATCATCGGATCCTATTTACACACCCTGAAGCTTTTGTATCCTCAAAGGTTGGAAGGCAGATATTATTATCCAAAGAATGTCAAGGTAGAATGGCAGCTTGTGTTATCGATGAGGCACACCTAGTGGCGCCGAAGCCTTCAGAGCTGCCCACAGATACCCTCTCCAGTTGGCCATGGACGGAGTGTTGAGGAAGGCAGTCTAACAGTTAACTGGATGAGTGGAGAGCCAGCACCAATGGCTGTGTTAGAGTTTTTATCGTGCCAGTGTAAAAAGCGCTGCCAGTTGCCACATTGCACATACCTTTCAAATGGTTTACATTGCACAGACTTGTGTAAATTACCAGACTGTGACAATTGGCATGAAGACATTATGGAGGCTATCGACGAGAGTGAAGATGAAGATGATGATTAGACATTGCTCAATCAAGAATCAGCCAGTCACACCGGACTCAAAGAAAAGCAAAATAGATCTTGTGATGAACATAACTCTTTGCTATAATTCCGTTGCCATGGAAAAAAAGGCAAAATGACAAATTTGGGGATAGCTTCTGTTTAAAGTCATATCTATTGCTTTAATTGCCATATTTAGTTTTCTTATTAATGTAACGAAAGAAAATTCCTAAAATTGCTTGCACTAAATTAGTTTAGTTTTACCATGATATGATTTGATTCTATCAAAGCTGAACTTTGTTTTGTTAAAGGATACAATGCATTGAGAACTGCAAGCAATTCTACCTTATCAGATGATAGAGAAAATGAGATGTTACTGATAGAAATCAAAAATTGAAATATGAATAAGGAGAAAACTTTATGTTATATAAGAAATCAGCCTATGTTGCCATAGCAACCAGACAGAAATGTCTTGGTAAATGTCTTTAGAACTTGAAACAGCCTGTGACATTTATTTATCTTACGTAAATCACAATTCACAAAGTAAAACATTTCATATTACAAAACTCCGTCAAGATAAGTGGTTTAATAATATTCGTGACGTCATTTATAATCACGTGATCTACACACGAAAGCTACATTGTTGACATGGCTATCATACATAAAAACAAAGTAGAGGTATCAAGGTTTATAAAAATGTATGGTAGCCTTTGTCCCTAAGAGTGGTAAGAAATTCAAAATTTTGAGGGTCTGGCCCATGGACTATAACACACTATGCCATGGGTTTCATGCATGCGTGCGTAATTCGGAAATACCCGAAGTAGACACGAAGTGTCAAGCCGAAAGATATGCGAACGTCGTGCGCCCGTCCGAGGGTGTTTAAGTCGATTATCAATAATTATACCAAATTATATACACACCTTGAAGGCGAGACCATGCGATCGTCTTTCCACGGCTTTCCAGCACGTGACACCATTTTCACTTAAACTGAAATTGTTGAGGGAACTAATTCCGTCCAGTTTTCCAACCTCGAACGAAGACAAAGTACTTCCGTCCACCAGCGTAACACGAACTCCACGAACCCCACTGCTAGATATAATGGCATCACGAAGGTCTGATGCTGTTTGTACATCGTGTCCTTCATTAATATATCTACGAACATGAGCCTTGATTGTAGCGGCCATCCGGTCACATGAGCTTTTACCATCTTGGGGGTCGCTAAAATCTATTCGACTAACCTGGAAATAAGAACAAAATTAATCGTAATGTCTGTGTACAAAAATAACGCCGAATTTGCGACGTGAAAAGAACTTTGTCTGATAGGATGGAAATCTAGATGGAAAGCCTTACTACAATCACCTTAATTCCAGTTGTTTCCCCCATTAACTGACATGCTGTTAACATTGCTACACAATGGTAGCAGCCGGCGTTGTCCTGTCTGTAAAAAGCAGTTGTGAGGTCAGGATTTTCCATCTTTAGCGTGCGTAACGTGTGTTCCATAATAGCAATGACGGCGTCGCTGTCTTGAGTGCAGTTCTTGACGACATGAACGAAAGCCTGATGTTGCAAATTTCCAGAGTGTGACTTACGAACAGCAACACTTATGTGCCAAGAAATTCCCCGCTTCCCAAACCAATCCGCTTGAGTTTCTCGGTACTTTTGGGGCAGAAACTTCATTGCCCAGTCTTGAGTGATGAGGATCTGATCTGGGGCCAACTGCTGTAGAATTAAGATGCGAGGTTTATCCTGTTGTATTGATCGTAGCTGATGGGCCTTCCACGCCTGGATAGATCTGATCGCTTGTTTGAAGGTAAACTTGATGTCATCGCTGTATTCGCTTTGTTGGTTATCGTCACTATTTACCGCATCCTCGATGGTCTTAAGGGCAATTTTTAATTTTTCACAAGACGAGCACGACACTTCATGTTGATGGTTGCATGTTCCTGCATAGCAAGGATCCTTTGAGGTACTTAGGGCATGGATTATGCAGTGGTCTGCTATTTCACTAGATTCCATCACATGAACCTGTTTAAAGCATAATCATAGGTCTAGAAAAAATGGAAAATGTCAAAGGCAGAAAGAGATAAAAAAGAATGAAAGAAAGAACGAAAGAAAAAGAAAACAAACAAGCAGACAAACAGTCAAACCAAAACAAAAAAAAAGAAAAGGGAAAAAGAGGAAAAATTATGTTGAGTGCATGCTTACCTTATAATCAGACTTTAGATACTGCTCTCCCTCTTTCAAAGCTTTTTCACAGGATTCCACCCAGTTTCTCCCTTGAGTGTGTTCTAACTTTGCTGCCACTTCAACTAAATCATCAAAGGCTTTTGACCCCTCGGCTGAAAAATAATCAAGACATTGAAGGGATTTTCGCACGGTAGCGGGACATACAGCCAACAGTCTTCTCATTGTTTTCTCACTAAAGGGCTCCATGCCGGTCTCTTTACAATATTGCGTATATTGTGCGCATATCCTTGAAGGGATCATCGTACGAATGACATTTGGAGTCTCCAATCGTCGTCCATTTGAAAGCTCCACGTAGCGCTGACCAAATGGAAGGTCATTTATGATGTGCGGGCTCGTGATAAAGGAGAGGAAGTGATCTAATTGCTTCTCATCCACTCGCATTCTAGAGGCTCTGGTCAAGGGCACAGCAACTCCACGACCGTACTTTTGGAGGTGTCTCCTTGCAACCATGAATCGATAATCTGTTAAATCAGGTATGTACTGACGAAGTTGATTAAGTGTAAGCAAGTCTGCCATGACCGACAAAACTTGCAGCCTGGTGTGCCAGGTATTCGCGTTGAAATAAGTTTCTGCCAAGGCAGACAGGTACTTTTCATTTGCATATGTCGACTGTAATCCTAGGGCGTTTTCTACTCCACGAGACTCCTGAACAGCTAACCAGAGTTTGCCTGTATCCCTCGGTGCAATCACTTCAAGTGAAGCGACTATTGCGTTTGTAGCTCTCGCGACATGATATTTTCTCGAGCGTACACTCAAATTCTCCCACACTTTCTTTGGCTACGGTGGCCGAGAAGGGTCACTCAAAGTCGTAAATCGAAAACCCGAAATTACAAATTCAAAAGTCTGTAAATCGAAAAGTCAAAATGCAAAAGTAGTCCATTGTCGAATCAACAATCGCCAAAAGACAAACTCACCATTGTTCTGCCTACAAAAAAGGCTGAACTAACTTTGACTTTCGCTTTGCTCACTTTCGCCTTTGCTCACTTTAACTTAGAACACTTTGACTTAAAGCACTTTCAATGTTTACTCACTTTGACTTAAAGCACTTTCGCTTTCTTCACTTTGACTTGGAACACTTTCGCTTTGCTCACTTTGACTTGAAGCACTTTCGCTTTGCTCACTTTGACTTGAAGCACTTTCGATTTGCTCATTTTGAATTAAAGCGCTTTCGCTTTGCTCACTTTGACCTGGAACACTTTCGCTTTGCTCACTTTGAATTGAGTCAATTGAAGCATTTTCGCTTTGCTCACTTTGACCTGGAACACTTTCGCTTTGGCACTTTGACTTTCTTCTAGCGGCCGAGAAGGGTCAAAAGAATACCGCTGCTAGGCGTTCCTGGTTTTGAGACAGGAAACCCGAAAATATATAAGTAATGAATTCCCGCGCGAGTTCCCTGTCATATGAAAAACAGGTTATCTTTTTTGAAATTTTTTGAGCTTCTTGTCATTTTCAGGGGACAACTTTCTCTTCAACCTTAGAGAAAGTGGTTAGCTAGCCACAACGCCAACGATCAGTGTAGAAGCCTTGTTTAATATCGGTGTTCCAAAAAATAAATTTTTCAATCTCCTGCACACCTTTTCATAGATTATGCTAGACTTGCTAGGCAAAGAAATTGGCTATTTGTCGGATGCATGCGCATACACGTACATGTTCATAGATTATGCTGACACACCATTCTCGTACCCAGAGCCTGCATTCCTCTTGGTCAGCGACCGAGAAACGAGAGGCTCTGGCCAACACAGTTATTTGGAGCACTCTGATTGGTTGACAAAAATGTCTAACACGCATGCTCGACCAAAATCCAAAATGGCGGAAATGGAAAAAACGCCGGTGAAGAGCGTATGTGGAAGTGTTTGCCGGTGCTGCAACAGCAATCTTCAAACTTACTGGCTCAAAACTGAGCGGAAATGATGGGCTACCTACCAAGATTTGCCGTGCATGTTACGCGAAGGTTTTGAAGTTTAAAGAGTTTGTGGTAATTTTTGATGAATCTACAGCTGCGCAGCAATCTTCTCGTTTGAAAAGAGGAAAGTCTGTAGGCGAAAGCCCTACTGAATCTATATCTCCATCTGTGCGTCGATTAAATAAAAAGTCTAAGCAAGATGGTGCAAACGGCAAAGGTAAACCAGATGGTGTTTTTGCGCGCTCTTTATTTTCATCAGGCTCATCAGTGTCAGTTGAATGAACTGGAGATTCTGCCGTTAAATTATCATGAACAAGAAGATAAAAGCGAGACAGGAGATACTTGCACAAGTATTGTAAAATCGGATGGAATCCGTAACCCGAAGGTTAGTTGGCTAAAGAATTATTATAATTAAGTTATAAGCTTAAGCTATTGTCCTTTCAGTGCAAAGTAGCTTTTTTTTTCAGTTCACTGTTGATTGAACCAGCTAGTAAGGTAATATAATTTTGATTAATCCTTGTATAATGTTCTATGTTATACCTTATATCTGGTAAACATCCCAGCCATCATAAAATAATGTTTATTGTAATTGTAATATTAATACAGCCAGCCCAGATTAGCAAAGCTACCTGCAGGCTTATGTTTGTATTAATCTTTTTTTTGTAACAATAAAACTTGAATAAACTTGAATTGTAATCATTAATCTCATAATTAATTAATCTCATAATGAATTAACAATTTTTTAATATTCAGAATTCATCGTTAATCTCCATGTTGGATATCTGATAGAGCGGGAATTCATTACTTATTATTTTCGGGATTCCTGTCTCAAAACCAGGAACGCCCACGCCCACCCGTCCTCGGTGACCCTCCCCTCCCTGACGCCCTAGGTCTCCGAGCCCGAGGAACGCCTGGCGGCGGTATTCTTTTGACCCTTCTCGGCCGCTAGAAGAAAGTCAAAGTGAGCAAAGCGAAAGTGTTCCAGGTCAAAGTGAGCAAAGCGAAAATGCTTCAATTGACTCAATTCAAAGTGAGCAAAGCGAAAGTGTTCCAGGTCAAAGTGAGCAAAGCGAAAGTGCTTCAATTCAAAATGAGCAAATCGAAAGTGCTTCAAGTCAAAGTGAGCAAAGCGAAAGTGCTTCAAGTCAAAGTGAGGCAAAGCGAAAGTGTTCTAAGTCAAAGTGAAGAAAGCGAAAGTGCTTTAAGTCAAAGTGAGTAAACATCGAAAGTGCTTTAAGTCAAAGTGAGCAAAGCGAAAGTGTTCTAAGTTAAAGTGAGCAAAGGCGAAAGTGAGCAAAGCGAAAGTGTTCTAAGTCAAAGTTATTTCAGCCGTTTTTGTAGGCAGAACAATGGTGAGTTTGTCTTTTGGCGATTGTTGATTCGACAATGGACTACTTTTGTATTTTGACTTTTCGATTTACAGACTTTTGAATTTGTAATTTCGGGTTTTCGATTTACGACTTTGAGTGACCCTTCTCGGCCACCGTATTTGGCTGTCCAACCACTAAACCAGACTTGCCAGAGAGCTTCAAAAGCTCATTCAGTTTCAAACGACAAATTTCTAGGTTCGAAGATGTTTCATCTGAGGACTTAGTACTCGCTGTGCTAACATCTTCAGAAAATACAAAGCTGGGGTCATCTGAAATAGTAATCTTGCTAAAAGCCTTTGTAAGAGAGCTAGTACTCTTAGTACACTATCTCTACACTCTTTGCATTGTATTCCTATTACAAGAAATAGCTAAATATTAGAAATGAATAGCCGCCGATGAAAATGTTCAGTTTGTGTACTGCAAAGCTTACCTCGTCCTCATCCGAACTTTCGCTAACCATGGGTTCTGCAGGGGTAACGATAATCGTAGGTGGCAAGAGGGCCTTATGTATTGGTGAAACAGGATCTGTTTGAACCAAGCTTTCATTTGTTGGCAATGGGACTTCTGTTGATGTGGAAGGGACCTCTTCGGCAAATGACAAGTGGCCTTTTTGTTCTGATAAAACAGGGGTTCCAACAGTTTGAGCCTTCTTTTCCATTTCAAGTTTCAGCTGACTTCGACAACGTTTACATATTGCTAAAAATGCAGAGGTATATATATTACCCACAGCCCAACCTTCCTCTAAGTTACACTTCTACTCATGAAGAAGTGTTAGTGTTGAGCAATAGCACAATATATTATGTTTCTCGCAATAATGTCATGTTCATACGACTAATATGAACAACTTATTGTAAACTTACGGGAACCAACAGGTATAACATGTTTTGTAATTTCATAGAGTCCTTTAGACTGAACAGCTGTCACTGCCTTATCTCCTGTAGGGCTTCTTGTCGAGAACATCTGTTTTATGAGTCAAATGAGTCAATGAGTCATGAGTCATGAGTCAATGAGTCAAACATTAAAATTACCAATATTTCACTACCTAATAGTTGGAATACTGTACTAGGTCTTCATAACCTTCTCTTTGGCATTGCGACCATTAAAACGATATAAGCTTACAGCTTTGAATTTTGCATCGGACCGAGCGTTCATACATATTTTGTTGAAAAGTTTGATACGGACCATTTGCTTTAAGCGAATTTTCTGTTTTTTCTTTCTCCATCTTTTTTTTGCACCGTAATCATCAGGTAGGGGTTACATCCTGATGTATTTTCGTTAATTATCCTTAATAGTCTTGCTGGAAGAGTGGAGCCATTTTTAATTGGGCTTCCTGTGGTAAAGCTTTAGTCAGCGGTTTTACCCATACATGCCTTCGTTTCTCTCCCTCTCATGCATGTGCCAGTGAAAAGATGGCCAAGGGAACAAATAAGGAGGTAAGGTAAGTTAATCTTATTGCATCCCTTTTAAATCAAGCTTTTTCTTCTATATTTTTTAACTCCCTTTCAATTATTCGATCGCTCGCTTATTTGTCATTGTTTTAAGGTAGTTCGGGACCCTTGCTACTGCGCATCTCCGCGCGCATTCGAGCGCGCGCACTTTTATTAAAGAACATTCGCTTGTCCGTGGGAAGTCTGGGCACTAGTGAGTCAGCGATTGAAAACCGAAGAAATTCGTTTTTTTGGTGAAGAAAAATAGTACTTTATCGACCAGATTCTGCAAACAAATTTATCAAAACATGTTGTGCACCGTGTAAAGTAGGAGAAAAAGTTCGAACTATAAAATTTAGCGAATTCTTATGAGTCGAAAAGGAGCAGAGAACAACGCTAAAATGGCTGATTTTTTTGTGTTCGTTTTCGAAGATTTTTACCCTTTGTTCTTCTCTAACTCTTTAAACAATACGGTGACCCCCTGATTTTATGAATAATTTATGCTCATAATTTTATAAACTTTTCGTATAAAGAAAAAAAAGAATACTTCTATCGTTTCGATTTTGAGTAAATTTATAATTTTTCTGTCTGATCCTCCAAAAACGTGTATTCTGGAAGGCCATTTTTCGCATATTATTGTTGATATTTCGGTTCTTTGCAAATTGTTCGGCAACAACTTAGTTCCAAGTGTTTTTCTGCATCCCAGGCTATCATTTTGCTTGCTTTTGAATACATTTGGTTGTTACAAAATTCTTATAATTTGACCAGACATCGCGAGGCCATTTTTCGTAAAAAGATCACCAAACACCCCACATCTCCCCCCTCATATCTCAAGAGTGACCTCGGTGACCCCCCATTTTTATTTTACATTTTATTTCCTCCTATGCCCCTCTTTCTTTGTAGGAATTTTGAAGGCAAGTTTATCGTAAAAATTCATGAGTCCCGAACTACCTTAAAACATTTAATAAATTATTCATGACTAAATTATTCATGACTTGGTAAGTGTTTGCATTGTGATGCAAATATCTGCATGATGAAGAGACCTGAATATCTTGTGTTTCATCTGCACATGTTATTTAATTCCTTTGAACGTTAAAAACACATATTGTTATAACTTAACTGAACGAAGACGAAGAAAAGAAAGAAAAAAAAAGAAAGAAAATTTGTGTCATGCTCTGTGTTCGCTATTAATCCTTTTGTTTCACCGATTGTTGTGGATAAATTAATATTAATGTCACTTTAACTACTTCAAGCCAAATATAAATGTTATAGAACCGCAAATAAAAGTTACCATAATATTGCATCAAAAATATGCAATTTCAAAACTTTATACCAAACATTCTTGCCCCATTAAAAAGCATCCATGCATCTAAAGGGTATTATTATTGGTTTTGCTAATTGCTCTCTTTCTTTTATACTTACAGGTTTTTATAGATCTGACACTAGACAGCCCCATTAAAAAAAAGCCAATAGTAAGTGCAACAAGAAACTTTGAAAAATAATTATTTGCTTTTTAACAATATTAAACATCGTTACGATTTGAAGTTCAAAAGTATATATATATATATAACAATATGTATAACATTGTAACATTTCATCAGTTGCCCTGATGAAGACTTTTGAATAAAGTCGAAAATTTGGCAAAAAAACACTTGTGTTTGCTGCCAGTTTATTGTACAAATATTCACTGATTCTGGTAAAGATCTACACTTTTGGAAGTTATTTGACTGTTTATATATAACAATAGGTATATAAGGAGTGACCGGCAATGATTAAGATGACATTGAAATCATTATTAATGAACTAGTCCTGGCTTTTAACTTGATGATGAGAAAATGTAAGACATATATGATAAATTATTATAGGACTATTGTGATACAGCTAGGCTAATTCAGAGGTGTCATTGCCAAAATAGCTCTTCATGGTTTTCCTTCAAGCGAAACTAGTTAGTTTTAACTTATCTTCTTTGTTTCTCTTAATAGAAATTATCAATTAGTGATGATGAGTATGATGACTCTAAAGCCAAAGACTGTCTCATAAGGAAAAAGTAACACCAATAGTAAGTGTAAACAGAAATGTAAAAAATAATTATCTGGCTTTCTTATAATTTTAAATATGGTTATTAGATTTGAATTAAGTTGTTCACTTTGTTACCACATTGATTGTATAATAAATAGGAAGGCAGAGCAAAAAAGACACTATAATAATATTTCAGCGACTCCGTGTTCCATCTTTAATACTCTTTCATTTCTGCAAATAGCCATCAACCTTTCTCTTTTCTTTTTTTTTGTAAAAAATAATTATCTGGCTTTCTTATAATTTTAAATATGGTTATTAGATTTGAATTAAGTTGTTCACTTTGTTACCACATTGATTGTATAATAAATAGGAAGGCAGAGCAAACAAGACACTATAATAATATTTCAGCGACTCCGTGTTCCATCTTTAATACTCTTTCCTTTCTGCAAGAAGACATCAGTCTTTCATTTACTTTCGGCAACATAACAAGCGAGCTTTGCTTCCTCATCCCACACGCAATCTTCTACCTGATCAAACCACGTCCTCCAGTTTCCCTAGGTAAATAAAGACGATCGACATCACTCCGGGGTGTAGCATTCTGTAGAGTGGTCATCAGCTTCCCTGGTCTTTCTGTCGATGTTCTGTAACTCCTGCTTGGTCCAGTCAACCACTGCCAGCTCCATACCGCATAACAGGTACTGTCCAAGTGTTGATGGCCATGATGACGTTTTTTCCCGTTCAGCTTGGACTTCAAGATCTTCCTTACTCTCCTGACATGTGTATTCTGCTTTAAGCCTTGTCTTCATGTCACTGTGTAGGATATCATCAAGTTCTAAAACCCAGAGACTATTTGTAGCCATCGTCGTTAACAGTGTTAATGGTGCCACAATCGGGTATGATGATCCTTCTTGATTCTGATAACTTTCCCGTTTCATAGTGATGACTCCACACTTCTTGAGTCCAAACTCCATACCAATGTCTTTGCTAAATACATGACGGTATTAACTAGAGAGTTCAACTCACGCTGATCTTTGGCGAACAATTTCAAGTCATCCATGAATAGCAAGTGGTTCAGCGATCCGTCGTTTGCCCATAGATGGTACCGCCCCTTAGCTTTCACGTAAGATTAGGGTCAGTGGGATCAGGCAGATCACAAATAGCAATGGTGACAAGCTGTCCCCTTGAAAGATTCCTCTCTGAATTCGAACCTGCCCCAGTACATCCCGTCCAGTTGTTAAGACAGCCTTTCCAGTTGAACATACTCTTGCTTCAACGTTGCCAATGATATTCTTAGCACACCAATCTGTTAAGGCACTTCCAGTATCCATGAATGTGGTACCATATCATATGCTTTGCGATACTCTATCCATGCCATAGCCAAATTGGTCTTCCGTCGTTTGCTGTTCTTGATCACCATCTTGTCAATAAGTAGTTGATGTTTAGTACCACGAGATCCTCTCTTGCACCCCTTTTGTTCATCAGGGAACAGTTGTTGGTCTTCCAGGTGAGAGTAGATGTTATCTGCAAGAATCCCACTAAACACTTTCCACATTAAGGGTAGACATGTGATTGGTCTAAAATTGTCCACAGCATTTCTGAGGGTCTTTTACGCACAAGACTGTTCTTCCTCTGTTCATCCACTCAGGGACATCTCCTGAATGTAGGATTACTGTTTAGTTGTTCAGCTATCCATTCATGCAGTGCAGTGAATGTATTTCAACCAATACCATGAACACCATCCGGTCCCGGTCCTTTCCAGTTTTCAACTTTCCTTAGCCTTATCTTTACATCTTCCACGTTGACAGTAACATCATCCTGCTCGAGTCTTCCACTCAGTTGCTCTTTTACGCCGTCCAACCACTCGGCATCCGCGTTGTGCTCCACCGGGTTATTCCAAATATACTCCAAAACTGGCAACTTTCTTCAGCATCAGGACTGGCACTATTATCCTCGATTGGTTCCATCAAGCTCCTGATACAATCTCCTCTGGTCGGTGTAGAACCAACTTGTTCTGTCTATACTTGGGTGATCCTGTTCCTCATACCTACGCACTTTAGCAGCCTTCGCTGCTTTAACTCCTCAACAACCACTTTAACTCCCTTTCTCCTTCACTATGTACTTCTGCTCAATCCTTGCAAAACCTTTGTTGACTCTGCTCCAACTTGCTGATATCTTTCCTGAGTTGTGCTATGTGACCAGTCAGTCGTCTTTTCCACATTGGCTCCCTTGTCCTTGTTCTTGCAGGGTCTGTTCCTCATTCCTCAACTATTATTATTATTATTATTATTATTATTATTATTATTATTATTATTATTATTATTATTATTATTATTATTATTATTATTATTATTATTATTATCGATGATCAGAGTAAACAAAATATCGGAACGAGAAGGAAACTGGGAAAGTAAGGCTCTTCATGGCCAGATTCTACGCCAAACTTAAGACAGAGACTCTTCGTCGTGGGATTGGCTACGTAAAGGAGACATCAAGAAGGAAACAGAAGGAGTGATCTTAGCGGCTCAGGAGCAAGCTTTGCGGACGAATGCTATAAAAGCAAACATCGACAAACAACGTATCGGCATTATGCCGAATGTGTCATCAGAGAGAAGAATCAGTAAACCATGTTATCTGTGAATGCAGCAAGCTTGCACAATCTGACTACAAGAAAAGACACGACGACGTTGCTAGAATTATACACTGGGAGTTATCAAAAGTGTACGGACTGTCACATGCGGAGAAATGGTATGACCATGCTCCAGAAGCTGTAATTGAGTCGAACGAAGTTAAGCTTCTGTGGGACTTCAACATACAAACAGACAAAGTGATAGAACATCGACGACCTGACATAGTTGTCGTTGATTACAAACGAAGACACTGTCATATCATCGACATCGCTGTGCCAGGTGATTCGTGTGTTGAAGAAAAAGAGAGGGAAAAAGTAGAGAAGTACCAACAAATTAAGAGGGAGATTACTCGTTTGTGGAACATGAGAGTCACTGTTACACCTATAGTTGTTGGAGCATTGGGAATCGTAACTCAGAACTTAAAGAAATGTATTGAACGTATTGGTTTGAATGTAAAGGTGCACTTGTTACAAAAAGCAGCCTTATTAGGGACTGCAAGAACATTAAGAAAAGTACTAGACATATAAAAGAGACGGAGAAATTAGCAAGTAGAATGTTCAGTAGATTGTTTCTACAAAAACTCGTAGAATAGTGTGTGTTAGTGCTGAGAGTGACCCGTTGATAATGTGAGATATTGAGTTTATTTTACGGGCTAATGAAGAGCACTCTTCTGATAAGAAATGTACATATAATTTTTGTAGCTTTTGGTTTTGAATGTCTGAGGCTTTAGGCTAAAGCCTGACTAGAGTAGAACCAGGAAATTTGTAAATAAGAAATATCCTGTGATTAAATAAAATAATAATAATAATAATAATAATAATAATAATCTTTAAACAGGGAGCCCACTCACGACTAGTGATTTTCAGTGAGGCCCTGAATGACAATTTATGAATTTATGAATTGTGAATGGCGGAATACAGAGTGTGCTTAAAAGCTCGTCCAAAGGCAATTTTCTCGGACCTGCCAAGACATTTTTTGGAAGTTGTGGGTTAATATTTAAAATATTTTAAAATCTCTATTACATTTATTTACTTTTGGCTGTCTTATTCGTATATACAGAAAACAGAACAGAATAACACCAGATCTCTTCTCTGGCATGAAACAACACAGTGTCAAATCATTACCTTTCGACATAGATGGAGATCAAGTCTTCCGGTTAAAGTATGACCCTACATCACCAGCCCTGTCCACCTCAGATGGACGTCCATGGAATCCTTATTATAATTCTAAAAGGAGTGGGTTTAAAGGGATCAGGAGAAGAGCAACAGGTTCTCCAAGTTGTCCAAATGAGTGGTGTTGGTTCAAAAAGAAATACAACAAGGAAAGTCGAGTTAACTTTGAGAAAAAAATGGTACTTTGGTTTGCCACAGTTGCCATACAGAGTCAGTGATTGTACCATGTCCAGCAGTGAAAGTCTGGGAAGTTTCTGAGGATAAAAAAGAGGTTATTGTTTACCATCATGGTAATCACACCTGCATTGCAGTAGATAAAGCCACTTCAAAAGAGTTAGCAAATGATGCAGCAATTGCTTTCCAGAGCTCTAGACAGCTGAAACCACAGAGATATGCAAATGATAAAATAATAAGCACAATAGAAAATGCAACTTGTAGTGATGAGATACATCAAGTTGCAGATGCTCTAGTTAACAATTCAGCAGTTTCCAATATGAAAGCCAAAGCGAGAGCTGAATTGGACAGTTGTGGCCATAATTTTGATGCTGTTGGGAAATATAAGGAGAGTGTAAGTCAAAAAATTGAAGACCAATTCCTCATCTACGAAGTTCACAACAAGGCCTTGGATGGGAGTAAAGCATCATTTGTGTTTAAATCCAGTAAACAACAACTCCAGATTGCATTGGACATGGACAGAGATGGCAGTAATCATCTTAGCGAAGAATCTTGCCACCTTGATGGAAATCATAAAAGATGTGCTGGTTTCAAGACTATCACTCTCTGGATGTACCATCCATTTCTTAGACAAATGTGCAAAATAGCCACCATGGAAGTGGAATCAGAAAATGCAGAATCACTGAATCTATTCTGGGAGGTTCTAAATGAAGCATTGAAAGAGTATACAGGTGATCCACAAGTACGATTTAAGCCACATGGCTACATGATGGATGAGGCAGGGGCATTCTGGGCTTCTATCTTGAATGTTCAAGGTGAAGAGGATCATCAAAGATCTGTCAGTTGCGAAAAACATTTTGACTTTACAGTTAAACGTCAAGAAAAGAGCATTTCGATTCAGGGGAAGATGCCAAAAGTGAGTTCAGGTTTCTTTGTGACTCTGTGCTAAGAGCTCCAACTCCATTGGTATTTGACAAAGCTGCTGAAAGAATGGAAGTGTTTGTTAGCACATATACCCATCTGCAGTCATGGTGGTCTTGGTGGCAGAAGCGCAAAAACCATGCTTTTAAGCCGATTCATAATACCCCCAAATCAAATCATGCTGAAATTGGTCACTCTCGCTGGGTGAAAATAGATGCAGTAAACCTTTCCCTTATTGATGCCTGTCGAGAAGATGTCGCTGAGAGTGTTAAGCTATCAGCAGCCCTGAGGTCGTATGGCACTGGTGCTTTTAAAGGTGGTCAGGGACCGAGCAGTGCTGATTTACAAAGGAGAAATACACTCGGCAGAATAAGAGAGCAGAAGCTTACATAGATGAGCTTGACAAGGTTGTTGAGGGTACAGCAACAGTAGAAACACGTGAATCAATCAGCTTCGTAGAGCCTACCTCTTCACATAGGCATGATACTAGTACCAAAAAGCCAAAGAAGACTCCAAGGGCTGCACCATATCGTCCAAACAGATCACAGTCATTAATAAGATCATTGGTAATAGCAAAGAAAACCAAGAATTCTTTCACTGTCCAACACAAGTTAATAACAACAGATAAAGTACAGGTAAAACTGAGACATTTCACTGGTAAAATGTATCCATATCAACGTATCCAGAATGCACAGGTTGTTCCTACTGCACAAGGCAAAACCTATGCTCACACATTATGTGGGTGTATTTATTTGTTTGCAAGCAACCAGAAGCAAGTGCTATTTTACAACAGAGCACTGGTTAAAGATGAGGTCGATGAAGTTGTTGATAATGCAAAGAAAGTTTCAGCCTCCAACGCTTCCTCTACATCCACTACAGCCTCTACATCCACTACAGCCACCAATGGATCTTCCACCAAAACAACTTGGGCATTGGAGCGATATGAAGGTGTCAAAAAGGGCAAAAGACCTCATTGTCGCCACTGCAAAAAGGCAGTTCTTGGTGATAGTAGCACATGGGATGTGGTCACCACCACATACCAATTCTAAGGGGGAGAATTTTTTTGTTCCCTCTAAATTTTATTTTTGTATGAACAGCACATGCCATAAGAACAAGCCAGCTGGAAGTTCGATTGCACCACCAGATTCCATCACCATTGATGACGCCCTTCTCGAGAACCTTAAAGGAAATGAATACGATGACCTTTGTAGTGTAGGACTTCCATTTTGGTCTTGAGAGCAGTCTCTGGACCAGAGAGCATACTAAGCCCTGGGTTAATAACATACATTAACATATTAACCTGTGTATATATAGAGTTAACATCTGTGATCAGGAGTTGGTAATCATGTTCTGTGGTAAATTTCCTTTGGGATATCACAAATTTGTGATAAAAACAAAACATTTTGTTCTATCTATTTTTATTGTATTTATTTATTTATTTTATATGCTATGAAACAAAAGTACTTTCATTCTAGGCCAAATTTCAAAATAGGAGTTCTAAAAATATATAATCAAACACTTACTGGCACCACAGGGGTACATCTTACCAACAAATCTATGTTTATGGTGAGATTTATTGAAGGTTTTATATTTATGCTTTTGATCAATCATTGTTTTGAAAAAAGTTAAAAATTCAGAATTTTGTTTTTACCACTTCTGACCACTTAATTAAGTACAAAAACCAATGATTAGCAATGTACGTAATACCAGGTCGAGAAATTTATTTTACTTAGTTTTATCGGTTGGCTTTATGTCCTGGGGTGTTAGCTCCAACTAACAGCAGTCCATCATATTTGGGTGTAAGTGTGCATTGATATTAGCTCAGTATAATGTGGCTGTCAGTGTAAAGATTCTATTAGTTACATTATTATTGTTATTGACATTGACTCCCAAAAATTATTTCACATTGTTAACATGTTAGAGTCAGGCTTAGCAATTGTTGTTCCATTTTAGACTACCTTGGGAGTAGAGGTTTTTGTTTTATTCATCTTCTTGAGTGTTAACGTTGATGGTAAAGAAAAAATTCTACTTCAAGAAGTCTTATGTTGTTGTTGTTATTGCTGTTTATCACCTATTGATTACAATTTATTGTGCTCACATGTCAAACATTGCTTTACATTTTTTACCCATACCAGTATTGTAATCTCAATATTGTATAAAATCTGTACTTCACTATATATGTACTTTTGGAAAGATTGTGTGGCAGGAACATTTGAGAGCTCAGCCGATCAGAACATGGTATTCATGTAAAATACAAAAACATTTATAAAGATATATAAACATTTTTTTAGCATTGGGGGTATTCCTGTCACACAATCGTTTTCAAAAGTACACATTTGAATGGTATTGTGTTAAAAGAATTGACAATTTGCACATATAATTATTTTTTAGTTACTGTTACTGTTGCAAAATATTGATTGAAAAATGTTAGTGTGGACTTTGCACTTAGTTAATAAATGATTTTTAATTGTTGAATAGTTATTATTTATTATTACTACAAAAGAAGTAGCAAGTGTACTACAATTATGAAAACAACTTGTCTGTTGAAAAAATTAAAATGTTGTGCTCTTTCTTAAAATTTTAGTACACTTGTGATTTCTAAATCCTTTTGGTAATATAATTTCTTAAAATATTATTGTAATTATTGTAAATTGTCCAATCTGAATAACCACATTCTTTTTCATTGAATATGAGAAAAAATGAGTTTATTTTAGTACAAGTTTTTAATGATTTGGAGGGCAGGTTTGTTTTGGTAGGTGATTGCAAACAAGTCTCTTGTATATATACATATATATATTTTTTGTTTGCTTGCTGCACCACAGGAAGCCCAATTAACATGGTGCCAGTTTCCAGAACCAAAACCAAAATACGCATGCCATTGATGATATATGTTGGTTGAAAGTGCCGAAAAGGATGTAAATGGAGAACTTTTGCTTCAAGCTCAGGATCCCTATTGCATGTCCAAATGCTCGGTCAATTATGATATCTTATATTGTCAGGAAAAGATCCTCTTCTTGCAAAGGCTAGGTGAAAAAATAGGTGCCCAATGGGCGCATGTGTCTACAGCCTTGCTGAAACTAGTTAGAAGCCAATTTTATGCATTTGATGATAGATGCAATAGATTTAGTATCAACTGGTACCTTCAAAATTGTTCAAGAAATTGAAAGAGCATCGATAGTAGTGAAATATTAAAAGCTTAATAAATGGCAAAAATAATAATATATTTAACATATAAGTTAATATTTTCTGAAGATTTGTTCAGAGAAACTGGATGTACTGCTTGATTTAGGGAGATATGGTCACATAACCAGTGTAAGTTGGGTGGTGTAGCAGCTGTTGTAAGATCCTATTAGATTCCTATTGGAATCCTATTGAATTGCTACACCCACTGTAAAACAATAGAAAATAAAACAATACAACAAGTTAACAATACAATAATTGAAATAACGTACTTGAAATCAAAAACAAGTGCATTTCAATAAGACAAAGCTTGAAGTAGTTGTCTAATTAGCTCTGTTGTTGTCACATAAATCTTCTATTTGAAATCAACACGTGCATTTCAGTATTTGTCTTTTTTGAGAGCAACAAGGCAACAATTTCTTGGAACTTGTTTTTCCTTCAATGAGGGTTTTTCGTCATCTTTTTAGATGTAGTATTGTCGGGAAGCAAATCGGGCTTTGCTTGTGTAATACAACACGCCATTGTCTGGGGCCGCAAAGAAGCCTAAAAGAACACTTCATTCGATCATGTGCTACAATAAATGCCATGCTTCGATTCAATATTTGATGGTCAATGTACCGGTGATGTTGACTTCTCAACTGCGAGGTCTTCCGGCCGTCTCGTTGGAACCTTTCCAGTTATAGTGTCCGTTTTCTACCCAAAAGCCATGGTCAATGAGGCAGTGCTGACTTATAACTAAATGTTAATCATTATAAACAAGGAATCTTTTATAGTGTTAAATACTCAGGAATATAACGATGTTTTCACTTCGTGGCTTCCGCCATTTTGTTTTGCTTTTTACTCAAGTTTGTCCTTTGTCGAATGCTGATTGGTTCAGATTGCAAAGATAATCATAATTGGGCTTCCTGTGGTGTTACGGACTGACAAACACGATACACGATCATACACGATGACATGGATAGTACAGCTACTACCTCTACGATGCTGTAGCCACGAAGACCAAGTACAGTATTCCAACTATTAGGTAGTGAAATATTGGTAATTTTCATGTTTGACTCATTGACTCATGACTCATGACTCATTGACTCATTTGACTCATATCAACTTTAATCTCCTTCTTGTGGTATGGGGTGCCCACTCAGAGGGTGATGCGCAGGACTTTCTACAAGTGCGCCATTGTATACCAAGCATTTCTCGGTGACGAGGGCATACAGTAACGTTGTCGTATACTTCATGACTTTCAAATAAACCTAAGATAATGATGCAAAGACCGTTTTAAAGAACGTTTTACAGAAGTTTACTTTTCTAATGTGGATATACCGTTTTTACTCTTTTTAGCACCGGCCTCGCGCACGATGTTGGTGCACAGCAGCGTAACAAAATTACGACAAAAAAGGATCGTGCCCAAGGCACGCACGACAATCGGGCATTAGTGCACGATGCACGATCACTGATGCTCGATATTATCATCGAGCCTTCATCGAGCATAGATCGAGCTTTTATCGAGCATAGATCGAGCCTTCATCGGGCATAGATCGAGCCTTCATCGAGCATAGATCGAGCCTTTATCGAGCATAGATGGAGCCTTCATCGAGCATAGATCGAGCCTTCATCGAGCGTAGATCAAGAACATTGAACTCCGACATGGAACTATCGTCCTAGAATTGTCCTAGCTGCCAGTTGTGAGTCGATCGTTTCATGCATACAATGCTTAGGTAGGGTCGGCAGAATCCAATGTTGTTGAGAAAATATTGTTCAAACGAATAAATGAAATAAAATATTACAGATGATTAAATAATTGCCAATGTGGTTCCAGAAAAAAACAATGATATTATTGCTCTGCGAGCCATTCTCCTTGCATTTCATCAACTGCAATGGAGAATCGGAAAAATAAAAGACGATACGTAGGTTAGATATTGGACTAGGACCGGCCAGCTCTCCAATATCCCGGCCAACACATAGCGCTACACTTCCCTACTTGTTTTTGGAGTTCATTTGTCATTAAGGACGTTCGCGGTCATTGTTCGCGCGCACTTTTACTGAGCAGGCTACGCGCGCGCTCAACTAAATTCAAGATGGCGGCCGTAAAACAATATTTTTTTCGATAATTTCTCTTTTTCCTTTTTTTGAAGAAGAAATTGTTCAAGTTTGTAGGATAAATTAACATAATGGCATTTCAAGGTTGAAAAAAATCATTTGGGTTGAAAAAGCGCAGAAAAAAGAAAGAAAAAGACAAAAAAAGGAACTTACGAAACCCAGTCTCCACTCGGTTTTCAAGATGGCGATTGATTCGGCTTGTCACAGTCATCACGGATCCAGTATTAGATGGTGAATATCTCTTCAAAATTAACGGTGACCCCCATATTTTATTTTCTCATTTTGAAGAGCTACTAAATTTCTGCATTCTGTTAATCGACATTTATTATTCGTACCAAAAAAACTGACATTTTCTTCCTAATTTTGAATCACACATTGTGCAATCGTCCTCCTTAATTACCTTTCAGTTCACGGTCGTCGTAAACAACTCCGCGTGCTCTTCCTTGACGTTTACTTTTCACCGTTCTCACTTACTTTCATGATTCTTCTCGATTCTTCTATATTATCATCGAGCCTTTATCGAGCATAGATCGAGCCTTCATCGAGCTTAGATCGAGCATTCATCGAGCATAGATCGAGCCTTTATCGAGCATAGATCGAGCCTTTATCGGGCATCGATCGAGCCTTTATCGAGCTTAGATCGAGCCTTCATCGAGCATAGATCGAGCTTTCATCGAGCCTTTTAGCCAAGGCACGATGCACGATACAATGTGCTCGATGCACGATAGTCAATGCTCGATGCTCGCTAAAAAATGCAAACATTTTAGTCATTTTTTCACGTTACAACGCTAGAAATGATTCCACTACTCATAAATGACAAAGATGAACAGTAAATGGAGCAGGTATAGTTTAACTATAGCTAATTTGCCTCTGCAATCACTTAATTGTTTTAGAAAAAATAACGTATTCGGCGTGAAAATGGAACTTTTGAAAATTTAGTTTTAGTTATAGTAGGCCACAAAACCGGTCAAAATTAACGCGATCTGTTTTAAATTTTTGTCTTATATTATTTTCTTTGAAATTATATTCACCAATTTGAAACCATTTCTCCAGTGCACGTTAAATTCTCTGCATCCTGGAGAAAAAACAAGGAATTTAATCATTTATTTGTAAAGTTTGGAAGCAAAAGGTAGCGTTCGAACGAAAATCACGAAAACCTGTGCACCAACATCGTGCGCGAGGCCCACCGCGGCCCTTAAATTCATGGGTTTCGGATGTTGGTCTTCAGTACGGAGACGGCGTCTAATAGCAGCGTTTAAAATAACATTTTCAAATGATTTTGTATGATAAGCTTAAATGTTGACAACATAAAAAACAAGTTTAAGGGTTTCAGTTTGTTTCAAATATTCAAAAAAAATTCATTTTCATAAAATGTCAACATTCAATATGGTGTGTACGCACTTGCTTTTTTTTTGTTCAAGACGACAATCTGTTTGATATATAGTGCTTTGATGAATCATCACACTAATGCCAGAATAGAAACGAGGTATGTAGTTTTTTTCAATGATCTCGATCCCAGGGCTAAAAATCTAAACCTTGATCCCCAAAATAACGACAATTTTGATCCCTGATCCCGTCTTAAAAAAAGTGATCCCGATTCCAAGTTAAGGTAGTACCGGATCTTCCCAAATCTTCAATGAATTTTTTTTTAAATTCTGTCATTTGAAGTTTATTGTTAGGGTATTCAAATAATAAAAAGGGGGTCCCCGTATTAGTTATGGAGATATAAGGCTTCAAAAAGGAGGGATTTTTCAGTTTTCCGCGCGTTTTTGCCGGAAATCTGATTCCGTCAATAAATTCGAATTACTCGATTGGATTTAACAAAGAAAAACAGAAAACTGCATTAAACGGTAGTTGTTGAATCTAGGAGACATACCTTGATAAAAAATCCATCCAATCTTTTGAAAGTGACATGAAAATTAAATTCTAGAAGCGAAATTGCTTGCAATTCGGATGAGTTATATGCGTGTGTAATTGTAAAAATGTTGAAAATTCATGACAATTTTAACTATGAATATATTTTTTTCCGCACTAAATCGAAAGAATACGATATCTAGCTTCAAATGAAAAGAATAAAACAGGGGGTCACCGTATTATTTCAAGAGTTAGAGAAGCAGAAAAGAGAAAAATACGCTGAAAACGAACTCCAAATATCACCATTTTAGCAATTTTCTCACCGCCTTTTTCGATAAATACTTAATAAATAAATTAATCAAATTTAAAAATTCGAGGCTGAATACCTACATTATACACTAAAGTTAGAGTTTCTTCACTTTCAATCGTTCGCTTACTAGTGTCCAGACTCCCCACGGTAATACCAATGCTCTCTAATAAAAGTGTGCGCGCTCGAATGCGCGCGGGAGATGCGCAGTAGCAAGTGTCCGGAACTACCTTAAGTCAGTGATCCCGATCCCAAGGCTAAAAATTTGATTCCTGAGCCCCAAAAATAACACTGTGATCCCTGAGCCCTAAAATATCACTGATACCTCGTTACTACTCTGTAATGTGGCGCTTGAAAGAAGATTTTTGCTTCAGATGCGGCACTTATATTAAAGGGGAGCATTAATTCAACAATTGGGGCTGGATAACTTTTCCAACTGTACAACTTACCAGCTCTAAACAAAATAAGCTGAGCCTCAGTTTTCAGTGTTGCATCTGAAACATTTAGGGCCCTGAGGTGTCCTCTGATGTCTTTCTTACATTTATTTATTGTGATACATTCCATACTGGTTGGGTTATTAATACTAGCACCACATGGCCCACTATTATAAACCGCTAATCCACATACAGCCATTTTCTATAAAAATACACATACAAAAGTGGCAGGATAAGATGGATGATGATGAGCGCCTCTTACATCAGTGAAAATACGTACCAATATTTGTACTTTTTTCTGTTTTATTTATTCATTTTTGTTTCGACCAACCACCTTTTACAAACACGTATTTGGAGATTTGAGACTACATTTTTCTACATCTACAGTGCAAACAAAAACAAGCATATAGGCATGATGGGACAAGCAATAGCTCAACACAATTGAGTTTGAGTTTCAAGTAATAAAAATCACGATAGCTACAACCAGTTGTATTGTGTGGTTTCTACTTTTAATTGTTGAACACATTGTATCAGCGATCAAGTTCAATCGCAGCGAACGAATGAAACCCAAACTGTTAAGTTTAAAAATGAGACTAGGAAAAAAAGACAATGGTACAAGGGATAATGATGGATTTTGACGACTGACTGTCATGATCCAAACAGGGTAAAAAAAAGACTAAAATAAATTCGAAATCATTCAGAGCCCGTGGATTACGCAAGACAAAAACACCACACAAAATGCTATAAACAAATGCAAATAAAATAATTGATAATTTTTATCAATTTCAAACCAAAACTGATTTACCAACCTCAGTATTATCATGCACAAAGCTGGTCGTCAGTAAATGCAGAGTACAAAAATAATGCTATATATTAAAAAAGCTAACTTGATCAACGACAGAGAAGGTGCCGTCCCGCTCGAACGTGGTTGACTGCATGAAATTGAGTTTTGTCAGTCTTACCTGCGCTGATCACCATCACTAGCTCTGGATGTCACGCAAAAGCTGTTGTTTGATCCTTCACTCATCCAACGCTGTTCTTTGTCATTTACTTTTTATTTTTTTGGGGAAATCATATTCTAAATTTATCGCTTCCTCTAGAACACTTTTTTCCTAAAATAATGATTCAAGATTCGTCAGATTTTTTAAAGCGCGAAGAGAATTCCTGCGGAATATCAATGGGCTACCTGTGCAATAGTTGTCACGTAATATCAGTGACGGTTACGGTTAGGGCTCAACGTGGCGGCTTTCAAAAATGTGCCAGATTTTGAACCTTCCTTCCTAAAGAAAAAGCCGATTTGAGGTAAAAAAAGTTTCTGACTATTGGACTAAAGATTTGAACTCATTCACTGTTCAAATTACTTCATTTAGAATGTCAATCTTTGAAGTTTACAATCACCATAGTTTCATTGTTCTGAGTGATTGTTGCAATTTGTCTCTATTTCAGACACGACTATAGGTTTAATTTTCACTTGTGGCTACTTGGGACGTCCCGCATTGATGCTAACATGCAACTAAAGTATCCTGCTATGGCTTATGAAGCTTATTCGCGAAAGAAGGCAGTTGAAACTGGAAAGTATGTACGTCTACCCATTGGGACATGACAAAGAATGTTTACGAAATGTCTAATTTTATGCCGAAAATGACGGTTGCATTACGGCTTCTCGAAAATTCAATTGTGAATTGCCCTAAAATTTTATTTGATGAATTAGAGGCAGAAACATTGTTCTTTCATGGAGATGGTCTGTTTTAGAGCTAATCGAAATACCATTGGCGATATAACGCGTTAAAATTATCTATCCAAATTCCTCACTGAAAAATGCTAATTATCTAAAATTCTGTAAAAAATTCAGTTCTTAACTTAAACTACTTTCAAGCAGCTCCAGTTGTTAAGGAATACCTCCTCTCTTGGATTACGTTTATATTTAGATTGTATATTTGAGTTTTATGATTATTTTGAAGAATATTTGACGTAGGCTGAAAACGGCATCGAAAACCGGAAGTCAGGCCGAAAATTAAACTTTGGTGCCGTTTGCCCAAAATACCGATCTGATTAATCTGAAACTTTAGGAACAAAAAAGGATCAACTAGACCTTCCTTCTGACTGATTATGAGCAATTTCACATTTTGACATTTTACCACCAATCTGTGATAGTAACAGGCCGGAGCAATTAACATGGAAGGAATTGACTATCAACCATGGGGAAAAATTTGAACGGCAGAATGGAATCAGTATTAACGTGTTTGGGTATGAAGATAATGAACTGTTACCACTATACATCACCAAGAACAAGCAAGCAACCCATATCAATCTATTATTATATTCATATTACAATAAGAGACATTTTATGCTTTCCCCCTCCGTACAAACCCACTATCAATATATGTGCTGTATATGCCTGCGCTATGTTTACTGGGATAGAAAAATACATCCAAACCTCAATCAGTTGATATTGGCTATGGGCTTATTAAGCCCAAAGCCGCTTTATTGATAAAATATCTGAAATATACTATGATAAATCATTTCACAAAAATAGCCCAGTAAAGGTGAGGGCAACCAAAACGCCAAATGCATCATGGAAAGAAAAACCATGGTGCAGCCCCACCCCAGGCAGACGCAGCACTTTTAAAAACATAACCACAATTCCTGTGGGCTAAAACTCTGCCCCTGCAAGAGATATTATCCCAAGGAAATAAATTGTATCTAAAATTGACAGTTCAGCACAAACAATACTAAGTTACATGATGTGTTAGACTCCGCCCTTGCAAGAGGTATTAAAATTGCACTAATGTAATTTAAAGCACTAAATACTAACCTAACTGTGATGAACACCAACATCTGCCCATGCAAGATGCTGTAAATCCATGGCAATTAGGTTATCTTACTGACAACTGAGTTCAATAACTATTTCCAAAGGAGGAACCACTATATCAAATATATACAAATGAGAGACCACCACCACCCTGGCAAGTGGTAGCCATCCCTAGCGTTCAATGAAAAGAGAACTGCCGCCCTTGCAAACAGTCCTAAAACAAAATATTGTGAGCTACTTTGACGATAGGCTACTCACACGTATATACTTCTGAAAAGCATTGGACTTCCAGCGTCCCATTATTCTAATCTGTGCATCAGCAAATCCACGACGTGCAGCATGTGAGGCAGCACCAATCCTAAAACTATGTCCTTTATAAAATGAGGGATTAAGCCCACAATGCTTTACAGCAAGGGATAGGAGTGAAACAAACCTCTGACGAGGCATACAGCACCCACTGGTGGACAAAAACAGTGGACCACTGTCCAAACCTCTGAAGGTCAAGTAATCCAGCATTAACTGAACTGGACAAAAAGACTGCTGACGCTCAATAATTAGAGAAAATGGGCGCTGATTGTAGTTATGTTTATAATCGTTGAATGTTAACTTAAAAGCCATTACCAACCCAGCAGAATTGCAAAGCTTTGATAGTTGTGAAATTTGTAGGGTGGAGTTGGAAGAGTGACCAGCATCAGTCATTTCCCCAACCCTTAAAAATGCAAAAAAGGCTAATGAACACATTGCCTTAAACAAACTAGCTTCATACTGTGTGTCAGTAATAACAGGAGCAGCACAAAGCAACTGCTGCAAAATAGGAAGTGTGATAGGCAGTTTGCTATCCAACCTAAAACCAATTTTACCATATCCCTTAAGCATTTGACTAACAAAGAAAACTTTAGTTGGGTCATCATAACCTGCTAGCTTGTGTGAGTAGCCTATAGCACAAACATATGTATTCACAGTAGAAGGGGCATAGCTATGGTCAAACATATATGCAATAAAAAGAGCCAAAATAGATGGCGACAAAGGTAAGTTAAAAGCACAACTATGAAAGACTGAATTAAGGAATTGGTCAAACAATTTCCAAGCCCTTTTATATGTGGGGACAGAAGATTGCTGGAGACTAGATTTTAGGAGTTCTTCCACTATGATACCCAGTTTCCGGGCAGCAGAGTGTGAGGGATCTCTGTTGGCTGTAAGTTCATATGAGCTGGTGTAAGTTCCCTGAATGTCTGGACCTGCAAGCGAGACAAACAATCAGCTAAGGTATTATGAACTCCAGGGACATGTTTTGCCCTAAAAAGTATATTGTGCTTGAGGCAGACTGACACCAGCTGACGAACAAAAGACATCAGAGACTTATCCCGACAGGACTGCTTATTAATGACATGAACTAAAGCCTCATTATCAGTAAAGAATAGGATGCACTGATTTTTCATCTTATGTCCCCACAAACAAAGGCTTAAGACAATAGGAAAAAATTCAAGAAAGGCTATATTTTTTCCAATCCAGCTATCGGGCCACTTCCCATTGCACCATTCGCTACCAAAAATTGCACCAAAACCCAAGGAACCAGCTGCATCTGTGAAGAGCTTTAGTTTTATAGAATTAGACCACACCTCATTCAAGAAAAAATATTTGCCATTAAACTCTTGTAGGAACGACAGCCACACTCGTAAATCACCCTTGGTAGATAAAGTCAGCCTCACTAAATGTGACGGGGCATTAATACCAATTGTTAGATCAATGAGCCTCCTTAAAAAAGCCCTCCCAGGGATGACTACAGAGCAGGCGAAATTCATTAAACCAATAAGGGATTGTAACTCCTCCAGGGTCACTTTTTTGCGATGTAAAAAATTAGTGATTAAGGCGATGCACTTGTCAACCTTCTCCTTAGGCAATCGAGCAACAAGGTGTTGTGTGTCAAGTTCTATGCCAGCAAACTGCAACACAGTAGCTGGCCCCACTGTCTTTTCTGGTGCAATAGGAATTCTCAGATAACTACATAGCTCAAGAAATAGGTTCAATTGATCTCTGCATAGTTTCTCTGTGGGAGCGACAATAAGAAAATCATCTAGTAAATGAAGTATTGAATTGATGTTCAATTTATGCCGAGCAACCCATTCAACTGCTGTGCTAAAAGTTTCAAAAGTTTTACAAGAGCTGGAGCAACCCATAGGCATACAGCGGTCATAGTAATAAGCACCCCTCCATTGCATACCCAAGAGGGGATAGTCATCTGGGTGAATCGGAATTATACGGAATGCATTTGAGATGTCAGTTTTGGCCATAAAGCAACCAGAGCCAGTGTGTTTGATAAAACCAATTGCATCTTCAATAGTTGCATAATGGACACTAGTGTTAACAGGCAAAATACCGTCATTCACTGATGTTCCTTTAGGAAATGAAAGATGGTGAATGAGTCTAAATTCCCCTGGTGTCTTTTTGGGCACTGCACCCAAAGGTGACACCCTAAATACAGGAAAGGGGGGTGAAGGAAATGGACCAGCAAGCCTATGAGCCTCCAATTCCTTTCGAAGCTTAGCATCAACAATTTCTGGGTTCTCATTGGCTGACAGCAGATTTTTTGATTCAATTGAATATATTTCCCCTTCAAAGTGCAACGAAAAACCATTTGTAAAACCAGATTCAAGAAAGCTAATAAGGGAAGGCTCATAACCAGAAAGCAAATTAACAAAACGATCAATTTTTACTGGAGTTGGAAGATTGTGGTTTGGCAGATGAGCCAGCTTTTGATGATTGTTGGGCACGAAAAAGACACTGGCTGGCCTTGTGAGAGCCCTCACACTTAAAACAAGTGTGCTTAAAATCACACCCAGAACAAGCCTTACCACTATGAAAGCGATAACAGAAACCCTTTGGAATGGGACCTACTTTACCAGCCCTTTGAGTCACATTGTGATTAGTTTGCAAGGGTTTATTGCGTTCATGCACCTGTGACTTCAGCCACAACTCCCAGTGCAAACTGCCCCAAGGCAAGGAAGAGGAGTCAGCTTGGCGAAAAAAAACGAAAGTTTTTGTTATAATATCGCCAATTGTTTCCCCTTCCCGCCAAATCCTGAATCGTATCAGCATACTTCATTAGTGCTGGTGCCTCACTAGGAAACTTTTGAGTGTAAATGGAGACAAAAATACGGAATGCTGACACCCAGGTTTCTATGGTCTGGATTCGTTTCGGCTTGGAGGTCGATTCCAAACAAAGAGAAGGTGGTTGATTACCATTACCATTCACCACATTAAGTTGATATTTCTGCTCCTGAATGGGGTTGACGAGCAAGCTACCCAGGTCTATGTATTCATGGCTCCAGATTTTGGCTTTGATTTTGGCTGGCACTCTTGCGTCAAGTGCTACACCCACTGACTGAAAAAGTTGTTGTGATCTCGAAGGGGTCTCATTGTCTACCCTTAGCTCACCTGTTAAGCTCCCACTAACTCTGTTCACTGCAGCACCTACCACATTGCTGGCACTAGCAACTGGTGATTCCACCAATGCATCGGATGGCACAGAACTTGCCTGGTTTTGTTGTCGGTTACCAAGTAGTGGGGCAAGGTTGTCTGTAACCTTAGCTGTGATTGTTGTTACTAACTGCTCAATCAGTGAAGATGGCAGAGCTGCTACTGAGCTAGTACTTGTGGTTGGCTCAACTGCTGCCGACTCAGATGCTACTGGTTGGTTGGCATTTCGTCCCTGAGATCTTGTTTGAACACGGGAATGCCGCTGAGAACGTGCTGGAGGCATGCTGAAACAAAGAAAAATAATATTCGGCAGACAAAATCAAATTAAATGTCAATGGGCTACCTTTTGGCAAAACCCAACCTGGCTACCATGAAGGTGCCGCAGATAAAGGGGGGGACCCAGCTGCATCTAGATAACAATAAATGTACAGCCAAGGTCCAGGTTTAAGAGGATTTAAGCCCCTAACCTGTATTCAGTTGAGAGGATTTAAGCCCCTAACATGTATTCAATTGAGAGGATTTAAGCCTCCAACATGTATTCAATTGAGAGGATTTAAGCCTCCAACACGTATTCAATTGAGAGGATTTAAGCCCCAAAACATGTATTCAATTGAGAGGATTTAAGCCCCCTAACATGTATTCAATTGAGAGGATTTAAGCCCCAAAACATGTATTCAATTGAGAGGATTTAAGCCCCTAACATGTATTCAATTGAGAGGATTTAAGCCCCTAACATGTATTCAATTGAGAGGATTTAAGCCCCAAAACATGTATTCAATTGAGAGGATTTAAGCCTCCAACATGTATTCAATTGAAAGGATTTAAGCCTCCAACATGTATTCAATTGAGAGGATTTAAGCCCCTAACATGTATTCAATTGAGAGGATTTAAGCCCCAAAACATGTATTCAGTTGAGAGGATTTAAGCCCCTAACATGTAATCAATTGAGAGGAGTTAAGCCCCTAACACGTATTCCATTGAGAGGATTGTTCATGTCACAAAATCAAATCAAAATCGCCCATAAGAAAGTAAAAAATTCAAAGCAATCTAAAGCAACCTTAAAGCTTTCAAAATGGCGCCCCTAAAACTCCTATATAAAGTGTACTGACCGTCTCTATTGACGTGTACCCCGTCCCTTAAAAAGGGGTTGCTTGAGGGATTGACAAAACCCCTGTGAGTCCAACAAAAAACCTGCAGAAAGGAATCTAAAAGCGCCGTAACTACTTGGTTCAAAGTTTGAGCGTCGCGATTGAAACTTAAATGATGGCGAAATGTCGTGCCACGTGGGATGACATGACAAACACAAACTATCCTAACAGAAAATTCCTTAATCAAAAGAGAAACTAACTCCTCGATCCCCGATCCCACTACTTCAGGACCGTCGTGGGAAAGATCGTTTGTACCGATCTCTAAAACAACAATGTCCGGACAGATACTAGCAACAACATGAAGGTGGCGTTCGCATAAATGAGGAACTGTTAGCCCGCCAACGCCGAATAAATGAACCTTCGCGATGCCTTGAAGGCCAAAAGAATGATCAGCGCGAGAATCAAACTGCGAACTAAGATCATCCCTAAGTCTACGAACAAAAGAATGGCCTAATATAAGGACGTTCGGTACAAAAGAAGTCATGATAATTATAAGTAATAGCATGGCTATGAGGTTGATTAGTGATTAAATGTACCCGAAGCCGAGGGAGGTTTAGTGGACTTTTACTAAAACTCCCGAGGCTGAGGGTACATTTAATCACTAATCAACCGAAATAGCCATGCTATTACTTTGTAATAGTATGGTTGCCGAGGAAGTATATAGGAAAACTAGAACGATTTGGACCAAATAACAAGTTACAAATGAATAAATTAAAAGTGCTGTTATTACTCTAGGGAACTCTATTTAGACACTATCGCTCAACCAGAACAGTACAAAACTAAGTGCAAGAAAGACCTAACACAAAGGAAACAATGCCTCGTTACAACTCACTTGTCTAAAACAGTTATTTATATTCACCAAATAATATTGAAAATAAAAAAGCGTTGTGTGATAACATTGTCGTGCCACGCATGCGCAAGATTATTCCAGTCCATCCCAAATGTGACAAGCATGCTGAATAGTATTGTAATCCATCCCACATGGTTTAGACTACACTGAAAGGTTACTTGAAGCTAATTTGCATAATTCAAGTACTGCTAGCTGCGGATGTGTCCTCAGGAAATTTCTCAGGGACGTATCCATAGTTGGACTCTTGCATAAACATGATGTATGATTGGTTACTAATCGTACCTCATGTTTTATGCATTAGGTACGATTAGTTACTAATCGTACCTAATGCTTATGCATGAGGTACGATTAGTTACTAATCGTACCTAATGCTTATGCATGAGGTTCGATTAGTAGCAGTGAGGGGGCATTTAGCCATTAAATGCTCCTCTCGGAACAATAGAATCCGAGGCAACCATGCTATTACTCACCTTATACAGAGAAAAAATCGGTCAAAAGTGTTGCTAGCGTGATGTTCAGCGTCAAATGGTGTCCAAACACTGCACGCGTCACATGTTATCTGGTAAACCCCCAGAGGGGGGTATCAATTACAATGCCATGTGTCCATTGCCCAATAGTCACGCCATCCTGTTTCCTCCCCTTACACAGGGATACCAACAATGCTACTAACTAGAGTTTATAAGTTATTTAATTGTCAGAGGGAAAACATAAAATTCCTATTCGCAAGCAAATATTTCATATTGCCTCATTAGAGATTTAGACCGATTATTAGATAGCATGAGTAGAGATGGCACCGCATGCACCACTGTATGTACTGTTTGCATGGCTTTGTCAGGCAAGATTTATTAGAAGATCACGAACCTCACTGTAGTAAACACGGTCCCCAGAAAATTAGGTTACCCGATGAAGACCATACGACACTTTCGTACAGTGACCTACAAAAACAACTGAAGGTGCCTTTCATAATTTATGCGGATTTTGAGTCTCTGCTCGTGGGATGTGACCACACCCCTTTGGAGGACCATGCAAGCGGTACACAAAAAACCCAACACCACAAACCTTGTGGGTTTGGTTATACAGTAGTGTCAACAGTGGAGGATTTTTGCTATCCCCCTGTTGTATACCGGGGAGAAGATGCAGTCGATAAGTTTTTAGAATGTTTACAGGAAGAGGAGAAGCAAATTTCAGAGATTTTAAAGGTGGTAGTCCCTATGAATATCACGGAAGACCAGGAGCGGGAATTTCAAACAGCAACAGACTGTCATATTTGTAGGGGTCTCCTCGGGGCGGATCGAGTTCGTGATCATTGTCATTGACGGGGTTGTATCGGGGGGCAGCCCATAATGAATGCAATTTGAATTACAAGTTTACGGGTAAGATTCCTGTAGTGTTGCATAACCTCCGTGGTATGACAGTCACTTAATCATGCAAGGACTTGGTAAATTAACTTCGGAAACGATTAGTTGCATTCCCAACAACACGGAGAAATACATTTCCTTCACGGTAGGAAATTTAGTGTTTATCGATTCCCTGCAATTTTTTAACAGTTCCTTGGAACGCCTAGTCAGCAATTTAAATAAGGAAGGAGATGATAAGTTTAGAATACTGAAAAAGCATGTAGAGGAGGATAAAGTCCCTCTCCTGTTATGGAAGGGCGTGTATCCCTATGAGTACATGGATAGTTTTGATTTGAGAAGTTTGAAGAGCCAGTTTGCCATCACGTGATCACTTTTACAGTTCGTTAAAGGGAACGACCGTGTCTGAAAGTGAATACGAGCATGTGCAGCGGGTATTTCAAACCTTTCAATGCCGTCACTTGGGGGATTATCACGATTTGTACTTGAAGTCGGATGTCCTATTGTTAGCCGACGTGTTTGAGAATTTTAGACTCCTGTGTTTGGAGTATTATGATCTCGACCCAGGACACTTCCATACGTCTCCCGTTCTAGCATGGACGGCGTGTCTGAAGATGACTGGGGTCGAATTAGAACTTTTACAAAATTACGACCAACATTTGTTTGTCGAGCAAGGATTATGCGGCGGCATTTCGATGATCACTCATCGGTATGCCAAAGTCAACAATCCCTATGTAGACACCTTCACTCCAGAAGAACCCAATAACTATATCATGTATTTAGATATGAATAATTTATATGGTACTGCCATGTGTGAGCCACTCCCAGTCAACAACTTTGGGTGGTTGACCCCTCAAGAGATCGACGAGTTGCAGGAGACCCTCACGACCCCCCCCCCCCCCCTGATGGGACAGAGGGGTACATTTTGGAGGTGGGCTTAGAGTATCCTAAAGACCTCAAGTGCACTCCATCGGAGAAACTGATCCCCAACCTGAACGATAAAAACCATTACATCCTACATTACCACAACCTCCAGCAGTACTTGTCCTTGGGCATGAAACTTTAAAAAATCCACCGTGTCCTCGGTTTCAATCAATCCTCATGGTTGAAGACCTACATCGATTTCAACACAGAAAAACGAAAAGACGCACGCAACGACTTTTAAAAGGATTTCTGCAAACTAATGAACAATGCCTGTAGACTTTGAGAATTCAATTCATTGCGACTTCTAGCTTGTTCATCGGATGATCTCGTTATTGGTCTGCCGTTTACAATGGCTTCAATTTCGCACATTAGCGTCACCAAACTTTCATCGTCGAGTTTTTGTTCTTTGGTCAAAGCAGCAAGGATTCTTCTTATGATTCGTATACAACGCTCCCAAACTCCGCCTTGGTGTGACGCTGCGGGAGGGTTGAAAATCCACTTTATATTGCGCTGAATCATAAATTCGTTGATCTGTTGTTCGTTCCAGTTGTCTATAGCTTCTCGTAATTCTCTGTTTCCTGCGACAAAGTTAGTCCCATTATCTGATCTGATCAGCTCTGGCGCTCCTCTCCTGGCGACGAAGCGTCTTAGTGAATTTATGAAGGAATGGGTGTCCATACTATGTAACACTTCAATGTGTATGGCTCTAATCGTCAAGCAAGTGTAAACGATACCATAACGCTTCACGTCAGCTCTCCCTCTTTTCACGACAAACGGACCAAAACAGTCTATTCCAACGTAAGTAAAAGGAGGTTTGTTGGGTTGAACTCGATCAGTCGGCAAATCTGACATCTTGAATTCCAGGGGATGCATGCCGCTTTTTGCAGCTGAAACAGGAATTGACTATCCTTTTCACCGTCGCTCTAGCGTCGATTGGCCAGAATCTTTCTCTGGTTAGGGAAAGTACATGTTCTACACCAGAATGACCGGACGTTTCGTGGTAGTGTCGTACTATAAGATTCATTAGATGATGCTTCTTTGGTAGCAGCACAGGATATTTGGCTTCTTCTTCGATAGGAGTATTTCGTAAACGTCCACCAACGCGTAGTAGACCATTGATCATTACTGGATTAAGCTTGTTCAATTTACTAGATTTCTTCAAGGTCATCTCTTCAGCAAAGCACTGTTTCTGTACATGTTTCAAAATTTCTGTTTCGGCGTGCTGGATTTCATCTGTAGTGAGCGGATGTGGACTTTCGACAGAGAAGGTAACTTCTTGCATTTCCTTCCTCTTTCGCCTTGCACTGATAAGTTTCAAACGATAACGCAATATCCATGCGATGATCTTTTTAAGTCTGAACCACGAGGAAAAATGTTGTATTACGCGTTCCATCATCAGAACTTTGGTGTCAGTTGAAGATACAGTGAAGGACTTGGCTTCTTTCTTTATCTCTGGGTCACTGTCATCGACGGTCATTTTCGTCACAGGGGTTTGAGGCCAGTTATCTTCCATCTTCCAAAGGAAGTCGGGACCTTTTTTCCATCTTGTATTAATGGTTAGGTCATTTGCAGACAATCCTCTGGATGCGTCATCGGCGACATTCAGTTGCGTATTCACAAAGCGCCATTGGCTTGGACGAGTAGTTTCATTGATGAGTGCAATCTTGTTCGCGACAAACGTCTTGAATTGCTTCTCGTGGTTGGATATATATCCCAGTACGCAGGTACTGTCAGTCCAAAATACAACGTCGTCAATAGGTAGGTCAATTTCAGACAAGATCATGTTGCTGACCCTGGTCGCTGTAGCTGCTGCAGTTAGTTCAAGTCTGGGAATAGTCACTGGTTTCACAGGCGCCAATCTGGCTTTGGCGAGGATGAACGCACAGTGTATGCAGCCCTCTTTATCCACCAGTCTAAGATATGTTACAACACCGTAACCAAGAATGGATGCATCTGAGAACGTGTGTAATTGAATTGAAACGACACCACCAAAGTCTTTTGGCTTGAAACAACGGTCAAATCTTAGTGACTGTAGCTTAGGGAGGTCTTGCAACCACGACTGCCATCTTTCCAGGTCTTCTTGGGATATGACGTCATCCCATTGAAGTTTCTTTTTGCAGAGATCCTGCAGAATCTTTGCTTGAAGGATGCACGGCGATGCAAATCCAAGTGGGTCGTATATTGAACTAACCACTGAGAGGATCCCGCGTCTTGAGGGTGGTCTTTGTTTGACTAAGATCTCGAATCCAAGAGTATCAGTTTCCACGTCCCAGAGAACTCCGAGGGCCCTTTCGACAGGTAAATGTTCAAAGTCCAAGGTTTTCACTGAGACGCATCTTTCACTTTCCGGTATTGAGTCGAGTACAGCTCGACTGTTCGTCATCCACTTGGTAAGTCTAAATCCGCCTTTGGATAAAAGTTGACACAATTCACCAACAAGTTGAATAGCTTTCTGTTCATCATCGGTAGACTTCAAGCAATCATCGACGTAGAAGTTACGCCGTACAGTGTTAACAGCTTCAGCAGAGAAGTTAGCTTCGTTGTCTTCAGCCGTCCTTTTGAGCGCGAAACTCGCACAGCTGGGGGAGGATACGCCTCCAAAAAGATGCACTTTCATCTGGTATTCTTCAGGTTCTTTACTGATATCACCTCCGGGCCACCACAGGTAACGTAGATAGTCGCTGTCTCTAGGTGGTACATAAACTTGATAAAACATCGCTTCGATATCTGCCATTATGGCGATACTGTTCTCTCTAAACTTTGTCAACACCCCGACGAGTGAATTAGTCAAATCAGGACCTTGCATCAGTCTGTTGTTTAACGAGGCTGTTCCATGCTTCGCAGCACAGTCGAACACTACACGTGTTTTGTCTGGTTTGCGTGGGTGTTTTACTGGGTGATGAGGCAGGTACCACCCAGGTGAATCTTTACAGTCCATTTTCTCTTCGGGCACCTTCTGAGCGTGACCTTTTTCTACGAGGTCTTCCATGAACGTGGTGTAGTTCTTGTGCAGTCCTTCATCTTTACTTAGTCTGTTCTTAAGTGATTTCAATCGATATTCTGCATCTGACTTGTTGTTGGGTAGATCAGGAGGATAGTTACGCCAAGGAAGCGCAATCTGGTAGTGGCCATCGACAATCTCTGCAGAATCGTTCATGATACTGAGGGCTTTGGTGTCCTCTCGTGACATAGTCTTTTCGTCGTAAATCTTTGTTTCGTTGAATTCCATGTTACAATACTTTCTGAATTGTTCGTTCAATAGCACGTCAGCGTCGATTCGATTGGCTGTATGGATTTCCTCGCACGTTTCTCTCCCAAGAGGTCCGTTGATAGTCCATCCAAGAACTGTCTTTACTGCATATGGGCCTTCATCTTGACTTTGTTTCACTTGCTTCGGTTCCAATGCTTTAGGTACATCGTTTCCGATCAACAGGTCGACTTTGTCTGATTCAATTGATGGTAGCTTTATCCCTTGAAGGTAAGTCCACTGATTCGCGTCAGCTTGAGTAGGAATGTCATTTACCGTAATCTACAGGTAATCTTTCGCATGAGTAGACGTTTGGTAATTCTACAGTATTCTGTTCTTTCAGATCACAGACGACCAGATTAACGACAGTACAATCGGACTTCACATTTTCATTGTTCATAGTAGTTAATGACAAGGACGCTTTCTCGCCTGGCGCTCCAAGTTGATCAATCAGTCTTTCCGTACAGAACGTCGTGTTCGATCCAGGGTCCAGAAAGGCGTACGTTTCAATGACTAAAGTAGCGTCTTTCACCTTTACTTTAACAGGAACGATGGGCATACCGGTCGCGATAGTTGTACCGGCCCCAGTGGAACTACACTGTCCCTTTGAGTTAATACAACCGTTGTTAGCAGTATTTGAAGCTCCTTGCGGAGGCGTCTTTGTTTCGTCAGACTTTGGGTGTAAGAAGATGGAATGTTTTCTCTCAAGTTTACAATTCTCTACTTTGCAGAAACTTTCTTTAGGACATGATTTCGCCATATGACCCACGAGCAGACAGTTGTCACAGAGTCCCTTTTGGCGCGCAAACTTGATTTTGTCTCGCAAGGACTTTTCTTTAAAGACTTTACAACGTGACAGCCAGTGTTGTTCATTACACATTAAGCACTTTGGAATTTTCTTTACTTCTGTAGCATTGCTAGACATTGGTTCACTATGCGTAGCGTAGGATGACCTGGCAACGGGAAAGGCTGGCTTGCGCTTTCTTTCCGTCGTAGATGACATACTTCGATTCTTTGACTCCACTGCGCTGTTGGCCAAGTTACCAAACAGAGGGTGATTTGCAGCTCTTGCTTTCTTATCCATGAACTCAGTTACGTCTTCGATGGTTATGTCTCTTTTCTGTTCTTCAGTAATGTTATCGGCGACGTCACACCACCTTTGCCTTAACGCAAACGGCAGCTTCTCAACAATCTTTTGCAAAGTGTCCGGGTTGTCTAATTTACTGAGACAACCAATTTCCTTAAGGGTGTTCCTACAACTTGTTAATAAAACTGAATACTTTTGTAGAGCTTGGCCGTCTTCAGCCTTGATCTGTGGCGCCTTCATAAGGCGCTCGGCATAAGCTGCGCTGATCTTATAGTTCTGTCCGTATTTGCTCTTTAGCAGGTCTCTTGCTCTTCTGTAACCCTCATTCGCTTCCATTGGTAAACAGCTCCGCATAAGTTCTTGGACGTCTCCTGGCGTAAACTGGATTAAGTAATACAGTCTCGCATTAGCGCTTGACGTTTTCGTCTCAATCAAATTTTCAAACGCTCTGATAAATCCACAATAGTCTATGGGATCTCCGGTGAAAGCTTGAATCTCTGTTTGCGGTAAGGTAAGGGCATTGGTGTGTAGTCTCTGTTGTTCAAGTAGTTCTTGGAGCGGCAAACTTTGTTGCAATCGTTGATCCGTGATTGACTGAGCAGGAACTTTACATGTAAATTGATCTGCATACTGTAACGTAGTCTCGTTCGAATTGTCCTTTTCAACATACGTTGTAGATCTTTGTGTTCTAGATGAATGTTCACTCTCAGTTTCTTTGGGTACACTAGATTCAATGGGCGTGGTAATACCCTTTATCTCACATTCTTTCTCTTTTGGCGTTGAATGACAAAATTGAGTTGCAGAAACTGTCATTCCATTTACAAATCCAGTCTCTCCAGAATTAGAAATGTCGTTAGCTTGCACGTACTGATCGTTATCAGCTAGACGTTCTGGCGGTTGTGCTGACATTGACAACGTATATGTCTTGTTTTCTTCGTTATTAGAGTTTACTTCTGATTTCTTCGGTTCTGATTGAGTAGAAATTTTATTGTTGACTTCTTGTTTCATCAAAATTGGTAGCGATTTGCTTATTCTCTTTGACGATGAAATATCTTTCGTTTGTGTAGATGTTATGCCGACATCAGACCGTATTCGCATGTCGGCATTCTTTGATGAAGTGGGGAAATGTTTTATTTCCTTCGCTTGAATTCTTAGAAGTTGAGTTTCTAGTCTCAGCTGTTCCTTTTTGTGTCGTAATTCTAGCCTAGCTCGATCTTGTTCCATTCGTGACTTCTGTATTTCACTCTCAAGTCGATATTCGTCCATTTGAATAGCTTGACGCCTTTCGAATGTTGACTTTTCTGCAATTAGCGCGGCTTCTGAACGTGCACTGAAGGTTGAACTGATTCTTGAAAGATTTGAAGAAACAACAGATTCATTCTTTAACCCTTTCGAGTTTCTAGTTGAAGGTAGATAATTCACACCGATGTTGCTTACAGAGTCCTGAGGACGAATACTGACATCTGACGTGATTTCGGCTATCGTATTTTCAATGCGGCGTGTTTCGGCATCTATCCACAAACCAAATTTATCAACAAGCTGAGAGACTCGCGTCTCTTCAGAGTCATAATATTCCTGAGATTCATCAATATCGTACCTGTCCGTAAGCTCACCATGATATTTCAAATGTGCATCTGTAAATTTCCTCATAGCCTTGTTTAGCTCTTCAAACTTCTCTCTGACCTGATCGATGTTTTCGTAATCTGACATAAGTGACTGTAATTCATTTCGTAGTTTCGTGACATAAGCTTTCATTCCAGCTCGAGTTCGTTTCAATTGATAAATTCTTTCAAATCTTTCTCCAGCAACGACTTTCTTGTTGGAGCGGGCAGTTCTTCGAACATTTGCCCTGGCATCTGAGTAGACATGAGGTTCCATTTCTTCGTTTTCGTTGAGATACCAAGACAAAGTTGATTCATTCGATTCCAAATTGAAGATAATCAGTGTAGTTGAGTTGAGATCCTCGATGAAAGTTAACCACTAACTTTTCGAACTAAATGTAGACTTTGAGAATTCAATTCGTTGCGACTTCTAGCTTTCGAACTCATTTCTTTATTTGACGGTTCACACAGTAAATTAATGACGATAATAATGCGTAGAATATAATTTGTAGACTATAATGGCGAAGTATAATGGTTCGAACTATGGAGAAATAAATGCCTAGAATTACCTTTTACACATTCATAAACAAGAAATATATATAAAAAAAAAGGAAATACTTACAAGTTATTGTCGGAAGTACATCTTATCGTGTTACATTGTCGAACTCAACTGATTACTAATTTATTCTAGGATGCTATAAATATGTTCCCGCTAAGGATCATGGGTTGAGAGTAACAATGCTGTCTTTGGAAAAAACATGGAAAACTTACGCAAGAGAGTCAATGTAAAACTGGTCAACACCACCCAACAATTGAAAAAACTGACTTCGTCACCCCAATTTGATTACTTCCGCATATTTAATGAAGAACTGGTGGCGGTCAACATGAAAAAACCTGCCCTCTACCTCAACCATCCCATCTACGTGGGATTTGCCATCCTGGAGTTATCAAAAACGTACATGTACGACTTCCACTACAATGTGACATTAGACACACCCATTTTAAGGAGTGTTTGTTTAATAAAAAACGCACCATTACCAATATGCAACAATTGAGAAGTGACAAGCATCAAATATATACAGTAAATATCAACAAGATAGGATTAAGTCCTTACGACGACAAACGATATGTATTAGAGGATGGGGTGACCTCCCTGGCCTATGGTCACACCCAAATAACATTAACAGAACACTAGTTGATATATTACTTAGTTTGTAAATAGATGGATTATGAAAAAAAATAAACATATTTTTTTAAAAATGTGTTCGTTCTTGTGTCTTAGTTGATAAATATTATATTGAGAAGGGAGAAACGGGATTCATGTTCAAGGATTATCCTATTCTTCATACATTAACACGAACTGACTAGGATTTGTTGTTGTTGTTGTTGTTGTTGTTGTTGTTGTTGTTGTTGTTTTTATTGTTTTTTGTTTAAGTGGGGAAAAAAAGAAATATTGAAATAAATTTCAACACAACAATGTTTTGACATTTCGATCTATACAGATGTAGTGTTCACACCCCTTTCACTAGCTTCATCAGAACATTGAACTCATGTATACTGGTTGTACAGGTTGTGTAGGATGGAAGTAACGCCAAATTCGATGGACGATAAAAGTGATGATTATCAGCGACAATACTCCAATAACGGTGGAAAGCGCGACTACTTCACCATTAACAGATTTGGAACAATTAACTGATGGAAATGGAGTAGAGGTTAAATTTTTCAAAACTTTCACCATTGTCGTAGAATTAGAATATACATCTGATGGAAATAGGGATGGTGTATGGGCCATAGATGTGTTTACCCCCATCATCTGTGATGATAATGAGGTTTAAATGTGTAGTGTAGACTTACTCTGTTTGGCATAATCTGTGAGTACTGTTAATCTTTTTGGAATATTCTGCGAGAGAGAGAGCAACAGGAGAGAGCAATCGAGTTGGTTTTCTCTTAAATCTATCTTCTTCAACTTGGGTAGACTTTGTACTATGGATGAAATGTTCAACTTGATGATCATATTTCTTCTTAGAGATAGACTCGTCATTCCCAAGGTTTCATCTATCGCTGGTACATCCGTTAGATCCCTCTTTGAACAGTCAATGAGGTCTAGAGATGTGAAGCAGACACACACTTGTAGACAACTCCTTTGAGGAGATGCAGTTACACTCGATAATAAGAAGAACTTGTGAGAGGTTAATACACAAGTCTGATCATATCTGTCATGAGAATTTCTAAATGTTCCCATAGTAACACATTAGGAATATATAATGTAAACATTACATTATCTAATGATTTAAAAAAAATCATATTTGTTTTCCCTAACTTTCCTATTTATTCTGTACACAAACGATCCCGTTTTTCCCGATTTCAGTCATGAAATGCAGGAAGAACAGGATAAATATAGTTCGTACTTTTTAGATGAATAAATATCATGCAATGGAATAACTAGTTTGACCTCTGATCTTTTTAAATAGTCGCGATATCAATGGACCAGCATCATTTCCTTTCAAGTACTCAATATGTCAAGACCTAAAGATTGTCCTATTCATGGATGCCATTCAAGAGGGTTAATCAAACTATCGAACCATTTAGCCGATGTTCATGGTCTGAGTTCAGACGAGCGAAAACCTTGGCTGCAAGAAGCGAATCTTCAACATAAATACTCACGTGCATTGAACGAAAGCTCACTTGTCAATCATCCTTCACCCATGATGGACATTCGATTTAAATTTCCTTGTTCCATCGCCGTATGTGGAGCAAGCGGTTGTGGTAAAACCACCTTTTGTGAACGATTATTGTGAAATTTAGATGACATGTTTGATGAGAAAATAGAACAGATTGTTTATTGTTATGGAGAATTCCAGCCGCGTTTTCTTATCATGGAGCAAGAAATTCCCAACCTGACCTTTTTCAAGGGGTTTCCTGAACATATTTACCACTCTTCGAGAAGACCCCTGGCCTGATGGTCTTAGATGACCTGATGAATGAATGTTTATCCAACAACGATATGATGGAATTCATAATGAGGGGTTCTCACCATAAACGAATTTCTTGTCTGAGACTGGCTCAAAATTTGTATTATGGTGGTAAACACAGTAGTAAGTAGTATAGTTCAGTAAGAGCTCTCACACACATTTTTGACGTCACGGTTACCACCGTGAAAAGAGCAAAGGGGAACAGGTCATGAGCAAATGTTACACGTTTTTGGACGTCACGGAAAAGAGCAAAGCGGTGGGGACATTCAGGGTCTTGAGCCATTGTTGAAAAGATCGAGGAAGAAAAAATGATTCAAAAGAAAGTGTGGACGATACCGAGTGAGTCATACGCTAAAGCAGTGATGCTATATTTGTTGCATGAAGAAAGGGCAGAAGAACGAGAGCCTTGTATGGTGTCGATGAAGAAGAGGAGACAGTGTTAGGGTCGCACGTATGCCGAGGTGTGCCAGAAAAAACTGGCCAGCATGGGGTATCAGTTCTCATTTGGCGTGTTGCCCAATAACCATGTACGTGGTGGATGTTTCCGACGTGTGGAATCCTTCAAAGTGCCACTGTGTAGAAAACTGTTTGATGTGTACAGAATGTTGTCAATGTAAAATGCCGTATAACAACAAGGACAATAAACGTTTGATAGTGGGAGAAGTAACCACGTGCATCAGAAGATTAGCCTGTGATGGAAATCATTGGTGTGACAAATACGGTTTTAATTGCATGAAAGCTGTTTCGTTTCGTAATGTATCCATGTGTAAAAAGTGCTTGTTAGAGACCGAGAAAAAGAAGAAACGAACAAGGACTGGAAGAATGGATGAGGAGGAAGTCTTTTTAAGTTTTCAAGATTTTTGTTAACTGATCAATACCAGTGTTTCTAAGATAAGGTTTACCGATTGTTATGGAAATGTGCCACCATGCCTTTGTGATGAAATTGTAGCGAGCATGAAGCCCCTTTGTTACAAATAAAAGTGTTTGGTTGTAAATGGTTTTACTTTGAGGGAAGGGCTGGGGAAAAGCGCATAAAAGGCAAAAGCAACAGGAAATAAAATGGACCGTCATGAGGAGGGAGTTCGTTTCAAAATACGTCTAGACAGCGAGAAGAATAGTTTTGTGGAACTGGTCATGAAGCTCCAACTGAAGGGCATTATTCAGATTTTGCTTCTGGTCGCCCTGGTATTCCGAATGAACCTACTGGAACGCTGGACATTATCTCGTTGGGTGTAGCAGGATGAAACACGCGGGTGTTTGTCAGACACACTGTGTGTCATAGACACACTGTGTGTCATTGACACGCAGTATTTCAAAGAAACACAGTAAGTACACGGTTGGGGAGAATGGAAACGGTTATAAAGCAGTGACGTTTCAGTGACGAAAGGTAGATCACGATGGACCCTCAAAAGTGTTGGTGCAATGTGCCCTTTATACCCGTTACTGATGTGGACCCGAGAAGATCCAAGAGGAAATTTGCCAAATGTGGAAAGGAAGCGAACTACAAGGATGGCGTTTTGGGATGCAATTTGTTTTGTCCCGTGAAGCAGGTCAAGAAGCTGCAGATAACTGTACAAAGTCAGGAACGTTTTAATAAGTACAAGCTCTCTGATTTTGCGCTGGATTACGAGATGGAGTGGCCAAAGTGTAATGTGCACATTCTCTACATGCAAGTCAAGGTGTGTGAAGCTCCTGGTCCGAATGAGGGGAGGGTGTTTTTCTGCTGTGATGCAAAGAGGCCGAATGCGCAGTGCTGTTCGTTCTTTTGGGAAGACCACAAGTACGTGTTTAACGGTCAACGAGAAGACGATGCCAAGTGGTTGAAAAAGTACGGCGAATTAGAGCTCCAGGAGGCCTTTGAGAAGATAGAGAAGAGAAAGGAAGAAGAGGGTAAGAAGGTCAAGGAAGACCTGGAGCAAAGGCGCGAAGAGTGGTACCTGAAGAAACGAATGAACAGGGAGGAGGAGGAGGAGGACGACAATGAGGAGGAGGATGACATCCAAATTATCAAGCCCCCCAAGTTTGCTTGCAAAGAGAAGAGGCTGAGCGCATTGTTGGAAATGGAACAGTCACAGGCAATGTTTGATGAAGACGATTAAGTTTGTCATGTGATTAAGCCAAGAGTTGTTGAATAAAAACAATTTGTAGCATCATACGTTTTGTGTCATGTGTGTGTTGAACAGTGAGGTCTGAAGGGGTACAACAAGCTCCTTTGGTAGTGCGCGCCACCATTTGAGTATTTGTTTTCTTTATATAGCAAAGGGAAGCTATTTACAAAGAGACAGGGGATCACCTTTTTTTTGGAATCCCTGTGTAGATCCTCCTGTGGGTCAGGAATTCCTATTTACACAATCGAATGTTAAGAGTCACCCAGAGGGGTGACCGATGATCATGCGTGGAAGATGATACGTTGAACGTAGGCTGAAAGCACGTGGAGAAAACCTATGCAAGAATTTACGCACTCAAGATATTATTGTCCGATCATTTTTTGTGAGGTCTTATTTTTTGGAACGAGGTAATTGGAATGGTTCACCAAGGGAGTGTCAAACGTATGGGCCGTCAATCTCTTTGACGTATCACGTGACATATACTAATGTACAATCCTATCCACCCAACCATCTGGAGTCAGATGCTTGAATCGTGCACCTATAGGTCGAAGGGTCAAGCTGGGTGCAGAGATTTCTTTATCGGCCTACGATGGAAAATGCAAGGAACACCCAAGGACTGTCTAACCAATGTTCTGGAGCTACGAAGCCCGGGAAAGAGATGACCCACAAGGACAACTTTTGCAGGTTTTGCACCGAGTGTGAACTGCCTTATTCCAAGATTGACAGGCCACGGTGTAAAATTCTGGTAAAGATGTACTTCAATGTAGAAACATTGAGAGAAATGACATTGTATGGTGAAGCAGAAGTGCGAAACCCCTTTTGGTGGTTGAGAGAGAATACTTCACTGAAGGATAAGAAAAGATATGCGTATTTGTTCAGCGGAACCCAAGAGCTAGACCCCCCAACGGCAGAACGGATTCGAGAGGTTATTGGTGCGATTGCCACCTGTAGACGAACGTCGAAGCCCTTGATCGTGGTTGTAACCGACACTCCACGGGGGATAAAAGATATTTTATTGAATTTAGAAATTCAGTGTAAGGACGTGGTGTGTCAGAAGTGTGTGTGGTATTTCTCAGATGATATATTTTTAGAGAAAGAATTTCACGATTTGAAATGTTTTTATAATTTCCTGTTAGAGTTTTTGAAAGAATGGCATTGTCTTTAATCCTGATGAGCATTTTGTCATCGATCGTAGAGCACATGCTAAGTCGATGTGTTGTTTGTGTCTCTATAATAACATTTTTCATCCCGAGCGAGGTTGCTGTGGAGCGGTTCCGTCGAAACCACGGTGGACCTATGTGTTTGTAGAGGGCATGTACGAAGAGTTAATAAGTGAATTTCATGATGGAGGTTTGAATCATGTGTCGTTAGCCTCTAGACTAGCTTTTTATCATTTCTATGTAGAGCATCATGTTTGAATAAAAGAGGTGTTGGATCAGAACTGTTTGGGTGTCTCTCTGTGTGGCAATGACACACTGTGTGTCAATGACACACTGTGTGTCTAACGCACGCAATATTTTAATAAAACAAATGACATATGAAAAAATGCGATAAGTCACAAGTGTGCAACCATGGAACAAGCAACAACGGTAGGAGCTCCCATTCTTCAGTGGATTATGAACGAGGGACCAGAGGAAGGCTGTACAACTTTGCCATCAATAATCTCTTTGGTAGGAGAGTGCGCTAAGCTGTGTGCTTCATCAGAGGCTCCCGAGAAGTATTTCACTGAAATTAAACGAGCCCGTGCTGAAGAATCTCAAAAGAAACAAGAAAATAAAGACAAGAAATGAGCTTTTCGCACGCCTCCAGGAAAGATTCCCAACAAAGGAGTCAAGCAACTCGAGTGGGTGGTGGATCGATTTGTCAAAACTAAAGCAAAGATGTGGATCGATGCGATCAAAGAAAACCCTGTGTTACAGACCGAATTTGTGCTGAAGGGTTTGCTCAACGTTCTCAACGAGACTGAAAGAAAAGAAATTTTGACATCTCCAGAACGTTGTGAAGTTCTCATCAGAGAGCCCTCTGGCGGACTTGCTGATGCAGAACAAAGCCAAGAAGACACCACGTCAAGCTATGTTGATTCTGCCCCAGGACCAGGAGCCGGAGTAGGAAGGTTAGCAATGAAAATGAACTGTGTAGTTTTAGAGTGGGCGAAGAGGAATGAGTTTAATGATGAAAATAGTTTGGAGATGGAGATGCAAAGGATGGAAAGGGCATAGAGTGCAGATTTGATACATCGAAAGTGGACTCCTGTATGGTGGTTGAAGACTGGTGGACGATGGACGAATTTAAGACTGTGTTGAATACTACGTTTAAGTTGTACCCGTATGGTGGGGCTTTAGAGGGGGAGTCAGACGACGTAGTTAAGAATTGGGAGTTGTTTCGTGACAACTGGGAACGTCCGGTGGCCACAATAAACCTTGAGAGACCCACGTTTCAGGAGCAATCGGCGCATGTGAGAGAGTATTTGTTGAAACGTCAAAGACAGCGAGATCCTCCAATTTATTTGGGGGGTCGAGCACCAGTACTGTCGGAGATGATCGCGTTGAGGGGTATAGATTGGAATCTGATTGAGTTGTTGGACCAACTAAGAGGGGAGACGTCTGTTGAGTTGTTTGAAATGAAAGGGGGACCAGGCTTGGGCTTTGGCTTCTGGATGGAAGAAAGTAAAAGAACATTGGACGAGGTGCTGAGAGATATCGACTCCTCCAAATGATATTTTGTGTTGGGAGATCGAGTGCGAAGTGAAGGCAAGCTGACGGGAAACGACAACGAGTATGGGGCCTGTTTGTATGAGGTTCCCTGTCGTAGTGAACGCGATTATGGGGTACTCGAGAAAAGCCAAGAGTGGCAGATGTTGGGGAAGAGTCCTGATCTCAAGAGGTCCATGTGGGTGACGCCAGGCCCTGTAAAAGTTTTGGTCCAGGGAGAAATGTACGAGAAGGAGAAAAAGAGGTTTGGGGTGTGCATTTTTGACATGTTTGGGATAAAGGGTGATCAAAAGGACTTACAGCGTTTATGCTTGGTGGACGGTCACTGTTGGTGGTGTGGGGCTCTTCCGTTAGAAAAGGCCAAGAGGGTGGCATTAAGGTATTTCACCTCAGTTCGCAACCAGCCATACCGAGCATTTAGATACGGCCGTTTGACTACCTTATTCTTAATCGATTTTCATCAATTTTTCAGACTTCACTGCAATAAGATGGAAATTTCTAAAACTTGTAAAAATTTCGAATTTGCTTTTTATTAAAGCAGATTTATAAGAGAAACATCAAATTTTCTGAAACCTGATTTCCGAACAAATACGATGGTACCTAGAAAAATCCAAAGTGCCACGATAAACTATAGCATATAATAAAATAAATATCTGAAAATCAGAAAAAATTTTCGAGCTGATTTCGAATAATCCGAGAAAACATTTCGGTCTTGTGACGATGAGCTCGTACGAGTGCATTCGTAAATTGCCCATTTTCTTTACAAAATATTTACTTCTGAACCTCTAATTTGCAGCGAAAGATTTGTTTGATATATGGAATGAAACTGTGAAAGTACGAAGGTATTTCTCTTCGTAATCATCGAGATTTGATTTTCTAAAGGAACTGTAGTATATTTTTCAAGTCCTCAAAAGTTTACTTTGAGCGCTATCCTGATTATTTTCAAAACTGCGCCGACGATTTTGTTCTTACTTCCTGAGCTGTTTCTTTATCATGTGCAGAGCATCATCGCGAAGTTTCAATTTGATTGAAACATTTTAACTTTGTCAAAAAAAATAAAAATCTTCGCCTCAAGACGCGTTTGAGACTTCATGTTCTGTCTACACAGTCGAAAGCCCACGAAGCAGTGTTAATTTATTCAGTGTAAGTAACGCATTCCTGCATGGTAATTATTATGCTAGTCGTGTTATTTTTCCTTTTATCTAATAATGCCGAAAGTTTCTAGAGCTCATCAAATACAGGAGGTAAATAGTTTCCACGTGTGGTCAGCACTTTCCCATTACGACGTCGTTGATGGTTGATTGCTCTCAGTTTTTCCCTTCTGTACCGAAGGAGTTGATCCCTTTTCGTAGCTTGTCTATCAACCAAACCTTTAGATTTGTCGTTCTCATTAATTGTAGCCTTAATTTTCGAAAGGTTTTTTAGACGTATGAGCTCTAGAAACTTTCGGCATTATTAGATAAAAGGAAAAATAACACGACTAGCATAATAATTACCATGCAGGAATGCGTTACTTACACTGAATAAATTAACACTGCTTCGTGGGCTTTCGACCGTGTAGACAGAACATGAAGTCTCAAACGCGTCTTGAGGCGAAGATTTTTTATTTTTTTTGACAAAGTTAAAATGTTTCAATCAAATTGAAACTTCGCGATGATGCTCTGCACATGATAAAGAAACAGCTCAGGAAGTAAGAACAAAATCGTCGGCGCAGTTTTGAAAATAATCAGGATAGCGCTCAAAGTAAACTTTTGAGGACTTGAAAAATATACTACAGTTCCTTTAGAAAATCAAATCTCGATGATTACGAAGAGAAATACCTTCGTACTTTCACAGTTTCATTCCATATATCAAACAAATCTTTCGCTGCAAATTAGAGGTTCAGAAGTAAATATTTTGTAAAGAAAATGGGCAATTTACGAATGCACTCGTACGAGCTCATCGTCACAAGACCGAAATGTTTTCTCGGATTATTCGAAATCAGCTCGAAAATTTTTTCTGATTTTCAGATATTTATTTTATTATATGCTATAGTTTATCGTGGCACTTTGGATTTTTCTAGGTACCATCGTATTTGTTCGGAAATCAGGTTTCAGAAAATTTGATGTTTCTCTTATAAATCTGCTTTAATAAAAAGCAAATTCGAAATTTTTACAAGTTTTAGAAATTTCCATCTTATTGCAGTGAAGTCTGAAAAATTGATGAAAATCGATTAAAAATAAGGTAGTCAAACGGCCGTATCTAAATGCTCTGTACGGCTGGTTGCGAACTGAGGTGAAATACCTTAACGTTTCTAGCGCGTTTTGTGGACTTACCACAAGATCCCATGGCATTGGATATTGCTCGAGTGTGTGAAGAGCATTATGACGTCGATGAGGACGTGGCCGATTGGTCGGTCTTCTTCACGTTGGTGATGAACAAAGGGAATGGAAAGTACACGTTTCACGATATAGTAAGAAAGAAATGGGCGAGAGAGAAGCAATTGATTCCGGTGGTGTGTTTGAGTGATGAGTGTGTGAAGTCGGCCAGAAAATCGTTACAAGGCTGGGAGGGCGACTCTACAATAGAGTTGTGCCATCGAGTAGTGGGAAGAGCGTTGATCAAAACACAATCGTCAGTCATGGTGCTGGAATTGTTGTCATGTGGTGTAGATGAGATGGTGGGGGTGCCCCGTGAAACAGTCATGGAGCAAAGAGTGTATCTGTATGTGGCACCGTGATGTGAGTTGGTGAGGTCAGAGAAGTGCAACGAGTACTGTGCCGTGTTTCTTCCCGCAAGAGGGTCTTACGCAAGAGGGGAGGGTGGTGTAGTACGAAGAACAAGAGCATTTTAGAGAAAAAGAAGGGTGGACTGTGTGTCCGTATCTGACCCAATGCAACACACCCATTCGATTCCCTGTGTATTGTACTGTGGTTCCCCCTGCCTGGCACGGGTATTTAGAGAGGTGCTTAGAGATGAAAAGAGAGCTGTTGGAGCTGTTGCTGGGGCTGGTATCTCTGCCAGAGAAGGTGCGTCGTGACATGAATGAGGAGTGGAACGAGTTGGAGGTAGTGGGTGCGTTTAGTGGTTATTTGGAACATTTGAAAGAGGTGTGTCAGAAGGTGACCTGACGCATGTCAAAGAGGAAAGTGTGGAAAGACGAGAACGCGGACAAGTGACTATGTTTAGGCATAGAGAAAGTGTATCAGTTTAACATGGGGACGCCGTTTCGTTCCCAATACGATGTTGTACAGGAAGAGTTAAAGCAACAAAATATTGAGTAATGTAAGGTAAAAAAAATCAATAAAAAGAGTCTTGGGAGATGGTGTGGTGTCATTACTGGTTGGAAAGGGAGCCATGCGCAGGCCTAAGTTTATAAAGCCCAAGTGGCTCAAAGCCTTCTTGAGTTGCTTTCGGGTGACAGTGGATGTAGTAGCTATTGCGCAAGAGGTATTGGATGGCAAAACGGAAAAAGAAGAGAGCATCAACAGTGTCCACCGAAGTATTGGCATTCCTCCAAGTAAAGTGAGCATTAACAATTCCCGAGACGTGTGGCAGTATCTGTTTGGCCGAAAGTCCCGAAAGAATCCGATCAGCCTGTGATTTCCAATGCAGAGGTGATGGAGGAGCACAAAGAACTGAAACGGGAAAAGAAAAAGAAAGCCATCAAACCTCTGTTGGAAAAGGGCGACCACGTGTGGGTGACGGATAAGAAAATCAACAAGAATGCCTTTGAAAAGGGCTATAAATCCAAGTGGCGTACCGAAGACACGTATTTGATTTGTCAAGTTGTCGAAAACACAACCATTCGGGTACCGGTTGTCAAACAGCAAAGGGGAGTTGGTTCCAGGTCAATTTTATCAGCAGCAGCTCCAACGGGTCCCTGAAGAATGAGTGTCAGTTCCTCAACCCAAGAATTCCACTTGAGTGTGCCCAGCAACAATCCGTCATCCCCGGACAATGTGGCTCACGGCTTTTCCTTGGTGCTCAATCAATCCTCATTTTTCCCGGGAATCGAGGATGGGAAGTAGCTAGGTGAACCAGAACGTGTTAAGCGTCATTGTGTGCTGGCGTGGGGTCGGCCTGGGAGGCAACAGTTTGAATGAGGCACTGGCCGAGCTGACTTTGTGGCAGCCCCAAGGCAAACGGGAACTGGGCATCGAAGTGTTCATTGGAGCAGGTCAAGCGATCAGTGAATATTTGGGACTCGAGTCCATTAACCCGTCGGGCTTTTAGTACAGCTGGGAAATGTGGCGACTAACCGGAGGTCAAATGTACAAATTGACGAATGTCCTAAAAACGATCCAAAAAGGTCATGGAAACTAATAAATTCACTACTGGGCAAGCAAGGTCAGAGCAACCGCGTTAATATGTTAAAAATTGATAGCAGTGAAATTAAAGATCCCAAAGAAATCTCGGAAGCTTTTAATGAATTTTTTATAAATATTGGCCCAAAGCTTGCAGCCGACCAAAACACATGCCCTAGAACTAGTACCAATACACACTCACATAATATTCCAAACACTTCACAGCCGTTTACATTTGCAGAGATACCCGTGGAAAATGTTTTTGATACTTTAAAAAAGTTAGACACGTCAAAAAGTACTGGACTTGATAAAATCCCAGCAAGAGTCCTAAAGATTGTTGCTCAGGAGGTTGCTCCCTCTTTGACTTTTATTTTTAATCTTTCACTTTCCACTGGTATCTTTGTTGATGACTGGAAAAATGCACGTGTCAGTCCTTTATTCAAAGCCGATGACCGTCAAGATATTGGAAACTATAGACCAATATCTGTTTTACCTATAGTGAGTAAAGTTTTCGAAAAAGAAGTTTTTAAACAATTATATAGTTACCTTATTGATAATTCACTACTTTCTGAATACCAATCTGGTTTTCGTCCTCAACATTCGACGGTCTCAGCTTTGATACAAATGTGCGACAAGTGGTTGGAAGCCATGGACAAAGGTCTATTAACAGGGGTAGTATTTATAGACATTCGAAAAGCTTTTGATGCCATAAATCACTCGATTGTTCTAGACAAATTAAAAGCCCATGGTATTTCAGACATAGAGCACAGTTGGTTCAAATCGTACTTGTCCAATAGGAAACAACAATGTTTAGTTAATGGTTATTTATCTTCTTCAAAAGAAATAATTTGTGGAGTTCCCCAAGGTTCCATTTTGGGGCCTTTGTTGTTTCTTATTTATATCAATGATTTGCCAACCTGCCTCCACTTCGCCACACCCTGCATGTATGCAGATGACACACAAATATTTGCTTCTTCATCTGATATTGATGGTCTTTCTGAACAATTAAATCCTGATTTAAATAGTATAAGCGATTGGCTAAAAGCCAATAAGCTTCAATCACATCCTGATAAAACAAAACTGATGATAATAGGATCAAGTCACAATTTAAAGAATAAGACAAGTGATCCCTGTAATAATATTTCAATGAATGGCAAAATCGTAAAACGAGTGGGTCTGCATACATGTTTAGGCGTAAATCTTGACGAAAAGCTTTCTTTTGAAAATCATATTGAATACATCTGCAAAAAGGCGAGCGCGGGTGTTGGAGCCATAAAGCGCATAAAGCCCTTTGTTCCAATAGGCTCTTTAACAACACTCTATAAAGCACTTGTCCAGCCCTACTTCGATTATTGCTCCCCCTTATGGGATACTTGCAATAAAACTCTCAAAGACAAGCTACAAAGGGTACAAGCCCGTGCGGCTAGGGTGATCACAAGTGCTTCATATGACGTTCGATCAGCAGACTTGCTTCAAAGGTTAAACTTAAATACTCTTGAAAGCAGATGGAAACAATTAAAATTATCATTTTTATATAAAATATTAAATGACCAAGCTGCACCTAATTTAGCAAAGCTTTTCGTCAAAATTAAAGAAAATGAAAACCTCAGTTATATATTAAGAAATTCCGCGACTGATCTAGCACTTCCAGGGCCTAAACGAAACTTTTTGAAAAGAAGTTTTGGATATAGCGGCGCTGCCCTGTGGAACAGCCTACCAAAAGAGGCTAAACAAGCAAGCTCTCTTAGGCTGTTTAAGAGAAGTATAACCTCCTTTTGCTCGTGATCTGGGGTTGTGCTGTTTTATACTTTTCAAATATATATGTTTGCTTTTATTATTATTATACAGTGTTTTTTATATCAACTAATATCAAAACGATTGATGTACATATAACTAATTATTATATATTTTTATACTACGCCACATTTGGAAACCAGCGCACATACATACGTATGTAGCGTTGAAATGTTTAGCGTGATTAAATAAAGTTCATCATCATCATCATCACACATACACAGATATGTACAAAGTCCACTCCACCAGGTACCCGGGACATGCCAAAATCGACCAGGCCTTCTGGACCATTTCAGTTCGGGATGGGTGCAGTTTGAGGTTTCGCCAGACCTTCTGGAAAAGTTGGGGTGGTCGTTGGTGTCAAAAATGACGATGGACGGTGAGGAATTTTGGGCCCTGGTTCCCCATCACGACGTTTCTCAGGATCCCGAGGTGGACCAACACAAGACCTATCCTGCTCCCAAAGGCCCTCAGCTTCAGTTGAAAACCAGGGACGCGGGGGCATCCACCATCGCCACCAAGGCCATCGTCTATCCGAGCACAGCTTGGGTGAAAAGTGACATCCAAACCACCCTGTTGGAGTCCCTCTCACCCACAGGTTTCGTGTACAGCAACGTGATGCAGCCCACCCAAGTGGCCAATGTTCAAGCGCGACTTCTGAACGTATTTTTGCCCACCAACCGTGTGGTGGACTACAAGATACCCCTGTACTATCCCCTGTCGTCGACAACCCTCCAAGAGATTGTAGACAAGCAAGGACGGCCCTACCCCTTTGATAAGACGGGTGTCACTGGAGTGCACTTGCACTTCCAGCCCAAACAAAGTCTATAAAAAAGCCACGGAATCAAGACGCGGGCCATTCTCAGAGATGGCCTTGCATAACAATCACATCATCTTTGCCGGAGGAATCCCTCGAGGAGGGTTGTTGCATATCCCCACCTACCGCACCCCCGTGATTGCCTCTCAATGGGGAGGTGGCTTTTTGGACTCCCTGAAAAGCATGGCCTCAGTGGCGGGCAAGAAACTGGCTTCTCACATGGCGAGGGAGGCCAAAAAGGGGACCCTGGCTGTGGCTCAGGGGCTGTTCGAAGGAAAAAGACTTGAAATCCGCTGTGCAGGATGGGTCTCTGCAGACCGTGAAAAATTTGAAAAGACAACCCGCTCAAGAAGTGATGAGCCGCCTCAATGCTTCAGCAGGAAACCCCAATTCTCACACGAAGGGACGGGGTCAAAAGCGTCAACGAGTTCAACAAAAGATGCAACCTGGGCCTGCGGTTCTGATCGTACCCTTCAAAAAACCCAAGAGGGGCAAACAAGGTGGAAAAAAGAAAAAACGAAGAAATCAGCGAGGGGGAAATGCGGTAAGAAACATCTTTGATGCTCCAGGACCATGAATGGGGGAACGGGGGACCAGCTCTACAAAAGGGAGGCGACCGAAAGAGAGGGAGATTAGTCTTGAAGAACATGCCTAAACGACAAGCACCGGAAGCCCAGCCGAGCGAACCTCCAGCGGCGGTGGACAAGGTCGAAGAGGAGATTGAAGCCATTCCTCATGTGGAAAGGGATCATCGGTTTGACATGTTTGAGGGGCTGCCTCTAGTGGCCGACGTACAAAGGAGGACCAAAAACTTGTACCATCCCATCACCCAAACGACCACCAATTTTGTTTTCGAAATTCCCCCTACAGATGTCTTAACCAATGTGGGAAGTGCCAAATTGAAATACAAGGTGATGGTGCAAGCCACCCCTGGAGCGGTGGAAGGTCCAGCCCACAATGCCGAATGGGGGATTGCCAATTTCATTTCCAATGGCATTTGGAAATTGGTTCGACTGGAATGCAATGGAGAGAGCCTAACGACAACGTCAGGAGACATGTCCTACGCCGCCTACATGTGGACCGTGGTGTTTGAAGACAAAGGGAGCATCGCCAATCGCAAACAAAACGGGTTCTTTCTGGACACGCCATTTCAACACGCTGCCCTGGCGGGTGAGAATGCAGGAAATACCAAAAGAAAACAGTTGTTTCAACATCCCGACGAGCCATGGCCACGTACTGGCACTCCAGTCACGGGCAAGGGAGGTGATCGTGCATTCAGTGGACATCCCGAGTTCGTTACAGACCTGCATACCTGGTGGACTTCATGAACAATCTGAGGTTCCTCATTCCCGGCGTAAAGATGAACCTGACGTGCATCAAGCAAGATGACAACTTTGTGTTGAGGGGGACCGATGCAAGTCGCTGGGTGTTCACCATCCAAGACATTCACCTTGAAGTCGAATACTTACAAGCGACCCCGTCCAAGATGCAAAACATCACCAACATGTTCTTTGAAAACGACAAAGCAGCACGCTACCCCATCAGCAGCAGGGTGACCCGGAGCTTCATCATTCCAGTTCAACGCAACTCGTTTGAGATGTACAACCTGTTTGAGAACAACGTGCCCAACATCTTGATGTTTGGTCTGATGAACACCAATGCCAAAACAGGAGGCAGAACTCTGAATCCATTCCAGTTCAACACGTATGGGCTAACCTCCCTGTTGGTGAACAGGGGAACAGAAGAAGTTGCTGAACCGCGCAAGTACTTTAACAGCCAGGGAGATTATGCCGAGGCCGTGGAAATGATGTTGGAAGCCGTGGGGGGCAGCAAAACCTCGAATGAGAAGATTATAAATAGAGAGAATTTTAGAGGCGGCTATGCCATATTTGCCGTCTGCTTGAACCCTGACGGCATATTTAAGCCCTTGAGAGAAACCACGGGAATCAACACGCACTATGAAATGAAAATCCATGAAAAACTTGTGAATTTTTTCATGGTTGGTTCATGGGTTATTCCAGGGTTTTCCATTGTTATTTAATGGTTTTTCCATGGGATATTTTCATGGCATTACACCTTTAAAATGCCATGAAAAAAAACATTATAAAATCCATGAAAATCCCCTTAATCTTTAACAAATGCACTCATAAAATTGTAAACCCATGAAATACCCATTAAAGTACCATGAATCGTTATGCTGGAATTCCATGGTTTTTTAATGGTGTTTGGAAAACCCATGAAATGTAAAATGTTACGTTTCATGGTGTTGTTTTCATGGGGTGGGCAAATTCATGGCCCATGGAAAAGCCATGATTGTCCTGTGAATTGTTAAAGATTAATGGGGCCATGAAAATTTTCATTACTTTTTCACAGTTTTTTCATGTGCCATGAAAATAACTGTTAATGGTATTTCCATGGGACAATATAAGGAATGCCAGATCATGAAACCCCATGAAAAGTCAATGAATAGTAGTTAACTTAGAAATGAAATTTATCATTAATAAAAATATAGATATACCATTAAAGTAGAAGAACTAGCACTTACCAAAATGGATGAAGAATCCAAAGTCGGTTTTTTTCTTCAAATAATGAAACCATGAAATGACTATATTGAATGCTTTATATATGCACATAAATGTATCTATGAGTATTTTATTCTCCTCTATTTTATTCTATTTCTCAAGTAAGAAAAATGTAAATTCTGATTTAGGAATTAAATATAATTATAAAAACTGTATTCCATTTCATATTCATAAATTTGCAATTTCTTCTAAGTCAAAATTAGTTCAAGTGATGAATCAAACTTATTTTAAGAATTATTTTTCTAGTTTTCAGATCATTTAAGCTTACTTGAAGCCTAGGGTGTATGTAAAACTTAACTTTAGCTTTAGCTACTTCTTACTTTGAAAAAGACATCTATCTGGAAATTAAATATAACAAATTAATGTTATTGATTGGAAGTTCTCCCTAGATAGATATTGATATCAAAGACACTGAGTTTTTACCAAAAAGATCGTTTAATAGTTTGAATATTATGATCAGTTTGTGATTAGAAATCAAGCATAAACTTCTCTAGAATAATCAGTTGTTGCTGAATAACGCTCTTACCTTTATGTAAAGAACTTCCTTTGAATGTATAGTCCATATATAAATCCATTAGCGAGGTAAAAACGAAAAAGAACGAGAAATTCACAGCCACACGCTTCAACGAACCGATGAAATGTCATACTTCGCGCCCACTCAAACTGCGCATGCTTTATATATCCGCTGTCTTTATAATTGCAGGCTCATAGCCAATCGTACTCAAACAGAAAACCAACAGTTCTCGTAGTTTTTACCGGGTTTTATCGTAAATCAGGATAAAAAATATTGGAAATTCACCCCAAAATGCTTCAAACAATACAACAAAGTGATAAAGATTTAGAGATTAAGTGGAATTGTTGTTGCTATCCGATTTGGAGTTGCATGGACATCGATTGATCAAGAGCAAGAGAATGGCGCGATATTCTAAGTTTTATCTCAAGCCTTCAAATGACCTTGATGGTTACATGATTGTATAAATGGAAGAAAGTGTTCACAAACATTCTGGCAGTAAGTTCATAAGTTTTAAATCAGAACTCTTTGAAGACGTCAAAAGTTACAAACTCATAATGTTGCAGATTGCTACAAACAAACCAGTTCACTTAGATTAAAATCACGGGAGAATTTCTGAAACTGTCTGCAATCTTCAGTAGTTTACCCAATATATTGTTGATTATCAAGTGGCATATTACACTATTCATAATACTCGTAATGATATGCAAAGATGAAATAACATGGAATAACATTCCTCGTGCAGCTCGGTAGGAATAAGCACGTGCCTCCCATGGGGATATGGCTATAAAATGCCAAACCCAAATGAATCACTCGGTTCTTGCTCAGTTCCAGCGGAACAGCGAACAGTGGAACTCTTTCTTTTTATTTTGGACGACCCACGCGAATTTCGAACTGACTATCGTCTCTACAACGTCTACAGTCCAGAACGAATTCTTAAGTTTCTTTCAAGCATCACATAAAGCTGTCAAGATTCTTGAGTAATGAAATGAATTTCGGCGAACAAAGGTAAAGTTCTCGTCAGTTTGCTCAATGTTTTGTCGTTCCTTGTAACTGTACGTTTATAGTGCGTATACCTGAGGGCCAGAAAATTGAAGTTATTTTCCATAAATGTGTATGTTATTTTTTGTTGTCCAATGTTTTCGTGATGAACAGTCAGGCGAATTTTTTCGCTGGAGATTTAACAAGAGTCATAAGAGTGAGTTTTTACTGTACTTCATTCCACTACGGCATAATCCTCTGTAGGATGATTCCTTCGGCGAGTTGGTTCGTTGGATGACTACTTATGGTGTTAAAAGAGTTCAAACCTAGCATTTACATGTTATATTCTCTGTAAAATGAAATCGGTTCGTTGGATGATTACAGAGGGGACTATTTGTAGAATGACTCCTTCGACGGGACAGTTCGTTGGATGACTACTTATAGTGTTGAAAGAGTTCAAGAATGAGCGCCTGTGTCGCGCTGGGCGAGGTTTTCGCCGGAGAGAAATTGGTGACCAAGCGTTCACCAGAGTGCCACTGGCACTGGGCGAGGTTTTCGCCGGAAAGACAATGGTGACCAAGGGTTCACCGGAGTGCAATGGCACTGGGCGAGGTTTTCGCCGGAAAGACAATGGTGACCAAGGGTTCACCGGAGTGCAATGGCACTGGGCGAGGTTTTCGCCTGAAAGACAATGGTGACCAAGGGTTCATGCACTGGAGTATTAACTTGAACTGGGCGAGGTTTTTTCGCCGGAGAGACATTTGTTACCCAGCGTTTACCATGCAGAGTGCCATTCGGTGCTGGGCGAGTTTGCGTACCAATAAAACTGAATTTTCACGGTCAGCAATTCATGTGGTGACCAAGGTTTCACTAAAGTACCATTCGAGGGTTGGTCCTTTACTCGAGAGTTAATATAATGGTCAGCAATAGGGAGTTTTTCTGTGCTTATTTCTTGACATGGCCGAGGGTTCATGCCAGAGTACCATCACTGCTGTAAGAGTCAGAAATACTTATTTTTCCACTGGTGACCATGAGTGGAAAGTTTTTTCCGGCACCGAAATAGGAGTCAATGGTTCAGTAACAGTCAAAGGTTTTGCAAGTTATGGCAAAAGTAAAGCTTTGTTGTATTTGTGGTATAACAATCTAACCTCACTAGAATTTATTTTTTCTAGTTGAGTGTTCTTAATTAAGACTGGTTGATACTCGATGTGCTCTGCATTGTGAGATTTTTGTGCAACAAATATGTTTTAGAGTTTTCTGTCTGCATGCGATAGTACGTGCCAAAGTAATATCTCGCTAATTAAGTTCAAAGTGTTTCCATTCTTTTAGTCTTCTTGCATCAGCTTGCATGTTAATTGTTGCAATCCAGACTCTCACTGAATATTTTCAGTACCAGTTAAAGACATGTTATTCATGATCAGTAACGGATTGATTCTATAAACTTATGGATCTATTTAAGTGAATTTAAGCGGGGATTCAAGAAGAGTCAACATGCCTCACAATGAATACATGATTGCTACTTTATTCATGAGTTTGTGTGGTACTAAATGATTGTTCTCTTTGTGTACCGTTTTGGAATCTAGATTCCATCGCAAGTAATAATGATTACTGTCAGTGGTACAAGAAAGTACGCATACACCCATGGCATGTGACTGCATATTTTAAGTTGCAACATCTCCGGTAGTAATTAAGAGAGATTCTTAAAAGATTCGTTTCTATGAAACAAACAGCACTGCTAGTCCACCAACCTTTTGCGTTTTATTCCATATGATGTTAAGTTGTGGAGACAATACAGGTTCCGTCTGTTCCGGTAGTAGCTTGCTCCGTTATTTCTTGTTTTGAAGTCGCAGTGTTTTGATTGCTTTGAAAAAGGGGTATCTAAATCAACCCTCCCGGCCATGCTGGGTCAAGGCGGTCATCTCTCTGCTGACTTGTCGGGGTTTTCCTTGGCGGCGCTGTTGGTTCAGCTATTTCTAGTTCTAGGAAAAGTAAGTACTCCTTGGTTTCCATCCTACTTTGCAAAATGTTAATATATTGCATTTGTGTGGATGGACTGGACGGGAAACCCCGTCATGTTCAGTGGAGAGGTGATTGCCGACTCGACCCATTAAAGACGTATAGAAAAAATCGATCATGAAGGGGCAAGTAACACTGATACCCGAGCCTACCGGGACCCAAACGGTTTTTCGTTAATAATAGTTTATAATAGTTTTCCCCCTGTTTTCAGTTGGTGAAGAACGTACCGCAGAAATAACCTTTTGCGGATGTCAAGCTTGTCCCATGAAATGAAGGAGAAACTGACTTGCAGAGTAAACGTCGATTTTGGTGCTTTGATTTATTTTCTGTTCTTCAAATCTTTTGCTGAAGTTGTGTTGAAGAGTTCTTGTCTTGTCACAAGGAACAATTAACATGGCGTGCACCTAAGAAATGTGCATGCATGCATGTAATGCATGCGTTTTGCCAGCGTGTCTATTCTTTGCTGTGGGTCTATAGCTTTTATCTTAGTAAAGTGAAACACAACAGCTCACGTTCAATATTTAGAATGATGTCTCTGTAATGGGCTGGCCAGTCCTACACACGTTTCACTCCGAATCCTAACCCAGGGGGAACAATTGACGAGAGTTTGCACAGATTTAGCAAATATTACAGAAAATACGATTTCAAACGGTGCGTTTTCTTACCACCTAAATATTATAATGAATCTTACTCCGACGAAGGGCTAAGGCTCGAAACGCCAGTAAGTTATCTCCCTTTTTACGGTGTCACAGGTTTCCCATTTATCTCGTAGTGGGGCAATTCCATTTACCTCTAGAGCTATGCCGACGGTAGTCGTGCATAACTCTAGAGTGGGTCACCCATGCCGGACAGGTCGAAGGTCATTTGACAGACGAAGAGAGATCCCACTGGTCCTCCAGGTTTGGGGTTGGGCTGAAAGCTCATAACCCGTTTTTTCCATAAAAAAAAGGTTTGTTACAGAAACCGGATGCAGAGTAAATTCGCCATATAGGAGGGACGCCGTGGCACCGCCTCTTGGGGTCTCTAGAGAGGTAATAAGCGTTTTCCTTTGGGAAGAGAAAATTTTAAACAATGTCACTGGCTAGAAGGTGCAAGGACGACAACGTCAGTGGTTAGTGAGCGGCCTTCAGTGCGAGAGAGGCCTCGAGTTCGATTCCCAGAATGGACCCGTGGAACGGAACACAGATACGAAGAGAGGGTAAAGTGTGCGCACCGTCGGTCTCAAGCTTACTTTATCAGGCAGAAAATGACTATTCTGAGTCTATTGACCTATAAAATAATGATCTTTGCCCTCTTGACAGTCCCGAGCTCGAGTATCTCTGATTATTTCAATATTGTGGTCATAGCACAATCTTTCCGACAAGGAAAGACGGCTCAAGTGATTTTTTTTCCGAAATGTGCAAAACGTCGATTTTGAAATAAAGTTTCTTGCACACTGAAGATTTTATTGAACCATTAATTGCTAAAAACAAAAGGACGAAACGAACGTAAGAAGAGTTGGATCTTTGACGTTTTCTCACTTGATGCTTTTTAAACACTATCGAATTCGTCAGAAATCAATGGAATATATTTGCCGATGTTAACATCTGACTTTGTGAAAAAATTGATGACGTGATTTGTCCGCCACGTGCCTGTCAATTTGGAATATTTAGCTAAAATGAGGTGGTTAAGTTGAAAGCAAATGCAACTCATTTTGCGTTTATAAAGGCATTAAAATCTAACAATTGTCGCTTGAAAAACTTGTCCTTAATTTCTCTTGGGAGAGATATTTACGAAAACAGGTCACGTGACCACTTTGTCAGAATACGTTTTCTTGTTTTTCTTCATAACTAAAATTATGGGACAACTTTTCCGAACGCTATCTTTTTCGTTGGTTGTCCGTAACACCGTAGCACAAAATATTTAATAACCCTATGACTAATTCGCGAAACTATAGCAAAGAACCATGATGGATAATTAAAAGGTGTTTTTCAAATACGGTTCCATGACCCAGTTCAGACCCAGGCCTTAACATACCTGAGTAGTGGCTCCACGAAGCGTAGAAGAATTTAGTCACTAACACACCGTTCACACACTCTGTCGCTCACTCGCTCACCATTGCATCATTATCACCTTTTAAGCTGGCACATTAAAATCTTAGCAAATCGTAGCAAGGTGTCATGTTACTAGTAATTTTTCTTAGTGGAGGGAACACAGAGTAAAGAGGGTGGTTTTACTTTGAAATTTGATAGCGATATATTGGGAAGTTTTGGAAATGATCCTCCAAATAGTTGCTACTGTTGTGTTCATAGCACCATTTAACCTCCGCTAGATGATTTGTACTTGTATTCATTAGTTTCGTAAGCATTTCCGGTGTAATTTGATTGTTCGGCGTCTCAACACTCCATGTGCGATCAGTGTTACATGGTTTATAGAAAGCTTCGGTTTTTACTTGTACGCCTACCAGATGTAAGTGCCTTTATTATCGTTATACCTCGTTTATTCTACTTGTATTTTCTCTAACATTCAATCAACCCTTTGTAATCGTTTATCGTAGTTTTCACCATGTGTACTCTAATAAACTTTAATTATTGACACACTGGTTGATACTGGCTTCTCCGCGACGATCCCGTCCATGGGGACGCGACAGTGAAAAATCTGGGATTATTGTGCGTAACAAAGTAAGAAGATCGACACTAGAATCCTACTGGTTCATCGTATGTCCTCAGAAAGACAAATGGAGCAACGAGACAGACACTAACAGGCCATAACATTGCTAAGAGTAAACACAGTGACAATCGACTATCGAGAGCTACGACTAGCTTCTTCAATCTACGGGAAATCGACGGAAATTCAAGGTCAGAGCATTATCGACTAATTTTCTATGAATTCGCGTATTTATTTGGAATCGTCCAAAACAAGGAGTTGAGAACGGACGTTCGATCCTTTAGTTGGTGGGATCCCTGTGTAATCGCCCAGATTACTTCACCTGGAATTACCAACCTTAAAAACGGAGCTCAACGTTCAACGTCAAGAATAAACAAACCTCAACCACCTCTAATCCAGATTAAGTTTCTATTTAATTGAGAAATCGTTCCAGACACGAGACAAATTAGCAACGAAGGATCGTGCATCTCACGGGATCCCTGTGTCGCCATGGCAGACAACACGCCAAACGAAAAGCGCGAACGCACACTCTCACGGAAGGCGCTTCAAAACGCCATAGACAGCAAACGACAAGAAGTTGACAACAATGCGCGACTTCTACGAGAACTCTACAACAACGCAAGGGGAGCAGAAGAAGAATTGAACAACAGTGCGCTCCAAGAGATTCATACAGCGTCCCTTCACTATAAACAATCTCTCGACGAGCTTGCAACACTATACCAGCAAGACAAGTGGGGAGATTATACAGAGGAAGCGCGAGTTACGAAAGAGTTCAGCATTCTGGAATGTGCACGAGCACTTACCAAACCAAACCCTCCCGACGATGCGTCATCACAATCTTCCAGGAGCCGAGGGCTCACATCCACATCCCGCGTTTCGGCATCGTCTAGTGTTTTGAGACAAAGACTCTTAGCAGAGGCGGTCTCAGCCAGAAAACAGGCCGAGTACGATAGAATGATAACTGAAAGGGAGACTGCGCGAAGGCTCTGGGAAGCCGAAGAGAAACGGCGCCAGGAAGAGCAGAGAGCACGACACGACCACGAGCTGGCCTTGCTGAAAGCGGAAAGGGCAGAAGCCATCGCAAACGCAAAATTGCAGGCAATTGAAGAGGCCTTGAGGGCTGAAGAGGAAATCTTTGAGCCAGTGCCTACAGGGGCCAAAGAGACTGTCGCAAACAGAGTCGCAGAATGGATTCGAGCCGGTCAAGCTACTCCACTAGCCTTCGAAGACCTGCCAGCCATCAAAGATCCTCCAGCTATTAGAGACCCACCTGGTAGCAAAGATCTACCCGCCATCAGAGATCCACCTGCTATCAAAGATCCACCTGCTATTAAAGACCCATCTGGTATCAAAGATCCACCGACTATTACAGACCTTGACGCAACAAAAAGTCGGCAAAGTCAGGAGAAGACTGCAAACAAAGGAGTACCCACAACTGTCACCCCCGTGACGACTAAGCGGGAAAGGAGCAAGCATCCATTGACGTCAACCCCCAATACGATGAGTACAGCTTCTTTGAAACGTTCGCCGCAACAAACCAACGACTGGTGGCTGAAATTTCAAGGCAAAACCTCCCTAAGTGTCATCCAGACATATTCAGTGGTGACGTAACTCTCTTTCATCCCTGGAAGAGATCATTCAAAGCCATGATCACGGACGCAGAAGTCTCGGCATCCCAAGAAATAAACTATCTAAGGAACTTCACCACTGGAGCTGCGCAAGAAGTAGTCGACAACTACCGCCGGAGGCAGCACGAAGATCCATCCAAAGTACTCTTAAGCCTCTGGGAAGAGCTCCAGAGGCGATTTGGAAATGCAGCCGCCATCACAAACATACTTCTAGAGCGTCTGGCGAAGACAGCCCAATTCCGCGACGACGATTGCGCAGGACTACAGACCTTTGCAGATCTTTGCGCAGACGTCGACAGCCAGCTACGTTATCTTCCCGAATGTCCTGCGACCAATCGTTGAGTCAATGCCGACCTTCCTGCGGTCCAAGTGGGAAAAAGAGATAGTCAAGTATGCTGAAAAGAATCAAGAGTCATATCCAGATTTCCACGTCTTTGCATCTATGATCAAGAGCCAAGCCAAGATGAAAGGCCATCCAAACGTTGTAGCCAGCGGTGTACAGAGCGTTAACATCACAAAGAATCACTCCGACAAAATCAAGAGGACCGTCAGCAATATTCCTAGACGAGAACCTAACATACGAAGAGTACTTAAGACAGACGCCATCTGCGAACAGGAGAACTATTGCCCCTTCCACCAGCGTAAAGGTCATACGCTAGACGAATGCAAAGCGTTCGTCGAAAAAAATCCTTCGAGGAAAAGTCCGAATGGATCCTCAATTCAAAACTTTGCTTCTGCTGCCTTGATGCAAGCCATATTGCAAAGGATTGCAAGGCTGAAGTTCGTTGTGGAAAATGCGAGAGTGATCGTCATCCAACCTTTCTGCATAAGGAGAAAGAGCACAGCAAAGAGGTATCGTCTAAATGCACGTCAATATGCAATCTGAAAGAAGGCGGTCTCTCGTGCAGCAAGGTCATCCTGGTCAGCATCTACCACCAAGATCGCCCAAACGAGAGGCACCGCATCTATGCCCTAATAGACGACCAAAGTAATGCGTCAATGATCACATCAGACCTCGTAAACAAGCTCCAAGTTGACGGACCATCTCAAAAATACCTACTTTCAACGTGCAGCACCAACAAGGCAGTAATGTATGGCCGTCGCGTTCCCGGACTTATTGTCAACGCTAATGGAAAGAGTGCAAGGCTCCCAACACTGATAGAGTGCGTCGACATACCGCAAGAAAAGCACGAAATTCCAACCCCAGAAATTGCGATGCGTTTTGACCACCTCCGGGGGATCGCAGGGGAAATCCCCCCGGATAGATCCACAAGCCAAGGTACAGATCCTGATCGGAAGGGATGCGCCAGAATTCCTCAAGGTGAGAGCATTCAAAAACGGGCCTAGAGGCGCTCCATGGGCTGAACTTCTAGATCTCGGATGGACGATCTCAGGACAGGCATACCTAGACAGAATAGGTGGTCCTGTTCACATCACCGCACGCAACACCAACGTCTTAACAACTCCATCGATGACACCGAAAAATGGCACCAAGCCTCAGCAGCTAGAGGTCTCTTCTTGTCAGAACCACTTTGAACTGAAGGACTTGAAGAGAGAGGAAAAGAAGGGCTTATTGAACGACGTCTACCACACAACCAAGGAGGACAACAAGGTCGCTATGTCACTCGAGGATCGACGATTCTGCGACATCATGGAGAAAGGAAGCTACAAGAACGGGCAAGGCAACTGGGTGATGCCCTTGCCTTTCCGCTCCCCAGACGTTACCATGCCCAACAACCGAAGACTACGCAGTTCACCGGCTCCACAATCTATTGAAGACGCTCAAGCGAAAGCCGCAAATGATGAAAGACTACGTCGAATTCTTAGGCAAGATGTTCTCACGTGGCCATGCGATCGAAGTTCCTAAAGACGATCTGAGAGCCAACGAAGACGTAAGCAAGCCTAAACAACAAGTGTGGTACCTCCCACACTTCGGGGTGTACCACCCAAAGAAACCCGGCAAGATTCGCGTGGTATTCGACTCCTCAGCGGAGTACAAAGGCACTTCTCTTAATGGTGAGCTCATAACGGGCCCACACTTGGCCAACAGCCTTCTCGGCGTCCTCATCCGCTTTCGTCATGGCCGAGTCGGCGCAATGTGCGACGTGGAACAAATGTTCCACTCCTTCCGCGTCGATCCCAAACACCAAGACTATCTTCGTTTCTTGTGGTTCAAGAACAATGACGTAGGCGAGGAGATAGTTGAGTGCAAGATGACTGTCCACTTATTCGGCAACGGCCCAAGCCCTGCGGTCGCCACATGGGGAATGAGGAGATCAGCAGATGACGGCGAGGAGGCCTTTGGTACAGATGCTAATAACTTTGTGTATCGAAATTTTTACGTAGATGATGGCCTTGTTTCACATTCGAGTGCGACGGAAGTAATCACCCTTATTAAAAACACCCAAGGAATGCTCGCCACAGCAAACATCAGGCTGCACAAGGTGATCTCCAACTCGATCGAAGTCATGGAGGCCTTTCCTGCCGACGACAGAGCGAATGAGGTGAGAGACCTCGACCTTAGCCGCGACCCCCTCCCCGCTCAACGCTCCCTTGGAGTTTGTTGGGACCTTGAGGACGACTCATTCACCTTTAAAGTCACGATCCCAGAGAAACCATTTACGCGCATGGGCGTTCTATCTGTCATCAACTCAATATATGACCCGATGGGCCTCGCAGTCCCGGTAACCTTGAAAGGGAAACTCCTCCTCCAAAGTCTAGTAATCATGGGAAAGGAGAGAAATGGCGAGTCACTAGGATGGGACGACCCCCTACCCGACGATCTGGCCCGCCAATGGCAACGTTGGAAACACTCACTTTCTGATCTACGAAACATTAAAGTGGCCCGCTGCTACCAACCAAAGAACCTTGAGCAAGTCATACGAGCAGAACTCCATGCATTCGCAGATGCCAGCAAAGACGCGATTGGTACAGCCATCTATCTCCGTCTACTTGGCAAAGACAACATGGTGAGCACGGCACTACTGTACGGTCAGTCAAAGGTGGCTCCAGCGAAGACCACAAGCATACCTCGCCTTGAGCTGTGCGGTGCAGTCCTCGCCACACAAGCAGTAAGGAAGATCCTGAAGGAAGTGGACATGATGATAGACGAGGTGGTGTTCTACACAGATTCCAAAGTTGTCCTCGGGTACATACAGAATGCGAGTAGAAGGTTTTACGTCTACGTTGCCAACAGGGTCCAGATTATACGCAATGTCTCAGAGCCACATCAGTGGAGATATGTTGAAACCGAAGACAACCCTGCAGACCTCGCCACAAGAGGCTCTGACGCAGACAAGCTCACAAGCACGATGTGGTTGAACGGACCCCAGTTTCTTAATGAACCCGGTGTGTTACAGTCATCGGCAGCCGAGAAGGCCCCCCTTAATAAGGAAGACCCTGAGGTGCGGCAGGAGATAACAATTAACTGTACAAGCATCGAAGCGTCTGTGGGTTTGGAAAGACTTGCCCGCTTCTCGAACTGGTCTTCACTTCGTCGCGCTGTGGCAGTTCTAATAGCCAAGGCCAGGGACTTTAAAGGCACACTTAACCTCGACCAAGGTCAGCGACCGGACCTTCCTGGTAGCAGGCGCATCACGCCCACAGCACAAGAGTTAAATGATGCATCGACGCTAATTGTCAAGATGGTGCAGAGAGAAGCATTCACTAGTGAAATTCAACTTCTAGAGGATCGCAGTCTCGATCACCAGGCAACCGGCCGCGCACGGAAGAAAAAGAAGAAGAATGCCTTAAAGAAGACTCGCCTCCACCAACTTGACCCGTTCGTCAACAACAACGGCATCTTACAAGTCGGTGGCAGGCTACGCCGCTCTGCGTTGGACTTCCAAGAGAAGCACCCCGCAATACTCCCCCAAGAAAAAACACGTTTCGGTGCTGTTGGCGCGACACTACCATGAGTCTATTCACCATCAAGGCCGCCAAATCACCCACGGAGCAATCCGACAAGCTGGATTCTGGATCATCTCTGGCCACAGCGCCACCACAAAGCTCATCAAGAACTGTGTTGTATGCAAGAAAGCAAGGGGATCGACGTTAATCCAACAAATGGCGGACCTCCCGAAGGACAGAACAGAGCCCGGACCACCATTCACCAACGTCGGAATAGACGTGTTTGGACCATGGCTAGTACGTACCAGGAGGCTCAGAGGGGGTGCCGCCAACAGTAAATGATGGGGGCTCCTATTCACTTGCCTGAGCTCAAGGGCCATCCACATAGAGCTTATAGAATCTATGGACGCAAGTTCCTTCATTTGCGCTCTACGCAGATTCTTTGCAATTCGTGGACCCGCAACAAGGATACGATGCGATAGGGGCACAAACTTCATCGGCGGTAAGACAGAGATAGAGCAGGCGTTGGCCGAAGTCGACCAAGAGAAGATACAGCGTTACGTCACAGAGCAGGGCTGCGAATGGATCTTTAATCCCCCTCACACATCCAACTTGAAATGGCTCTTTGAAGTCTTGTTCAAACATCTTAGTGACAGAGACTGGAGTAATCATTTCCTTGACGCTTTGTTCAACAATAAAGTCATGGTTAACAGGCTTGTTCGAAGTTATTTCCTTTGCAGTGATTCTTTGGCAGCATACATCATGACTCTCGTTGGATAACTTCAATGGTCCTATTATCATCCATCCGGCAAACGTACGTAGTGCAAAGGGTCCACCATCTTTACTAGATAGAACATCTCTTGGCTCGATGGCTTTTGGGACATTTGTACCGACCAATAGACCAACAACAGAGTTGTTTATCAACGGAGGAATTTCATTGGCGATTTCTTTCAGGTGGTCCCATTTTCGTGCCATTTCGGGTGTTGGAATCTCTTCTCTAGATCTTGCAGGAATTTCTTCTTTCGTGTATACTCTTGGAAGAATTATTGACTCTTTCTCATCAAGGCTTAGCATTTCAAGATTGTTTAGTATCCTTGATTCCTGCACCATTGAACCATTCACTGTATTAATCTTTAACGTTGTTCCTGGTCCATCCACACCGAGTTGGTTACTGAGGTCATCACTAGGATAAATGTCGCAGAGCTGCATTTATCCAGCATCGCATATGTTGACAGTTCTTTTCTGTTTGCTTTCACCATACCCATGTACTAGACGCAGATGAATGTTCACTTGGATCAACACTCGTCGCGTATCCTGCATGGTTGTTTTGACCTTGTTTAAGTTTGCTTTTAAGTTGACAATTCTTGATCTCTGCTCAACAAGCCAGGTATCTCCTTCAAAAAGTTTGGCTTCATCCACAATCTTCGCTCTCCATCGATAAAACTTCTCAATTAAATCTTTGTACAAGTCATCCAACTGCTTATCCAGTTCAGCAACCTCCAATCGATCGATCTCTTGAATTCTAGTGTCGATCTTGTTGATTTTCTTGGTTATTTTCTTCTGTTGTTTGAGACAATCCTTCCAACGTGTCTCTACTTCATACTGTAATCCTTTTTCTGTTTGCGATCGCTTTCGTTTTTCCATGGTAAAGCAGGTCACATACAGCGTTTTCAACGAATGTAACGGTAGACTTTAATATTTGTACCTAGTACAGCGATCACACACATGTTTCTTCTCTATTTATTTCTTAATCACGAACACGGTTGCTACAACAAACATTTAAGCACAAATATCAGTAAATTACGAAGAAATTAAAGAAAAATTAGAATAAATAAACTGTACTTACAAAACGCTGTATACGGGTCGAACGGTAGACGATGTGACACTAATTTATACGATTTACAAAAGTTTTATAAGAACAACGACAAAATGACAATGAAGTAGAATATCAATTAGGACGTAAAAAAACAAAGACTATTGTACGAAAACAATACGTGAAGACAAAGAAATACTAAGTCTAAATTTGGCGCCAAACGGCGCTAACAAAAGTGTGTGTTTCTATGCAGTTTCTTGTCCCATGTTTAGGCTTGAGCAGTTGATTTGTGAAGACTGATGGTCATGTACCTGGATATCTGGGCTGGTATCATGGCAACTGTTCTGGTCTCAGGGGATGGTCTAATATAGGAAACTATATTGTGCATGGTTTAGTTTTGTCTGACAAGTTCCTAAGCTACTTTTGCATGATTACTTCCCAGTTAGCCCGGTCGTAATTCCATTGGGGTTGCATGATAACTTATATTTGAAGGGTTCCATGTGAAAGCAGCCTAGATCTACAGCCCTAAGGTTCCATCTCCCCTGTCCCACCAATCCCACACTGGTAGCTGTAAAGTTGCATGGGAGTTGAACGATATGTTTCCCATCAGGTATTGTCAGGGTTATGCTTAGGGGTATGGTCAAGGGGTATGGTCATTGCAAGTCAAGGCAAATATGCTCATGGGGTATGGTCAAGATTATGCTTAGGTTAATAAACCCACTGTGTTTAGTTGGTTGGGATACAAATTCAATTATTATTTTATCATAACTATCATTAGTTTTGTTATGATTTTCATTGTTAAGATGCATTATGTGACCATAGTCAAGACTTTTGACCTGGTCACCTGGCTGTTCTGTTCACCGGGATGGCTGGATGCTCAGCAGGCGTTACTCCTTGGTAGAGTACTAGGTACTCTCACAAATGGCAATGAAGTTGCCATTGTCTGTGGTCTGTCCCTCTACACTGCAGGACCCACAGTAATTGGTAAAAGCTGTTGTGGTGTCCCTGCCTTCAGGGGAAGGAAAAGTTAATAAACTAGTCTAAACTTAACTAAAGTATATGAGCCATGGATATGTGGGGCCTAACTGGGGCTGGCCAAGCATCTGCATGGGAGTACATTGTATGGCCTTATGAAGAATGTCTACAGGATGATCATTGCCATATATATTATATCAGTGATTATAATTATCATCATCATCATTGTGATGGTCATTGTGATCCTTTTATAGTAATGTTTTTGTCATATCTATGACCTCATTGACCATTACGAGTTGTTTATAATATAATACTGAACATTTGCTTGGTCAGTGTTTAGTATTGTTAGTTTTTCTACTTGTGCCCTGCCTTTTAGAATTCACTACTGGCTGTCAGCTTAATTATTCTTTCAGTTGCAATATGGCATCGCCTACAGACTCCATGTATGAAGATGACTCTTAACTATCATTATTGCCACATCAATGTCACATCTGATGGTGAACATCTTGGTAGCTTATCTGATTGGATGGTCTTATCCAGAACTTAGAGGCACGGTAATACTACATGTAGGTTGTAGATCGAGGGATTGACGTTAGAACGAGGTGGCCTTTCGAACTCTTGACAATTTATTGAACAGTTGAATACATAGTGGTTGACTGAATAAGCTAATAAGGTTCGAACTATGAAAAGGAAAAAGAATAGAAAAACTTAAATATGAAAAACGTATGGAAAGCAAATGATACGATACTTACAGATGTTGCCACAGAAATTGAAATTGAGATGAGGAAGCAGTAGTTGACTAATGAAGTGAGGTTGACTGAGTGAATACTAATGCGTACAAAACTTAAACTTAGAAACTGTAATTTACATAGAAACAAAGGAACAAAAGAACAAATAAAACAAACGAAAACTATAAACTATTGTTGTGCGTCTTACATTCCGGCCCCTAAATGTACTTAACTGTACATTTACTAAATAATTAAACTATATTATACTTAATGAAACTTAATTGAAAATACTTAAACTATAGGAATCTAATTGCTACTTAAATGCCTTTAGACATCATTAGAGTCGACAGACTCTAACAGTACAATTTTGTCTATTGGACGGTCTTGACTTGATCTTGACGTGGTCTTCACGGTGACTCTTCTGACGAATCCATCTTTTCCTGCGTAGACATCGATGATTCGCGCCAGTGGCCAAGCATTACGTGGGGAACTTTCATCAACTAAGAGAACTACATCACCAACAGCAAAATTTCTCTTGGGTCGAATCCATTTCTGTCGTTCTTGAAGTCTTGGTACATATTCCTTCATCCATCTGCGCCAAAATACATCAGCAAAGTATTGTATTTGACGCCATTTTCGTCTTGAATATAGGTCGTGTTGATTGAAGTTGCCAGGTGGAGTCGTTGGTCCAGATCTTAGAAGCAAAAGGTGATTGGGGATGAGGGCTTCCAAATCACTTGAATCTTCAGACACTTTCGTTAGCGGTCTTCCATTTAGTATAGCTTCAACTTCACACATCTAAGATCTGTTCTTTCAAGGTGGCACGGAGGATATTCCTAACAGATCTGATACACCGTTCCCATGCGCCTCCATGGTGAGATCCATAGGGGGGATTAAAGACCCACTTGATTTCCCTTTGCAGTAGATATTCATGGATCTGGTCTTGATTCCATTCCTTGATTGCCGCGCGTATCTCTTTGTCACCAGCGACGAAATTCCCGGCCCTCCATTGTCTGATCTAATTTCGGTTGGCGTTCCTCTTCTGCTTACAAAGCGGGGCATTGATGAATGAATCAGTGTTTAGAGAGTGCGCAATTTCTATGTGAATAGCACGGATGGTTAAACACGTGAATATGACTCCATATCTCTTTACTAGACTCCTTCCTCTTCGAACTTGAAAAGTTCCAAAACAATCAACGCCAACAAATGTAAATGGTGGATGATTAGGCTGAACACCATCTTCAGGTAGATCTGCCATCACTTGATTACCAACTTGCGACTTTCGTCTTCTACATTCACGACATTCAGATAATATTCTCTTGATGTTATTTCTTGCGTTGATGATCCAGTACTTTACTGTAATAACAGAGAGGACGTATTCTAGACCAGCATGACCAGATAATTCATGATAGTGGCGAATGATGATGTCCACAACGTGACTTTTCTTGGGTAGAATTACTTGATGTTTACTTTCTTCTGGAATAGCAGCATTATGCAGGCGTCCTCCAACTTTCAGCAACCCATCGTGTTTGTCTACGAATGGGCAGAGTTTGTAGATAGGGCTTGATTTCTTTACCAGTTTCGTTGACTCTGAACTTTTCTGCAAAAGACTGTTGAACTCATCATCGAATGATTGACTTTGCACTTTTTTAGAATTACTCTTTCTGCGGTTTTCATTTCGTTTACGCTGATTGGCGTAATGTCACTTGTAGTAGATTTCTGTTGCGTTTCTTTCTTTGATAACTTCTTTAAGTTAGATTTGAAGCGTAGGATCCATGCCATAACCTTGCGAAGCTTGATCCACGATGAATACTTGTTAAGAATCTCTGAAAATGGTTCTGTGGAACTTTTCTGATCATTGGTGAAATATACAGGCGTTACTTCGTCTTTTATCTCTGGGTCCGTGTCACTGAGAGATACAGTTGTGGTTGGTTGTTGGGGCCAAAATTCCCGCGATTTCCATAGAAAACTTGGACCACTGATCCATGTCTTGCTTCCAAGAAGGTCCTTGGACGATTGTCCTCTTGAAGCATAATCGGCTGGATTGACCTCTGTGTTAACGTAGTTCCATTGGCTAGGTGAAGATTCTTCATGAATCGTTGAAACTCTATTGGCGACAAACGTTTTAAACCGTCGATCAACGTTATTGATGTATCCAAGAACACAAGTACTGTCTGTCCAGAAATATGATTGTTGAACAGGGGCATCCAACTCTCTGGCAACCATGGAATTTAGTCTCACAGCTAAGACTGCTGCTGACAGTTCAAGTCTTGGGATGGTTAACTGTTTTAGCGGTGCCAGTCTGGATTTTCCAATCACAAACGAACAATGGATACAACTAGTGATGTCAATCATTCGTACGTAACACACAGCGCCATAACCAATTTGACTTGCGTCACAAAAGTTGTGAAGCTCAGTAGAGTAAACTTCTTTGAATCCTTGAGGCTTAATACATCGAGGTACTTCCAGACGTTCTAGATCCTTTAGCTGCTCCAGCCATCCATTCCAATGTTGTAAGTCATGCGCTGAAATTGTGTCATCCCATTTTACACCTCTTCTGCAAAGATCTTGAAGCTGTAACTTGGCTGTGAATATAAAAGGTGCAACGAATCCGAGGGGATCGTAAACAGAACTCACTATTGACAAAAGTCCTCTTCTGGATGGCGGTTTGTCCTTTGGGTTGATCTTGAAACAAAACGTGTCGTTCTCTACATTCCATTCAACTCCAAGTGCGCGTTCTGCGGGCAGAGTATCGAAGTCCAGAACTTTGACTTTGCCAGCTCTTTCCGATTCTGGGATGGATTCAATAACAGCACGAGAATTGGACATCCATTTAGTAAGGTGAAAACCACCCTTTGACAGCAATTCACACAACTCACGAGCAATGTTACTGGCTTGTTCTTCAGTACTAACAGATTTGAGACAATCGTCGACGTAGAAATTTCGTTTTACTGTATTAACTGCATCTGGGCTGTGATCTTGATTGTTATCATCTGCAGTCTTTTGTAAGCTGAAGTTAGAGCAGCTGGGGGATGAAACTCCTCCAAATAGATGTACTAGCATTTGAAACTCCTCGGGAGACTTCTGTAGATCACCATCAGGCCACCATAGGAAACGTAAAACATCGGAATCGTCCAAGGGTACACGTACCTGATGGAACATGGCTTCAATATCGGATATTAGTGCAACAAAGTCCTTTCTGAATCTAATGAGTACTCCGACAAGGCAGTTGGTGAGGTCTGGACCTTGAAGAATCTGTTGGTTAAGAGATGTTTCTCTATAGCTTGCAGCACAATCAAATACAACTCTTGTCGTCTCCGGTTTTTTGGGTTGGAAAACTGGATGGTGTGGAAGGTACCATACTTTACCATCATCTCGACTGAACATCTCTTCTGAAACTTTGCGTGCATATCCTTTCTCAAGAAGATCTGTGATGAATGCTGTATACTTGCGTAGTAGATCTGGATCTTTAAGTAGTCTTCTTTTGAGCAGGTTTAATCTGTGTTCTGCCATGGGTTTGTTGTTAGGTAGTTCAGGGTTGCGATTTCTCCAAGGTATTGCTATTTCGTAGTGACCATCTTTTAGTTTGGCAGACTCTTCCATAATTGATAGGGCTTTCTTATCTTCTACGGACATGGATTTACTTGAATCGTGGGGGGCTGTGTCGTTGAACTCTAAGTTGCAAAAGTTCTTAAATTGTCTTTCCAAGTCGACGTCAGTTGGTGGCTCTCCCCAATGGACCATTGATAGCCCAGCCAAGTTGTGTTTTACAAGCGTATGGGCCACCATAACAACTCTGAATTACTTCCAGTGGTTCTAGTGCAGTCACAACATAGTCGTTACCAATCAACAGCTCAACCTTGGCATTGATTTCAGGAAGTATTATTCCATGAAGGTATTCCCATCTTTCAATATCTCTTTGTCGTGGAATGTTCTCAGGAGGTACGGATAAATCGGGTCTTGAAAACACCAATGGAAGTTCCACGAGATTGTTTTCGTTGAGATCAAATACTTCCAGACTCGCTAGTGCACTTTCAGACTTGACACTCTTTTGTTCCAACGTCATTAGGAGCAACGTAGTTTTCTCTGAGTCAGCTTGTAGTTGATCTAACAAGCGATGACTACAAAACGTACTACTCGAACCATTATCCAGGAGGGCATAGGTTAGAATGACTTTGTCCTTACCACGTGCTTTGACTTTAACAGGTACTATAGGTAATCCAGTAATCGATCCACCGGCCCCATTGAAGCAACGTGCCATCTTTAAAGACTTGATATAATGACTTTGCCCTTGAGCAGTTCTTCCCACGTTATCTTCTCTGCTACTTTGATCTTGTGTGTTGTGGTTGTTTGAGTTGTTGTTACATGGTGTCTTTAACGAAGAGGCGTCAGCTCCATGAATGTATGTAGAATGTTTACCTTTGCAATCTTGCACTTAACAGAAGATTGACTTACTGCATGAATTTGAGAAATGTCCAGCGACAAGACAATTATCACACAAACCTTTGTCTCTGATAAACTTCAATCTTTCGTTCACAGGCTTTTTCTTGAAGACGTCACATTGTGCTAACCAGTGTCGCCCTCTACAAGCTGGGCATTCTCCAAGACGACTTGATCCCGATTCTTCTTTGCTGTCTTTTACGTGACTTTCTTTTGCGAGACCAACCATGAAATTACGTGAGCGACTTATTCTTGGCTTGACGACTCTAGAGTTTTCATCAGTGATTGTTCCAAAGACTGGGTGTGTTAATGTTCGAGCCTTTGTTTCAACAAACGTAGCGATGTCTTCGATGGTGATTTCTTTGTGTTCAACTTCTGAGATTTTATCAGCAACTTCTCTCCATTTACTTCTCAAGTTGTAGGGTAATCTTTCTATGATTTTGTGCAGCGTTTCTGGGTTGTTAACTTTGTTCAGATATCCTAGATCTTTCAAAGTGTTCTTACAGCTACTCAAAAGAATTGATAGTCTTCTTAAGGCACTGCCATCTTCGGCTTTAATTTGAGAACCCTTTGTTATCTTGTCAATGAAGGCTATAGCAATTCTGTGAGGATTGCCAAATCTTTCTTTGAGTAATCTGCGTGCTTCCAGATATCCAGATTCAGGTTTCATCATCAAGCAACTTTTCATCAATTCGTTGACTTCACCTTTTGTGTACTGAACCAAATAATACAATCTTGAACTTTGGCTTGTTGTTCGAGTTTCAATTAGATTTTCAAAGGCAGTGATAAATGGGTAATACTCCAGGGGATTCCCATCGAACGTTGGCATCGTGGCTTGTGGAAGTTGCAAAGCAAGCACTTGTTCTTGTTGAAGATTAATTAATTTCTCAACTTGAAATAATCCTTCGTTGCGTTCAGATTTCTGTGTTGGTTGTTCTTCCTTCGTAGTGAAGTATTCTGGTGGTAGAAACTCTGACTTATTAGGAGGATCAGCAGGCTTACTTGGAGTCGAGTTGAACTTTTGTTGGTATGAATGTGGGTCCCTTGGGAATTCTGCTCGTAGATCAACGGGAAACTCTGGTTTGGAGATAAAACTTGCTAAAGACATATCACTTAAATTTTCTTGTACCAAAGGTTTCCTTTCTGTTTCAACGGGTTTAAAGCCGGCGTAGACCAATTCTTCTGCTTGAGTCTTTGCAAGTTCCATTCTTAATGTTAACTCTTCCTTTCTTTGTTGGAGTTGAAGCTTTCTTTCTCTTTGATGAATTTCTTCGTGCATAAGTTGAACTTCTTCATTCGATAAAGCTCTTTTTGACTCTTGAGCAGCGAGCTTAGCCATTAACGATGTATGCTAAAACGATAAAACATTTGCACTAAATAGCCAAAAATGCAATACTAAAACATATATAATCTTATTTACCCCTGAACATTAACCACTAAATAAGTGAACTGAATATAAAGCGTATGTAATTTCAAAAGATGAGCGGTCACCCGTAGAGGATACTGACCCAGCTCATGCGAAGGTCAAGGACGCCCTATGGTTGGCACATGTTAAACCTGAATAACTTTAAAAGGTATTTGAAAGAATAGACAAGCAATGGACAATATGGCAAGCACCCCCTATCATACTCGAAGCTAAAGAGAAGGAGTTCTTATGTATTTGAGAAATGCATTAGACTTCCAGCGCCCGAGATGCCTAATTTGGGTGTCAGAGAAGCCTTGTGCCGCCGCCCACGATGTGGCACCAATTTGAAAACTATGTGACTTATACTGCGAGCTGTCTAATCCACAAAAATTAAGGGACTTATCTAACTCCTCAACAAATTGCGCGCGCTGTACCGGGGAGTTATCAGGCAAGCAAAAAAGAGGGCCCTGTTTGTCGTTTCTGATGTTTAAGAAGTCCGCGATATGTGTAACCGGACAGAGTGGTAGAGACCTGTTTAGCAAAACCTCGGCTGGGTGAGCGGCATCGCTGTGCTTGTAAAATCTCAGTGTTAAACGTAGGGAAGTCGTCTAGCCTTCGACCGATTTCAAGAACTATATTTGATTAAGTTGAATTATGTTTTTGATGTTTTCTTTGTGGCTCAGCGTAATCTCCCAAACCCTGAGAGCTGTGAAGAATGCTGTAGTACACATAGCTTTCATTAATTTACGACGATAAATTCCGCTTATAGTATGGTTGAAAGAATGAACTAGTTGCTGGAGTATCGGTAAAGTGATTGGGAGTCTATTATCCCAAGATGGGTTTAGTTTAGAAAAGCCTTTTAGTGCAAGTCTGACACACGCACATCCGGTTGGGTCGGGGAGACCAGCTAGTCGATGCACATAGCCGATTGCCGACACGTATGTAAATGTGGTGGAAGCGGCATAACGAGATTTTGCTAAATAAGCCACGAATAGTGCTACACATTCAGATTTTAGTGGAAGAGAAAATTCTGGATTTCCGAACTGGCTGATAAGAAATTGTTTGAAAACTTTCCACGCTCTTTGGTAAGTTGGCAACGAGGAATTGCTGAGCGCACTACGAAGCAATTGTGTCAAGGTATCGCCCAATTCTGTGGCGCAAGGTGGCTCGGTATGGGAGTTGGATGTTCCTCTGTGTCGGGTGCAAGTTTCCTGAACGTGTCCACCTGTAAACGAGATAGTCTATCAGCTAACGTGTTTTCCCGACCGTGGATGTGTCTGGCTCTAAACAAAATATTATATTTGAGGCATGTGAGTACTAAACACCGAATGAGTGAAAGCAAGCCTTTGTCTTTAGACGTCTGATTGTTAATAACTTGCACAACGCTTTCGTTGTCGGTATAAAAAAGTATCTTTTTGTTTGCAAGCTCGCTGTGCCACAAACACGCACCTACGACTAGAGTTCCAGAATAGCAATATTTCTGTGCTTCCAGTTATGTGGCCACTCGCCATATGCCCATCTCCTGCCGAAAATTATCCCAAATCCTAAAGACTGCACGGCGTCGGTATAGAATTCCATCACATTAGATGAGAGCCAGGCCTCCTCAAAGAACATTGTTTTACCGTTATACGTTGAGAGAAATTGCTTCCAAACCGATAAGTCCTTCCTAACTTCATTTGTTATTGAAACACGGTGAAACGGCCGTTTGACCCCGATTGTGAGGTTAATTAGGCAACGTAGAAAGACCCTTCCTGGGACTATGACCGTGCAAGTGAAGTTGAGGAGCCCTATCAGTGACTGCAAATCCCTCAATGTTATCTTTTTCCGCCCTATACTGTTATCTATAGCTTGAAGACACTTATCAATTTTTTCCAGAGGTAGCCTGGCTTCGAAATTACAACAGTCGAGTTCTATACCGGCGAAGCACAAAATCTGTGCTGGCCCTTCGGTTTTCTCAGATGCAATGGAGACCCCTAGTTTGCTACAAAGTGACAAAAACTGGTGCAGTTGACTTTTGCAAAGAGAGAGGGACTGGGCAACGATCAAAAAGTCATCCAAAATGTGTATTATGCCTTTGATGTCAAGTTTGGTCCGAGCGATCCATTCGAGGGAGGTGCTGAATTGTTTGAAAATCCTACATGAGCTGGCACAGCCCATGGGGAGGCAGCGATCTACATACCATTTCCCCCTCCATTGGAAACCCAATAGGTTGTAGTCAGATGGATGCACGGAAGGCACTTTGGATGTCCGTTTTGGCCAAGGCACAGCCCCTCCCAGCTTTCTTAATTAACTGTATGGCATCGTCCAGTGTAGCATAATGGACCGATGAAAATTCACGAGAAATACCATCATTTACAGAATGGCCAACTGGGTATGAAAGGTTTTGGATCATTCGGTACTCCCCCAGTTTCTTTTTGGGAACAACTCCAATTGGTGATGCCATTAAAGGTTGCACCGGGGCAGTACTGAATGGACCTGTAATGCAGCCTAAAGCTATTTCTTAAAGCCAACTTAGTGTCAATAACTTGAGGAAGTTGCTGAGCGGATTTAAGATTTTTAAAAAGAGTAGTTTTGACTTCCTCGTGAAATTCAAGTTTGAAACCTCTAGAAAACCCTGCTATGATCTTCTGAGCACAGACTGCATCATAACCTTGTAAATAGTGGGCGAGTGTACTGACATTAATTGGAGTTGGAAGCTTTGGGGGTATCAGAGACTTTGGAAGAGGAAGGTTTATTTCCTGATCCTGCTTTGGATGCCTGCGAGCATCGTGAAACTGGGTGGTTACCATTGCATTTGTAACACTGATGTTTGAAGGAGCAACCGTGGCAGGTTGTGCCTGCATGGTATTTGAAGCAGTAACCAAAGGGTGGTCTGGCGTTGCTACTTTTGGGACGAAAATTAGTCTGACCTTGCTTTCTGAACTGATGAGCCCGCAACCATAGTTCAGTGTGTATTTGATCCCATGGTAAGAGTTGGGATTTTTGCATTGCGCGAAATGTTTCATCATATGACTTCCAATTAGCTGCATTACTTGCTAAGTCACGATTTATTGACATGTATTTCAACATACTGGCATTCTGGTTGGGGTGTTTTTGCGTATAGATTGCAACATATGTTAAGAAAGCATTGGTCCAACTATCAATATTAGTTATGGGCTGCTTCTTTTGGTTAGGAATCACTGACAATGTAGGATGCCCCCCAGATCCTTGTAACTTAATACTATAGCTGTCATCCCCTTGTTGTACACTCAACAATGTACCCAAATCTACATATTCATCTGCCCAGATTTTGGACTTGACTTTGTCCTGGACAGCTGAACCTAATGGCAGAGCAATAGAGAGAAAATTGTTCTTACTGCTAGACGAGGATTCTGGCTCATCTACAGTGCCTGGCAGCTTTCCATTAGTGATTTGATCCACAGCCTCTGCTATTGATTGCTGGACCACCATGTTGGGAGTTGATGGGGTTGATGGTTGACTTGCCGGTGCTGTAGGTGCTGCAAACTGACTCTTTAGAGCTACACCAACAGCCTCCACAATTTTCTGAATGGTATCTTCACTCAACTGCCCTGTTGTATCAGGTGCTGTAGAGGTAGAAGGGTTGGGTACAGAAGGTGGTGACATCTCTGTCCTACTCCTTTTGGCTGGTTGCTGAGGCATCGTGCTAGAACGTGTTGTTCTCTTTGTTTTCTTGGGGGGCATCCTACCATAGGTAAAATAATTATATAGTCAAGATGTTGTAAGAAAGCATACTTAAGCATAAAAGAACTTTCTTATATTCAGTTTTGAAATATGACAGCTATTGGCCCTGACCACTAATATATAGTATAAAATATGCAACTGATGGGCTGAATAGCCCATTGGTGCTTAACACATGGCTGGCTCGTGACACATCAAATATGTCCGGCCGCAAGTGCCATGCTACACCAGAATGCAATTGAAGGGTAAACAACCACCCCAGAGAAGTAAATAGATATATAATTTGTGTGCAAAGTCAACCTGACCCACTGCACTAGATATAACTTTGTGCAAGGTTAAAACAAACCCACTGCACTAGAAATTGCAAGGATGTGCAAGGTTTAATGAACCCACTGCACTCCTTACATAATATATATCAGTATGTATCAGTGAGCCAGCTGCATATGAAACTGAATGATAATAATAACAATCGTAATAACAACGTGTGGAGAATGTCATCGCCAAAAGTCAATGCGGATGCCACAAATTATTGAAGTTGTGACAATTAAACGATAAAATAGCATACATACAAATAGACAAACCCATTCATTTACATCAAAAGCGATAAAATGACACTATAAATGCATACGACTATATTAAAGCCTCCTAAGAGCGTATATTATGCCAGTGACAGCCGATTAGCAAGGGCAGCGGCAGCATTGGCATCATTGCTAGTGTTGCCCAGGTCAAAATATGCAACTGATGGGCTGAAAAGCCCATTGGTGCTTAACACATGGCTGGCTCGTGACACATCAAATATGTCCGGCCGCAGGTGCCATGCTACACCAGAATGCAATTGAAGGGTAAACAACCACCCCAGAGAAGTAAATAAATATATAATTTGTGTGCAAAGTCAACCTGACCCACTGCACTAGATATAACTTTGTGCAAGGTTAAAACAAACCCACTGCACTAGAAATTGCAAGGATGTGCAAGGTTTAATGAACCCACTGCACTCCATACATAATATATATCAGTATGTATCAGTGAGCCAGCTGCATATGAAACTGAATGATAATAATAACAATCGTAATAACAACGTGTGGAGAATGTCATCGCCAAAAGTCAATGCGGATGCCACAAATTATTGAAGTTGTGACAATTAAACGATAAAATAGCATACATACAAATAGACAAACCCATTCATTTACATCAAAAGCGATAAAATGACACTATAAATGCATACGACTATATTAAAGCCTCCTAAGAGCGTATATTATAGCCCCCCTGTAACTTCGGTATAATCTCTGTTGACCAAGGGCCATAATTTTGGTAGCGACATCGTCAGGGTCGACATTTGGATCACAAAGATCGTTAGAACCAATTTCAAGAACGACAATTCTGGGACGGATCACTGTCAGTTTTTCCATGTCAAAACGGTTCAATTTATTCACCGTTCTGCCCCCAATTCCGGAAAGATAAACTTTACAGTCCTCGTCGAGATTTAGATTAGGAGAGATAGGATGCAAATCTTGTCCCTGGCTGTTTAAATAGTCTCTAAACCAACGAACGAAGGAATGGCCAATGATCAAAACACATGGTCTTGTAAAAAATATGCAAGGCAAAGGGAGGAATATCCTCAAAACTGCCGTAACACAATAAACAGTAGTTTTCGGGTAAGGATACTTAACTTTAAGACTTGGATGTCAACGATAATGACTAGATGATGACTAGATAATCCACCAGAAATTAAAAACTTGCTTCTTCTAGCGTTCAAAGCTGCCGAGAGGCCGGGATGAGGCAGGCCTGGTGCCTAACTAACTCTCTATGCCGGAAGTCCCCTTACCGGAAATGATCAATAATATGGGAGCAGCCAGCATAAAATCATTTATTTATTACATAAATCAAATTGTCTTTAAGTGTCTCCAGTTATTTATAGCTTCAATCCACTGCCTTAATTCTGTGTATGACTATTGTGTCTGAATTTGATAATTGCATAATTATCATTCTCTGTCTGTCTCAAAGATAGCGACACACTGATTACTTGCTAGAATTGGCTTTGGATTGTTGGCACTCAAATATTCTTTATAAATCAAATTTAAAAATCTCACACATCAACTTGGAATTAGCAATCATCTACAATTTGAAAGTGGTCTAGTAGGGGCAGGCGCTTTCTCTTTTGTAATCTTAAATGAGTAAGTCATCTGAACCCATGCCTATGTGGTGAATGATCCAAATTAATGGATTGATTGATTTATATATTATATCTCTGTTAGTTGCAGTTTGTAGTCCTTGTTAGTAATAGTCCCCTTTTTTATGCTAATTCTTATTTGGCGTGCTGATTGTACTGATTACTATTTAGTAATTTTTGTGTCACAGATATACTGTTCGGAGTCTAGTCTATTATATTTAACAGTTCAACGTTATATTTAAAGAACTGATGCTACTGCCATCTGATAAGCCACAGTAGCAGCTGGAATTAACAGCATTGCTCATGTTGAGTAAGTTTGAACTCTTGGTACTGAGTATGTTTGTGAAAATTTAGTGCTATAGTATGCTAATTCTTGTTTTCAATTGTTTATTTAGCAGTATTTTGTACTTTTTTATGTATTTCAATTAAAGCAGTTGATGCCAGTGACAGCCGATTAGCAAGGGCAGCGGCAGCATTGGCATCATTGCTAGTGTTGCCCAGGTCAAACTTGAGTACAGAGTATTTCATTGATTCCCTTAACTGCCAACTTATCATAGCCAAGGCATCCTTACTCGGGTTGCTTAGGTTCAAAACGTAGACTAGTACGAATTGTTGCTAGACATTTGGTTACAATTGACAACTTGGGTTAATGCCAGCCGATAGCAAGGGCTGAGGAAGCATTTGCATTATTGCTTGTTGTCTAAATTCAAAGCCTTTAAGTAAAGAGTAGGTGGTGCCAATTTTAGGCACAATATTAGGAAGCTATGCTATTTTCAGCTAGCTTGCAAGGGCAGCAGCTGTGATAGTATCGCTTAAGCAGAATTCAAACCAGGTCAATTTTAGGAGGCTTATGTTACATAGTTCTGTGCTGCTTTTCCTTTGGGTGGGGCATACATCATTACCCATGATGCATTTGGCGTTTTTTTGCCCTCACCTTTACTGGGTCAAGTCCTGATTTTATACATCCACATTATATAGTAGTTTTACAATGACGTAGTTTACGTAGTTTATGTTTTAATAAAGCAGCTTTGGGCCCCCTTGGCCCATAGCCATAACACTCCCAACCTGGGTGTGTTCTTTTGTCTTGCCCAGTAAACGAGCTTCAGGAAAAGCAGCGCTTGAATTTTGATGGCATAGCAATGGGAAAATATAAAGGAAAATATTTGCTCGCGAATAGGAGATTTACGTTTTCTCATTGCTATTTGTGAGGGGCATAGAAGTGTTTAGTATTGCTACAAGCAACGTGAGACCGGTTTTCGGAAATAGCAATTGCATGACCCCCCTCTAGGGCTATACAGCACATGAGCAGCCACACGGCGCCACTCATTCCAACCTTCACTTCGCACAGACTGACAGCTTTGGAATTTTTTCCCACCTCCTCCCCTTCCTCGACTTGTCTTGTTGTTCAAGACTTGTTCTGTGGCGTTTTTGTGCCCTCACCTTTACTGGGTCAAGTCCTGATTTTATACATCTACATTATATAATAGTTTTACAATGACGTAGTTTATGTTGGATGTTTTAATAAAGCAGCTTTGGGCCCCCTTGGCCCATAGCCATAACACTCCAAACCTGGGTGTGTTCTTTTTTTTTCTGCTTCAGGAAAAGCAGCGCTTGAATTTTGATGGCATAGCAATGGGAAAACATAAATGCAAATTTGCCGAAAAATGCAAATTTGACTTTTTGCAAGATTTTCGAATTTTTCTCACAAAAAGTCCTTTTTGTTCTTTTTTTCAAGTACAAAACTCGATTTTCATCAAAAATTTCACATTCCCATTGGAAAAATAGCATTTTTATGAAAAAAGGAAATTTTCCGAAAAATGCAAATTTGACTTTTTGCAAGATTTTCAAATTTTTCTCACTAAAAGTCCTTTTTGACCTTATTTTACATTACAAAACGCGATTTTCATCAAAAAATTCACGTTCCCATTGGAAAAATAGGATTTCTACAAAAAATGCAAATTTGCCGAAAAATCCAAATTTGACTTTTTGCAAGATTTTCGAGTTTTTCTCACAAAAAGTCCTTTTTGACCTTATTTTCAAGTACAACTCAAGTGTGTTAAGGCGTGGGTCAAAAAATATTGGCTCAAAACTAAAGGGGGTGGTCTACTTTCTTACCGTTTTACACAATCCTACTCAAGTTTTTATAATTAGTTAGATCATAGTGTATCAATTTTCTTGTTGACATTTCGTTGCCATGTCAACAATGCTTATGACCTTTGACCTCGCTTGAATTTTTAAAAAAAATGCTCTGCGCATCATATCAGACACATTATTAATTGTGGAAATGAACGCTGATATAAAAGGAAAATGCTGGCTAAATAAGTGCAACGAGGACGGATGGAATTTCTTTTTAGAAATAGGGTTTTTCTTCATATGTAATTTGATACCCTTAATTATCTATAAATCTAATATACCTAGACAACCATCCTCATTGGATAAATGTTTTACTCCGTCTACTTCATAATACAAAACAGGTAGATCAACTGACAAACTGATATTCGCCGTATGCACAGACTAAAAGCGAAAATATGGCCTTTGTCATGCATTGCTAGGTCACGTGACGGCATGTCGAGGTAAATGTGTACTGCATCCAAAGTGTTTTTCAAATTCCTACAGAATAAAGAACTAAACTTAAACATTCATCATGAAGCAGAAAGCAACGCAAATGAAGTTGTAGATGTCCCTGATAATATCACTTCTGAAGCTTCAGATACTGACACACCTAAGCTTGTGGAAATTACACTTGAAAGTCTAAATAGAGAGTTCTCTTCCATCTGGGAGTATATTAGAAGCAAAGAAAACTTAATTCAGGTAAATCACAAATTAAAAGACGAAATCACTGATTTGAATACCAAATAATTAACGGAATAAATAATGGAAATCAAGCTAAATCAAGTTAAAGCAAGCTGAAGATGAAAAGAATTCACGCTTCTGATTGGCAGTTATATAAGCGTGAGAGAAATCAAGTAAACAATTCAATTAGGGAAACTAAAAAGTTATATTTCACGGAAAATATAGCAAAATGCCAAAAGGACCCCAGAAAAACTTGGGGACTCATTAATGAAGTAACTTGTCGCAAATATAATAACTCTCGCTGTAACATAACAGAAATCAAATGTGATGATAAAGTAATTAATTCTGCCTCAGAAATGGCCGAAGAGTTCAACCAGTATTTTACTAGTGTTGGCCCAACTCTTGCATGCGACATTCCTATGACAGATGTTGAACCTGAGTTTTATCTTGACCGGTCTGAAAAGTCATTTTCTCTCAGAGCTCCCTCTGTCAATGAGGTGTGCAAGTTATTGCGCCAAATTAACGAAAAAAAGGCTACTGGTTTAAATCTGACCTTGGTAATTACCGTCCAATTTCGGTCATACCCATAGTTTCAAAGATTTTTGAAAAAATTGTTTATGACCAACTTTATACTTATTTAAATGATAATGAACTCCTAACAAATTGCCAGTCAGGATTTCGTTCCCTCCATAGCACTCTAACGGTTCTGCTTGAAGCCACTAACAGCTGATCATTTAACATTGACAAAGGCCTTCTAAACGGTGTTGTATTTATCGATCTAAAAAAAGGCCTTTGACACCATCGACCATAATATCCTGTTACGTAAACTCGAGTACTATGGAGTGGAACGAAATGCCATTAAATGGTTTTGTTCTTATTTAACAAATCGAAGCCAAAAATCTTTAGTCAATGGCTCTTTGTCAAACGCAAGTACAATAAGTTGTGGAGTCCCACAGGGCAGCATACTCGGGCCGTTACTATTTTTAATATACATAAACGACCTGCCCAACAGCCTAACCGTAGCCACAGCAAAAATGTTTGCAGATGATACAAGCATTAGCATCTCCGGTAGAAGAGTGACTGATCTTGAGACTTCGATCAATTCTGAGCTGAACAATCTTAGTTGCTGGCTTAAAGCAAATAAATTAAGCCTCAACACCACAAAAACTGAATTCATGGTCAAGACAAAAGTTACGGGTTGAAGAAAATAACGATATTCAAATCAATATCGATAACAAAGAAATTAAGAAAGTTGACCATACGAAGTCATTAGGCCTTACGATCGATGATCGTCTCTCTTGGTCTACTCATGTTGAAGAATTATGCAAAAAAGTATCCTCGGCTATAGGAGCTCTAAAACGTGTGAGGCCGTTTATCTCTCACTCTACCACCATCCAGATATATAATGCTCTAATTCTGCCACATTTTGACTATTGCAATACAGTGTGGGATGGGTTAAGTGGCCAATTAAGGGACAAAATACAAAAGTTACAAAACCGCGCAGCTAGAATAGTAATGAAAGCAAATTATGAAACGCGCTCATATACGCTTCTTGACACTTTGCGCTGGGATAAACTCTCAGTGAGACGCAAGAAACAGAAAGCAGTCTTAATGTTTAAGTCTCTAAATAATTTAGCCCCACAGTATCTGCAAAAAGTTTTCAATAAATATAGCACATGTTATCATCTAAGAGAATTAAGGTGGCCCGTACCTATTGATTTGTTTGTTGGGCATGAATTTCAATCGCGTCCTTTTACATCAAAACATTTTACAACCAAAAAATTTCTGAGAAATTTGCAGCCATTTGTCTACAAGCCTTGAAATTTGTACCGGTAATTATTTTTCTGCGAATTAGATCAAGTAATTTGAGATATCAGACGATTTTTAAAAATGGCTTTTTGAGAAAAATTGGTCATAAATCCAAAATTGCAACAGATAGTAAGGTGTTGTTTTGAATAAATTAACAAACCATGAGGGCTTTACCTTGGCAGCTCAAACGTCAACTCGATGCAGTTGCTTACTTTTGAAGCTTACTGAATTATACCTAGTGCAGCAAACACAACGACACTTGGCAGCAGGTATGTTAACATTTTGTTCTATCCCATACCGAGAAAATTTCACGAAACAATTCGACAGAATTTGTAGAAGTCAAAGTAATACAAATTCGCAACGCTCACCTCGTGGTCATATAAATTACTCCCCAAGTTTGCTTGAGGATAACATTGGCGTTAAGCTTCTCATCTCTCCAAATTTTGTTCACAAGTTACAATAGGTATTTGTCTTTCTTACAGCAGATATAGTTCTCGCTGTTTTTGAAATTTTGTTGAGATTTTGGCGGTAGTTTTGACTACATAATTTTGCGTCGTAACAGGCAGCACAAATTTTGTATCGCAACTTCTAAGGCACTAATTGGCACGATACATGTTGTATGTAGTGCTCTATGCCTTTATACTTGATTGACGAAATAGGAAAAAAATTCACCTTGGAATTTTGGATTTATGACCAATTTTTCTCAAAAAGCCATTTTTAAAAATCGTCTGATATCTCAAATTACTTGATCTAATTCGCAGAAAAATAATTACCGGTACAAATTTCAAGGCTTGTAGACAAATGGCTGCAAATTTCTCAGAAATCGGACAAGGTTTAGATGTAAAAGGACGCGATTGAAATTCATGCCCAACAAACAAATCAATAGGTACGGGCCACCTTAAATGGGAAACTAGCTTTACCTAAGCCGCGTACAGACTATCTTAAACGCAGTTTTAGTTATAGCGGGGTTCTATTGTGGAATAATCTACCACAAACAGCAAGGAACTCCAAATCCTTACAGCACTTTAAAAAAGAACTTGATAGAATATTTGTGCACGAATAATGGCATTGGATTCCTACACGGCAATCATGTAAAACAGTATTTAGCATATATTTTTTATTAATATATTTTAATATACCTTGATGTATATATTTTTTTCTTACTACTGATGATTTTACCGTGTATAAATAAACTATGTATGTATGTATGTATGTATGTATGTATCGGATGATGACCGAAATATCAAGTAAATCAACATGTTTACAAAGTGGCTTCTCATATTAACTTTTATTACTAAAATATATGCCCGAACTAACATTTTTTTTACCTTTTTTCATGTACAAAACGCGATTTTCCTCAAAAGTTTCACGTTCCTATTGGAAAAATAGCATTTTTATGAAAAATGCAAATTTGCCGAAAAGTCAAATTGACTTTTTGCAAGATTTTCAAATCTTTCTCACAAAAAGTCCTTTTTGACCTTCTCAAGTATGTTAAGGCCAGGAATTCTTGCCAGAATAGCCTGTAAACGTTAAATTGCCTTAAATAGTTTTACTGACGAGCAAACATAAATATTTTTTGCTTTATAGGATATTTCATTGAACTTAACCTTTTATGGTATTTTTTGTGACTATCGAGGTGTCACGTTAGCTATGACGTCATAAATTACATTATTCAAAATGGGCCAATGGAGAGAAAAGGAAACGAAACAATATTTGCTGTTTTAGTATTCTACTAATGTGTTCTCTACAAAACTGCCCTCATCGCTGGTCCACCTCTCTTGTTTTAGGAGATATAAGCTAAAATATGAAGTCACGTGACCTGTTTTCCATATTATCCCCTTATACATGAGAGGTGGACCAGCGATGAGGGCAGTTTTGTAGAGAACACATTAGTAGAATACTAAAACAGCAAATAATGTTTCGTTTCCATTTTTCCCCATTGGCCCATTTTGAAAAAGGTAATTTATGACTTCATAAATCACGTGACACCTCGATGGTCGCAACAAGTATCACAAAATGTTCAATTCATCGAAATATATTATATGGCAAAAAATAGCTGATTTGGCACTTTGGTTAAGGCAATTTATCTGTTTAAGCAAAAGTCCTGGCCTTAACATACTTGAGTTATTTTCAAGTACAAAATGCGATTTTGTATAGGAAATCGCACGATCTTGAGTACAATTCGGAATTAATAGGTACGAGTAATGTTTTGAAAGTTCTCAAAATAGGACGAGCCTTTAGGCGAGTCCTATTTGAGAGTTTTCAAAACATTATGAGTAACTATTAATTCTGAATTGTACGAGAAGATCGTGCGATTTTTTATTTATAATACACTATTGTTGTCATAGCGACTTAATAGGTACTCTACAGAGTACAATTAACGATATAATTGTACTCCTCTCGTCCAATCACAATCGAGTAATTTTGTATAGTGTATTATAACATCAATAATAATATACATGCAAAAATTTCTCGATGCTCATTGGCTAAGAGCAGTGCTGTTTCGAGGAAATTTAGTGCAGAAAAAAGGAAATTTAGTGCCAATAAAAGGAAATTTAGGGCAAATTTCTTTCAGCAGAAAACATTCAAAATGCACTAAAACTTCAAATTCTTCTTTTTATTCATCAAAGAAACAATTTATAAAACACTTTTAGCGGGATTTGTTTCCAAAATTTTCGAAAATATGCAAGAAAAATGTCAAAAAGTACCCAAATTTCGGGTGAAAAGTTTTGAATTTTTTCCCTGAGCGCGCGCTTGGTGACGACATCGTCAGGTCACTTTCGAACACTGAACGCGCGCTAACCTGATTTTTCAACTGAAAAGCTACAGAAAACTTGAAAATTTTGCTTGAATTTTTGCATGTATATTATTAAAAGGAAATAATATGGTTTACTCGTGCAATTTAGAATAAATTTAACTCGTGTGTTTTCAAAGAGCACAAATTGCACTCGCCCTACGGGCTTGTGCAATTTTGAACTCTTTGAAAACTCACTCGTGCAAATTTATTCTAAATTGCACTCGTAACCATATTATTTCCTATACAAATTTCACGTTCCTCTTGGAAAATAGCATTTTTACGAAAAATGCTCAATTAATTATTAAAAACTAACCACACCCTATTTCCATTGTTTAATGTAGGTTTTGAATTTCGGGGGAAGACCCGGGACAGGTTTTGAATTTTGAATTCAAGACCTGCATCAGGTTTTTTACCAAGTTACTAGTCATGCCATACACATATTACACACATTTGAGAAGTTTTACCTTCAATGCACTGCATTTGAGATTTTAGACACGCACTAGAAGTCAGAAAGTCTTAAAATTTAAGGAATTGACTATTCTGATCTTAAAAAAATCGCAAATGATATCTTACGCATCGACCTTACCGAGCCTCGAACCCTCAACCCCTCAACCCGTTGAATCTTAGTCCATTCACTTACCACTATGCTATCCGGTAAATCGTTGACCATGATGGAATTTTAAGAAGCTTTATCTCAACACACATTTTGTAAATTAGTATTCAAAATCCCCTCTGGGAATTACTAATTAACGTATTGTATTGTATTGTATTTTAGCTATTGTTCGACGTTAGTTTAATGCAAATATAAATCACTCGATATAACTTGGATTTGATACCATAACTCAAATCCGATGATTTGAGTTGTTATTTCCAGAATTTTTGCATTGAAACAATAAAAATAGGGTTTGGTTAGTTTTTAAACCACTTCAAACGCACGGGCTCGGGTTTGCATTGAAATTCAAGACCTCGGGCCTGCGGCCCTCGGTCTTGAATTTCAATGCAAACCCTCGCCCCAGCGTTTGAACCTTTATTTAAAAAAGGACAGGAAGCCCACAATTTCCAAAATTCGAAAAATACGCCATTAAGTATGCAAAAAGCACAGGAAGCCCAAAATGTCCAAAATTTCAAAAATACCTCATTAATTATGCCAAAAGCACAGGAAGCCCAAAATGTCCAAAATTTGAAAAATACCTCATTAATTATGAAAAAAGCACAGGAAGCCCAAAATGTCCAAAATTTCAAAAATACGCCATTAATTATGCAAAAACCACAGGAAGATCAAAATGTCAAAAATTTCAAAAATACGCATTAATTATGCAAAAAGCACAGGAAGTCCAAAATGTCCAAAATTTCAAAAATACGTCATTAATTATGCAAAAAGCACAGAAAGCCCAAAATGTGAAAAATACGCAATTAAGTATGCAAAAAGCACAGGAAGCCCAAAATGTCCAAAATTTCAAAAATACCTCATTAATTATGCAAAAAGTACAGGAAGCCCAAAATGTCCAAAATTTCAAAAATACCTCATTAATTATGCCAAAAGCACAGGAAGCCCAAAATGTCCAAAATTTGAAAAATACCTCATTAATTATGAAAAAAGCACAGGAAGCCCAAAATGTCCAAAATTTCAAAAATACGCCATTAATTATGCAAAAACCACAGGAAGATCAAAATGTCAAAAATTTCAAAAATACCTCATTAATTATGCAAAAAGCACAGGAAGTCCAAAATGTCCAAAATTTCAAAAATACCTCATTAATTATGCAAAAAGCACAGGAAGCCCAAAATGTCAAAAATACGCAATTAATTATGCAAAAAGCACAGGAAGCCCAAAATGTCCAAAATTTGAAAAATACCTCATTAATTATGCAAAAAGCACAGGAAGACCAAAATGTCCAAAATCTGAAAAATACCCCATTAATTATGCAAAAAGCACAGGAAGCCCAAAATGTCCAAGATTTGAATAATACCTCATTAATTATGCCAAAAGCACAGGAAGCCCAAAATGTCTAAAATTTTAAAAATACGTTATTAATTCTGCAAAAAGCACAGGAAGCCCAATATGTCCAAAATTTGAAAAATACCTCATTAATTATGCAAAAAGCACAGGAAGCCCAAAATGTCCAAAATTTGTAAAAATACCTCATTAATTATGCCAAAAGCACAGGAAGCCCAAAATGTCCAAAATCTGAAAAATACCTCATTAATTATGCCAAAAGCACAGGAAGCCCAAAATGTCCAAAATCTGAAAAATACCTCATTAATTATGCAAAAAGCACAGGAAGCCCAAAATGTCCAAAATTTCAAAAATACCTTCTTAAATAAGCCAAAAGTACAGGAAGCCCAAAATGTCCAAAATTTGAAAAATACCTCATTAATTATGAAAAAAGCACAGGAAGCCCAAAATGTCCAAAATTTCAAAAATACGCAATTAAGTATGCAAAAAGCACAGGAAGCCCAAAATGTCCAAAATTTCAAAAATACCTCATTAATTATGCAAAAAGCACAGGAAGCCCAAAATTTCCAAGATTTGAATAATACCTCATTAATTATGCAAAAAGCACAGGAAGCTTAAAATGTGTAAAATTTCAAAAATACGCAATTAATTCTGCAAAAAGCACAGGAAGCCCAAAATGTCCAAAATTTCAAAAATACCTCATTAATTATGCAAAAAGCACAGGAAGCCCAAAATGTCCAAAATTTCAAAAATACCTCATTAATTATGCCAAAAGCACAGGAAGCCCAAAATGTCCAAAATTTCAAAAATACCTCATTAAATATGCAAAAAGCACAGGAAGCCCAAAATGTCCAAAATTTCAAAAATACCTCATTAATTATGCAAAAAGCACAGGAAGCCCAAAATGTACAAAATTTGAAAAATTCCCAATTAATTATGCAAAAAGCACAGGAAGCCCAAAATGTCCAAGATTTGAATAATACCTCATTAATTATGCCAAAAGCACAGGAAGCCCAAAATGTCTAAAATTTTAAAAATACGTTATTAATTCTGCAAAAAGCACAGGAAGCCCAATATGTCCAAAATTTCAAAAATACCTCATTAATTATGCAAAAAGCACAGGAAGCCCAAAATGTCCAAAATTTGTAAAAATACCTCATTAATTATGCCAAAAGCACAGGAAGCCCAAAATGTCCAAAATCTGAAAAATACCTCATTAATTATGCCAAAAGCACAGGAAGACCAAAATGTCCAAAATCTGAAAAATACCCCATTAATTATGCCAAAAGCACAGGAAGCCCAAAATGTCCAAAATCTGAAAATTACCTAATTAATTATGCAAAAAGCACAGGAAGCCCAAAATGTCCAAAATCTAAAAAATACCTCATTAATTTGCAAAAAGCACAGGAAGCCCAAAATGTCCAAAATTTCAAAAATACGCCATTAATTATGCCAAAAGCACAGGAAGCCCAAAATGTCAAAAATTTAAAAAAAATTCCCAATTAATTATGCAAAAAGCACAGGAAGCCCAAAATGTCCAAAATTTCAAAAATACCTCAATAATTATGCAAAAAGCACAGGAAGCCCAAAATGTCCAAAATTTCAAAAATACCTCATTAATTATGCCAAAAGCACAGGAAGACCAAAATGTCCAAAATCTGAAAAATACCCCATTAATTATGCCAAAAGCACAGGAAGCCCAAAATGTCCAAAATCTGAAAATTACCTAATTAATTATGCAAAAAGCACAGGAAGCCCAAAATGTCCAAAATCTAAAAAATACCTCATTAATTTGCAAAAAGCACAGGAAGCCCAAAATGTCCAAAATTTCAAAAATACGCCATTAATTATGCCAAAAGCACAGGAAGCCCAAAATGTCAAAAATTTAAAAAAAATTCCCAATTAATTATGCAAAAAGCACAGGAAGCCCAAAATGTCCAAAATTTCAAAAATACCTCAATAATTATGCAAAAAGCACAGGAAGCCCAAAATGTCCAAAATTTGAAAAATACCTCATTAAATATGCCAAAAGCACAGGAAGCCCAAAATGTCCAAAATTTCAAAAATACCTCATTAATTATGCCAAAAGCACAGGAAGCCCAAAATGTCCAAAATTTCAAAAATTCCCAATTAATTATGCAAAAAGCACAGGAAGCCCAAAATGTCCAAAATTTGTAAAATACCCCATTAATTATCCCAAAAGCACAGGAAGCCCAAAATGTCAAAAATCTGAAAAATACCTCATTAATTATGCAAAAAGCACAGGAAGCCCAAAATGTCCAAATTCTGAAAAATACCTCATTAATTATGCCAAAAGCACAGGAAGCCCAAAATGTCCAAAATCTGAAAATTACCTCATTAATTATGTAAAAAGCACAGGAAGCCCAAAATGTCTAAAATCTAAAAAATACCTCATTAATTATGCAAAAGGCACACGAAGCCCAAAATGTCCAAAATTTCAAAAATACCTCATTAATTATGCCAAAAGCACAGGAAGCCCAAAATGTCCAAAATTTCAAAAATACCTCATTAATTATGCCAAAAGCACAGGAAGCCCAAAATGTCCAAAATTTCAAAAAAACTGAAAATACCCCACACAGGAATAAAAGATGGATTTATAAAAACTATGACGTCACAAATTACCTTTTTCAAAATGGGTAAATGAGGAAAAGTACCCTGGGCTCCTGGGGTTGATTATTCGCTTTCCTTAGAAAGTTTTTCTCTTGTAAGCGAGCGCCGAAGGCGCGAGAAGCGAAAATAAACCCCTGGGCGCACGAATTAAATGTTTGAAAGCACTGAGCAAATCAGAGCACTACCTTCAAGAATTTGAAGGTAACTGTGATTGTCTAAAACACTGAGGAGAAATGTGGTTGGATGATTCGTTCAACCGGTTCTATTTTGCCACATCCGGCGTTGTATTACAAGCGTTACTAGTGTTGACGTTATCTGACGTTATGGCGAGTAAAAGACGCTCTTTTAAAATACTATATATACATTTATGCTGATTTATTGTTACTTTTTTTCAAACTAATGTTTCTTTTTTGAGCTTAGTTTGACTTTTTCTCACACTTAAGCCCTTACAAAGTATACATTTTTCAATCTACTGTGTTTGCGTGACCTCACGGTGACCTAAAACCGGCTTGGCCATGTTTCCAAATAAGGCAAATCGTTTGTAAACAACATGGAAGTGAGATTTGTAACTGCCGCGGCCAAGGGTTTCTCGTCGTGTGCCTCTCCTATCAAGTAAATAAACGTCGGAACGTGAAGATAAAGCCCTGGAACACTTTTTCTCTTTTTATTATGCCATTAATGTGTTCTCTACAAAACTGCCCTTATCTCTCTTGTTTTATTGAATATAATGTAACTGACTTGTTTTTCCATATTATCTCTTCATACAAGAGACGTGGACCAGCGATAAAGGAAGTTTTGTAAAAAGCTCCTTATAGGATACTTAAACAGCAAAAAAGTTCATCTTTCTATTGGCCCATGTTGAACAATGTAATTTATGACGTCACGTAACACGTCGATGGTTACAAAAAATACCTTAAAATGTCCCATAAGGATAAATATGATCATGATTGCTCATTATTTAAACTATTTCAGTTAATTTTTCTGTTTAAGCAAAATTCCTTGCTTCAACATACTTGAGACTTCTGTTCAGTCATTATTTAGGCCTGTGTCAATCCTTAATTGTATGAAGTCAAAGAACATCTAAATGAACCTCAAGGTTCGCAGCCATTCGCAGCCGTTTTTGGTATCGGGATCCCTATCCCTCCCAAAGAAACGACTGCTTCAAACCGAAAGACATTCTTTTCTCGAATCGACGCAAACACAGCTTGGCTTGCATTTTTTTGTTGTAGTGCCCGCATAAATTACCCACCAATCACAGTTTGTGTTTAAACGCATGCAAAAAAAAACAAAATGGCTGACGATAGTTAGAAAGTGTTTTAGCGATCGTGCTCTGAAATTTATCAAATCTTTAAAATAACTAAGCATAAATCTCATAAATCTCACGAGAATTCTCTTGAATTTTCTCGGGATTAAAGCAACTAGCTTAAAGTCTGGCTGAGAGTGAAAGTGAAATTGAAGAAATCGAGCGAGGTTTATTCTCTATAGTTTATTCTCTCTCTAGTTTATTCTCTATGGTTCGCCAGACTCAAAGTCCAGGAATTTTGCTTTAACCTCAGTGAGGAGACAAATAAACGATTTTTTTGTCATATAATATATTTTGATTTCGTGATGCTTTTTGCTACCATCAAGGTGTGACGTGACGTCATAAATTTCCTTTTTCAAAATAGGCCAATGAAGGAAAAAGTAAACGAAACAATATTTGCTTTTTTTTTGCTACTAATGTGTTCTCTTCAAAACTGCCCTCATCGCTGGTATGAAGAGATAATATGGAAAACAGGTCACGTGACTCTAGCTTATATCTCCTAAGACAAGAGCGATGGACCACCAATGAAGGCGGTTTTGTAGAGAACACATTAAAATAATACTAAAACAGCAAAAAGTCTTTTTGCTTCCTCTTTTCCCCATTGGCCCATTTTGAAAAAGGTTATTTGTGACGTCATTTGTCACGTGACACCTCGATAGTCAAAAATGTCCTAAAATGTTATGTCAATAAAATTATCCCATAATGCAAAATACTCAAGCATGTTAAGGCCTGGAAATGCTTTGTGGGGGTCTAGAATCAATTTATTTTTGTTCTGTAGTCGTTTACGTTTCAAATCTTACCAAAATTGGCATGGGCATGTAACTTGACAGCCTTAAGATTTTAGGGTGAAAAGTTTTTAGATTAAGTGATCACGTGACCACGATCCTTGCTCCCATCAACCCATAAACTTTGATTTAAAACGCGGAGTTGGATGTCGTGTGTAGGTAGAACTTAATGATACGAATCTGCCTTAATACCTGAACTATCTTTGCTCGTTAAGGCGATATTTGCATTTGTTTTGATTTATCAGGTAGGTCACGTGACCTATTTTGCATAATATCGCCTTAACGAGCAAAGATAGTTTAGGTACTAAGGCAGGTTCGTATAAATATACCATTAAATTCTACCTACACATAACATCCATCTCCGCGTATTTGACCAATAAAAATTGGCATGTCCTTAAGATTTTAGGGTGAAAACTTTTAAGATAAGGTGATCACGTGACCACGACCACGATACAAAAGTAAGGTTTGAAACAAAAACGATTAAAGAACAAAAAAAGATTGATTTGAGACCCCCCACAAAGCATTTCCAGGCCTTAACATGCTTGAGTATGATCATGCTTGCTCAAAAGTCCATGCTTTAACATACTTGAGGAGTCGTGATTATCAGAACGGTAGAGAAAAATGCTACTTATTGCCGTATATTCTAAGAATATCTATGTTGTTGCAATCGATGAAGCGCATATTACACACACATTACCCACACTGGTACGTTCTTTCATAGAAAAAAAACGAATTACCACATTTTGAACTATAAAACGTTTTCTCAACATACATCCTTAAAATGATTGCACCCTGCTTCTCTTTTTTGAACAAATGAAAGAGTTCTTCACCTAGTAATAACTTAAATGCCCTCCGGGAGTCCCTAGCACCCGAAGTCCCTGTAAAGCTAACAGCAACTGCAACAAAACTAACACAAGACACAATTAAAAACATTCTTCTAATTAAGTGCCAATTTGAAATCAGATAACAAGGTATACTAGAACTAGTATTTTTATTAATATCTACATTTTATGAAAAATAAACCAGTACCTGGAAATAAAATTGTTGAAACAAGTAAAGTATTGACAAAGTTGGTCGTCATTAACGAACTAAATACAATACTATTAATACAATGTGATAATTTTTGCATTTTGATGATTTTACATTATGAAAATAGTTAGATATCGATGAGATACCAGGTTTTCTCCAGTGTCGAATACTTGATATCAATCACATGTGAAGATATTACTGTTGGCATAGTAACCGGTATTTTTCAACGTTTTATACAGTATTTTAAAGTTGTTTTTCTTATTTAAGTCTCATCGATATCTATATGCCTTATATATAGTAATTAATTTAATATTTAATTAGTTTTTGTTTTAATGCCTAGACGCTAAGTCAACATAAGTTATAAGTTGTTCTTTCTCTTCCTAGGAGAGAAAAGGTCTACAAAGGCTTTGACAGATGTCTGGTTCTTAAGGACAAATTCATAAACAACTCTAGCTGAGTTGGTGTTCTTTAATCGTTTTTGTTTCAAACCGTACAAAAATTGGCATGAGCATATAACTAGATATCAAAAAGATTTTACGGTAAAACTTTTAAGGTGATCACGTGTACACGATCTTGTCTCCCATCAACCCCAAAAATTTGATTAAATACGCGGAGTCGGATGTTATGTGTAAGTAGAATTCAATGGTATATATTATCACTTCTCCCTAAGAGATGTATTCTCGGTTTTCACCTACGTCATCGAAAAATTTCCAGAGCCCTGAGTGAAATAAAAGTAATATCACTCTAAAGAGCAAGTAAAACTTTGTAACTTCACGAATTTTCAAATTAAAATGAGCTTTTGTTGCGAAGATATTGACCTTTGAAGTGCTCAATTTTTAGTATGAAATGTATGGCACTTCGCAGTTGGTGTCACTCCACAGGTCATCAAAATAACAGCGGATCTCACGTCTCGGAGTAAAATCAGAGCACATCCTCTTAAAGAGGAGGAAAAACTTTATAACTCCAGGAAATTTTGAGTCCAAAAGATGTTGTGATGCAAAGATATCAACGGTTTTACAAACTCAGTTATTACAAAGAAATGTATGGGGCCGCCATATTGGTGTACAACTTTAGTACACCAACATGGCGGACAATAAATACGATTGGCAAAATCATTTAAAATATCAACTTAATCATATATTTTGATACAGATACCCAATAAACAATGGTTTTATTCATAGAGCAAGCCAAATGTGTGTTTACTTCTAACAAATTCATCGTTTTACGTCCTGAGGAAAACGCGTGACAGTGTTGCGTGACAACGTTTTTACCTTTGATAACTCGAAAACCAAACGAGGAAAATTTCTCAAATATCCAAGAAAAACTTTTCTTAGGGTATATAAGCAACATACTTCAGACTAAATTAAATGTGATCAATATGAAGCATGAATTTTTCCGATGACGTCACATGAAAACCAAGAATACGAACCTGCCTTAACTAAACTATCTTTGCTCGTTAAGGCGATATTATGCAATTACGTGACCTACTTGATAAATCAAAAACAACTGCAAATATCGCCTTAACGAGCAAAGATAATTCAGGTATTAAGGCAGATTCATATACATCTCTTAGTCATGTGATCACCTAATCTAAAAACTTTTCACCCTAAAATCTTAAAGTCGTCAAGTTACATGCCCATACCTTAACATTTCCTTAACATGCTTGTACTTTCAAAGAGAACCAGACCTTTTGGGAAACCCTAATACAGTCATAGCACCAATGATTACACTGGACATGAAAACCACAGAGAGAAAATCTCGTCATCTCATATCGTCACGTGACTTGTGACGTCATTATTAAAAAAAGGAGTAAAAATGCTTTCTAGTGTTTGATATCCAAAAAATTGTGAGTGAAAGGCCACTATTGGTACATTTGTACTCTAATTGGTGAATTGAACATTTTGCAATTAAAAAGAAATCAGAAATTTCACATTTTCAGCTAGATATGTAAGAAAAACTCCAATTAAAACTAAAAAACAGTGTTTGCTTTTATTACTGATAAAACTAACAACCGGAGCCCTGAAAGAGTGATTCAGGGCTTAAGATTCCATAATTGGTCACGTGACCAATTTTAATAAAGATTTTCAAGCTTTTCAAGCTTCTTTTTCACGTCATTTCACAACAACCCATCAAGTTTTAAAGTATTTCATCCAGAAAAAGGTAAAGAAAATTGAAATCAAAGCTTAAAATCTTGCCAGACCCAGGTTTTAAATTGGCTTGAGTAGATTGTTTTCTCTTTAAACCAATCAGGAGACCTATAGTAATCAATGTTTATCTGGCAGAAATTGTAAGTCACATTTATTTTAATCACCATCACTCAAACAAAACATTGTTGATTGCATGCATTGAAGAGAAAAAATACATATTCAACATTCTCAATTCAGAAATAATCTCTGACCTTCCCGTTTGACTGTGTTTATTTTAAACTTACATCAAGAAGTTTCACTGCAGCATAACTGTCTCCGATGTGTAAATAAATTCCTTCTAGTATCGACTGCCATAAATTTTTGTCAATTAACCTTTGAACAGCATGAATTTATTTCCATCAACACAGCACAAATTTTGTTGAATTTGGATATTTAAATAGGAAAATAACATTTTAATTCAAAACAAATTACGACAATTTTAAAAAATGTGTACCATAACAAAAATCGACCCCTATGGAACATTTTGTTTTAAGATGTGCGAGATTACAATTATAACTTTTCGTGTTTTAAAATCAATTTTAGGAATTATGAAGAATGTTGTTTATACATAATGTATCTGGTTTATACATATAATATATACTCAATACCTTGAGATCATTTTCACATCAAGAAACTAAAATTCTTGATGTGAAAATTATAAAACCAGATCTCTTGCACTGCTGATCCTATTTGCTAGGACGAAACTTCAAATTTGATGTCTCAAGTAGGTCAGTCCTGGGCTTTTTAGTATTAAGGAAGTTGCCAGAAACGCGGTTCTTATCCATTTGGTGAATGATCCAATGAAATTTCTGGGTTTTTTTGATATTTTGCAATATTTCTTTTCTTCAACTGAAAGGATGAAGAGATTTTTTCAACCGATATTCCTTTTTTTAGCTTCCATAATTAAGTTCTGCTGAACTACTTGAAAAGCTTTCCTTGCAGTTAAATCACTTCAGAGTTTCTTTTTAATCCTCTCTTGTGCCTCAATGACAACCATTTCCAGGTTTAATAAAATGAAACTTAAATATATTAGGCAAGTTGGATGAGACTATCACAGATATCTGTGATATCTGTGATAGTCTCATCCAACTTGCCTAATATATTTAAGTTTCATTATATTAAACCTGGAAATGGTTGTCAAAAATTATGTTGTTTTTTTAACTCCATTTAGAGAAAGCAAATATAAGAAAATATTTAATATATTTTGTTTTAATAACTATTTTGTATGAGTCAATGTGAACTTCGATCCCCCTGCAATTTTAAATTCATCGCTAATCAACTTTGTCATTCAAAATGGCATCCCAGAAGCAGGTGAATTTTTTGTAATGCTGCCTCTAAATCACATATCGCCAAACGATAGATTTTTCTTTAATTTTGGTTGACTGTACAATTTTTCTTAAATTGGACACTTGAAATTGGACATTTTACCAAAAAATAAAACCAAGATATGAGCTCATAATATTGGATTTAGAGGCAATTATAAGTAAGAGGACTCAATGCTTGTCCAATTTGAAAAAAACTGAACTCCAAAAAATTCCTCTGACTGCCAAATTGAAATCGGCCTGCAACTTCGTCCAATTTTGGCAGTCCTCGGAATTTTCTTCGTCCAATTATTTTCAAATTGGACAGCATGTAGTGTCTCTTATTAACCAACCACGCTTTGAACTTTGTGAAATAGCTGATTAGCAATGTCCCAAATGGGGAGTGGATGTGTTCTCTGTGCAAAAATTGTTAAATTGTTAATCGTTTTGCTTTAACTTGAGTGAATGTTCGGACAGACCGACAAAAGCATGCCGAACGAGACCAACAAACGAGGCGTTATCAAGATTAGGATTTCTTGAAATTGTTGATACTTCAGGTACAGCACAAGAAGATAAATGTTGAGAAAAATTCTCGATATCTGAAGCATATAAAATCAGGATTTTACATGCTTCAGATATCGAGAATTCTGCAGCCAAATCCTACACACAAATTAAAATAATTAAAAATTTGGCACATCAATAGAACTTGTGTTTCTTGATTGCCTTAACTCAAAATATTTGTAAAAAAATAGGTGGCCAGTTATATTGATATACAATAGCAGATACCCTAAATACAGTTTAATTTTGAAAGCATGAAAAAATCACGATTGCAATGGTTGACTAAAGTTTTTCATTAAGGAGATATAGTATAAAACAAGTCACGTTACGAGATGATCAAATCACTTTTTACTCAATATCTCCTTAATCAAAATCTAGAGCCAACCATTCTAAACGTGAATATGATTATGATTAGTTATGATGTGTATATTCATGGTATTTTTAAGGGAAGACAACCTACACTCGCCACTTTTTTTATTTTTTCCAATTCAATGACGTCATATATCACGTGATTACAATAACGTAAAACGTTAAGGATACATTTTGTGTCTCATAGAAACAAAAACCTGTCAAGATAATGAGAATAGCTTTTCTCAGATGGGCCAAAAACCCAGGCCTTAACATGAGTTAGATGAAGTACAGGTACAGAATTTCAAGCATTTCAAGACAGAAATTTTGAAAGATCATGCATGATAATCTTTCAATATTTCTAGTTCCATCACAGCGGATCAATCCCTATACATATACCTTTCAAGACATATTCACAATTTTGAACATTTTGGGCTTCTTGTGCTTTGTGCATAATCATTGGGGTATTTTTCGAATTTTGGATATTTTGGAATCACCGTACTTTTTGCATAATTAATGCGGTATTTTTAAATTCTACGACATTTTGGGCTTCCTATGCTTTTGTGCATAACTAATTTGGTATTTTTCAAGTTTTGGAAATTGTACGCTTCCTGTGCTGTTTGCATCATTAATGGAGTATTTTTGAAATTTAATTGCAGAATTAATGGGGTATTTTTGAAATTTTTGACATTTTGGGCTTGCTGTGCTTTTTGCAGAATAAATGGCGTATTTTTCAAATTTTGGACATTTTGGGCTTCCTGTGCTTTTTGCAGAATTAATGGCGTATTTTTGACATTTTGGACATTTTGGGCTTCCTGTGATTTTGGCAGAATTAATAGGGTATTTTTGAAATTTTGTTAATTTTGGGCTTCCTGTGCTTTTTGCAGAATAAATGGCGTATTTTTCAAATTTTGGACATTTTGGGCTTCCTGTGCTTTTTGCATAATTAATGACGTATTTTTTAAATTTTGGATATTTTGGACTTCCTGTGCTTTTTGCATAATTAATGCCGAATTTTTCGAATTTTGCTCATTTTGGGCTTCCTGTGCTTTCTGCATAAAAAATGAAGTATTTTTGACATTTTCGACATTTTGGGCTTCCTGTGCTTTTGGCATAATTAATGAGGTATTTTTGAAATTTTGGACATTTTGGGCTTCCTGTGCTTTTTGCATAATTAATTGGGAATTTTTTTGAAATTTTGGACATTTTGGGCTTCCTGTGCTTTTTGCATAATTAATGAGGTATTTTTTAGATTTTGGACATTTTGGGCTTCCTGTGCTTTTTGCATAATTAATTAGGTAATTTTCAGATTTTGGACATTTTGGGCTTCCTGTGCTTTTTGCATAATTAATGAGGTATTTTTCAGATTTTGGACATTTTGGGCTTCCTGTGCTTTTTGCATAATTAATTGGGAATTTTTTTGAAATTTTTAAACATTTTGGGCTTCCTGTGCTTTTTGCATAATTAATGAGGTATTTTTTTAGATTTTGGACATTTTGGGCTTCCTGTGCTTTTTGCATAATTAATTAGGTAATTTTCAGATTTTGGACATTTTGGGCTTCCTGTGCTTTTTGCATAATTAATGAGGTAATTTTCAGATTTTGGACATTTTGGGCTTCCTGTGCTTTTTGCATAATTAATGAGGTATTTTTCAGATTTTGGACATTTTGGGCTTCCTGTGCTTTTTGCATAATTAATGGGGAATTTTTCAGATTTTGAACATTTTGGACTTCCTGTGCTTTTGGCATAATTAATTGGGAATTTTTGAAATTTTGGACATTTTGGGCTTCCTGTGCTTTTTGCATAATTAATGGGGTATTTTTCAATTTTTGCTCATTTTGGGCTTCCTGTGCTTTTTGCATAATTAATGCCGTATTTTTAAAATTTTGGGCTTCCTGTGCTTTTTGCATAGTTAATGGAGTATTTTTGACATTTTGGACATTTTGGGCTTCCTGTGCTTTTTGTATAATTAATGGAGTATTTTTGAAATTTTTGACATTATGGGCTTCCTGTGCTTTTTGCATAATTAATGGCGTATTTTTGAAATTTTTGGACATTTTGGGCTTCCTGTGTTTTTTGCATAATTAATGAGGTATTTTTGAAATTTTGGACATTTTGGGCTTCCTGTGTTTTTTGCATAATTAATGAGGTATTTTTTGAAATTTTGGACATTTTGGGCTTCTTGTGCTTTTTGCATAATTAATGGCGTATTTTTGAAATTTTTGGACATTTTGGGCTTCCTGTGCTTTTTGCATAATTAATGAGGTATTTTTGAAATTTTGGACATTTTGGGTTTCCTGTGCTTTTTGCATAATTAATGAGGTATTTTTCACATTTTGCTCATGTTGGGCTACCTGTGCTTTTTACATAATTAATGCAATATTTTAAAAATTTTTGGCTTCCTGTGCATAGTTAATAATATACATGAAAAAATTACTCGATTCTGATTGGTCGAGAACAGTGCAGTTCAAGTGTAACACAGTGCAGAAGAGCTGTAATACAGTGCAAATTACATTTGAATTTATAATTTCAAAGTCGCATTAAGATCAATTTTTCCTTATACTGCTATTGTAAAACATAACCAACAATGCAAATATGGAGGTTTTCATTCATTAAAGTATATGTTTGTTTGAAAAAAATGGCAAAAACTATGAGGATCTGGTTGTCAGTTAAACAATTTTGATGAATTGCGCGCGCCACTGACGCCATCACATCTCAACGAGCGCGCGCTGAAAGTTTTCTTCTCGAGATTATTTTCTTGAATTTTTTCATGTATATTATTAAAAGGTAATCATACAATTTCTCGTTCAATTTGGAATAAATTCGCACTCGTGTATTTTTCAAAGAGCTCAAATTGCACTCGCCCTACGGGCTCGTGCAATTTTGATATTCTTTGAAAAACACACTCGTGCAAATTAATTCCAAATTGAACTCGAAACCGTATGATTACCTATACTAATGGAGTATTTTTGACATTTTGGACATTTTGGGCTTCCTGTGCTTTTTGTATAATTAATGAGGTATTTTTGAAATTTTTGACATTTTGGGCTTCCTGTGCTTTTTGCAGAATTAATGGGGTATTTTTCAAATTTTGGACAGTTTGGGCTTCCTTAGGTTTTTCCATAATTAATGGCGTATTTTTCAATTTTTGCTCATTTTGGGCTTCCTGTGCTTTTGGCATAATTAATGGCGTATTTTTCAATTTTTTTCCATTTTGGGCTTCCTGTGCTTTTTCCAGAATTAATGAGGTATTTTTCACATTTTGCTTATTTTGGGCTTCCTGTGCTTTTTAAATTTTGCTCATTTTGGGCTTCCTGTGCTTTCTCCATAATTAATGGCGTATTTTTGAAATTATGGACATTTTGGTCTTCCTCTGCTTTTTGCATAATTAATGGCGTATTTTAGAAATTTTGGAGGAAAAATTCGAAAATCTTGTAAAAAGTCAAATTTGCATTTTTCGGCAAATTTGCATTTTTTCGTGCGTTTATCGGTAAATAATTTCTTAAATCGCCTGGATACCCCTCTTTTTTTCCTTTTTCAAATTATAAACCAAAGAAAAATCTAGAATTATATAAGCTTTTTATAAATTTATAATTGAAGAATGATAAAAAATATCACATATTATATTTAGCAATCATAGACTAGAACATCCTAAAACCAAGTAAATATTTAAAACCTACCAGAGAATTATGCTTAGAGTGTTTTAGGAAAAAAAAGTTTGAAACTTATTGGAAGGATAGAGGATTTTTAATTTTTTTCTTTGGGTCATCAAAAATGCATTTTCCGCAACATTTGATGACGTTATAACTCATTAAAATGCTTGGTGACCCCCAATTTTTTTCTTGAATTCTAACAGCTTACAATGGGTTCTTTCACACCCATATAGATTTTAGAGAAAATAATTATTTTACAACACTTGATACTAATCTCGCGATCTGATTGGTTGATTAGAGTGTGTCAATAAGAGGACAGACACACTGTTGACGCGTTTCAGCGCGCGCGCTCGTTCTGTTGCCCCGTTTGAAAAGGATTTTTTAACTTTTATCTCAAATAATTGTTGTAAAAAACGAATTGAAGATGGTTTTGAGTTGTCTGTCCTCTTATTGACACACTCTTGACGCCATAAAATGTTTAAAACTTTGCAGTGAAACCACTCGCTGCGCTCGTGATTCCACTTGAGTTTTGAACATTTTATGACGTCAAGAGTGTGTCAATAAGAGGACAGACAACTCAAAACCATCTTCAATTTGTTAACTTTCACATTAGAGGGCTCCATCCTTAACACCTCGTTCATGAAAAGACCTGTCTTTTGTAACTCCGGTTACTAACCACAATATTTTGTTTTATATAGATAATTATGGATGGTGGAGCCAGGCTTTAAAAACTGTTCTCCCGTCCCCGATAATCGATACATACACAGGGCCGTAGTCTTACGCGCGTTGTGAGTGGTTGAAATGTTTCGATGGATATTTTATAAAACAATAGTTTTTATAAAATATAATAGTTGTTTTATAAAATATCCATCGAAACATTTCAACCACTCACAACGCGCGTAAGATTCAATGACGTCATCTATGCGTGTATACCATAATCATGCATGACTTTCCATGCAGGTTTGCCCAATCCGAGCGCGTGTAATATACCAATTTATTATATAATGATTAGTTATCATATACGTGGTCTTCTATAAACTCCGAAATGCATCGTCGGTACAAAATTATTCCAAATCCACTGGGGGTGGAACCGGTGGAGGACCACGCGTCCTCTGTGTAATGTTTTGTGTTTTTTCTGCTTTGGACAACGGATCCTCAGGAAGTTCAATATTTTCAGAATTTGTTATGGAATGCTCCTCGCTAGGTCTTGCTAAAGAATTGCTAAGTTCAGAAGAAACAAATTGACACCGACATTGGACGTGTTGGTGGAAGTTTGCACCTGCGCGCTGGAGCAACAGGTGGACGATTCGAAGGTTCTTCTTCCCGAGAACTAATATTAACTTCAGATCTTGCTGGAGGTAAGTCTGGTTTTGCTCGAAAATCTGCATTAGGTACATCTTGGGCTGCCTCATAATTTGATTTCTCGAGACTTTGTTTTCTTCCAATCGGCTTGGGTTTTGTGAGTGGTTTTGGTTTAGTATCCGGGGCTGCCTGTGCAGTATCTTCGACTGTTTCTTGTTTAACGTCAACGTACGATCTAGGTCTCGGAGCAGGTGTTGGTCTTGAGCGTCTAGTTGGTATTGGATGAATATCAGATTTGGGACCAGTGTTTTGAGAAGTCCTTTCTGTTTCAGAAGGTTGGCTAGACTCCTTGGTATTTACTTTAGTGCTGATATTTGTTCCTTCTGTTTCCTGGGGGTTTGTATCTTTGTCCTTGGGATCCATTGTCGCCATGAATGAAGGTAGAAGCGTTGGATCGTTTTTGGCGGCGAGTAAAAGTGCTTCAATGTTACAGCACTCATATGACCAAGATGTTGTACGTTGAATGGCATGCCAATTTCCCTTCGTCCAGATCCTGCAGCCGGCTATCAAAAACAAGAGAATAAAGTGAATAGAGTGGCCGTTTCTATTATTCGCTTGGGAGTCAAGAGATAAGATAAAGAAAAACACACCATAAAGCGAAATCGTTCGTAGAACTTTACTAGCAAGATGGCCGTCTTGCAACCGAGCTCAGTAATTTGAAGTGCACACCCTTGGACCAACTACTGAAGACCGGCTTAGAGGGGCTTTCAAGATATGTCAAAGCGAATTCTAGAGAAATATCTGAATTGTTTGTCCAATATTGTAATCAGTCCACAGCTTACCTTTTTAACTGGCTTCGTCTCACGAACTGGTTGCTGCAGTTCTGCAGTAGGTTTGGGTTGTATTTTAGGGGGAGCTGGTTGGTGAGTTTCAGTTGTAGTCTTCGGTTGTACTTTAGGTGGAGCTGGCCTTTTAGGGGGTGGAGGCCTTTTGGGTTTCTCAGTTATTTTTTCAGCCTCTTTTTCTGCTAAAGGGTCAAAATCTTGAAGGGCTTCTTGAGAGCCTTTGAAATTATCTCGTAAATCTGGTACAGCTCTTTCTGGTACATCTTCGACCCTGACAACTTCGTGATCAGGTGGTTTTGGTCTCGCAGCTGGACGAGGAGGCTTGGGACGTTTAGGCTGTGCTGGTCGAGGTGGCTTAGGCTTGGACTTCTTTGCTTCTGGGTGTGAAAAGAAAACAAATCAAGGTTGCTAAAATCATTCCACTTTTGTTTTACGCAGCCTCAGTAATGTACAGAATGGATTGGCTGTCTTGCTGCCTCAGAATGGATTGTCACTCGGAAATGTGTTTGTTAGATTTGTATGCTTCATTCATCAGATAAACTTACATATGCTGTAGTTCTGCAGAGTTTCTATACAAATCATTCCGCTCGGGTTATCGGACAGCGATCATCCCGCGCACGCTCAGTATAAATAACGAATTTCGACCTGCTCGCCACTAAGTTGGTACAGCGTCGGACCGGCAATCCGAAGGTCGTGGGTTCAAACCACGCTGAGGGCTCGGATTTTTTTCAAGCAAAAATATGCACTCAAAGAAGCATACAAATCGAACTAAAACAGTTAGGATATTTAAAGGGAGCTACATATCTTTCATAAATGGCGGGTTTGCAACGGATCGCCAACTAAGGTTGGTGACCATTTTCGTGGAAACGAGGCCACAAAGACCTCTTCACAAAAACAAGCCTGGCGACAAATGTGTAGACGTGACAGATGATTTTTTCTTCATCATTTGAGATGCCTTTTCTTTTTGTACTATACAGGTTTTACGTTAAAACTCATTTGATACCATGAAGATTTTAGAGGCCTCTGTAGCCTCGTTCTCATGAAACTCGTTGCCAGTCCTTTTTGGTGGTCTAGTGTATTGCCTTCTACGGGTAAAAAAAGACCACCTATTTTTAAAGTCGTCTTTTACCTTCTACTAGTTGATCAGCTTCTGGTCTGCTATCAACATCAGCTTCATCACTATCATAATTTTCATCGTAATCAACATCTTCCTCGGCTTCACTCTCCGAACTCTCATCCTCGACTTCCAAGGACTGTATTTTGATTGGTTCGAGAACTTGAAAGTTTTTGTTTTCATAGCTTGAGCCAGACAAAAGATCGGAAAGCGCTCGGCCTCTTGTCGGAGTAATAACTTGAGTATCGGGTACCTCTCCAGTATAGGACGAATCACTGGATATTAATGTTTGGATTGTTAAATCGGTATTTGAGAGAAGAGATTCTGACTTCAGCTTTATACGGGCGGTCTTGCCTGAAATCTATTGGAAAATTAATCAATAAGAGTGAAGTACCTCAAAGAGTAAATCTAGAACTACAAAAAGGTAGGCGGTCCAATACCTGCTTTCCATCTAGATGTAAAGCTTTCAAAGCACTTCTGCCATCATCGAATGTTACAAGAATGTCATCATCAACAACCCTATATAACAAGGAGAAATATTACATCAAGAGTATGAAGGAGTTCATTCAGAGGGGAGAAGGAAGAACCCCCCCCCCCCCCAATTCTTAAGTCCCTCTTTCCCCTCAACGTTCATCTTATATAATCAATTTAGATATTCAATTTTATTATTTGTATATTAACTTGGTTCGATAATTTAGTTTGATAACTACAAGAGAGCTGAATAAACTATTATCATTATTATTATTATACCCTGCCCCTCCCCTCCCTTCCCCTCCCCTCCCTTCCCCTCCCCTCCCTTCCCCCTCCCCCTCAAGAATCTGCAGGCAGGCTAAGACTAACATTAATCCTTAAGGGACTTTGATAAATGACCTCCATACCTGACCAAAAGAGCAGTTCCACAAGCCTCAAGTATTTCAAGAAGTTCACCAACATCAATTCCTTCCTCATCATCTTCATCGTCACAACTGACTATAATGGTTGGGTCAGCAGCACCCATTGATTTCATTACACTTTCATGGACTTTGCTCTGGTCTTTGAAATTGACTTCTTGAATTTCGATTTGAATTAAGGCTACTACCGGTCTATAAAAAAAAGTAAAAAGAAAAGAAAATGCAATATATATCACATAATAAAATCGTTTGTTAAATTGTCAAAAAAGAAGAATCAAAATAAATGAACAAAAAAGACATAAAAAGATGTCAAAAAAACATCAAAACAAGCGAACAACAACAACAGCAACAAACCGGGAAAAAGAAAATAAGAATAAAAATACAACGCATATCAAGTTAATGAAATCATTAGTCAAGCAGTATACCAACCTATGGTCAGAAGTCTTAAGTTCTGCTCTACCATAATAAAGAACTTTACCAGGGTGGAAGTGAATGTCTGTTTGACTTTGATTTCCACGCTCTAATGGTCTGACTTCTGTCATAAAAAAGCGAAAATCATTACAGTTTGCCGAATGTCATTTGAAGGAAATTAAGGTCGCTATCTACTGAATCTCAGATTCGGTGAGTGATTTGATGACTGATTGCTATCTATCGTGTTCGAAAAAAAGGTCGAAATAGCTGGATCGAGTACAAGGAAAAAACGATGAAGTTTTACGGGTTTCGCACAAAAACTGGGAAACAAAATCCATGAATTTCCACGACTTTTCTAGACATGGATATGCAAATGCCTAATAGTCCAGTTTCCAGTTACTAGAGACCGCTGAGCTTCCTGACAAAAGGCGCATTTATACAGGGTTAGCCTCCTTTTCAAGAAAGACCCATGGGAGTAAACGCGATTGTTTTGTTTTGTTTTGTTTTGTTAACAACAGAAAAAACCGAGTGTACTCTCTTGGGTCTTTCTTGAAAATGAGGCTAACCCTGTATAAATGCGCCTTTTGTCAGGAAGCTCAGCGGTCTCTAGTAACTGGAAACTGGACTATTCCGTGTCTTTTCATGACAGTGTGGGCCGTGATTTGGTTATAACATCCCTGATTGGCCACCAAAGCTTCCCTGAGCTGTGAATTCCTTACCTGGACTGGCATCTTCATCATCATCATCGTCATCGTCATCGTCATCATCTTCCTCCTCCTCCTCAACTTCTTCCTTGAGTAAGTCACCCAGGTTTTCACTCGCTCGTTTAATCACTTTCTTTTTGACATGCGCAGTATGCTTGAATTTAGGCTTTCTCCGTCTCCACAGGACGCGGTCGGTCCAGGCAGGAATACGCATTTTTTCGCTTGTGTCGTAATCATCGGAAAACAAGTCATATTTATAAGTTGGTGCAAGCTTTAATGGTCCTTCGATGTATCCTCTGAAAACCTAAATACAAACTACAGTTGTAACTTTTAATGTACGGATTTACATAAGATGGTCTACAAAATAATATATTCTAGAAACATGCTTGTTTTATTATTTCTTTACTTATATATTTTAGGTTATTGTTCCCCCAATTAGCCACCCCAGGCTAAATACATAGACACGTGAATGAAGTTCGTTGATTGATTGATTGATTGATTGACTGATTGATTGACTGATTGATTGACTGACTGATTGATTTATTGACTGACTGACTGACTGACTGACTGACTGATTGATTGATTGATTGATTGATTGATTGATTGATTGATTGATTGATTGAACCTACGTATATTTACGCAGATCGGGAATTCAAACATCTCTTCTCGTCAATATATACCTTGTGTTCGTTTCTTTGTTTGATTAAGGTAATTCCGTAGTTTTGCAGTGCGCATCTCTACTGCGCATAGCATAGTTCAGCCTATTTTGATTTTTTCGATTGTAAAAGATACTGTATATATTTGACTTAAAATGATGCAAGCTTTAGTCTTATGAAATTTTTAACAGTAGACACGCTCTAAGAGGCGCTATAGTGGTTACTCGCCTTAGTCCTCTTCGGTCCCAGGCTGTTTACGACGTCTTGTTTCACACTTTAGCGCGTCGTAACGGGCACCTATTCTTTTTATTTTTGCAAATCAACGGTAATAAGGTCCTCTATCATATATATGATTATAGTCAAGATTCCATTTCCAGTTTTTTAGATATTTTCCAAAACGTGTGGTCGGAAGGTGCTTTCACGCTGCTTCGAGGGCACGTACTATCAACCAATTTTACCTTCTTTCTTGTAGCAAACGCATTTTTACAACAATTTATTGCATCATAATACTAGGCTATTGCTCAAAGAGAGAAAATGAGCTCATATTAGTCAGCTAGCACTGCTCAGGTTCAAGAAATTAATTATTTTTGACGCAATTGTGATTTTCGAATCTTGAGCCCTCAAGACACAAAAGATGGTGTACTTTAAAGCAATCTAGCGCAAAAACGGGTACGGTGACCCCCATTTTTTATTTCATTTTTGAGATAAGCAACTCAAAAATTATTACTGTGTGAAGTTTTATGAGAATTCCATTTCTAGTTTTATTTCTACGGAATTACCTTAACTGATCACCAGTCGTCAGTTCCTCCCAATTCTTTTGCTTTATCAAAGTTGAAATCACCACAAAACACGTAATCATGGGAACGGATTGTACGACCCTGGGAAACAACAAATTTAGGTAAAAATACACTAGCCTTAATGTTGTGGTCCCATGACCAAAAGGAGCGCTTATAACGGCCATGTGGAAATATTATGTTTTGATCGCTGAACAAAATGAATGCAATCCTCACTTTATATGTTTCATTGACTTACCATTGGGAAGGCAATTCTTGACGCGATATCTAAGTAGTCATTATTCCTGTCAACAACACCTGACTGTCCTGCAGCAAGATGTGAGCAGACAAAGCAAATAGAAGTAGCATGTAGTAACATTCGTATTCCTACACCACCTTTATTCCCAGCACTGCCACCCAGACCTGTCTTGACAGCGTGAACAGCTACGTCTCTAAATATAGCAAAAAGGTGTATAATTCGTAAAATATTTGAGATATAACGCGCGCGCTGATTGGCTGTGTTTATGTAAGAGGTCAGAGACATGGCTTGCACTTAATCATCGAAAACTATTATAAAAGCAATATAAAAAGATCGTTTATGTCTTTGTACTGTTATATACAAGCTCTGGAAGACGTAGAGCACTCGAAAACTCGAAAAGCAAGAGTAACGCACAGCTAAGCTTGTTTTTCTTGTGCTCTCCCAGCGTGATTATATCAGAAACATGTGTGTACACTTTATATTGCCTAATTATAGTGCAATACAGGAAATGTGATACACAAATTGTCTTCCTAATATACTAATTAAGGTGGCTTAGTTCCATTGTTAGTGAGTAATCTTCTACTGATAGAGGTTGCATCGTTTCACTCTTACTTATGTTCTAGCGCGATTATATTTGTAATATCAAAAACTTGTCTGGAAACAACAATTTCAAAAACTTGACTCACTCACTCTTTGGTTCTCTTTTACTAAAGTGGAATTATGAGTTTATACGTAGTCTTGATTGATAATCGCTTACCTTATATAAGGAACAAGATGTGGTCTTACAAACAGATACAAACACACACCAACAAGCTGTTCACACGTGACCAGGACGTACGGGAAATCACGTGATATGACACGACGCAATTCCTCGCCCCACTCCTTTCTCTGCGTCGAGCTGTAGAAGAGCAGTCAAGCCTTATTCTAGCCTTATTCTAAGAATCGCGTCTACTCGAACTTCCTGGGAAACTAAACATTGTTCGTTGGCGATGATATAGTGATTGATTGCAAATGATCTCAGGCAAATGGGTTTGTGTTCGAGATACCACCACAGTACCTAAGGTCATGGTTTCGATACAGAATCTAATGTGTGTTTATCTGGCACGAATTCTTCCGTTTACGGTACGATCAGAGTAATTGGTAAACCATTGTGGGTTACCCGCCCCTAGGGGGTGAAGTCTAATAAATAAATAAATAAATAAATAAATAAATAAATAAATAAATAGATAGATAGATAGATAGATAGATAGATAGATAGATAGATAGATAGATAGATAGATAGATAGATAGATAGATAGATAGATAGATAGATAGATAGATAGATAGATAGATAGATAGATAGATAGATAGATAGATAGATAGTTAGATAGATAGATAGATAGATAGATAGATAGATAGATAGATAGATAGATAGATAGATAGATAGATAGATAGATAGATAGATAGATAGATAGATAGATAGATTCATCGGCCTTTTTGTAACCTGAAATGCTCCTTTTTGTAACTTTTTTCCCTATTGTAACCTCATTTTAGGTTAAAAAGGGGAAATGATCCCTTTTGTAACCTGCATGAAGAGACTCTGTTCCCTTATGTAACCTTAATGTTCCCTAATGTAACTTGAGTGATCCCTAATGTAACTTGACTGTTCCCTAATGTAACCTTGATGTTCCCGTTTGTAACCACGGTATCCTCTTCACTTTGGTTATTATTTTTTCAGTATCCAAAATGTATTTCTGCTTTCCTTTGAGTGAAATGAAGAATTTAGTGTTTTATCTACAATATGTATTGTGCTGTTCACTTTTTTGCACACTTGTGGAGTGATAAAACATTGATATTTTCTTCCGATTAGTTAGTCGTGCTCATGTTTATATAAATGTCTATTTTCAATAAAAAAAATCTTTAAAATGCTGTTCTTGGTTATCAAATTTGAAGTTTTGGTGTTCCCAAGACCTTATTGTATACACAAACAGTTGCTTTTAGCAATTAAGGATTTGGTGCGCTACGGAACTCTCTGTTTTTAGCATCCTAAATGATAAATTGTTATATTATATCATTAGACGACATTTACGATCCTGTATTCTTTTCATATTACGTCCTAAAGATACTTTTGCTTTTTGTGTTTTTGTTGTATTTGTGCTTACTAATCTTGTATTACGTGTTTGCTTGTTTGGGTATATTCAACGTAAAGTTACGATGTTTATTATATTTCCATGTAGCCTTTATTGAGTTCTAAAATATCCGCTTTGCGTGCTCAATCCGCGCAAGCTTTTGTCAATGACTTTGCATTGCTTTGTGCAAAAATATTGCTGTCCTTTTTCTCTTTTTGCTTGTATTTTGAACTAAAGGGGTATCAATAAATGGTTTGCATAGTTTAGCAGTAGTCATTGTCTATAAGTTTGCGTCACTTTCATTCTGCACCATAAGAAAGAGAGCTTTAATTTGTAGGCAGTTTAGAAAGACTTCCTGTGGTCTACAGTTGTTTTACCCAGTTTGTTGGGGTTACAACACTTATCTCAGTCTTATAGTTTGTAAAAATTGTTATTACCTTCTGTCTTTATCTGATAGTTCAAAGTGTGATATAATGCATGTGTGACATTGAAGTGGTGCTTATATGAGAAGGGTAGAGCTTTCCCTAGTATGACATTGTGAGACAGCACCACGCATCTCATAATAAATATGATACAATAGAAATACTACAATACAGCTGAAATCTTGATTGTTTCCCTATACTCATTTTGAAATCAGTGATTTTTGAGTTCTAATTTAAAGAAGGACAATTCTTAGAGCCAGCGTACACATACAGGTACTTCTTGCATCATGATGGTTTAAATGCCAATCTATAAAAGTGTACTATGAAAAGTGGCACATCGATTTTCATTAGATTTCATGTATTTATATATACTATGTTTGTTAGTATTGTTTTCTGATAAGTATTTTTTTTTTGTTTCGGTTCACTTCAAAGTAAAAACACGTCTTTTTGTCTGTTTTCAGTCTTCATGCAGTGCATGATATATAATCTTATTGCGCGGTGCTCCTTATACATTACACTTTGTAAACACCTTTTCCGTTGAACTTCACTAGATGTCAAAGGTACTTATATAATAATTGATTGCCATTTTCGTAGAAATGGCATCGAACTCTGTGCTTAATCAGAGTCAGTTGTATAAAATGGCTACATCAACTAGCTGTGGCTATTTTTCATGTTGATTGTACATCACCGTTGGTTTGGCGAGCATTTTTGATCTTTGAAGGTCTTTATGAAGACAGTCTTGTACTGTAAAGACTCAAGAAATATGTTTTATCATTCTAAATTCATTAAATGTCTGAAAAAAAGGAGTTTTATTGGTTTTTAGGTAGCATTGATGTATTACAATTAATAAAGTGTACCGCATTCCCATTAGTCAGTTATTGATGGTCTCAGTACAAAAAAGGACAAACGTACGTACTGTGGCCATTGTTAAGAAATTCTCTGAAAAATGTCAGTCTCATCACTTCATCTATGTTGGATTTAACCAATAAAATCATAAACTACACAGCTTGTGTCACTTGTATATCATTTAAGCCTATTAATACAGTATTTCGTGTGTTTGGGCGTGTCCGTTACAAGAAAGGGGCACGTCTTCGGTTCACCCGAGTGAAGTAAAAATAGTTGCATCAATAAAAAAAATATTTTGATTAAATGCACTATCTTTCTGTGTTCAGATGACACATATCTTAGTGTTCATATTGTTTCTTATGAAAAGTTTGCCTTGACTTAGGCCCGAAAAACCCACCCCCCTACTGACTCAAAAATGCTCCCTTTTGTAACCTACAAAAGGGTTGGCGTATCTGCCAATAACTTCTCGGCATTTAAATATTTTCATTCTTTCTTCTTATGATATATTGCTGAATACACCAGCTGTTTGTCATGTGAAAATAATTGACATTTCAACAATTTTGAGAAATTTATAGACATTTATGTTAAACCCGGTCAAAATCGATGTCGAAAAAACGCGTTTTTTGAAATACCTCACAAAAATTCATAAAACACAAAAACTATCAAACGTTGAAGCTTCAAATTCATACATAAGCATTAATAGACATTTTCAAACATTATATAGCGGTTTCAAGTCAATTCATGCATTTAAACATGAGTTATAAGCATTTTTATATCGGTACCCGTTTTTTCGCTAATTTTGAATTTTAGTCAAATCTTAGTGCGTTATGAAGTTCATACGGAAACACTTGAGATTTTCGACTCGCTTTTCCTAGCAAAATCAAACATTGTGTGGTAACTTGTGGTGATCAGTGGATCATGTTAAGCATGATCTATAACTAGGAAAGGCATTATTTCGGTTTCAAAAGGACTTATAATCTCGGCTACTATCTATTTTCAGGTTACACTAGGGACAACCATGAATCTAAAGATAGATAGATAGATAGATAGATAGATAGATAGATAGATAGATAGATAGATAGATAGATAGATAGATAGATAGATAGATAGAGCGATAACACTAAAACCGTGAAACAAGTACTAACTAAAAAGTACAAATAGTACTAATGAAACAATAGAAAACAAAGCGTTTTGCTACTATTTGTCTCTATTTAGTTGCTAAGTTATTTCACGGTTTTAGTGTTATCGCTCTAGATAGATGGATAGATAAATAAATAAATAATATGACGAGAATAGCAAAGTACATTGTATTGTTTCAAACACATAAAACATCCCTGTACGTTCTAACATCTCTATACATCTGCGTCTTTTTTGACACGGAAAGTTTTATAACAAAAGCAATATTTACAACAACCTGATATTTTAACCTTGTTGATACAATATTGGAAGCATTAAGATCCACCAGCTCTTCAAATCCAATAGCATAAATGTCAGTAGGCTGTGAAAAGTCCACATTATCCACCTCACAATAACCACTTTTATGAAAATCCAGTAACCAATCATGCATCGTTTGGTGTTTGTGTACTATGGACCGGAAATGACGTCCACCATTGACATTCCACGTACCCACACATACCCGGATGTTCGACCACGTGGTATATTCTAAATGACGATCACAAAGCTCACGAAGGATTGTTGGAGATGCTAGAATAAAAAAAGTTTGTTTTTATTGATCAATGGAATTTATAGTTAAAGGGTCTACTTGTCTGAAGATTCACAATAAACACAGCCACTTTCATTTGTCTGGGAAAACGGCACAGTCACCGCACGGAACGGTTATGGAGAATGGGATGGAATGTTCTTATAGATATATTACGCCACTGACAGTCACTCTAACTTTGATTATCACCGACAGATTTAATTTTACTTACAATGAAGAAAAGAAGAGTGAAGTAGAGCTCGAGCCCGCTCTCCTAATTCACCCGAGAACGTGTTGCCTAGCAACAACATATCAATGGCTTCTTGTTTGCTCCCATCAAGAAAGCTGCTACGGATTGCCCTTTTTACTGAACGTGCGCCATCACGAAGCTTGTTGACAACCTGATAAACACAACAAAAACAAAATGATGATGATGATGATGGTGGTGGTGGTGGTGTTAATAACGAAAAGGACGATGAGTAATATGCAAATCATGATAGACGAGCAGCAGCAGCAGCAGCAAGTGTGCCTTAGTTGGTGAGTGCGCGGCCTTATAAGCGAGACATCCCGAGTTCAATTCCCAGTGGCATCGCACAATGTTTCGACTTCTCTAATCCTTGTTAGCTTTGATAAACTGTAAATACCCGTAAAACAGAACATGGATGGAGAGAGGGGGTAAAGCACCCATAGTCGGCCTAAAATTTGTCAGTTTCTCTTGAAGTTGACTGTCTCGAGTCACGGACGTACAATAAGGAATAAGGCCGTTTATCCTAAAAAAAAAACGAGAAGGGGCAAGAGGAAAGGAAAGAATGAAAAGAAGGGAAGAAAGAGGAAGAGAAGGTGAAAAAGGCCGAAAAGGAGAAGAAGGAGGAAATCATCCGTGAGAGAAACAGGAGTAGAAAGATCAGGAGGAAGAAAAGGAGACGGAGGGCAAGGAAGATGACGAGAAAGAAGATGAGAAAGGGAAGAATAACGAGGATGAGGAGACGAAGGTAGTAGTTAGAGGGAGAGTTGATGATTCAAATTCATTGTCAATTGGTCCGCGTTAAATCATATACGATCCATTGATATGAGCGTCCCGTAAAACTTACCCTTGCTTTACCATCCAGTGCCGATGTAAATCCTACTGATATTATCACCATTTTTAGCCCACATTGTTTTAAAACCTTCCTCAAATCTTACTACAATTGATGACTTGTTAGCGAGGCCAAGTAGCTGCATTTGTACTGCTAACATCTGAACAAAACATCAAAATGCTAAAGTAATATCATTCTTCATATCACTACAATGATCAATGTATTATCGTTAACAAAGGATCTTCAGTACAGCTTCAGTACTACAAGTATCACTTGGTGGGTGGAGTCCGCCGAGTTTGTACTTCGTCCGTAACGAACAATCTCGTACCAAGTGCCCGTGTTCCTCTTGGTCAGTGACCAAGAATCGCTGTCCAAGAGGACGCAGACTCTGAGTACAAGATTGCCGTCACGAACTGCAGACAAGTCTCTACAGCGCATGCACAGCCTGGGAGGGTCAAAAGTCCCCCGAGTGAACGGTGAAACGAATGTCTTGTATTGATAATACACCATATGTACTTCCTCATAGAGCACATTTCGCATGAGTGTGAAGCGGACCACACCGTGCCGTGACCGTGTCAGTGCCGTGTTGTCTACAAAAACATTCGAAATTCCTGCCGTAACCGTGCCGTGACTGTGCGGTGCCGTTTTCAAATTGATACGAAATGTACTCTAAAGGTAACAGCACGACACACTGGTAAACACTCTATTACCTCACTTCCAAACAAAGTCTGTGCGTTGTTTGTTCTATCGATACAATCTATACAGTTCGACCTAATAACACCTTTTTTGATGCCTGCAAAACAAAAGTTCATTTTATTGGGTGCAGCATCCGACCGGTACCCGAATGTTATCCAACCGGTGGGCATGTCCGGAAGGTCAAGGGTTCGATTCCTGTCAGGTGGACTCAGAATGTTTTTTCTCCGAGTCCCCTGCACATCTAGTGACTACCAAGAAACCACAATACTAAGAAAGCGAAACTCAGTATTGATGTCTGTGCGATGTTCGCGGCGACTAAGGCTATTTTTAGTAACTTCGCCATCGCGCGCGCAAGGCTCTCAAACAATAGAATTCAAAAGCCGAAAGCAAACGATCCCGTCCAAGCGCACGCGATGGAGAAGTTACTAAAAATAGCTTTAGCCGCCACAAACATCGCACAGACATCAATATATTATGGTCTCTTGTGACTACTGAACACATTTTCTATCATTTCTTTCTAGCTGCTTATCTTAGTACTTTCTATCTGTTATTTAAAAGACAAAATATCAACGCAATGAACATTTTTATCACCGCCCAGTTGTCAGAGAGAGTTTCTGTTTAAATAAAATAAAATAAAAATAAATAATTTTCTACAACAGATCCACATAGTCGCTATTCTTCTGCTGGTACTCACACTCACTACCTCTACATTAAATATTTTAATCCATCACTCAACTCACATGTTGATTTTTGCTGAGGGAGGAAAAACCGGAGAACCCGGAGAAAAAACCCTCGTGGCATGGTCGAGAACAACACATCAAACAAAATCAATTCACATATGATCGGATGTCCGAGCAGAGACTCGAACCCGTGCCACAGCGGCGAGAGGCCGGTGCTCAAACCACTCGGCCAACCATGCCACCCACAACGTTCTAATTATGAAACAGGCAAGAGTTCCATGTAAGAGTACATAGCACTTACTTTTCTATATCTGATCCTTTAGCGAAGAACAAACTGAATTCATCCATGGATGGTTTGGCTTTGTCTTTCAGTATCTTTAGTTTATCAGTTCTGCCTCCTTTACAGTTTCTGTGATAGTCAAAACATATCATAGCTGTATTGTGACCATGTACAGAGTCTTTCAATTGATCCTGAATGAAAAATAAGAACGAAAAATAATGATGATGATGATAAGAAAGTTGATGACGGAATGATGGATTGAAGTAAACCAAATGATGATTGAAATGGCATGGTAAGGGACATAAAAGAAAATGAAAAAAGGTAAAGAAAAAGTATAGTTGTACGCACAAATGTAAATTATGGGAAAATAGGAAAGAACAGTACTCCATGACCTGGAAAGCAAGACTAAGTGTGTTTTCACCTTCCTTCATACCAAGTAAATTTAGAATTAGAATTTGTCCATAAACACTCTTGAGAGCTGTTATATGTCTGAAAAATTAACATTGAATGAATGTAAATTTTCATGAACGCCACAACAACTGACAGGCCAACCAACGTCCCAACCGATTGATGAAAAGAAGAAGAGGGGGAGAGATAAACTGTGTTGGTAGGTGGGTGAATTGATGGATTAATGATTGCATTTGATGAGTGAAAAATAGGAAGAAATAATGGCAAGTTGAGTTGTACTATACCTGTCAAAAGCAGGAGAAGATGCAATAAATCCCCTGGAAAGCTTGACTTTATGTGAACCAACCTACACAACCAAATGTGATAAGAAAAAATATTTAATATAATATAAACACTATATTTACAAACAAAAGATAAAATGACCGCAACCAAACAGTACCTGAATCCCTGGCTGCTCCCAAAACACTGGAACAGAACCTCTTGTTTGAACATGACGTTACTCTGTCATCTACTACAATAAGCTACAGGAATGAAGAAAAATTACATTCATGAGATTGTCTTGACATAGGTATATATGGTAAAGGTGGAAGTTCAGTGTACTACATGTACATCTTAAGTTACATGACAAGTATATTACACCCTCCAGTGTTTGTTAATGTACCTCGTGGTCTCAAAAACTGAACTTAGGGACTGGAGCGGAAGTGGAGTCTTATGCAATACTGACCCTGCAGATGGGGGCTATTTGGCCGTTTACAGTGGTTCAATAGTCTAGCGAATGAGATGTGCAAGGTATGGGTGTACATGGTGCAGAAAAAAAAAATTGAAAGGGATGCACATGAACATGGCTTAAGTGACGCTAACAAGGGTATTGCAGAACTTCCCCATGGTAAAATATCAATTGTGCACCCCTTCAACAGCTGACTTCCAAGATATACTTCATGTGGCACAATTGCAAAGAATAACAGGACAAGGTTATTTGCACAAAGCTCACTCATAAAATAATAATAACTGTTTATTTAAGCTATGGACCATGTCTTCTAGTGCTTGCACACTAACTGGGGTACACTATACTCTCGGTTAACAGTTCATGTTACGCTTACGCCAAATGCACATCTCCATCCGTACCCTGCATAAGCATTATACCCCATGTGTACCCCTGTATACCCACGCATACCCTGTACACCCATGCATACCCTGTATACCAGTGCATACTTCTATATCCATGCATACCCTGTACACCCATGCATACCCTGTACACCAATGCATACCCTGTACACTCACGCATACCCTGTACACCCATGCATACCCTGTACACCCATGCATACCCTGTACACCCACACATACCCTGTACACCCATGCATACCCTGTACACCCATGCATACCCTGTACACCCATGCATACCCTGTACACCCGTGCATACCCAGTACACCCATGCATACCCTGTACACCCACGCATACCCTGTATACCTATGCATACCCTGTATACCCATGCATACCCTGTATACCTATGCATACCCTGTATACCCACGCATACCCTGTACACCCACGCATACCCTGTACATCCATGCATACCCTGTATACCTATGCATACCCTGTATACCCATGCATACCCTGTATACCCATGCATACCCTGTATACCCACGCATACCCTGTACACCCACGCATACCCTGTACATCCATGCATACCCTGTACACCCATGCATACCCTGTAAACCCACGCATACCCTGTATACCAATGCATACCCTGTATATCTATGCATACCCTGTACACCAATGGATACCCTGTACACCCACGCATACCCTGTATACCCATGCATACCCTGTAAACCTGTGCATACCCTGTATACCTATGCATACCGTGTACACCCAGGCATACCCTGTATACCCATGCATACCCTGTATACCAATGCATACCCAGTACACCCATGCATACCATGTACACCCACGCATACCCTGTGCACCCATGCATACCCTGTACACCCATGCATACCCTGTATACCCATGCATACCCTGTAAACCTGTAATAAAGCGATTACTACAATGATCGCCACTGTACAATGACCACCCCTCTACAATGATCGCCACTGTACAATGACCACCTCTCTACAATTATCACCTCTCTACAATGACCACCTCTGTACAATGACCACCTCTGTACAATGACCAGCTCTGTACAATGTCGACCACCTCTGTACAATGGCCACCTCTCACTATGACCACCTCTCTATAATGGCCACCTCTCTACAATGACCACCTCTCTACAATGACCACCTCTCACTATGTATACCTGTATATAATATAATGTAATATAATAATATAATATAATGTAATATATCAAGATGGCGTCTTCACACGTTCTTCCGGAGCTGCAAGCTCCCATGAATATGTAACTCGAGAAGACCGTCCTTCAGAAATTCTTTTCTTTCTCGCTTTTATATTTGTGGTCTTTATATTTCTCTGTTTATGGCAAACCAAAACCCGTCACAGAGTATAGAAAGTCAAAGTTTGGACAAGTCAACTTTGCGAGTAATCATCAGTAACGAGCCAGATCGATCTTTTGTTCGATATATTGTTGAAGAATTCAAAAACAAGGCCCCCAAGGCAAAAGAAGTTTATTATGAGGAAATAGACATTTCCCTTTATAAAGAAACGGTTAAACTGGTAGGATTTAGAACCTCCGAAACTCGTCTTCGTTTCTGGCTCGAGGCCATCATCACGCGCTACGTTGACCTTTTGGGTAAACAAGAAGATCTTAACGTGGCATGGGAAGAAATCGAAAACCCCTCCAATCCTGGGAAACCTGATAAGATTCAGGTGATTGTGAAAAAAGGAGACGAGAAACTATTCCTACTAACTATCTTTGTGTCAACTGGACAAATTCAAGTTCAAGGAGCGTACTACAAACAGTGGACTCTCACTGAATTTCCTGCCCTCCTCGGCATGACTAACCACCTATCAAGTTCCGATATCTCTTCTTTGGATATCCCACAACCAAAGTTGTTTGAAAATCCGAACGTCAACTCTGTAGATGAGCCAAAAAACAAGAACGAATCAACTAATGAAGTTCTTTTGGTTAATGAAAATGACGATTTAACTAGTGATGTGCAATCGGACACGGACGTCTCCGATGACGACGAAGACGATGATTCATCATTTAATGACCCAACCTCTGAAACCCTAGCAAAAGTAGAATCTGAATTCATCGAATTCAAAGTAACTACGAGAACGAACTTAAACGTATTCAACGGTCTTTTGAAGAGATTACGTTTATCAAAGACAAGTTGGTGCAATTTGAAAATAACTACAAAGCCGCCATAGGCGCTTTTGATGACAGATTATTCCAAAACGAATCCAATATTGACAGTTTAAATATTATCGAACTAAAATCCCAAATCAAAAAACTTCAGGAACAAAAAACACACCTAACCTCAAATCAATCAAAACTCAAGGAGGAAATAGAAAATCTGAAGAAAGAGAATACTGGTATTAAACAAGAATTATTTGTCTTAAGAGAAATCGTTCAAAAACACGAGAACGCTTTTGAATCTTCGAAAGAATCCACAAATACTACAAATGTAGCCGAAACTTCAATGTCTGATCAATGACATACAACAATGGTCAGAGCCTAATGCCAATGACTCCGAAGAAGATGATTCAATTTTAATTCTCACTGATCCCTGATTCAAACGGAAGATATATCAATGCTAATCTCCCGGGGGGGGGGGGGGGGGGTTCTTCGGGGTCAAAACGCTAGGGATGATCGTCGGAAACCTCCAACACGTACCCTAAAAAATGCCAAAATTTTCAACCCTAAAAAATACCTAACAGCTCAAAAATACCCCTAAAAAATACCAAAAAATCAAACAAAAAGTGTTCTGATAAAAAGGCAGTAAGTAAAAAAAATCGTCTCGTTTATTTTGTACCCCTAAAAAATACCATCTTTTCTGAAAAACCTTGGATTTTCTCTGACGACCCCTAAAAATACCAAATCGGCGATTTCAACCCCTAAAAAATACGACGATCATCCCTAGCACACCAATATAGGGAGTACCCCCCCCCCCCCCGGGGGCTAATCTATTATACCCTGAGAGGAAGATAACTCATCACATGACTTTCACTATTAACCAAGCAATAGAACAAATCCAATCTGCAAGAGGTAGTACATCTCCATTCACTGTGGAACAAATTATATTGATAATTCCCACCCTAACAACGTCACTGATCAGTCACAAAAGCTCATCACTTTATGTAGAAATACATTTCCCAACGCAAACATCATTTATTCGTCTTTATTGCCAAGAATGGATGACCTAAATTCCAAGGTAATCGATGTAAATGAAAACATGAGCACTTTTTGTAATAAAATTGATAGCACATCATTCTTGGATAATTCCCACATATTCAAAGGGAATCAATTCAAGGATTATAAACACTTAAACTCCCATGGCTTCAAATTCTTTATGAAAAATATCAAAAGTGCCATCTATGGCACCAAGACAAGACATGCAAGGTTATCCAACGGCTACAAATATCACCCTGGAGGATATGAACTTAGTCCATTTAAGAGACACTCAAGAGATCTAGACTCATCTATGACTTCTCAAAAACCTCAACCGGCTGACAATTCTGCTTTCCAATCGTATGCTTCTGTTGCTTCCGCAACAAATGGCCCTCGAGCACTGAAACCCTATAGAAATCAATCAACTGTCAGAGCTACACCCTCTTCCAACAACAACTCCAATTCACATGTAACACATATGCCGAAAGCTTCAACAAACAGTCATGGCCCTCGTCCTCCCTGGCAACCTTTTAATCATCAATCTTCAACAAAGAACTTTGACCCTCTTGGTCAACAGCAATCAGCGGCAGGTTTGCCACACATTATTAAATCAATTATTGACCAATTGCAAATGTTTATTTAGATCTCTACTAACTTTGATTATATACTTATCCTTTTTAGAATTCTTATGAATCCATTTTACTTTTATCAACATATGTTCTTCTGTTTGATTATATATATTTTTTACATTTAAATTAATTTCTTTTCTCTTCTCTTTTTTTTTTTCCACATATATATTTTCCTCTGGAGGTCGGTCCCATGTAGTTTCATCTTTTATTGTTAATAGGTTTTCTTTTGATACAAGAGTTTGCTCATTATATACATTCACTTCACTCGATTTCAATCATATTTCTCCTAATAGTTTGGAGTTGTTTTTTTTTTAGTGTCAATTATGATCCTTTATAAAAAGCGTTTTGTCCTTTTGTTCGTGGAATATTAATGGTATACACAGCAAAATATTTGGAGATAAAACTAAATCGATTGATTTTTTAAACACTATTCAAAAACATGATTTTATCTTATTAACCGAAACATGGTCAGCTACTACACCTGATGTTGAGAACTACTGTAACATTTCAATTAAGCCTCAGAAATTTAATACCAAGAGAAATGGAAGACCTTCTGGAGGAATTTCGCTTCTTTATAAAAAATGTTATAAAAACAAAATTGAAGTAATGAAATCGGCTAAAAGCGTATTGTGGTGTAAGTTGTCGAAATCTATTTTAAAGACTCTTTGTTTTTTGTTTTTTTTTTAACGAGGATATAACAGGTAAAGCAAGGCTTTTTTCCAACCTGGTCCTCAAATGCTGAAATAAATACACACTGATAATCGGTAAACATAAAGAGTTTAAAAATCCCAACTAGCAAGGAGGCGAACCAGTTGGCTATATTACAAGCATGGCCGAGAAACTGAATTTGAACTAATCAAAATCGGAACAAATTCAGTCTCAGCTAGTGGCCAGAGCGGGTATCGAACCTGGGACCGCCAGATTACGAGACCAACGCTCTGACCACTCGGCCATGCTGCCTCCTCTCTTTAGGTACTTCGAATGATCTTTATCTCTGTGGAGTTTACATTCCGCCTGAAAATTCCAAATATTATGATCCAGATATTTTTAGTAATCTTGAAAATGATATTGCCAACTACTTAAAAAAGGGAAATGTTATTCCTCTCGGTGATTTCAATGCTACAACAGGAAATCGCACAGACACTGTATCTAAAGATGGTAATAGTTTTATTAGGCAGGACTGTAGTGATTCTTCCTATGATGCTTCATCGCGTAGGTCTTTTGACAATAATTTCAATACACATGGGAAGTTTTTATTAGATATATGTAAATCCTTTGATTTTAAAATTCTAAATGGTAGGGTTCTTGGTGACTCCTTAGGTAATACAACATATCATGGAAAACTTGGCTCCAGTACTATTGACTACATTATAACTGATCCAGATTTGTTCTTTAATGTAAAATACTTTCTTGTTGAAAAACTCACTCCGTTATCAGATCACTGTCCAATATCTACTTGGGTTCAAACTGCTGCAGATAATCCATTGTGTGATAAAACAAAAGTTAGTCTTGATGCTCTAAAACCAATATCCCCTCAATCTATTTGGTTATCTGATTTAACTGAAGATTTTAAAAAATCCAAGTCTTCCCACTCAAATAAATCCCTAATAAATGAGTTCCTTGAAAAACACTTTGACAAGTCTAATGAAGATTCTATTGAAACAGCTGTGCAACATGTGAACTCCATTTTCATGAATGCTGCAAAATCGTCTTTGAAACTAAGGCCTCCCAATTTCAAGAAAAAAACTGGTAATTTCTGTAACAAAAAATGGTTTGATAAAGAATGTAAAACCAATAGAATTGATCTGAGAAAACTTTCCAACCAAAAACACATTGATCCTCTTAATCCCTCTATAAGACAATTATATCATGAAAAATTAAAAAGCTTTAAAAAACTTAATTCTCACCTAAATGGTCAAATAACAGCCAATGAAATCTTAAATTGTGTAAAAATGTTAAAAAACAAGAAAGCTGCTGCTTCTGATAAAATAAGAAATGAAATGATTAAACATAGTATTGGTGTAATGCTTCCTGCATATAAAAAATTATTTAACTTAATTTTAGAATCTGGCACCTTTCCAAAAACTTGGTGTGAAGGTTCTATTACGCCAATTTTTAAAAACGGAGATAAATCAGATACAAATAATTATAGAGGAATTTGTGTATCAAGTTGTTTAGGGAAATTTTTTACTATGATTCTTAATCAAAGATTATTAAAGTATACTCAAAAGGACAACATATTGGATAGTTCTCAAATTGGTTTTCTTCCAAATTATAGAACATCTGACCCATATTTTTACTTTAAGAACCCTTATTGATAAATATGTCATTAATGCTAGTAGAGGAAAGATTTACACTTGCTTCATAGATTTCAAGAAAGCATTTGATTCAATCTGGCACAATGGGTTATTTGTTAGGCTACTCAAATATAATATTAATGGTAAGCTCTATAATATCATAAAAAGCATGTATTCAAAATCAACATGCTACGTTAAATTAGCATCTAAACGTACTAAAACTTTTGAATACAAACGTGGTGTTCGACAAGGCTGTATTTTGAGTCCCCTTTTATTTAACTTATTTTTAAATGAGCTTCCTTTACTTCTTCATAACACTGATAGATCAGATCCTGTTATTCTACCTAATGGTATTAAACGCAATTCTCTTTTATATGCTGATGACTTAGTCATTATATCACGTTCACGAGAAGGTTTACAAAACTGTATCAAAACCCTCGAAACGTTCTGCACGAAATGGCTGATGTCCGTTAATGAAAAGAAATCCAAAATCATGATCTTTTGTAGAAAGAAATCAAAGCAACAACCTTTCTATTTCAATAATAAAGAACTTGAAACTGACAGTAAATTCTTACACTTACTTAGGAATTAAAATTAGTTACACTGGCAATTTTTCTGATCATCTTTTCCAATCACGTGATAAGGCTATGCATGCCTTTTTTGCAATCTATCATAAAACCAATTTTAAAAATTTGAAACCACCCCAAGCTAACAAATTGTTTGATTTTATGATATGCCCTATTCTAACCTATGGGAGTGAGGTTTGGGGTTGTTATCAAAAACATGATTTTGCTAAATGGGATACCAGTCCCTCAGAAAGAGTTCATCTTCGTTTTTGCAAATTCTTCTTAGGTGTTGGTAGTAAAGCATCAAACATTGCTTGTAGAGCAGAATTAGGCAGACTCCCTTTGAAAATTTTTTATTGATAGCCTAATACTTAAATACTTTAATCATTTGATAAACGTACCCAAACATTCTTTGGCAAAACAAGCCCTCAACATCTCACAATCTTTAAACGAACAGAATAAGACCAGTTTCATTTATAACTTAAACCAAATGTTGTTTTTATAATTTGTCTGACCCAAACATTTTAGAAAATGAAATCAAGAAAGCATCTCTCTCAAAGTTCAAAAGTAAAATGATTGAAAATTACATTAATCAATGGACATTACTTTTGAACTCATCTAAAAAGCTTTCTTTTTACAAAGAATTTAAAACTACATACAATGAAGAAAGTTATTTAAATTCTATTTCCAATTTTGACCAAAGAAGAATATCTACAAAATTCCGAATTAGCAATCATAACTTAAATTAGCTATAGAAGCAGGAAGATATGGAAAATAAAAGCCCTCTAAGAGGACATGTGGTTACTGGTCAAATGATAAGTAAACAAGCAAAGCATTTAAACTAAACAAACAAACCAATAAAAACAAATAGAAAACGGAAAGAAAGAAAGAATGCTTTCGAGGAAAAAATAATTGTAATTGTTCTGTCAATATGGAGTCTACGAGAATGATGAAAGTGCTCCAAAAAGTCCTCCAAATTATATATTACAAAGAAGAAAATGACAAACTAGGCAAACCACAACTTTCTATTCCTAAACGTTTTGAGGTTACTGAACAAACAGAACAGTCTTTGTAGTCACATCAGTGGACTCATTGGCTCTTTGTTAAATGACTAATTAAATTCAAAAATAATTTTCACGTGTATTTCACATCTTTTTTACATATTTCCCCCAGTAGTGTAGTGACAGGTAAAAATAAAAGCTGTGCCTGGTTGAATGAGAAAAATAAAGATAAAACATTGTCTATACTTACCAATATATCCAAACAAACACATTAGCCACATGGAAAAACGAGTCTGCTTGACCTTTTCGTCAGCGGTATCGTTGAAGCCAATGCCGAGTGTGTTCGTAGACTCCATATTTATTGAAAACTTCCAAGATTTTTTCATCGAAAGGAAATCTCTAATGAAATTTTAACAACTGCTGTCTAAAAAAGGTGGATATTTCTTAGAATATTTCGTATTTTCTTCGTGAAAACCGATTAAAATGAGTCAAGTAATCTTCGAGCCAATTCCGTACGTTTTTCGTTCTCTCTTCGTGAACGACTTCGGGAAATCCGAATTACTTACACCTTACACACTTACTTACATGCTAAATGACATAATGGTTACTGGCTTGCATACAAGCCAGTAACCACAACAAAAAGTTGAAGCTGAAAAGAGATTCTGTATTTTCTGTAATAATACAGAAATTGAAACAGAAGAACATATGCTAGTTAATTGCCCCCTATATTCAACATTACTCGAAAAATTAATTTTCAAATTACAAAACTTAAATATAACTACCAATGATATGGATAAAGGATCCCTTTTTATTTGTCTACTTAATTCTAATAATGAAAGTATAATTTTTTACATCTCCAAATTTATTAGTAAATGTTTTCAATTAAGAAATGAAATAATTTCCAAAAATTAACTTTGTTGTATAAGTATATCTGTTTTTGTAAAGTCAGTATATATATTATATATAAATATATGATAGTTATAGTTGTTACAGTTTTACACATTATGCTTTAGCAATACTTGTAAATTAATAGGTCATGCTAATAAAGCGATTACTACATTATAGGTGTCTGTATTATAGAGGTGTCCGTACTATAGGTGTCCGTATTATAGAGGTGTCTGTATTATAGGTGTCTGTATTATAGAGGTGTCTGTATTATAGAGGTGTCTGTATTATAGAGGTGTCCGTATTATAGGTGTCTGTATTATAGAGGTGTCTGTATTATAGAGGTGTCTGTATTATAGAGGTGTCTGTATTATAGAGGTGTCTGTATTATAGGTGTCTGTATTATAGAGGTGTCCGTATTATAGGTGTCTGTATTATAGAGGTGTCTGTATTATAGAGGTGTCCGTATTATAGGTGTCTGGATTATAGAAGTGCCTGTATTATAGAGGTGTCGTATTATAGGTGTCTGGATTATAGAAGTGTTCATATTATAGAAGTTCCACTGTAATTAGTATCTCGCAATGCGACTGACTTGCTTCAAGCGAAATTAAAAAGAAGCAATCGGAAAACGTTATGCAAGAGAATTAGGTTTGCCTTTTTATCCTGCGATGTATGTGTTTATGTTCTGTCCAATACCCCCACTTTAATAGTCTTTACCTATTCTCTCTTTAGGGTCTTTCCACAATCATTTGGGCAACTGACAGTAAACTTTGGACATTGGTTTTTATGGTCCTACATGGGTGGCATTGAAAGATTGAAATAAAATGACATTTAAACCACTTAGACTAGGCGCATTTTCGAAAAATAGACCTCTATGAGGCCATGTGGTTACTGGCCTCAAATCCAAATATAGATATAGACACATTTCAAGGCCTGTCCCTGGTTGGGGATGGGGGTAGGGGTTACTTCGACTAGTGCATACACACACACCGACTTTGTCCTAGTGCCCTTGGTAAGTTTATTTAAATTTCGACATAAGCAAAATGAAAAACTGAAGTACTATATAAAATGTAACAGAACCATTAATTGAGAAATATAAATCATGTTCAACCTCCCTTCGCATCTTTAACTAGTAAATGTACATTGTAAACACGGCTGGAAAACAAAATTTCGATCAAACATGTAAGTTCTGTTGAGAAATTGCCGCAACCAAATCAACAATAAACCACACTTCAAGATAATCTTGAATTTTACGAGGTCAAAAACAAGACGACGTTTGGCATTTCGTTTTAATATTAAATGATGGCAGACAGCCAAGTAGAATTCTTATCATATTTTAAGTAAAAATATATTTTTAGTCTTTCCAAAGTCTCACAAGAATCAATTAAAGCTGTGCCTGATTACATCAAATAAAGAAAAGGAAAATAGTGTTTGTACATTTACCTAAATACCCTGAAGCGAGGAACAGCACAAATCATGTTCAACTTACCTTCGCATCTTTAACTACTAAATGTACATTGTAAACACGGCTGGAAAATGAAATTTCGATCAAACATGTAAGTTCTGTTGAGAAATTGTCTTAACCAAATCAACAAAAAACCACACTTTAAGATAATCTTGAATTTCCTGTAATCACAAACAAGCTAAGACAGCATTTGGCATTTCATTTTACTAAATCACAAAATCAAGTAGAATTCCCATCACAGTAAGATATATAGTTTTCAAATTATTATTATCAAAACTTGCAATTGAAGCTCCGGCTGATTACATCAAATAAAGAAAAGGAACATAGTCTTTCTACATTACCTTAATCCCCTTAAGCGACATAACGACGAACGCAAAGCCAAATCTACACTAACATATCGCCCCACATTTCCATACTTAAGTTTGCTATTTCATTCCGAAGGGTTTCGTCAATACTATATATGTTTATCAAAAATTCATCTATCGTTTCCCTTACAGATACATTTATGAACTTAACTGAATAATTTGGTATAATGAAAAGATATATTTTATAACCACAAAGCCTATATTTGATTATTGATAATCGACTTAAGGTGGCCCGTACCTATTGATTTATTTGTTGGGCATGAATTTCAATCGCGTCCTTTTACATCAAAACCTTGTCCGATTTCTGAGAAATTTGCAGCCATTTGTCTACAAGCCTTGAAATTTGTACCGGTAATTATTTTTCTGCGAATTAGATCAAGTAATTCGAGATATCAGACGATTTTTAAAAATGGCTTTTTGAGAAAAATTGGTCATAAATACAAAATTCCAAGGTGAATTTTTTTCCTATTTCGTCAATCAAGTATAAAGGCATAGAGGACTACATACAACATGTATCGTGCCAATTGGTGCCTTAGAAGTTGCGATACAAAATTTGTGTTGCCTGTTACGACGCAAAATTATGTAGTCAAAACTACCGCCAAAATCTCAACAAAATTTCAAAAACAGCGAAAACTATATCTGCTGTAAGAAAGACAAATACCTATTGTAACTTGTGAACAAAATTTGGAGAGATGAGAAGCTAAACGCCAATGTTATCCTCAAGCAAACTTGGGGAGTAATTTTTGTGACCACGAGGCGAGCGTTGCGAATTTGTATTACTTCGACTTCTACAAATTCTGTCGAATTGTTTAGTGAAATTTTCTTGGTATGGGATAGAACAAGATGTTAACATACCTGTTGCCAAGTGTCGTTGTGTTTGCTGCACTAGGTATAACTCATTAAGCTTCAAAAGTAAGCAACTTCATCAAGTCGACGTTTGAGCTGCCAAGGTAAAACCCTCACGGTTTGTTAATTTATTCAAAACGACACCTTACTATCTGTTGCAAAATTCCACACGGGATCCAGACTTTTGGGAATAAAGACAGTAGCTCTCTGAAGACAATTGCTTCTGAGTCTAAATCCCATGTGGAATTTTGCAACAGATAGTAAGGTGTTGTTTTGAATAAATTAACAAACCATGAGGGCTTTACCTTGGCAGCTCAAACGTCGACTCGATGCAGTTGCTTACTTTTGAAGCTTACTGAATTATACCTAGTGCAGCAAACACAACGACACTTGGCAGCAGGTATGTTAACATCTTGTTCTATCCCATACCAAGAAAATTTCACGAAACAATTCGACAGAATTTGTAGAAGTCGAAGTAATACAAATTCGCAACGCTCACCTCGTGGTCACATAAACTACTCTCCAAGTTTGCTTGAGGATAACATTGGCGTTTAGCTTCTCATCTCTCCAAATTTTGTTTACAAGTTACAATAGGTATTTGTCTTTCTTACAGCAGATATAGTTCTCGCTGTTTTTGAAATTTTGTTGAGATTTTGGCGGTAGTTTTGACTACATAATTTTGCGTCGTAACAGGCAGCACAAATTTTGTATTGCAACTTCTAAGGCACCAATTGGCACGATACATGTTGTATGTAGTCCTCTATGCCTTTATACTTGATTGACGAAATAGGAAAAAAATTCACCTTGGAATTTTGGATTTATGACCAATTTTTCTCAAAAAGCCATTTTTAAAAATCGTCTGATATCTCGAATTACTTGATCTAATTCACAGAAAAATAATTACCAGTACAAATTTCAAGGCTTGTAGACAAATGGCTGCAAATTTCTCAGAAATCGGACAAGGTTTTGATGTAAAAGGACGCGATTGAAGTTCATGCCCAACAAACAAATCAATAGGTATGGGCCACCTTAAACACCCTCGGACGGGCACACGACGTTCACATATCTTTCGGCTTGACACTTCGTGTCTACTTCAGGTATTTCCGAATTACGCACGCATGCATGAAACCCATGGCATAGTGTGTTATAGTCCATGGGCCAGACCCTCAAAATTTTGAATTTCTTACCACTCTTAGGGACAAAGGCTACCATACATTTTTATAAACCTTGATACCTCTACTTTGTTTTTATGTATGATAGCCATGTCAACAATGTAGCTTTCGTGTGTAGATCACGTGATTATAAATGACGTCACGAATATTATTAAACCACTTATCTTGACGGAGTTTTGTAATATGAAATGTTTTACTTTGTGAATTGTGATTTACGTAAGATAAATAAATGTCACAGGCTGTTTCAAGTTCTAAAGACATTTACCAAGACATTTCTGTCTGGTTGCTATGGCAACATAGGCTGATTTCTTATATAACATAAAGTTTTCTCCTTATTCATATTTCAATTTTTGATTTCTATCAGTAACATCTCATTTTCTCTATCATCTGATAAGGTAGAATTGCTTGCAGTTCTCAATGCATTGTATCCTTTAACAAAACAAAGTTCAGCTTTGATAGAATCAAATCATATCATGGTAAAACTAAACTAATTTAGTGCAAGCAATTTTAGGAATTTTCTTTTGTTACATTAATAAGAAAACTAAATATGGCAATTAAAGCAATAGATATGACTTTAAACAGAAGCTATCCACAAATTTGTCATTTTGCCTTTTTTTCCATGGCAACGGAATTATAGCAAAGAGTTATGTTCATCACAAGATCTATTTTGCTTTTCTTTGAGTCCAGTGTGACTGGATGATTCTTGATTGAGCAATGTCTAATCATCATCTTCATCTTCACTCTCGTCGATAGCCTCCATAATGTCTTCATGCCAATTGCCACAGTCTGGTAATTTACACAAGTCTGTGCAATGTAAACCATTTGAAAGGTATGTGCAATGTGGCAACTGGCAGCGCTTTTTACACTGGCACGATAAAAACTCTAACACAGCCATTGGTGCTGGCTCTCCACTCATCCAGTTAACTGTTAGACTGCCTTCCTCAACACTCCATCCATGGCCAACTGGAGAGGGTATCTGTGGGCAGCTCTGAAGGCTTCGGCGCCACTAGGTGTGCCTCATCGATAACACAAGCTGCCATTCTATCTTGACATTCTTTGGATAATAATATCTGCCTTCCAACCTTTGAGGATACAAAAGCTTCAGGATGTGTAAATAGGATCCGATGATTGACTAGTCTTTGACCAGTTGTCTGAGAGACCTCGTTTTCGCCATCACTACAGTCACTAGAATCACTATCAGAGTGACAATCATTGTCTTGCAGCTCACGGCAGTTTTCACATCGAAGTATAGACGCATCAATAAAGCGTTATCAACTGATCCCGTGGATTTGTAGTTTTCTTTCTGGCCGAACCCAGTCAGTTAAAGTAGGGGGGTCCACATCAGATTGGGCTCCTATAGTGGCAGGCGTCCCCCAGGGCACAAAGTTAGGCCCTATACTCTTTCTTATCATGAAAAACGACCTGGCAAGAAACTGCCCCCTTAAATCAAGGCACTGGATGTACGTCGACGACATCACCATCTCAGAGTCAGTGGCTAGAGACGCTACTCCAGCCATTCAGGACGATCTCGACAACATCTCCAGATGGGCTTCAACGAACAATATGCGCCTGAACCCAAAGAAATGTAAAGAGCTGGCCATCTCCTTTCTCCATCCCTCTCCTGCTGGTTTATCTTCTCCACTACATGTGAATGTTTCCCTTGAACGCGTAAAGGAATTCAAGGTTCTTGGTTTAACTGTACAAAACGATCTTAGATGGAATACTCATATAGACAACATCACCAAAAAAGCATCTAAAAGGCTCCATATTATTCGTGTCCTTCGCAACGCTGGTGTACCCCCGCAAGACCTAGTTAAAATATACATAGCCCTTATCCGATCCATGCTTGATTACTGCTGTCCCGTCTGGAGTACCTGCATCCCGTCATACTTGTCCGACAAAATTGAGAAACTTCAAAAAGAGCCCTCTTGTTCCCTGACCTCTCATACGAAGAAGCCCTCGCAAGGACATCCATTCCCCGGCTTGACGAAAGAAGAAACTCTCTTTGCGCCCAAACATTAGAGAAAATTGCTTGTGACCCGTCATCACGCCTACATTCGATCCTGCCATCGACCAGGGCCGACTCCAACGGCCGTAGGTTGCATAATGCATCGCATTTTTCTTTATTCAAATGTAGGCCTGAGAGGTTTAGAGTGGTTTTTTTCCTAGTGCCATTGCAGATTTTAATAGAAATTTGTAGTACTGCTTTTTGCATGCTTACAAATTAGAATACGCAAGTATTAATTAGTTTTTATAGTTACATACCTTAACCATATTTATATATATATACCTTTTCTCTTAGTCTTTTAAAACTGTAATTCACCATTTACGGTGTGATAGTTTTTCAATAAACCATTTATTATCAATACAGTGCGATTTCAAGGTTTTGGTTTGATCTTCTACCAAAGCACTTAGTGGAATTACTACAAGTATCATGCACTTTTTACCTTTCTCATCCCGATAATCATACATGAATGGCATTAAATGGAATATAAATGATTTACCATAGCCCGTTGGAAGAACTGCAATAGTGTCTTTGTTTAAATACAAGGATTCCAATACATTTAGCGGCTTTACCTTCAAAAATATATCTTGATATCCAGCAGCATTTAGAGCAAAATGAACTGCATCAAGGAAGTTAAGGACAGGACGCGCCATTTTTTTCGAAAGCTCCATTGGGAAAATCCACAGCCACTTGTTACTCGATCCTGATTGGCTGATAAGCGTGAATTATCGCTTTTGACTGGCTTAGAATTTTAGCGGGAATTATTGCCAAGAGGTCGGTTTATGGATCAAAATGGAAACTCCTAAAAAATTATATTTCCATGGAAATTTGAAATGCTGTTGTCTTTGCCAGAGTGATAAAAACGCTGATCGGTTTACAGATGTATTTAGTAAAGCTGGCATAAAGAAAAAATTGTTAAACATAATATCAGAAGTCCTCGACATTAACATTGAGCAAGGCGAGTATCCTTCCAAAATTTGCAGATCAAAACAATCCAAAGGTAAACTATAAGAAATATTTTGCTAGTCAGTGTAGCGAGGGGCGACGCCCCAACCCCCTAATTTTTTAGGAAAATTGCAATTGTCTATCTCCACTCATGGATATAGCTATTTCAAAAAACGTTGAATACTGAATTCTGCATTCTGCATACTGAATAGTGCATTCCAAGACTTACAAATTGCATTTTTGATCATTTCCGTTGTCGTTTTGCCACTTATTTGTCTAGTTATAGCTGTTATAGAGGATGTTCACTATGTCATCTCCAAAACAAACTGAACTACAAGGCATTTTGGTCTTTGAATGCACTATTCAGTATGCAGAATGCAGTATTCAGTATTCAACGTTTTTTGAAATAGCTGTATATAAACATATTGCAGTCTGTACACAAATTGCAGGTACTTAATCTACCCTGAATTTATAAAATGCCTGTTATTTTTGAGAAATGTAATGAAAGAGATATCAGTTTCTTAAAAAGATACCAGTTTTCTTTTAGTGAAAGGAAAAATCTTCTCCTAATTATCCTTTTTCATCCCCTGCATTTCTTTTTTATTTTAATACAGATTCTAGATTCATCTGTCAACACCCTCAGCAAAAAAGAACTAGCGAGAATTCTTGAAGCAGTTAAGACTGTTAAGATTCCAAAATTTATAGCCTCATCAGTGCTTTCTAATCTAGATATCAATCTACAGTGTAAAGCAATCATTCTTGAGGAAATAAATGAAAGCTCAACAAATATTTGTACAAGAAAAGAACCATCTGTATTAAGGCAAAATAAATTTCCAGACATGAAAGACTTTGACTGGATGAAATTGATAAATGAAATGTCACAAAGGTGAGTTGTGTTTTGTATGTACAGAGTAGTGAATAGGGAAATAAATGAAAAAGAAAGAAAGAAAGAAAGAAAAAAAAGAAAGAAAGAAAGAAAGAAAGAAGAAAGAGAAGAAAGAAAGAAAGAAAAAAATATATATTGTAAAATATTCATCTGTGATAATGCAAGTCCTTCTTCCTTATGCAGTGAAGACTCTCACAAATAATGTTGAGCTTGTTCAGATACTTAACCGTTGCGGTCATGGTATTTCCTATTCCCAGCTTGAGGAAATCAACACTGCTCTTTGTTTGCAGAAAATGGCATCAACAAGTGAGATTCCATTACCAGATAATATACAACCTTATATTGGTACCACATTAGCATGGGACAATATTGACAGACTTGAAGAGACTTTGTCTGGTGAAGAGACATTGCACCGTGTCAACGGCATAGCAGTACAGGCTAGACATTTTGGCCCACAACTCCCTACAGAACTATCAACAGTTATAGCTAAAACTAAGCAAAGAAGTGTGGAGCCACTAAATACTGTGAATCTGCCCATATACAATGCAGGAGAGCGTCAAGGCCCAAAGCCAAGAAGATATGTAGAAGTAACATGCGAGGAAGCCTTAGATAATGCGCGGAGAAAGAATCAACGGTGGGTTTTAGTGCGCCTACATGGAGAAGTTAACCAGAAAGTTAGTGGATGGACTGGCTTTAACATTTTAGTGCGCAATGAAGTTGATGTTTGTCAGGATAATATTGGATATCTTCCCACAATCGATGCACCGGCTACCAACATGTCAACCGTCTATGAGGTTTTGGCCTGCTCATTGAAGATCAAAGAAGCACTTAATTTGAAGAGCATTGTCCTGGTCTTTGACCAAGCTCTGTATGCTAAGGCAACCGAGATTGTTTGGAAACATCCTGACAAATTTAAAGACATTGTACTAAGAATGGGTATGTTCCACACGGTTTGTACTCTTCTTACCATAATTGGAAAGAGATTCGAAGATGCAGGTTTGAGAGATATATGCATCGAATCTTGGGTGATCTCGGAAGGATCTGTGTCTAGTGTTCTTGAGGGAAATACAACCGTACTTCAGATTTCATTAATTGATGTATGAAGCACTCCAAAGACTTGTTTGGAAAGGATTCTAGACGTGGGTTGACAAGTTTCCAGAGAAAAAAGTATCCCTCCAAGATGTTTTCATTAGTTTGAAACCTCTTTACAATGTGTGTAATAAAGAACACGAGAAAATCTTTTCAAGTGTAGCGGGTTCCCTGTGGTCCCTCCCGGGGCATTGTGGGAGGGAGACTCGCGGTATTTAAGGGGATGGATCACGTGTGTTGGGGGTTGTTGCGTCTTGGGCAAGCGAGCGGAGACTTTGGTTGTGTGTCTATAGTACTAGAACAGACTCGCGGTACTGGGACATCTTGAATTCTAATACTAAGTGGAAATATTGTATAGAGCCAGTCCAAAAAAGTGTATCAAGATAATATAAAAATTAGGTACTACCTAATAGCGGAGCTCCCATTTAGATAAATAATAATTTTAAATACTTTGTTTTTGATTCAAATGAATTGGGCTTCCTGTGGAAATTGAGAGATTTATGCTTTAGGGTTTGAAAAAACTTCTTGCACTTCAGTCTCCCGATAATTATTATAAGGCTTTCAAGCTTAGTCACCTTTATTACAGCTGTGATGTATATATTTTGTTTATATAATTAATTACTCCTTATTCCCTATATTAAGTTTTATATGACCACGTTCTTGCAATAAGGTGGAACTTTAGTGACATTTCCAAGCCATAAACAAAGAATTAAACTTCAAAAATGACAAGACCCCATCACTTTTAGAAATAATGATCTGCTGGCAAATACCTTAATTGATGGCTTTGAAGACATTAGTACTGTGAAATTTTTACATTAAATGTAATATAAAAATTAGGTACTACCTAATAGCGGAGCTCCCATTTAAATATAATAATAATTTTAAATACTTTGTTTTATTTTGACCTTTTTGATTCAAATGAATTGGGCTTGCTGTGGTAATAGGCAAACAAATATTGCATTTTGTTGTAAAAGTTGAAATAAAGACTATAGATCAAGCTTTATTTCTTGCCCTTCAGTCTCCTGAGAATTATAAGGCTTTCAACTCAGTGACCATGCATAGTGATATTTATTCAGATATTGGTGTCAGATTTTATAATTGACTTAGTAGTAGTGCTTCATAATTCTCAGAAATAGGATGCAAAAATCCCTCAAACTGATTTCATTCACATAAATACTGAACCTAATTCAACATCCTTCAATTAAACAATTATAGACATTGCAGAAAATTATATTTAGATTTTTCTGTCTTGAGACAGTATTGTGGCATCTTGTTTTTTTTTTTATTATGTAGAGTAGAATGACACTGATAAATAGTTGTCTTTACACGAAACAAGAATTCTCTCTTCCAGGTTACACTAATCATGACTTTAGATGAAATTGTAAAACAACTCAAAACAACTACTACCTAAAAGCAAAGCTCCAATTTCAATTTTAATTTTTTTATGTTCTTGATTCAAATGAATTGGGCTTCCTGTGGTAATTGAAAAAGTTGAAATGAAGATTATTTAAAAAGCATTTTTAAAATAAGTTTTGGTTTTGGTTTGTATATTGTATGGGCTTGTATGCTCAGTGACCTTTGTTACAGTAAATTTTAATATTCAGATTCACTGTCAGATTTCATAACTGACTTTGTAAGGGTTCATAATTTTCAGAAATAGAAAGCAAAATCTCCAAAAAATTTTTTTAAATTGATACAAGTAATTAAACCTTTTCGACATCCTGAATATTACAGAACAACATATACTGATTTGTCTGTCTTCACTATATTTGTGACATCTTGTTTTTTGTGGTTGTTGTTGTTATTTTGTTTTGTTATTTAATGTAGAAAAGAATGACACACTAGCTAGGCGAATACTTGTCTCCCACTTTTCTCTTCCAGATTACACTGATAATACAATTCAAAGTGATTATAAAAACAGCTAATTGAAATAACAAGAAAACAAGGAATTAAGCATTTTCAGTCTGTATTTAAGGCTTCCTAGCCCTTATGAAATAGAGATACAAAGAAATATATCTATTTTGTATCTGAAATACATCCTATTTATATCTTTGAAGAAAAAGATATGTTTTAGATATATCTGAAGTGTATCTCAGAAAATGAAGACACATTTGAGATACATCTTGAATGTATCTCCACAATAAGAGATATATCTTGAATGTATCTCCATAATATGAGATATATCTTGAATGTATCTCCATAATGAGATACATATCAAAGACGCATTTGAGGTATATCTTGAATGTATCTAGACATATATAATGAGATACATTTCAGATATATTCTCAAAATGTATCTCTCTATATATACAACTAAGGGCTATATAATATTTATGTAAATTTATACATAATTTTTGAAGACACATTTGAGATATATCTTGGATGTATCTCCATATAATGAAATACATTTAAAGAGGACCTTAATTAATCCCATTCTAAGGACTTTATGTTAAAAACACAATTTTAAAGTTTGGAGTTCTCAAACACTTTAAAAAAACTTAAGCCTGGATAGACATCACACTCTTTTGTGACTTCTACCCAGGCAAAAATTTATTCATTCCGACTTCAGACTCTGCTGGACTTTTTTTCACCTTTACATACAAAAAACAAATTTTCAACATTTTCATTACTTTTATTTATATTTATGTTGTCACCAATTAGCACCTATAACAAAAATGCTTCTTTCTCTGTGGTTTGATAAGTCATACCGAAATGAGGCATTCTATGTAGGTAACCAAACAGATACAGTGAATGAAAGATTGGCTTCAATTCATCCCCCCCCCCCATTGCATCACAAGGGCTCCTAGCTAGACCTTTGTCAGAATTGTCCCATTTCAAAGCAACTGAACTGAAGGCCTTTTTACTTTTTTTATGGTGCAGCCTGCATGTGGAACGTTCTACCAAATGAGTATTTTCAACATTTTCTATTACTTGTTGAAGGAACATACATCTTACTTCAGGATTCCATTTCACTGGCAGACCTGAATAAGGCTGCTAGTCTTTTTAAACATTTTTGCATGAATGTAGGGGCCTAATATATGGAGTGAGAGATATGAAACGTCTAATATTCATCTGCTTCTTCATTTGGTTCAAAAAGTAAAGGACCTTGGACTGCTGTGGTCCAACTCATGCTTTTATTTCGAAGATTTCAATGGTGAACTAAGACATTTGTTTCATGGAACACAAAACGTTGATGTGCAAGTGACACTTGCAGTATGTATACAGCAGAAGATTCCAGAGATTGAAATGTCACTAGCCTATGGTTCAAGTGCTTTAAACTTTTATGAACATCTTACTGGAAGGAAGCCCTGCAATCAAAACAAAAGTTTCATTTCAGATGGAATTTACAGTATTGGTAAATTAAATAACTTCAAAACTACTGGAAGTGAAACAGCAGCCATAGAAAAGGTGCTAGGAGGACATTTTTCAAAGTGTTTAAAATTTACAAGACTTGAGTTGAGGGGAGATATAATACAATGTACTGATTATAAAAGAGTTAGAAGACATAATTCACATACAGTACGTACAATTCCGTGTCAGAGAAAGAGATAGTTATGGTTACTTAAAGTGCTATGCTAAAGTTTATAGAAGGTAAAGACACTTGTGTATATGTAAAACTCCTCATTATCTAGCACTTGTGAATCATCATCAACAATCTGAAGTTAAGCTGGCACAGGATGATGTGACCGAAGCTACACTTCCTCATATAATACCAGTCCACAAAGAAGCAGCAGAGCTCTCTGTACTGTGATATAAACATGCTGGAAGATATAGAGCAAGAGAAAAGCAAGTTTAGAAACACCTTAGCTAAAGTATATAAGACACATTAATAAAGTTATTTTGTTCATTCTCATATTGGATGCATTAAAATCAATAGCATTGGAAGATGTACTGGCCAAACAATAACATTTTATAAATAATTATAGAATATTTGAGATATAATGCACGCACTGATTGGCTGGCAACCATGTTTATATGAGAGGACAGAGACATGGTTCACACAAAAACATCGAAAATATTTTATAAAAGCAATATAAAACGACCACCTATGTCTCTGTACTGTGATATAAACAGTACTCTGGAAGATGGAGAGCACTCGAAAAGCTATGCCTGGTGTTTCTAAACTTGCTTTTCTCTTGCTCTATATCTTCCATCATGTTTACATCACAGTACAGAGACATGCGCATGCGTTTTATATTCCTTAATTACACAGCCACAGAAATACATTAAATTTAGGGGAGATATTGTTATCTCTGTATCTTGGAAGGAGCATAGCCATGTAAAACAATAGCTATGCTTGCATGTACAAAATGCAATAATTTGTATCTGTAGCCATCTTGGTATTAGTGAAATAAAACAAACACAATGATATTTTCACTTCATAAACAAATAACAAGGGCATTTCAAAATCTACCTGCCTTAATTGCTCTTCTATTGAGCAAAATTTTTCATTTCGAGCCTGAAGTGACTTATGGGGGGAGGAGGGGTCAGATCCAGGATTTTGCAAAGGGGAGTCCCATATAGGCTGCTTGAGAGATGACATCACATCCAAGATGGCAGCCTCTTAACAATGGAATCTGATGATGTGATATTGATAGAAGGCTATAGAAAAAACAAGTAAGTATGGCAGTAAGGGGGTGTCCAGTGCACCTATTGACACCCCTTGGATCACCCCTGATGTGTGCTTCCTGTGGGCATGCATGCTCTGTTAACATTTATCAGCAGTCTCCCCATTTTAGGTGAGAAAGTTGAGTTGATGACTATATAGAAATATACAAATATTTGTAAATATAAATAAGATGACCTGCACAGCTACAACACATATCACTCTTCTGTAATCTTGTAACTGCCATGATTTTAATCAAAACTTTTCGTCAATTTAATTAAATTAACAAAAAATTAGTACTAGATCAAGGCCAAAATAACGAAAGGATATTTGATAAGCATTTAATCTTTCTCGAATCTGTTTGGAAAATGACATACAAAATTCACTTCACTATGGCATGTTATACTGATACACAACTTGACTATATCTGAAACCTCCACTGCCATGAGCTCTGCTGCTTCTTTGTGGACTGGTATTATATGAGGAAGTGTAGCTTCGGTCACATCATCCTGTGCCAGCTTAACTTCAGATTGTTGATGACGATTCACAAGTGCTAGATAATGAGGAGTTTTACATACACAAGTGTCTTTACAAAAAACTGGGTTTGGGCACCTTCTATAAACTTTAGCATAGCACTTTACGTAACCATAACTATCTCTTTCTCTGACACGGAATTGTACTGTATGTGAATTACGTCTACTAACTCTTTTATAATCAGTACATTGTATTATATCTCCCCTCACCTCAAGTCTTGTAAATTTTAAACACTTTGAAAAATGTCCTCCTAGCACCTTTTCTATGGCTGCTGTTTCACTTCCAGTAGTTTTGAAGTTATTTAATTTACCAATACTGTAAATTCCATCTGAAATGAAACCTTTGTTTTGATTGCAGGGCTTCCTTCCAGTAAGATGTTCATAAAAGTTTAAAGCACTTGAACCATAGGCTAGTGACATTTCAATCTCTGGAATCTTCTGCTGTATACATACTGCAAGTGTCACTTGCATATCAACTTTTTGTGTTCCATGAAACAAATGTCTTAGCTCGCCATTGAAATCTTTGAAATAAAAGCATGAGTTGGACCACAGCGGTCCAAGGTCCTTTACTTTTTGAACCAAATGAAGAAGCAGATGGATATTAGATGTTTCATATCTCTCTCCATATAAGGCCCCTACATTCATGCAAAAATGTTTAAAAAGACTAGCAGCCTTATTCAGGTCTGCCAGTGAAATGGAATCCTGAAGTAAGATGTATGTTCCTTCAACAAGTAATAGAAAATGTTGAAAATACTCATTTGGTAGAACGTTCCACATGCAGGCTGCACCATAAAAAAGTAAAAAGGCCTTCAGTTCAGTTGCTTTGAAATGGGACAATTCTGACAAAGGTCTAGGAGCCCTTGTGATGCAATGGGGGGGATGAATTGAAGCCAATCTTTCATTCACTGTATCTGTTTGGTTACCTACATAGAATGCCTCATTTCGGTATGACTTATCAAACCACAGAGAAAGAAGCATTTTTGTTACTCCCAGTAAAATACAGTGCATGTAATCAATTGAAACACCTTTGATGATGTCATAGCAAGGTACAAACATGAACCAAGTGGACCCTTTCACACCATTCACGGGAGTTTCATTTCCCTCAAGTAAGAGTTTGTCTGCTGCTTCTGCATGCTTTAAGGTTTCATCATGAGATCTTTCTAAGTGAAAACCAGTTGCCATATTTGTGTAGTTAAATGGATAAGCATGAGTTGATCCACGTTCACTTGTCTTGACAGTCTTTCCAGGATGCAAACAAAAGGGACAGCCAAACCATCCATTAAACTGGATAAGTTCTTGAAATAGACATCTTGCGGGTGAATCAAAAACTCCATTTAGTAAAAGGGCTCTTACAGTTAATTCTTCACAATCTTGATTTTCTGTCTTAACAGTTGTTCCTATCAATAAAACAGTATCAATTAAGGCCATTAATTTACATAGTACAACTTTTGCCTACAAATGCTGCAATCAACCCTATAACTGTTGTGTGCAATAAGAACAAAAGGTTGTCATTAAACCTTGCATGTGCCATGTAAATTAATTGTCTGTGCAATTTGAGGGTTACAAGTTTATCAGTTTTGTAGCTGTTGAGTGTTTTACCCTCTGTAAATAAAGTCCTATTATCAATTATTATTTGGGGTTTCAACCCAGCACCTAAATTTTATCTAAATTGGTGAAGGGTATGATGCCGAAAGATGAGAGTGACTCTTGGTTTTAATTGACAACAGATTATTGTCTTATCATGAAGTTTGTTAGCATTACTCTGAATAGAATTGATCTAGCTAGTGTATAAAACTAAATTGTCATAAATCAAAGTTGACAAAACATTTTGCTAAAATCATGATAGAAGAGTGGTGTTGTAGCTGTGGTCATCTTAATAGGCCAGTTCACGGTTACGGGCTTTTCAATGTCAACCACGATTTCAGTACCCGGTCAACTCACCTCTAAGTCAACTCGCCTCTAAAAAAGTCAACTCACCTCTTGCATATAAGTGTACTCGCCTCCTATGAAAAATATCGTCGTGTTTGTTATTCTTTTTCTTTTCTACATCCTACATAAACTTATCTATATTACCACAGTTCTTTTCTTTTCTTCTCTTTTCTTCTCTTCTCTTCTCTTCTCTTCTCTTCTCTTCTCTTCTCTTCTCTTCTCTTCTCTTCTCTTCTCTTCTCTTCTCTTCTCTTCTCTTCTCTTCTCTTCTCTTCTCTTCTCTTCTCTTCTCTTCTCTTCTCTTCTCTTCTCTTCTCTTCTCTTCTCTTCTCTTCTCTTCTCTTCTCTTCTCTTCTCTTCTCTTCTCTTCTCTTCTCTTCTCTTCTCTTCTCTTCTCTTCTCTTCTCTTCTCTTCTCTTCTCTTCTCTTCTCTTCTCTTCTCTTCTCTTCTCTTCTCTTCTCTTCTCTTCTCTTCTCTTCTCTTCTCTTCTCTTCTCTTTTCTTTTCTTTTCTTTTCTTTTCTTTTCTTTTTTGCTTTGGAAAAAGTTCCCTGGCGAAAACAGATTAAAAATGAAAGTTTGAACATGCAGGCCTGGGACTCTGAGTTGTTTTTTGCCGTTCGCTTGTTAGTCCATTCTGATGGACTGAAATCTAAGACTGAAGTCTAAAATCCCTCTGTATATTCTAAATGTAATCCTAATTAAACTCATCGACTTTACTACATTTACTATTTTAATATTTGCTCTATAGTAGTTTTCTTGGGGAAAACAGACTGAAAATCAAAGATTGGACCTCATCAGTTAATCGCTCCATTTAATGTTACAGTTTGCCATTTGCTTTGACAGTTCAGATGGACTGAAATCTGTCCAAAAAACCTGTGTACATGTATATTCTTATTGTAATTCTAATCAAACTCATTGACTTTACTAAATTTTACTATTTTTGCTGTATAGTAGTTTTCTTGACAAAAACAGACTGAAAATCAAAGTTTGAACCTCGTCAGTTAATCGCTCCAGTTGACGAAAGAGATTTGCACGATTTAGTGCTGTTACAGTTTGCCATTCAGTTTGACAGTTCAGATGGAAGGTATTTTCTTTGTTTGTCTACGCCTCCCTGATTAATTCGTGTGCATTCCTTGCCTTTTCACGAGCTGTTACCAAAACAACAAAGAATATATTACGCACAATTGAGGCTGACATTGAGTAAGTTGTAGCCGTGACATGGTCTATTACTGGCCATACTCCTCACCATATATTATATAAAATAAAGGTACAAGGAATGTACTTTTAAACATTTTTAGGTCTTACAACTTACCATCATAAAATAGATCTTTGAGACATTCCGCAAATGGCTTCATAAATATTTTAAAAACTGGCTTCTCATAGCCAAACCATAGCCCTGCAAAAATTCTATATTTCCTCTTGAATCTGAAGCAAAAAATTAATTCAAATACTTAATGCTTAATAATAATTATCTTAAGTTAAGGATTGCTGTATTGACTCGCAAACAAAATAATCAAGGTGTTAAATTCATTATCATGTCAAAGAATAAAGCAATAACAAAGTACACTTTTTCCCCTAAGCAAGGAGAAAATATTTTCTAAATCCTTGTTAATTGTATTCATCCTTGAAACTTTGCAGGTAGCAGGCAAAATCTCCTAAATATGGGCATACAGGGGAGGCTCTTTGGCACGATTCACAAAGAATACATATGAAAACCCCATATCACAGAATACCAGTTTGGATTTTGGTGAATCACACAAAAAAACTATGTAAATGCCATGTTTCTCACAAATTTGTGAAACGATTCCCTTACAGATATATTTATCAACTAGAGTGAACAATGTCGTATGTGGAGATATATTTTATAACCACAATCCCTATATCTCTGACGCCCACAGGAAGTCGGTATATCTTTCAACTTGACACTTCGTGTCTACTTCAGAGATTCCCAAATTACTCTCATACACACGCATGCAGGTGATAGCATAGTGTGGTACTGGCTTTATAAAAGGTTACTTAGCCAGTAACCACAAAAATGTTTTAAAGCTGGAGCTGATCCTTGCTTGTTTGCCTCTCAAAATGTACTTATTATTCTAATCCAACCTTGATTGGCTCAATTAAGTTAACAAATGACTATTTTGTATTAAGTTACTGTACATAATAAAATATGCATACCTTAGTAGTGGATGCAATTCATTGACAATAAGATACACAGGCCACACACTAAATGTGGAAGATCGAAACAAGGAGACACCATCTGTGTTGATTTGTAGGGAGATATGAAGCTCTTTGGATTTATTTTGTTTCTTTGTGCCTCTAAAGAAGTGATCTGTCTCAAAGTGATTTTTATACAGATCCCCATCCATAACATCTTCAATGTTATTAGCACAATGTTTTCTTCTTCTCTGGCGATAGCTCAGGATGCTCTCATAGAATTTTCTTTCTGAAAAAAATACACTTTCTCTAAATATTACACTATTTAGAACTTATTAAATCTTTTTATGGTTATAGTGCTTGTGCTCTACTTATATTGTGATATTTAAACAATAACTTCTAAAAACCTGATCATTGAAACTATTAAAACATGAATTTATATTGAATGAAATTGTTATAAATGTTAATTATCAATATTCTCTATCCAATAGGCAGTTAAACCCCATGGGTCTCCAAGTATGTCAAATGGAACTCACAATTAAATGTCTTTCCTCATTTTCTATTTTTTCAGCAAATATATTACTAACCTTTGAACAAATTTTGCAATTGGTACAGTATCGGCAGCACAACAAAATACATAATCTCATCTTTTCCAACCAAACGTCTATGACAATTAGGGCAAATTTTGGGCTTCCCAGATAAGACTTGCAGTTCTTGTGGTTGCAATAATAGTGAAACTCTATTGGTGCTTTCAGCTTTCTGAAGAACTTATGAAACAAATCCACACTTTTTTGACACAAATTGGGTGAGATGCAGTGTAGTTCCAATAGAACAAGCAAGTCTGCTAGTGCTGCCCCAGTTAAACCATGCCTCATTACGAAGGTAATAATTAATAGCATGCTTGTAGCTACTGTCAATCTTGCACCAGGGTAAAGAGGCTTGTTTTCTTATTTTCATCATCAGGAATACCTGTAATTAGAAGAGCATTTGAAAAAATTGAAGAGAAATGACTCATTGAATCCATATTGTATAAAATAATATTGAATATCTAACACTTAAGTTATAGACAGTAATTGTGTGGTTGTGATATGATGCTTCTATTTAAACTAGAATACATAGATTACTTATACTATTCAAGCAACACAGGAAACCCAAGAAACATGACAATTAAAAATTCTTACTTATAGAGACGCATACAGAGGAGGTTAAAGCAAACACTAGATTGAATAGAACCAAAGTGAATATCAGATTGAGGGGAACAAGAGTTTTCTTATAATTATTGATTTTTGGCAAGATTTGTTTTGTTTTAAATCTTCGTCACGTGACACAGAAAACCATCAATTCAACCCCGGGCATCCAAACGGCACTGCGAAAAACACTCATAAACAACTAATTACTTGCATAAAATTAAATAAAGAAAAGTTTACCTGTTTTATCGTTTTCGTCTCCTGATTCCTCCTCCTCTTCTACCTCATTTTCTTCCTCGTCATCTGCAAAGCTGTCATACAATTGGTGGAGTTCTGAAATAGCAGGGTCTTCAAGTAATTCCCCTTCAGTTGTAGGCACCTCGACATCGTTGACACAACCAGTCGTTTCTTGAGATGCTACAGGTGTTATATCTTGATCTGTTTCCTCAAAGAAAGAGCTGATTTCTTCTTCGACATTTTCCTCTGACAAAGAACAGCAATCGAACTCATACTGAGTTGCACTAGGTAAAAGCACGTCTTGCTGTCGTCTCCACTGAGAAACCTTTGGAATTTTAACACCTCGATCCGCTAGGTATCTCAAATATGGACCTCTCTTGTTTGAGCTTCTTGATCGATCTTCCTCTTCACACATTTTGTAGTTCTCTTTCACTCAATCCCACACTAACTCCCACGACGACGACTAACGACAGAATTTCAAACACACCAGTGGCCCTCGATCCCATGCAAACATTCTAAATATGGACTTGGAAACCTTTTGCAAGCCTCAAAAAGGCGCCAAATATTGAGCGCGTGACCGCAAATTTCCAAATAAGGGAGGGCAGATAGAAAAAGGCGCCAAAATTGTTCACTTGAGCGGTGGTTTTGAAGAAGTTGTTGCTCATTTACGGGGTTCATTTCGTTTGCTTTTTTTTCCATACCAATGAAGAGGGCGAGAAAACCGCCAACTCCCGCCGACACTGGTAAGTTAATTCTTTTTATTGGAGATTTTATGGAATCTTTTTTTGACGTAGCAAAATCACGCGAGCTCTTTGCTGGCCGTCAAACTTTGTATAAAGAAAGCCATGGACATATTTGAGTCTTTTTTGATGAAACAACACAGAAAAACCGAAAAAAATTCATCAAACATTATTTTTCTTCTCCTTGCAAAGAAACAAAGAAGATCGCTTAGTTTAAGTGAGTGAAAGTGACAAAATTGGAGACATACAATCATGGTTTTTTAGTCAAAAGAAGTTAAGCTTAAACTGCACGAAGCAAATTAAAATCATTTCGCACTCCAACTCTTTCACACAATTTTGTTCTCCATTTAACTGAAAATCTCAGATATAATCAACGAAAGAACTTCGAATGAAGGGTTTTCAATGGAATCAAAGAGCTAACTTGCTGTGAAATTAATTTCTCTTGGAGTTTTGACATATTTTTAGCAGAGATTCAACGGCAAAGTCCTTCGTAAAACTTCTTGGCGATGAAGATGAAAAATTGTTTTTCTTAACTTTCAGATAGTCCTGACTTCTCTGCTTTTATCCATAAATTAAGGTTAGTTTTTGCTACAAAAGAAATAAAGAATCAAACCCAGAGTTCGGTGGTTTATATTTTTGAACAAAAACTCCGAACTTTACAAATACAAACACGCTCTATTTTGCAACCAACTCTGATCCCTCTTTGATGGCCAGCTTCTTTTTCGGCAGCTCGTGCGACCGGAACTACGTCATGATAAAAACTCCCATACACAATTTTCTATAAGCTATTTTAAAAAAACGGTGTTTTTTTTGTTTGTTTGTTTGTTTTCTTCATTTTTCAAACCTTGACCGGGCAAGCAGAGCTAACCTTTCATTGCTTTCTAGCTTTATCTTTGAGCCAATTAATCTATATATTTTATTTCATTTCAGAGTATGCTCTTGTACAGTTTGTGGAAGACATGGAATACAGCATTTTACCATCCAACAAAGTAGAGTCGAGTGAGCATGGGGGCTATAAGGCTCCTTACGGCCCTCATAATGATTTATATAAATGTATTGTTCAAAGAAAATCAGGTATATGAGTGATGAATGATTATATTATCTAATTTATTCCACATTTTTGTATACAGTATTTACGTTTTTTCTCAACTAACTTGCAGAGAGTAAAGACACAGTAATAAAGCTGCTTTACGACTTAGAAAACATTTACAAAGGTGGAGTGCGCGATGGCAGCAAACACAGTGCTAAGAAAAAGAAGATTCATGAACAGAAAGAGAATGATGAAGATGCAAGAAAAAAAGAGGAGCAACTGAAGAAAAAAGAACAACAGCAGAAAGAGAATGCCCTTACAAAAACAACTGTACGCAAAGTATACTTTTTGTATATGATAAGTATACTAGAAGCCCTGAAAAGGTGAGAATAATGGTCTGTCTGTTGTATACTTTTCGTATACTGCACATATCAAACTTGAGAAATGTGCAATCGATGCTGTATACTTTTTGTATACGTCTGTATCTGATGTATACTAATAGTATAGCATTAAATTTTCCAAAATTCTAAAATGTATGTGTTGTATACTTTTAGTATATATCAAAAGGTGTAGTATATAAATTTTATAAAATTCAGTTTGTCAGCATTTGTGTCATTACCAAAACTGGGCCCTCACTCATAGCAATGTATACATTTAGTATACACAAAGCATACATCAAAATATACATCAACCCCATTATGTATATTTGATGTATACATCAACATGAAAGGCAAATAGCAATGCTTAAATTACACTTCTTTGGATGTAAACATTATGTATATACATTTGGAACCAGCAAAGTGCTGATTGAGCAGTAGACTTTCAATATTTTCCTCTTCTAAAATTTCCATGGCCTCACCTACAAAATAGAAGTTTTCTCAAGACAATTGTTTACTAGGAAAACCTGAAAAGGTTTTTGGGGTTCCTGTGGGTGCACCCTGTTCATATTGGTCAGCGGTTTCACGTTTAAGGCGGTAAATCGTGGCGAGTTTGCACAACATTTTACTTGCAGAGCAAACAGAGGCTGCTAAATTAGCTCTTTTTCCTGACTTTATGAGAGAAAAATGTTTGAAAATGAAGGTAAGCAAACAGTTTAAAAGATTTTTAATTTAATACAAGTGATATTGCCATATATCTGACGTGTTTATTTCTGTTGGGCTTGTTTCTGCTGTTTGAGCAGCTGTCACTTGACTCTTTGGACATTTTATGATTCAAAGTCACTGTGTTCGAGCTTTTATCTTTCTTTGAATTATATTGTTACAGCTATAATTTTGTTTGCAGGAAACCAAATGTAGTGTCTAAGAAAGCTTTGAACAAAATGAAATCTCTATTCTGAAACAAAAGCTTTGACAGGTAGTGCAGTTTTTGCGTAAAAGTTTGTGATTTGTAAGGTAAGCTTCTTGTTATTCAAATTAATCTTATATATTATTCTAGTGTACTGTTTCCAACCTCATTAAACAGAATTTAACTTTCATTTGTTTCATATTTTGAAGTCATTAAATAATTAAGACCATATATCAACTGCAGAGTACATCACTGATGTAAAAATTTTGAGTTAAAAATAGAGGCACTAGCATTGCATGCTGATCTCTAGCACTTCTCGCCTATAAATAAATGTTTTCTGAAATATCGATTTATTTATAGAACAAAATGTTTTGCAGAATAGTTTCCGGCTATTTTATGACAATCACAAGCAGTGCCAAACTCATTTTCCTTGAAAAGTTTGTCTATTCTAGCTTCTCCACTTACTCGACTATATACTAAAAGTAATCAAGTTTGTTAGATTAGTATACAAAAAGTATATGTATGCTTCCAAATCACCAAGGAAAAGAAAGGTATACTAAAAGTATATATTCTTTTTTTTGTGTAGCCATATACTTTTTTATACTTTATACTAAAAGTATGCAAGTTTGTTAGATTAGTATACAAAAAGTATATTGTATGCTTCCAAATCACCAAGGAAAAGAAAGGTATACTAAAAGTATATATTCTTTTTTTGTGTAGTATACTTTTTTTATACTTTATAAAGTATAAAAAAAGTATATGAAAAAGGACAAAATTCATACTACTAACAGTATACTCTTAGTATACTTTTAGTATATCATAACAGTATACAAAAAGTATACTGCTTGCAGTATACTTTTCATACTATTGATGTATATTATTAGTATATGATATTACGGTAAGGGTGATGAAGACGTAAGAAAAAAAGAGAACAAAAAAAAGGAACAACTTAAGAAAAAAGAAGAACAGTTGAAGAAAAAAGAAGAACAGATGAAAAGAAAAGAAGAAAAACAACGGCAGAGAGACATCACCTTAGAACGTAATAAAAAGCTACTGTTAGACATGAAGAAGTTTAGCACAACGACTCAGGATGATAATTCCATTGAGAACCTTGGAGATATGGACATCTTTGAACCTCCTGATAACTTCGCCACTGAATGTGATGATGACTCTTTTGACGAGAGTTTAGTCACAAGTGCAGCAGAAATCCTGAGTGTAACCCCCTTAAAGAGAGGCCCAGCTCCACTGCCTACACAAAGTATCATGCAGCGGCCAACAGAGGGCCAAAAATGCCCAAGACAGCAGTTCCGAAGCACAACTCAGCAATCATGCATGGTCTGTAAAAAAAAGGATATGAAAATAGCTTCCCTCGAGAAAGAGCTAGAGGAAATAAAAGGTGTGTATTGTTTTACACTAAGATGGAATTTTGAGTTATAGCTGTAGATGGGACTTTCTCATTTGCATTGTAACAATTGCTATTTTACAAAATCCTGCAATGCAAATTAGTGTATGAATATTTTCTGGAACAACACAATCATAGTAAATAATAGAATTAGCATAAAATGGCACTAATTATTTTCTATTTATGTTGCTCCTGCATGCACTGTTAGTACTTTTTTGTACCCTAGTCAAGGCTTATGTTTTTCCTTTTGCTGGGCTTGTGTGCTGTATCTGTGAGTTGTCTCATTGAGACCTTTAATTTAAATATTGACTGAAAATTCCAGTCCAATGTATGTACAGCTTGGGCTACCTGTGCTGAAAAGGCATGGAAATTCCATGGGATTGGGGTGGGGTATGACAGCCCCTCAGAAGTTAATTTCCAGGGGTTAGCAGGACCAAACAAGAAAAAACCTCCATGGGGATGTATTGATATTTTCTGGAACTACACAAATATTTCCAACAGTTTTTTTTTTGGGATTATCATCTAGGTTGCAAAGAATCAGTCAATGATGAAGCAGGACCTCCTCCGAGGTCGGGAAAAGTTCCCCGGAGCATTGCTTCCATGTATCAAGTAAGTATTACATACAATGATGTACCATTGACAGGCCCTCAGATTTAACAAAATCTTATGAACTCTTTATTTAGTGTGGAGAAGCATTTCAGCATGACAGGCATAGTGATAGGGCAAAATCTTCAGTGCAAATTAATTGTGATGTCATAATTAGTGCAATAATCAATAAATCGTTTCATTTCATGTTAATGCAGAAATCATGCTATCAGTCAATAAGACTGTCTTTCGCACCCAGCTGCTTATTGTCGTCACCTCCCTGTAAGCCATATCAGTCAGGGGGGCATCATCATGCATCACGCAAGAAATTTTAATGCAATCATCATGGAAATTAAGCTGTGAATGATGATACTACTGACATTTTTATAAAATATAATTAATTAAGCAAATCACATCACAATTGCTGGTTTTGAGTTCTTCATTTTTTGTTCAACTATCCTTGTACAGAATGAAGCAATTTCTATACATACAGTCATTTCAGAAAACGTTGTCGCTGCTCAGTCTCAATCCAACGTGGCTCGATCGAAAGGGGGTACATATGGGTGGAAATCACTGAGGCGACCGTATAAAATGCCTATATCTATTATGGCCCACTGTTCAGATGTTCAGAACTTTTGCCGAATCGAATCAAATAGTTGCATTTTGTAAATGCGACGTCGAAACTAAACAAATTTGACAAATTTAAATAAGTATCAAAGTGAAAAGCTCAGCTTCAGTGAATTGAATCTTTCAAATTTGTATAGTTCAGATGCTGTATTTCTCATTTACAAACTACAACAATGACATACACAGCAAAAGTTCTACAGATCTTAACTAGGCCTTAAATTAGTCCCAACCATGCATGGTCTACTCTATAGGCTCAAGGTGTGATAATATGCATAATTTTTATAGTTGTCATATGATTTCTATTCATCATACATAATTCGGCCAAGTCACGTAGGCTTGTAGGCTGAGCAGCGACAGCGTTTTCTGAAATGACTGCATATTAAACATATACCAGCCAATGAAAATGTTTGGTCACAGCCAAGTTTAAGAAATGAAGGTCTCTATTAAGTGTGAATTCAGGCCATTGTTATTATTTTATCATCTTTATTGTTGCATAATATATGTCATGTCATAATTTGGTCATGTTTGTATTCATTTCAGATGCAAGAGCTAGTTCCGGGTTCTTCAGTGTTCATATATCAAATGCACTTGGATGCTGCTGCCAAAAAGCCAAGTGCAACAGCAGCAGCACGCTATTTGTTAAGTTGCTTTTACACTGCTGAAGAATTAATTCAGGCAGGCAATTTAACTGGGAAGAATGACAAAAAGGGTTTGGATGCTGATATCATTGAAGCTATAGTAGGTAAGAAAATTCTGAATCTTGTAACAGTTCAACTATTAATATTCAGTAGTCTATATAGCTCAGGGGTTTCAATGGAAGCCGGCAACTGCATGGCTAACTCCGGCGTCTATCTAGACATTTCAGCCGGCTACTTTTGCCATGTTATGTCTAAATTTTACCTTTTATTAACCAGATTCTTCATGTGACGCAGTCGGCTACTTATTTAACTCTGCCCCATACTTCAAATTTTATTGAAACCCCTAGCTGATAGCTGTTAAAATGTTTAATAAACTGAGCAGGAATGTTTAATCAACTAGTTTAAGCTAGTTTAAAAATGCAAGGCCATAGCTAGGCCAAGTGTTCTTAAACATGATTTATGAGTTTATTAAAAGGCTTCAAAAACTCCATCAATCTATTGTAATCTAGCAAAAACTTCAAATTAAATGTTGAAAAAACAGTTTTTATTATTGAACTTTGTATGGTATTCTGATATCATATGATGTACTTTTTGTCTATCATAAATGTACTTCCCACAAGGTGATTAACATTGAAGAATCCATTAATACAGCTGTTAGCTTTTCTTATTATTTAAACAACCTTATATAAGCTTTTTTGTAGGAATCTTTTGATGCACATAATAATTAATTCTCCAATTATCCAGCCATTAAATATTTTGAACATTTTTTGGCTTTATTCTATCATTCTCAAGTCAGACTCTGCTTTATAAAAATGTTTCTTCTGAGGGGTACTTTTGAAAATTATTAAGATCGAAGTAGTACATGCAGGGACTTAATATTAGTAACACTCTAGTGACTCAGGCAGATCAGATCCAAAAACTGCATGGTCACTAAATGAGCCATTACTACCTAATTTATATTGGCATTACTGTAGTAACTAGTAAGCATAATTAAGACATTCACCTAACAAATATTTTTAATAATATTCATTATTTTTTTGCAGGTTATGCTGCCAAAAAAGATGAGCATACCAAGGCTGCAAATATAAGAATTGCACTTAGGTGCAAGGTAGCAGGACTAAAATCTATGCATCATAGGAGCTAAATGAGTAAATTAAGGCATCAACTGCAGATATATGTCTTTACACTTTTTGAGTGCTCTAAATTTGGCACTTCATTAAAAGTGCTGTATCTAAATAATTATTATCATATACCCTTGTCAATACGCACGCTCTAATTGGCTGAAAGCTGTACTTTATATATCTACGAATTATGAGCACTGAGTTCTGATGTCAGCAGTGCGAGCTCAACCACGTGTACACCTTTGAATTTCATGACTCGTGCTAATTAAGACTCCCTAAACTTTTATGCTTTCGTCACTTCTTGCATACTGTATTTAACTGAACAAAGCATGGAAAAAGCTGTAACAGTTCTATTTGTTAAGTGGAGCACAGAAAAAGATGTTCTATTTGTTTTATTATAAAAATTGGATTAATTAAATGCAACCAGGGAAAAATTTGATTTTCTCCTTGACAAAAATTCAAAAGGTCCATGCCCTTGCATGGTCGAGCTCCTAGCACTGCTCAGACATCAGAACTGTGCTCCATTCTCTGATAAAGTACAGATCACAGCCAATCAGAGTGCAGGTATTGACAAGGGTATATAATAATTTGTTATTAATAAGTATTAGATTTGGAACATACATTTAATATAAAGTTATGTATAATTTTAATTTTTGCAATAAAATTATTGCATGCAGAACTAAATTGTGCTAGCCATTAAATAGATATATTTGGGGTTTTGAAGATCTCTCATGAAGGTATAAGTACATATTAGTCTTGAATATATTTTGGATATATCAGAATATATTATTTTGGATATATCCCGAATATATATTTTTAGGTATATCCAAAATATATTTCCACTGATATATTTCAGATATATTTTAGGGTTCCAAAAGTGCTGTATTTAAAATATATCTCAAGCATGGATTTAGATATGTTTTAGATATATTTTTAAATGGGTTTTAGATATGTTTTAGATACAAAATGAAGATATCTAAAATATATCTCTATTTCATAAGGGAGGGCTCACTGAGCAACTTCATCCAGATGAATAAAGTATAAAAACAATTCTAGTTTGCATGGCAAAATTCCTTCTTTTTTTCCTGTCAATTGTTTCATTAAATTCCAGACCAAAACTTGAGCTGTATTTACACATTAGTGGGGTTGAAATAAGTTCAAAATCAATTTTTTTTACTAATTTTATTATTATTAGAACTAGTGCAAAAAGTTCACCGTAAAACAAAATGTCGTTGTACATTTCATGTAAGGCTTGATCGAGTGTTTCTTTAAACTTGGCCACAGTTCAACGTGCATAAAAGTTTTTAAGATCAAATATAGGTACAAGAGACTTTTTGATATCATTTTCTGGCCAGGGTCTTTACCTTGAAGTGCTTTCCTTGTTGTCTTTTCGAAGCATACTGGTCCTTGTTTCACGCTCAATGCAGACGATTCTTGATTTATTTCCAACTTTGGCTAGATTTTTAAGCAGCTTTACTGAAGGCATCTTCACGAAACGAACAATACACGATCCTCAATGACTTATTCATTATGAGGAATTTTTTTAAATTACGAATCCAACTAAAAAGTCGTCCAACTTTGAAAATATCCTCTGTCTTTCGTCTTTCAAGCAGTTTTTGAAACGACACCAGGCCCGAAAAAAATTCAAACGTACGGTTTTTTTCGCTTTAACCTGTCAAGATTGGCACAGATTAATGTTCATCAAAATCGCTAAATTTTTACGAGGTTTCGAGAATACTATTTTTAAGCTTTGCAAGTTAAAACTGCAAGGAAACTTGTAAATTTTCAGTTTTCAAAGTGTCAGCGCGCTTCAAGTTGGCGCCAAAAAGCAATCAGCCAATCAGCATCGCGATGTACACGGACGTATGTACGTACGGACGTATGTATGTATGTATGTATGTATGTATGTACGGACGGACGTACAGCCGTTGGGCTCCCTGTGTGTCCATGAAAAATCAACTGGATGGGTTACCATTTTTTCTTAGGTATGGTGCTCCGCTCGTGCGGGCCTTTGGCCCGCGCGGGAGCTCCGCTATGAAGGTTGGCAAGATCTTGCAAAGCAACATAGAAAATTTTAGGCAATTGTGCATGCCCTCACATTGTAACATATTCATATTGCCTATTGTTTCTTGTCATTTTTGAAATCCAAATGTTTATGACTCAGTTTCATTTATGCAATAAATGAGATTTATGTAAACAGTATGTCCATGTACATCATAGCAACTTTAAAAAAATATGCATCTGCAAGAGACATTAAGATATAATACATCTTTCCAATTTTCTTAAAAGTAATTGGGCAACTTGGGTTTGATTCGGCATGATACCAGGAGGAGTTTGATCGAGTCAGTGCAGTGCACTCACGTGTTTCAGAAGTGGAGAGAAAAATTATCTTTTTTTTTTTTTTTTTTAAACAATATATTCTGACTTTTCTGATGAATGACATTTCTCAAAAAAGTAAAACAAAAGTATAACTTTTCTGGGTTGTTAGAAATCAATTCCAATTAATCTACTGTCCGTGATATTTCAGGATATCAACAATAACTGTCCTTATTATACCGTGGAATATCAGGACAGTAGATCTAACAGCTAATTGGCTAACTAATTTTAGTGGGATGATAATATATTATACAACTTTCTAAATTATCAATTTCAACAAATATTGCACATGGATATATTAACAATTACTATTTCATACATATTTGAGTGAAAATATAAACTTGTCCTTGATTTTCAATTATTTGTCAAGGCTAATGCCAGTATAGTAGTATACATTGTCAGAGATGAAAGTCATTTATTATATATTGCATCTGAATGAACTTCTTGTTTCTGACTTCTGTATTCTCTTGTAAATTTCCAATTGGTTCAAACATGTTTCTTTTACAGTCATCTTCTTTATGCAATTTCTAAGAAGAAACACAGCAATGTAATATCAGTGCAATATGTTCCAAGAAAAGTAAGCACTGTATACAGTGTAAACACAGACAAAACAATTGTTTATTTCTTTATAGAGCACATGCATGCTTCAGTTCTTTCTACACATAAACTCCTGTAAGTAATGTATAAAGAATGAGATAGTGTGTTATATCAGTGGATAAGATCCAAGCCGAAGGCGAGGATCTTTAGAGCCAATATAACACACTCTCTCATTCTTTATTTAACTTATCCAACTTCTAGTTGTCAATTATCATATTTGACCTGAATTTTCCAAGTTTGACTATTTTTTGCTTAGAAAATCAAAATCTTTATCCGATATACAAATCTATGTTACAGCTAGTGATTTCCATTGTTTTCTAATGAAATATTAATGAGTTTGATAATATAGAGTTACAAATAATTTTAGCAACAATACACCCAATAAATGCCTTTTGATACTATGTGATGCTGGCTCCTTTTCTACCTGCTTAGCAATTAACCTTTTCAGCATCAGCGTGTACATATAGTACTTTGTGTTATGGTCACCAAAAAGTCTACACTAGAATGAATTGTCATTACAATGTGAAATCAAAAACAATTTACCCTAGTTTATCCATGATGGATTCTGTCACTAAGTTCTCAAATGAATAGATCAAAACAATTATAAAAATAGACCTCTATGAGGCCATGTGGTTAATGGCCTCAAATCCAAATATAGATAAAGAAACGAAAATGCAAAAAAAGGCAAACTGAAAGAATGATGTCAACAACGATCCTGGACAAACTGACTGCTTTGGGAAATGCAATGCATTCCCCTTTCCTCCTCTAAATCACCTTAAAATGCAACCAATCCATCCAAAAACCACAATTTTGATAAATTTCTATATTTGAATAAATCGACCAAAGATTGGGCTACCTGCGAGCATCTAAAGAGCAGACCCCCCCCCCCTCCGAATTATGCACGCATGCATGAAGCCTATGGCATAGTGTGTTACTGGCATAAAGTTAGTAAACACAAAAACGAAGATTTAAACTAATATTTCAAAACAAAAACAACAACAACAACAACAAACACTAAAAGTCAATATTTTAAAGTGGCAAACTATTTTCTCGAACTCATTGATTATTCATGAGGTAATCAACCAACCAGGTGCTTCAAATTGGGTCACATGATGAACTTTGAAACCCCGGAAAGTCCGCTCTAAAGTACTTTGAACTGATTTCAAAATCCGCTCTAAAGTACTTTGAAATGATTTCAAATTATAATTCTTTACTTGGACTTGGAAATAATTTCCAGACAATCCTGGGGTGTTTAATATTCCATGTATATATCTATGTCATAAATGTACTTTGGTAACACTTTCTATAATTACTCTTAGAAATATTAGCTCAGAAAAACATAGCTCCTTATCTACATTATTTAAAAGCATTAAAAGTCTACTGAAATATTTTCATTATAACCAGTACGGAGACTCTAACTCCTAACCACTAACTTACTAATCTCTACTGCTTACCATGCCACTAAGCCACTAGTTAACTTGTTGACCAGAAAGGAATTTTTTTGAAATGTTATAGAAAATATCAGTCCATGCATAACTATTAGTCGATAGTTCCATTATAATAAAATGGGTAAATATCTGACCAAAGATTCCTCTTGAATAATTAATGAGTTTGAGAAGTTGTTTAAAGGCCTCCAATTCGGACTTGACTGTATTTCAAAGTCCTCACTGCGCCTCGAACTGGAACAAATTGCGCTGACTTTGAGATACCGTCCAGTCCTCATTGTCACCTTTAAACATATTACTTAAAATTGCGTAGTCTACAGTTTTACAACAATTTATGACAAGACTCTTTTCATGACAAGACAATTTATGACAAGACTTTCTTGGTGACTGCAACACAAAGAAAAAATGTGCACGTTGATGCCCAAAAGGTCAGTTCCAGCTACTACATATAATTATTTACCTGTCTACAAGTCAAGACAAGGGTGTCAAAGCAAGGAACTCAGAGTTCAATTCATTTAACTTATGCAACCACAAGTGCATCTCTTTATCCTCCTAGAGAGAGACAAAGAAAGAAATATTAGCTTATTATATATACTTAATGTAGCCTTCAGTTCTTTGTGAGTATCAATACCTGTGCTGATATATTTAGAGTAATGAATTTAGCCACTGACAATAGACCCCTATCTCAAACACTAGATATACACAATTAATTGTCCCTTTATCTATGGAACAGTTGTTAATTAATATGCTAGCATTCTTTAGACAGTGTTTGCATTTACCTGCCTACAAGACAAGTCTGCACAATGGTATATAGGAACTCAGAGTTGAATTCATCAATATATAATGGGTGCATTTTATATTTTACTTTATAATCGGTGCATTTTGAGTAGAAACCACACATTTTGTGCAACCACATATAACCAAGTATATATGCCTCTTTATTCTTCTAGAGAGAGAGCCAATAAAGTAAAAAAGGCATAAACCTGTAATCTAGCTTGGACTCAGCTTGTCTATTTTAGGATCACCACACAGAATATAAAAAGTCAAAATTTATTACAAGCACTGTACATACCCTTATCTACACGACAATTGTTACACAACATGCTTTGTATTAAGTCAATCACTGCATTTACCTGCCTTAACAAGTCTGGATGGGTACAAGCAACAATCTTCTGCAACCCAGGGTGGGTCTCTTAATTATCCTCCTAAAGAAACACAAAGAGAGAAAAAGTTGTCATGCTAATAAGAGCGCATGCATACTTCAGTTCAGGGAATTCAAAGTTAATTTATTCAATTAAGGAACAGTTGACCAGGTTGTGGTTACAGTCACATCATGACATAAATGCATATTAAATACCTGTACTGACATTAAGATTAATAAATTCAGCCACAATATAGATCCAATTATAATACCTAGACAACATTGCAAACACTATCACAAGGTATCATCCCTTTATCTATGCAACAGTTGTTAAGGTTCACCAAAATACAGCATAACTTGTAAACACAGACTGCCATATGTAATTGACTAATAAACTTTAACTATTATGCAAACTTGGGTTCTTGTTATCTGATGAGGTTGTATGCCTCATATATAATACAAATAGCAGTACTTCCCAATTTAAATATTATATAGCTACAATTTTTCACAAAATAGTTGACCCTAAAGTGAGTCATCAGTTACTATAATTACCATTGCTTAAAATGGTTGACCCAGTTATCATGCAGTTATTAGCATTACAATTCATTGCATGTTTAATAGTATATATCCCAATCTTTTCATTGTGTAAGGAATTCTTCCTACTTTATTTCATGAAAGTACCTGTAATATTTGAATGATGCCTGAGTGTAAACAGTGGGCAGACTATCTTTATGGTGATATGTCTCTTCTGAAAGTAGGAATTAATTCACTCACCCAGTTTCTAACTTAAGTGACCTTTCTGAAGATAGAATTGGTAAGATGCATAAAAGTGTATATTAGGTAACATTATCTGACAGTTCTGATTTAAAAGCAGAGAACATAACATAAAAAATATGCAAACATTATGGGCCATTTATCAATTCAAAACAGTCTGCGATTATAATCAGTGTAAGACAATAAATTATGCTAAGAGCACATGCATACTTCAATTCAGAGAATTAAAAGTTAATAATAATTATTTGTATTAAGGAACAGTTGACCAGGTTGTGGTTACATCAAATAAATAATTAAAATAAATCTCGACATTATGCTTCCATAACTGACATTTTGAAAGTCAACCTCTGTCCACCCAACAGTCCAGACCTGACCAACATCAGATAGATCATAATCATCACTTACTTGCTCATATATTTTGATACAGTTTACATATCAACCTTTATCACGTCCAACTTACTTTTTTGTGCATAGTTCACATGACCAGTACTCAAGGTAAGATATACACCTGTGCAGTTAATATAATTTGGTACAAATAATCTTCTGAAAAAGAAAAATTAAATGTGAATTTTCCTTGATGTGACTCTTTACAACACTACTGAGAGCCCACAGTCCAAGCCCACAACTGATTCATTATTCCAATTAGCTAAATGAACTCAGATTATAACAATAAATTGCACAAAATGTGAACTTACAACACAATGGCCTAACTAAATGTACAATTCAATCACATACACCCCTAATTTAAATAATTTCTCACTTGCTTAAACTATAGCACTCATCCCTCTCATCCACATAGAGAATTATTTCTTTCCCAATTGCCAATTATTTATACAATTGTTGTCCATAACAAGAGAAATACACTTACCTATCCACAAATCCAGACATTAGGGTCTAAAGGAACTCAAAGCTGAATTCATCTTGTGCAAGCATCTCTTCCTCCTTCTAGTCAGACACAAGAAATAAATAATTATTAGTTAATTATACTTAATGCAGCCTTCATTTCTTTCTAAATATACCTGATTATACTGCATCACACTTGACTCAATCACAACAGTATGTAGAATTCCAATTGATGTGATCTCCAACCAGATGGGAGGCAAACATCTTGTAATTAAAATAAAAACAAAGGCTTAAAGCCAGTAAATGCATATAATTATAAACTAATTTTGATGATGATTCTCAAACCCTTTGGTTGCCCTGGTGAACATTATACGCATATATGTTAGTACGTATTGTATAGCAAAAATCGACCTTGATTTAAAACCACTTGCTCTTGTATTGGAACATTTAATTTCTCATGACAATGCACAACCCCAATGTTAAATCTCCAATCAATGGAAGGCAAGCACCTTGTACATGAATGAACAAAATAAATGAACAAATAAATGCAACTGTATATCTTAATTGTATACCTTTTGTTGTTATCAATATTTTACTTGCATCTTAGTTGTAAAAATTAGGGAGTTAACCTCAAGATTATATACTTATTAGCTAGACTTGCATCACGATCACAACCATGCTGAGAACCCTAAGGTAATCTCTTATTCAATGATAGGCATCTGATAGAATAATGAATTAAACAGTGAGTGAATTGTGAACTCTGATAAAAACTCATATTTTTTACAATTTTGAACTTGCATGTGATGACAGACCCATCCATTAATCTAAAAGTATTGTGTGCATCCATAATTTTCACATAATTCTGCCAGAGTCTCTTGACTGCATACATATACCACTGATTATATTAGAAATAATTTCAATTGGCAGCACATATTATCTCAGGATATCTCATAGAATGAAAACAGGAATACCCATATACTAATAAACCATCACCTGATTTTTTTCATAGCTTTCTTATTTCTCCCTACTCAGCTCTTTTATCATCATAAATGAATTATGCTGAATTGTAAGCATATCTATTTCAGTAGTTAGGAAGCAGACGTGGCATTTTTACTGGACCACTTGGCTCACAACCATGAAGTGGGAAGTCTACTTGAAAAATAATAGCAAATAACACAATTATCTAAATGAGACACACAATAATTTTCCTCCCCCCCCCCTTTCACCTGTATGTGGACATCATCTTACTAGGAGAAACTGTATTTGTAAGAAATATACTTACATTTCTGTGAGTGGAGAAAAAAGGGGTCACAACCATGCCAAATCCCAAGGCAATCTTAAATCCATTAATGGAGGTATCTGAAAGTAAGAATGAAAAAAGTGATAAAATTTTTGAACAGAGTGTTTTTTCCATATGACTTTGAGTCTATGACTAAATTAGGAACTGTCTCTTAATTCAGTTGGCTAAATTTATTTCAAACTACTTGTGACTTACCCTTAGCAAGTTAAGGCCTGCAAGAACAATTATTTTTACAACACTTGATACTAATCTCGCGATCTGATTGCATTTGGTTGATTAGAGTGTCAGTAAGAGGACAGACACACTGCTGACATGTTTCAGTGCGCACACTCATTCTGTTCCCCCGTTTGAAAATGATTTTTTAACTTTTATCTCTGGCCCTGTTGTAGTAGTAATGTTATTATTATTACAATAAAGTTATTATATATTATTATATATAAGTAATTGTTGTAAAAAACGAATTGAAGATGGTTTTGAGTTGAATTGTCTGTCCTCTTATTGACACACTCTTGAGGCCATAAAATGTTTAAAACTTTGCAGTGAAAATTCCCTTGAGTTTTGAACATTTTATGACGTCAAGAGTGTGTCAATAAGAGGACAGACAACTCAAAACCATCTTCAATTTGTTAAGTGCACAGGGACTCATGATATATAATCAGCACCTTTTTAGAACTGGTGAGGAGTTCTCTACCTCAGTTAGGATAATATACTCTTAAGTAACAAAGTTTAAGCATCCATAGGTCAAATAATAGATAAATTTTATCAGATGGAAAGTTCAATGACATATGTGTATAACTTTATAAAATAATTATAATTATTATTTTGCTACCTTTTGATTATTGCATGCTCATGTGTATGGGATAGTTGTATGGGATAAATTAACTGCACTAATTAAAGTTGTCAATTTGTGCATAACTTTGAAGATGCCTCCTGCCCCTTCATGTCTTATGTATAGGATAATGGACGAGCTCTGAGCTTTATTGAAAATAATGACCGAGCGCGCATTCGCGAGTCCATTATCCATTTTAATGCACACTTTCATTGTTTTCGAAGAAAAAAAAGTCATTAACTTTTCAGTGTTTTGCAAAAGAAAAAATTTATTAACAAGCTCGAAATGTGATATGAAAAATGTTCTATAATAACTGAACAAAAGACAACAAGCTTTGTTTAAAATACGCCTACAACCTTTATTTTGTTGATTGGCTTTTTAGTCATTAACAAATGAGCATGTAGGTATAGTTCTGCACTTAGTATGAAAGTTTTAATGAACTGCAAGCGCAAAATTACTTACTGGAATTTCACTAAATGGGATATTGTCCCTTTGAATAGAAATAAAAACTTTTAAGTTTTTGCATATTCACGTTCCATAGTCGCACGGGACTATAAAATCAAGCTTGGCGTGTTACCAAATGTGCATTTCGTTTGAGCTTGCGACGGAGATGGAGACGTATGATGACGAGGATGCAATACTTTCTCAATTGCTGGATGCTTTGGAAAACGAAAATCCATCTGTTTTAAGTCCAGGTAATTTAAAAATGTTCTTAAATTATTTTGCATCTTGTATTATCGAGTTCATCATGAGGTACGTCTTGTACGTAATTTCAGGGTTTTTTGTACTTATCTTTATTCATTTGCTTGTTAGTGATTGAAGAGAAGTGTAGTCATGAAACACGTTTCAAGAAAATGGACGAGAAAGATTTGTTGGAATTAGCATCAGAGTCCATTCCAACCAATACCAAGAGAAAAGCAATGTTGGCTTTCCGTTTATACGAGTCATGGCAGAATTGGCGAAAGAGCAACTTTGCAGATGAGCAGGATGAGAAGTCAAAGGTTTTAAAGATATTGGAGAAAACCACAGAATTATTAGATATATCAAGAGATGAAGACCTATGTGAAGTTCTTTCTCAATTCATCACAGAAGTCAGAAAGGAGGGAGGCGAAAGATATCCTGGAAAAACATTGCATGAGATAGTGAGTAGTTTGCAGAAGTATTTTGAAATGAAGGGAAAACAAGTTCAGCTTTTCGCCGTAGGAGGGCAGTTTGACAAACTTCAAAAAGCTTTAGACGTGGAAATGAAAATATCTACCAGCAATAAGCTACAATCATTGCCAGTATTGTTGGCACGATATTGTTGTGATGCGCGCGAAAAGTAGATGGTGATAAGATTGGCTCCCCCCATGCCCCCTTTACAATGTTGCTGTGAAAATCCCGACACCTACGACTCGGCAATCAGCTCGTAATACCTTTTATCTAGCAGCAACATTGTACAGGGGGGAGGGGGGTCCAATAGCACGGTCACAAAGTGTACAATTGTAGAAATATCCGTTGAATGCACATCGTGCCAACTAATTTTGGCAAGGATTGTGTAAAGAGCATTTTATGGTCTATGTACTATAAACCGAATACCAGAGAACTAATTTATTACCGCTAATAATGTATGCTAGTGGACGTTTTCATTGATAGCGAAAAAGTTCAGAGGTTTCTCTTAGTTCTTAAAAAATATGAGAAAATTGGTAGCTGTTGAAAGTGATGAAATCCTGTTTTTCAGTAAAACCAATGGTGCATACCTATAAGTCTAAAAGAATGACACCAAAAACATGTTTTACGAGATCGGAAGTGAAACAAGCCATTTCAAGTAGATTGGTTTGACCTTTGTCATTAGTGGTCGATGATTAGATTTGTTGGTATTGCGTTTGCATAGTAGTAAGATAGCATGCAATCCACGTGACATAAAATACGTATTTACAATGTTAACCAAAGAATAAATTCGCCCTGACTCTTAAAGCCCCGAGATTTAGAAAACCGCTGATGCAAAAAAAACTGTAAGACTATATTAAAGTTCTAGGAAGTCTAAGGATTCACTATATTATTTGCCATGAGCGGCTTAAATCACCATGGCATACTAGCCTGGGTGTCGATTCTCAGCAAAAACATGGTATTTTTGTTGTATAGTTAGGACTTTAGGGCTCGTTACTAAAACAGCATGGTAGGATCGGTGACTGACGTAGCTGAAGCAATTTAGCTAATGCTTACTGTAGATAGGAACATAACCGATTGGAATCTGTGGCATTTCCCTACCTACACTTGGTTATGGTTAACATACTGATTTTGTAATGTGTCCCAACAACATGTCATTGGGTACCCTGTGTTACGAGTACTTTTCTTGTGCCTTTACCTTGGCCTGTATCTTGACCGGGCAATGTTACATCACGAAACTTGCCACACTAGCGTCTAGCGGCCGAGATGTTTATTTCCCTTATGGGAAATAAAAATGAATTTATACTGGAGAATTTTCTTGACAAATGTTTTTAGGAATGTGTTTAACGATTTTCCACAGGAAGCCCAACGGTGCTCCCCTCAAAGCTCCTTTAATATATCTAATAATTCAATAATATTAGCCTGTTTTGAAAATGTTTCTTTTCTATGTTAAAGTACCACTAATTCGTAATGTAATGACGCCCAGACTTTGCTTCGATAATTATTATGTCTACATTTTTCAACGGTGCTCCATCGCAATATAAGAAATATTCGATAGTATTCCTCTTCTCTTATACATAAGACACGGAGCACCGTTGTAAAAAGGTCTTAACGTGTTTTGATGTGAAATTTTTTGTCACGAGAGATAAGGAGTGATATTTCTATTACTATTTTCTTTGCTTATTTCTCTTTGAACACTCAAGCTTTTGATTTATGAGAGCAAAAAGCACGGAGAATCGTGGAGCATCGTTGCTTTGTATTAGGCTCACTGCTGTACAGATCATATTACTTGTTGCTACTTGTTGTGGCTTCTTTTGCACCGCCTCACCTTTAGAGATAAACATTGCCTTGCATGCTTCGAATTCATATCATTTATACCTTTGCCAATAAACGTAGGATATGTATGTGTGTATATGTATGCTTGTATGTATATACATATATATATATATATATATATATATATATATATATATATCTTTATATATAAACACAATCAAATTATATTACTATGGCAACATGTAAAATATCATTGAAATTTGTAATATATGTAGAAATGTAGAAATGTATATATGTAGACATGTAAAATGAATGTAAATTATTTGTATATTTATAAAAAAGGTAATGTTTTCTCTATTGGATAAAAATTTAAATAAAGTGTGATGATGATGATGATGATGATGATGCTATGCCAAAGTGTTAATTGAGTGACTACAGGATTTAGATCGATTAAGTAAGAGGTTCGTCTTCCATCTGCTTGTAAATAAGTGATAATAGTGCTCCTTTTATTCTTAGCTCCAATAAAATACACGTATTTAAATTCCCAAAACGACCTTTCTTCATATTTTAGGCAAAGTTGCCGCTATCTCATGGTTGGTTTGGACAGGGAAGTATACATTTTCTACAAAGTATAATTAAATCGTTTGAGTGAAACACCAACCACACCAATCGTACCTCGCTCCTTAGAAAATATGACCAATGATCGAGTCTGCTATAGAGTTATACGACCAATTTTGTGTTTCTACAATCATTGCCAGTATTGTTGGCACGATATTGTTGTGATGCGCGCGAAAAGTAGATGGTGATGAGATTGGCTCCCCCCATGCCCCCTTTACAATGTTGCTGTGAAAATCCCGACACCTACGACTCGGCAATCAGCTCGTAATACCTTTTATCTAGCAGCAACATTGTACAGGGGGGAGGGGGGTCCAATAGCACGGTCACAAAGTGTACAATTGTAGAAATATCCGTTGAATGCACATCGTGCCAACTAATTTTGGCAAGGATTGTAGGCTTACAAAGAAAACAAGCACAAGTTATTTCCGAAGAAATGAAGAATGATCTTTGGGGAAAAAAAATTCTTGGAGATAGTTGTCCCAAAGTTTTGTTGAGAACAACTCTTTATTTGATAGGCCTAAATTTTGGGATGCGGGCTGGGGATGAGCATAGAAATTTGTCCATAAGGAATTTTTCATTTCATTGTGATTCCGAGGGAAGGGAATATTTGCTTTATTCTGAGGGTGTGTCTAAAACCATCCAGGGTGGTTTAAAACATCGTAAGCTAACTCCTAAAGTTAGTAGGGCATATGCTAACGTCCAATGTCCAGAGAAATGCATTGTGCGAATTGTGAAGAGTTACATAGAAAGATGCCCAAAAGAGGCATTAGATAATGCATTTTATTTAAAGCCCTTACAAAATTATGAGCAGAAGAAGTTCTGGTATTGTAGTGTCCCCTTGGGTCATAATACGCTTAAGAATGTAGTCCAATCAATGATGAAAGAAGCTGGGGTGGATGGTTTTTTCACAAATCATTCTTTAAGAGCAACAGCTGCAACTATATTGTTCCAGGAAAATGTTGATGACAAATTAATTAGGGGTGTCACTGGTCACAGATCAGAGTCTTTACAGAGCTACAAAAGGGTATCTGACAAACAATTAGCTAAGGTTTCCAATATTGTTCAATCTGGGAAGGAAGGCATTTGTAGTAGCACCGAAATGGCAAACATTTGGAAACCGCCGCCCGAAGCTTTGGGGATTCCTAGTAATTCAGGGCAAATATGTTTGAATGTAAGTGGTGGTGCCATATGCAATATTACAATTCATAACAATTGATTTCTTTTTTGACATAGAGTGATTTTCATTGTTCTGTTTAAAGACCTTTAAGGTAAAACTAAGCTTATAGTAGAGAATTATTTCCCTAAGTCGGCTATAAGGCTTTGAGGGATCAAGAAAATCACTCTATACCAGCTACTATTATCAAAGTGTTACACTTTCATATAATTTATGATTTATTGATTGAAATAATAATTTATCGTAGCCTAATCATAGTGCATTGAATGTTCATTAAAGATTATTTCTTGTTGTTGTCACCTGTATAAATTTCGTATTTTTATGAAAACTACCCAGATATTCTTGAAGTCATTATTTCGGCTAATAACGACCTCCTAGTAATAATGACCTCGCAATAATGACCTCGCAATAATGACCTCTCTTTTGTTTAATTCATCAGCCCCACTCTTCCCTGCTGAATTCAAAACCCTCCCCGACTTTAAGACACCAAGATATTAAAAATAAGGAATACTTCAAAACAATGAAAGTGTGTATTAAACAATCAGAGTGCACCATATTGTACATATAAGAAGGTTCTTATTAATTAAAACATGATAAAATAAAATGTTTTTGGTGCAAAATAACAAATGATTATCCAAATGCAGATCGATCCTTTATTCAATAGTCCTGCAGGCATATTGCTAAAAAAAATCTTAATGTTAATTTAATTCAATTTACTTGAAATATTTTACCTCATGTTAATTGAGCATTGACTTTTCAAAATTCCACCAAGTTTTAGATTGCAACAATGAACAATGTTGCATCAATTGAAGACATATGGTTAGGCATTTCATTCTTTTTATCTATGTTTCAATTTACTATTACCTGCATAAAGCATTATTGTCATGCTGTGTTTGTTACTTCTAGATTTTATAGATTCTTAATTAAGTTCTTTGGGATTAAAGTTTCATCTTCAATTTTGTTTTGTTTTCACTGGCAAATTTCATCTTAAATTTAATTTACCAAGCTTTTGGGCTTTTGCCTTGATGGTCATGCAGGTTGTTTATCAATTAGACAACAGAAAACCACATGCCTATGGTGTTATATTAACATACAAGAGAAAATATAAAGAATGAAAAACAAACGTAAGGAGGGCACAAGGCGTAGTCGAGTGTGACTCTAGTTTGTTAAGAGTTCTTTATATTTTCTCAAGTGCGTCTATAACGCAATGGGCAAGCGGCTTTCTGATGTCTAATTGATTTATAACAGAGCCTAGAATGTTAAAAACAGATCAAGCCATGCAGCCCATGGGGAAATAGTACGTAGATCTTTCAGCCAATCACAGCACGCATTATAAGTGTCAACATCTTAAAAATGAATGATTCAAATGAAAAAGACGATGATGAAGATAGTGCACATGTAGTGCCAGCCCATGGGCAAATAGTTCATAGCTTTCTCGCCAATCAGAGCACGCACAAGATTGTATATTATAAATATCACTAAAATATTATTAAGTAACTTGCAACTACATTTTGTGTACCATTAAAACTAACAAAATTTATAATTATAAATCAGTTTATGTTCAACATGTATTTCCCTGAAATATCCACGCACCCATCACGGAGGGATTTTGTAATTCTGAAAGGGGCCAATAGAGAAAGAACAACTTACAGAGTTTGTATTGAAGAAAAATGGAAGTTCCAGAGGAGTAAAAGTAGAACTTTAAAAAATGTCTCTCATTATCATCCGGATCCTGAATACCAGATGTTGCTAAAAAATAGCTTTCCTGCAAAAGCAATTGGAATGTATATTATAATTTAATCCACAAATTGAAAATGGTTTTGAGTTGTCTGTCCTATTGACACACTCTTGATTTCGTTAAATGTTCAAAATTCAAGTGGTATGTATCAATAAGTGGACAAACAACTGAAAACCAATCATCTTCAATTATATAATTGATGTGTGCTTGTTCTGCTTCCCCAATTGAAAAGGATTTTTTAACTTTTTTCTCAAATAATTGTTATTTGAGAAAAAAGTTAAATAATCCTTTTCAAATGGGGAAGCAGACTGGCCAAGCACACATGCCAAAACATGTCAGCATGCATGCAGTGTGTCTGTCCTTTTATGACACACTCTAATCAACCAATGAGATCACAAGATTAGTATCAAGTGTTGTAAGTAAAATTATATAATATAAATTTTTATAAAAATAAGGATCAATTTTAAACTGTCTTGTTTAAAGAATAATTTATCTCATAAAAAATGGGATATTTAGATCAATCACTTACCATGCACTTATTGTCACTGTTGGAGTTACACTTAATGCCAATGTCAAATTATATAATGGTTTTGAAGATATCTGCAAACAAAATACAATGAAGAACAAGCAAGACAAATTTGAAACAGAAACAGATATTGTATAGACTGAGTTGATCATACAATGACACAAACTAAGCTATTATATTTCATTGAAATGTTTTAAAAAATTTTATATTACATTTGAAAATGTCTATGTACTACTACACATAAATAGTCTGTCTAATAAGTTATTTCATTATCCATCTGAGCTCAGTTTCAGCATTATTCCAAACTAGCATTACTCCAAACTGTTTCGTCATAGTGTGACATTGAATTCCTTTAAATGTGACCATTTTGGAATACTCCATATTTTCGGAGATATAAATTAAAGTTTCAAATTCCAAAATGCAAATGTGATGACGTCAGGGGAGTCATCGTCACCAGCTTCTCATGGATTTTAGTATCTAAAAGAGGTCTTCCATACACAAACACATTTTTTAACTCAAACACAGGCTTTACCAATGGAAAAAAATTCCAAATGAAAAAATAAGAGTATTTCAGGTCATCTTCAGTGGTTTTGTATAATGAATGATAACTCCCCTGACGTCATCAAATTTGTATTTTGAAATTTGAAACCTTTATATCTCGAAAAATATGGAGTGTTCAAAAATAAGACAAAAAGATCAGACCTCAACTATATATATTCCCAGAAAAGAACTGAGTTTGAAAAGAAACAAAATATGCCATAGGGACTTTAACTGGTCATGAGGCCAGATGAATAATAAAGACTCTTTTTATACATACCTTGGGAGATTAATTTTTGCCCTAAAAGTCATGCCTTAACCATATAATGCAATGAAACATCTTCTTGTAGATGCCCATAGGAACACATTGGGTTTGCTATTTCCAGCATCTAATACATGCCATAGCCACCAAGGCTATTTCTAGCATGCAAAAACACAGATGCCCATAGCAACACAAAATATGCTATTTTCAGCATCTGGTACATGAATTAGCCACCAAGACTAATTCCAGCATGCAAAAACACAGATGCCCATACCCTTGTGAAATAAGTTTGGAAATTCCTAGGAATTCTTAGGATTTTGATCCTAAGAATTCTTAGGAATTCCTAGGAATTCCTAAGAATCGAGGTGTGAATTTTCATGGTAATTGGCACAAAGGAATGTGGGAATTCTTAAGAATTCCTAGGAATTCCCAACTCCAGCAGAATGCCAGAAAGAAGGAATGAAATTCCTAGGAATTCCTTGGAATTCCTAGGAATTCACAAGAATCATGACTTTTGTTGGGAATTCTTAAGAATTCTCAAGAATTCATAGGAATTGTTGGGAAAACTTTAGAAATAGAAAAAATAACCAGTAACTAACATTAAGTATAATAATTATTAGTACCCTTATTCCTACCAATAAATAAAGAAGACCAATTAAAGATACATGAAATTAAATTCAAGTTGATTTATTTAAAAATTACGATTTGGCATTTCACAAGTTCACAGCAAAGTAATTGAGAATAGTGCCAAAGTCAGATAAGTTATAATCTATATAATGCCAAACTATTCATGTAATATAACAATTATTTGATAAAAACCTTAACAATTTGTAATTTTTTCTGCTTATTTTATACTTTTTCAGTGTTTTGAAAAATTGTTCAAATTCATAAATATTACTAAATCTAAATTTTTAAAATAGAAAAGGTAAATACCTCTAAATGAAAACAATTTAATTTGAGACCTATCGAAAGTCATAAATTTTTAAATATTAGTTTCCTAAACTGATCTATCTCACACCTTTATTCCAATTAATATATAAAGAAGACCAGTTAAAGATACATGAAATTAAATTCAAATTGATTTATTTAAAATGATTTATTTATCCTATGATTTGGCATTTCACAAGTTCACAGCAAAGTAATTGAGAACAGTGCCAAAGTCAGATACGTCATATTAAATGCCAAAATATGTATGTAATATAATATGATAAAAACCTTAACAATTTTTCATTGTTTGTTTATATTATACTTTTCCAGGGTTTCAAAAATTATTGAAATTCATAAAAATTACTAAACCTAAATATTTAAATATATATTGCTCTCTATAGGTTTTGTTTCTTAAACTGATCTCTGATTTTTTGTTGTTGTCCCCTAATATACTTATCCACTTCCTGTCTGGAGACTTCTGGATATCGTTGTTTCATCACAGCTGAAACCAAAAAAAAAATTATAATTCCAAATGTGAAGGATTAAGCTCACTTCAATCTATTGAGTTCTTTTATCAGTAGATTTGTAAATATTAGTGTAAATATTTCACTTACTGTAGAGGAGATCAACTTTTTGCTTGTCTAAGCCTGCCTCCCCATTGCTTGTCTTTATGCCCTTTAAAGAGTACATTCTCAATGATGTTTCATCAAAGAGATGATAGAGGATGAGTTTTAGACCATCCAGGGGCTTCGGGGTATTTTTGATGACTTGAAACAGGCTATCCTGGAATAACAAAAAATAATTATGATATTATGAAGTAACTTACCACCGTGTGCATAATTACGCATCCAGCCAGACTAAAGTCTCGATTGGGATTTGGTCAATAGACTACCGGGAAGCCAGCAAAGTGTACAGACATTGTATAGAAAACTCTTTCTCTGTCTGGATTTTTGGTAGCCTATTGACCAAATTCCCAATCGAGACTTTAGTCTGACGGGACACGAAGTTTTGCACACGGTGGTAATCCTGCTTCTTTACAATGGTAAAATTGAAAATTTATATGGCTTCCCCCTGGGCCTTACTTGGGAATCTGTTCTACTTGTGAAAACAGAACAGGTTACAGTGTACCATTCATTTATGATTTGTGAACCAAAGACATTTTATACTTTTTAACTTACTGAACTGTCTCCACTGTTCTCCTGACAATTTTCGTGAGATTTTGATTGTAAATCACCCTACAGATAGAGCAATAATGGTTAATATTGAGGAAATTGAAATATTTTTGAGACTTTTACTTCTGCAACCCAACTGAAATCTACATAAGAATAACAGAATACAAGTAAAGAAACCATCACCATCGATTCAAGCAAATAAGAATAACTTAAGTCAACAAACAGTATTCATTGCACCAGAAAAAATGTATAAATTTACCTTTGCAGCCTTGCGTAGGGCTCTTAATTCAGTTTTGAGGTTGTCAACTTCTGCCTTTAAAGATTCAATCTCGCTAACAACTGTTGTGGTGAATGAGTCCCAGTCACCACCAACCAAAGCACCTTCTTGTTTGTGACCTGCCATGTGTGGTGAAGCTTCGTCAAGTAATTGGGTGAAGCTTTTAGTTTGAAGTGGTGCAAATACATCTGTGTGAGAAAGTGGTGATTCATACCACTGTTTGGTGTTTTGAATTGGTGTTGTGGTCTCACTTAAAGGTGTACGTGCTGTGTTTGTGAATTGTGCCTTTCGTATAGTGTTTGGAGGTGTGCTCTGGCTCAAAGACGTGTGTGCTGAGTTGTTTGTGAAATGTGCAATGTTATGACTCGAAGGTGTATGATCTGTGTTATGTGTGAAATGAGTTGAGTTTGATGGTTTGTGGATTTGACTGAAAGGTGTGTGTGCTGTGTTGTGTAGGAAATCTCCACTGTGTGTTGTGTTAATTTGTTCTGTTTGATGGTTTGTTGATTTGACTAAATGAAGGCATGTGTGGTAGTTCTGGAGTGGATGGCAAATGTGTGCTGTCAAATGTAGAAATCAATGATTTCTTGGCTGGTGGCTGAGTCGAAGTTTCCTCATCATCATCACTGCCAATTTCAATATGTTGAGGACTTCCCATTCTTCTCTGAAGAAGTATGGCATCCATCCTTTCTTTTTGGACAGCTTTCTGTAACTTCAAACAAGAAATAGAAAAGGTAAATACCTCTAAATGAAAACAATTTAATTTGAGACCTATCGAAAGTCATAAAGTACACATATACACTGTAGCTTTGAAAATGTGAAATTGTTTTAAAATAAAACCAGTTACTCTATTGACAAAATATTGTTTTGGTTGTTTTGCAAGAGATTTTGCACAGGAAAAAAAATTTCCCAACTTAGGGTAATTCCCTGGGTCTAACCTGGGAATCTGCATGTTCTATTTTACTTTGGAGATCTGTAATACCCAAACTTGTAAAAATTGAACAAATTCCCAAACTTTCCCAGTTTAGTCAGTCTCTAATTTTTTGTCACAGAAGTTAGGTCGATTTTCAAGGTTAATTACTTACCTCTTTATCTTTAATACTATTATCTCTTGACAAATCTTTTACAACTCTGCAAGTTTCCTAAAAAAAATTAAAAATTAATGCCCGAAGAATTCTAATTCAATAAAACAGCAAAGATGTTACCTCTTTGTCTTTTGACTTGTGATCATTACTTTTACTTTTCTTAATGGCTGGCTTTCCCTAAAGAAGTATGGAAACATTGTAAATTGCAAATTCCAAATATTGGACGTTTATCTACATAGAACATGTCTAGACACGATTGACATGTAGTTCAATTTTCTTTTGAATGACTTCAAGTTCACTTTATTATTTCTCACCTTGTCGTTCCCTTCAGATTTTCTTTTGCCATTTTTTCTTGTTTGGTCATCCCCATGGTGAGGTTCTTCTGTATTTTCTGAAAGTAAACAATATAGCATTTTATGTTCACTCATATTGCTGAGATTACCCTTACATTTATGAAAATATACAAATATCTAATTGAATGCAATTAAGCCCTTCCAAGATTTGGAATATAACTGATTGATTGGTACCTTTAAAGTTTAGAAGGACTTAATTGTTTGCAATCATTACAGGTTAGCAGGGTTTACCTTCTTGATTTGACTCCAGCACTTTTTTGGAGGGTTTACGCTGTCGTTTACCAGATACAGATACACCTGGAAGTTATATTATAAACAACATTAAAAATGAAAACTTTATAGTGTAGAAGGGATTAATTAACTTTAAATGAGTTGATACTAGAACTCAATCTAATATTTACAGGTAGTGCATTCCATAATTGTCTTCCCGCCCTCTGTTTCCCCACTTAACTGCTACTTTGGCAGTGAATGGCACTTCTATAATCTATAATATGAAACCAATAAAAAACCTCAAAAAACACTCTTGCGCTTCGATTAAAAATGCTTTGGATATTTAATACATTGCCATTGTAAACTAGTTTTGAGTGTTCATAGAAGAAAAGAATTAAGTTCACGCTTGACATCACAAGAGTTGATGAAGAGATAAAGATAAAGAGACAAAAGTTGACGCGCCACTGCAAGCATTAGAAAAGCACTTAAAATTACCTGTCTCAACAGCTGGTCTAGTGAGCTTTGCTTCATGCTCGAGGGCTTTTGCTTTCACTGCTGTATATAAAAGAAACAACACACGAATTAAGCTTATACTGGCGCGTATTAAATTCAAATTCTGTGGTCACGACTGCTGTCAGTGTCTTCGCTTAAGCTTAAAGCACTTTTCTTAAATAATAACGTAAGAATTTGAAAATTGCTTCTTAATCAAGGACTTACCAAAAATCTTTAGGACAAGTGCCTTAAAGATATCAGCTTTTCCCTTGTCATTTCGTACCAACACATCCACATGTTTGCCTTCTTCTGCTTTTGCTCCAACGACGTCTTTTTCTGACACCGTACTCACGCTCTTCTCCTCTAACCACTCTACCACGACAAAGCCCATATTTTACGTGAAGTGAAGAATTCAAAATGTAAGAGTTGATGAATAAATGAAGATAAAGGTCGTGTCGTCTAATCGATTGTCTTCGATGCAGCGCAGCGTGAACATACAAAAAAGCGCGGGCTTATCCGCTTCTCAACGGTAAATGATAACTCATTGATTTTTCCAAACTAGCCAATCAGGTGCTGTTATATCAAGAGCACGTGGTCTTGTTGCGCTTGCGCACTTTATTGGATACCCACGTGGTGTAGTGTAAACAACCAAGTGGCGAAGTTTGGTCTCACAATATGTGCACAGAATACTTGTAGATTATGGAAAAAATTGAAGATTTTTATGAACAGATCGATGATAACGGCAACAAAAAATTCAAGTGTTTGATTTGTAATTGTATACTGTCAAGAAAGCAAAGAGTAGAGGGACACATCACCCAAATTCATTCTAAAGGTAAGCATTTGACGTTGGCGATGGGTAGTGTGTCGTTTTGCAATCATTTTACAAATTATCGGCTTATATAACTTTTTTATAAATATATTTCTTTAAAGGAACCGTACAACGAAAATATAAACGCTACCTGGACAATCCATTAGTTCCAATACCACGAAGAACTGTTTATAATCATAATTTTAAACGTTTTATTTGTGAAACGTCTTCGAATACGCCGTCGAGACCGCTGTTGGAGTTCCCCTCTGAGGAAATATCGGATGATTCCTTTCCGAATGAGACATTTGGATACGATTTTGTGGAAGACAGTGGCTTTGAAATTGAGCAGGAAATCCGGACGACTGACAGCGAAAGCGATAGCGAACTAGGAGACGATGGGCTCTCTGACATTTCTTTGTCCAGTGAAGACAGTGGCTGTGAGTCATCAAACTCAGAAGATGGCCGTGCTTTCCTTTGTCACAAGACATAGACTCACAAATGAAGCAGCGAAAGACATGATGGAATTAATCAAAGTCACATGTCCTGAGAGTGAGATCTTCAAAAACCTTACATACAGTCAAGTACAAGAGTTGTGCGGAAACTGTGAAATGAAAGAGTATGATATATGTGAAAAGTGTCTGGCTGTATTTCCAATGGATGATAAAGATATTTATGTTTGCACAACTGTTGGTTGTGCTGGGTAAGTCAATCAACATAATTATGGTCAAATCCCACTGTCCATTTCCTTTCATTTGTTCAATTCTCTTAACTTCAGTTTTTATTTCCATTGTGAGTTATAACAATCAATCAATATAATTTTTTCAGGCTTAGGTACAAAGGAAGTGCAGCAAACCAAAAGAAAAAGCTACGGAAATGTGGCTTTATGACAGTTAACATCATAAACCAGTTGAAGGAACTTTTGACACGTAAGACTGTCATTGAATTTATTTTTATTTGAAATAACTATTATATCTACAGCTTTGGAAAATAAAAATCCAATGGGTTTGAAAATGAAAAATCCCAATACTTTTAAAGGCCTGGCAAAACATTTTCACACATAATAACGATATGAGGGAATAATCAAGCCTACATGTATGCAGCAACAAACATGCCCATTTTCTTGGGCCAAACAAAGCCAATATTGCCTATCACACACACAAACAAAAGAAATATTTGATATTATTTGGTTGAATGTCTGATTGAGTTCAAATTGTACTTCTGAAACCAATATTTGATTGTGTTTGGTCATCAAACATTTCTTATTTGGTAAAGCATTAACACAAACTGCAGCAATGTGTGAAAAATAGTCAGATGTTTCTTAAATTATCTTATTTAGGGTCTTGTCAGAAATTAGCTACGGGAGGGGGGTTTGGTGAAGGGGGGAAGGGACATAGATTTTTGAGCTCCTGAAAAGGGATCAGGGTCATAAAAAATCTGGCCTTGAAAAAGGGAATACAATTGCTATTTTCGGCTAAAGCACAGGATAGGGTTAGGATACATCATTCCTGTCACTGGGTTAGGGTCACTTTTTTGTCACTATTAATTAATTATTATATGAGTATATGTTTTTTATTTAGTTTGTTTTTCTTAATTAATTGTTTTTTTCAAATCAGGGAATGGAATATGGGAAACCATCCAAAACCGAGCCAAGCTTCGTGGAAGAAAAACAATAACAGATATAATCGATGGCAAGTATTACAATAAGTTATGTGAGAATGGCCAATTTCTAAGCAATAGAAACAACATAAGCTTAATTTTTAACACCGATGGAGCACCCCTTTATTCATCTTCTAAAGTTTCACTCTGGCCTGTGTTCTTGGCTGTCAATGAGCTGCCTTCTCCAGATAGGTAAGAAGAATTGTTGAACATATGATACTTAACAATACATGCATTCCATGTTTTATGTCTTCCAGTTATTTTCTAAGTTCTTAACATTATAACATAAGGGTGGTAGTTAGGAAGTGTGTGGGGGGGAGGGGGGGGGGGGTGAAAATAGGAATCAGTGTAAACTCCTCTTCATTTTTGTCCTCATCTTCTATTCTTAACCTCTCTATTATCTACTTTTTCAAATACAAGTTAGTGTTTGAAGCCTTGTGGCTGTACTAGAACCTGTGTGATCACTTAACATTTTAGTACAATAATATTATTTTAAGTTGCTTTTTCAATCTTATTTTGATAGGTTCTCAAAAAAGAACATGCTGATGTGGGGTATTTGGCAGGGGAAAGCAAAGCCACCATTCAACTCCTATTTTGAACCATTTGCCCATCAAATGATGAAACTATATAATCATGGTAGGTTTCCATTATATGCCCAGCCATATGAAGCTATTATAGTCTGTTGTATGGATACAGAACAATTATATATACTTGTATTAAATGTCTTGTATAACAAGGCCTTAAAGAAAACTCCTTTATTTACCATAGGAATTCAGCTTACGGTGCCTTCAATTTCATCACCAATCATGGTCAAAGCTGCTGTTATTCTTGGTACTACAGACTTGCAAGCTAAAGCTTACTTGCTAAATATGACTCAGCATAATGGAGAGAGTGGCTGTCTTACATGTGAAGAAACTGGCTACGTTGCTAAGCAAGGAAAGGGACATGCAAGATGTTATCCATATAAATCATCAGTTGAAGCACCCCCAAAGAGAACTACTGAAACGTTTTTGACAGCTGCTGTAAAGGCACATCGACAGAAGTTGAGAGTAGGTATCTTCTGTTAAGTGTTAAACAGGGACACCATTAAGAATCATTAAGAAATGAAAGGTGATGGTAAATGTTCCATAAAACTTAAGTTTGTTGACAAAACTCATTCCCAAAGAAATTATATTGGACAAAGTTATTGTGCATCAACTCCTTCTCTTTCTTAGCTAGTAACATGTACGAGCTATTGCATTGATGGGTGATGATAGCATTTACATTAAGTTTGCAGGTATTGATGATGTCACAAGTTTGGCTTTAATGCCTTGGTTTGATATAGTTTTGGGCATGGTCCCTGACTATATGCATGGTTGTTTACTTGTTGTTAACCAGATCACCTAGATGTTCATTCATGTATCAGTCAAAACCAGTATGTAAGGAGATGTTTCTCCATGTATATGGCATCAGCTATTCACGATTTCGACGACTGAAAGATCACCATGAGATTCACGGAATACACCCAAGACAACACGGAAACACAAAAAGAACACCATGGAATGCGCTTCCATTTACTGCTGTGGAAGAGATAAAGGGTTTCATAACAAACTATGTTGAGGAAAACGCAATATCCCTGCCCGGCCGCATTCCAGGCTACAAAAACGAGGACATTCGACTGTTGCCATCCTGTGACTCTAAGACTAAAGTATGGAAAGCGTATTGTGATGTCTGCGATGCGTCAGGAAAGAAAAGTGTTTGTTACTCTACATTTTTAGAAATATGGGACAAATTTCACCCCAATGTAGTTGTCGCCAAGCCACGAACAGACTTGTGCATGACATGCCAGGATAACACTACCAAGCTTCAAAGAGCTGCTAATTTGTCTGAAAATGAAAAATCTGACCGTGTGAAATCTCAGCAAACACATCTGAACAATGCACTAGGAGAGAGGGACAATTACAGGGCAGCTTGTGATAACGCATCTAAAGTTCTTGAGAACAGAGACTTGAACACTAGCCGAGGTGGCAGACCCTGCTCATGGGAGGCAACCATGCACTACTCGTTTGATTATGCGCAACAAGTGCATATACCAAGCAACCCAATGCAACCCGGCCCCATCTTTTTCAAGACGCCTAGAAAAGTGGGAATATTTGGAGTGATGTGCGAGGCAATCCCCCAGCAAGTCAATTTCCTTATTGATGAAGCTTGTGCTACTGGAAAAGGTGCCAATTCTACAATAAGCTATCTGCACTTCTACCTTGAAAACCATGGACTTGGAGAGACTGACGTTCATCTCCACGCTGATAACTGCTCCGGACAAAACAAAAACAATTACTTTTTATGGTATTTAGCTTGGCGTATTTTAACTAACTTACATCGCAGTGTTTTATATTCTTTTCTTATTGCTGGACATACTAAGTTTGGTCCAGACCGTTGCTTCGGCATTCTTAAAAAGTCTTACAAATTAACTTATGTATCTTCGTTGTACGAGTTAGCTCAAATGGTCGATTGTTCTAGTGATTTAGGAGTCAATAAGACACAGTTAGTAGGTACTCACGATTCGCGTATTTTAGTGCCAGTTTATGACTGGGTGACATTCTTAGGGCCATATTTTCGTAAGTTACCAAATATAAAGAAGTATCATCACTTTAGATTTTCTCAGGATACGCCTGGCGAAGTTTTCTGCAAGGAGTTCATTAACTCAGAAGAGGTTAAGTTTGTTCTTGTAAAGAATAAGGATGTAATTCCAGACAAGGATGCTCGACCTGCATCAGTTAGCCCAGCAGGTTTAACGGACGAACGCAGGAATTATCTTTATAAAGAAATCCGTCAGTTTTGCAAGCCAGGGACTGAAGATCTAGTTGCACCACGTCCATAGCTAATGTTTTTGAAATACTGATTAATATTAGGTCATAATAATAATTATTAGTGTGCAATTTTAGCTTAACCCTATTTTCTATACTCATAAAAATCATTATTGATATTTCATAGACTTATAATTATTATCAATATATCTATTAATAAACTTGCTTGATTCATAATGTTGTCATTCACTGTCTAGCTGCTTTTTGTAACCGCGCCTGCATGCCAAAACACTGAACTTCAAGGTTAGCATCAAGTCTATTTTTATCGGCGGTGTAGTGATGCACAGAAATATAAATGTATTTTAGCCCGCTCTTAATATGGAAGGCTGCTTTTTGTTCTAAGTCCTACTCACAACTAATTTGAATTCGTCTGTACCAAATCTTAACAGTGCGGGAGGGGTATGTTAATATGCTTTTGTAAATTCATTTTGTAGTAAATAGTATTTACAATATCTAATATTTCTTTGTTGGTTGGTTTAGTCATATCGTTGATCTTGTTTCATCAACCATTAGCTTGGTAATAAAATTACTAATGGTTGATGAAACAAGATCAACGATATAGTATTTACAATGTCAATTCTATCGGATTATTAAAAACTGAAAATACCCTTCCCGGGTCAGGTCAGCAATCTTTTTTCCGCTAACCGTTAGCTTGCTGTTCGCTTTAGCAAGTTGCGAACGATTACAAAAGACTTCTTTGTTCTTTTGTACCATTAGCTTTACGCTCACCTTAGCGAGTTGCGAACGATTACAAGAGCCTTCTTTGCTCTTTTGTTCTTTTGTTCCATTAGCTTGCCGCTGGCACCTTAGCGAGCTGCGAACGATTACAAAAGACTTCTTTGTTCTTTTGTACCATTAGCTTTACGCTCACCTTAGCGAGTTGCGAACGATTACAAGAGCCTTCTTTGCTCTTTTGTTCCACAACATGCTTGCTTTTACGATCGATTACAACAGACTTCTTTGTTGTTTTATCCCAAAAAGCTTGCCACTCGCCTTCGCACTTTACGATCAATTACAGCATACTTCTTTGTTCTTTTGTTTTGTTTAAATCGAATTGCACAATAACTCTAACCACCTACCGCACAAAAAGCACGTATAAATGCAAATCATTACAACACGGCAGTACACACACGATTCTGTAACTCTTAGCAACGACATCGATCAATTTAAAACTATAAGCAAAATGTCCGTTAATGACACAGTAGAAGTAATCTGGAAAACTAACTGTCAGTGGCGTGACCATCCGCATTGGCCAAAACGCAAAGAGCTAAAACTGGCTGATGAAAATTGCGGTGATGGCAAGAGGTGGCCTAAATTAATGAAAGGCGATGCCGTTAAAGTCAAATTTGGTACCAGATGGTATGATGCAGAAGTGGTTCAGGAATGGGAGCAAAAAACATGGAAAGGTATTATGGAGTTTGAATAATATATATGACAGTCCCTGTATGTCCTGTATAATCAGTATATTTTCTTGATTAATTAGAAGATCGGCTAATGGGAGACTATAATTATTAGCTCTTGACTAGTATTCTCATCTATAATCTTTTCATACCAACAGGAAAATCACAAGCCAACCATCCTCCAGAATCAGAGCCTACGGTGCAAACCACCACAGAGTCAGACCCTACGCCGCAAACTACTACAGAATCAGAGTCTACGCCGCAAACTACTACAGAATCAGAGACTACGCCGCAAACCACCACAGAGTCAGAGACTACGCCGCAAACCAGCAGAGAGACCCCCCACCCATACGAACAGTACCTTGCCGGCCAGAAGGAAAGACAATCCTTATGGGACAAAAACCGCGCAAAACGATCTCTGGAGTTCGAAAAGATCGCCCTCCAAAAGCAGCTGGAAGCGAAAGACAGTGAATGCAAGAAATTGGCTGACGTGGTAAAAAATCTGAAACATGCAAACGAGCGTATGTGCAGGGTAAGCTCTTATCATTCTTGAAACTCATTGGGTGCGATGTTAGCGGTTCGATTTATCCCTGTGTTATTTTCGAGCTAGAGTGAAGTCAAAAAACCCGTGAAACAAAATCTAATAGTCAGTGTGTAATAGTCAGATGTATACAAAAGAAAACAATGGAAATTTGGTCTACTAGTGTTTATTAGTCTACTAATTATTTCACGGGTTTTTTGACTTCACTCTATTTATTTCACAGATATAATAAATGCACTCTAGTGTAAACAATCTTTTGAGGCACAAAGAAAATAAGACGTGTAAAAAGCAAGTTGATGCACAAGTATAGATATTATCTGAAGTACATCTCAATTTCGTGAATCGTCGATATCATGTAAAGAAAGTCCGGTCCTTATAACAATTAACATTGTCATGCTAAACTCGAGTTTCGAAGTCATTTCCCCCAACGGAAATCCGTTAGGTCGTTTAACGGTTTCATCATCAGTTCGCGGATAGCTCGCGGGACGCTCGCGGACAGCTCGCGGAGTCTTAAACGACCTTCAAACAGGTGGCTTGCGGCCTTCGCGGATTGCTAACGGAACGCTCGCGCTCGTTAAACGACTTTGACACTCGTTTAACGGAAAGTCGTTAGTGTACGTTTTCCTGTGAGAGGTCACATCTTCATTACACTATTTTGTAATAAAGATCAGATTTAAAACCATATGACTGTGAAATTTTGTCCTCTTTTCTCAATTTTTGGTGATTCCCAAAGATTCCCAAAAATTCTCATTGCATTAATTAGGAGAATATTCAGTGCAATATAAAATTCTCAAGAATTCCCAAATATTCTCATTGCTTTACTAAGAGCTATTTAGTGCATTTTAAAATTCTCAAGAATTCCTAAATATTCTCAAGCATCAAAGTATAATTCCTAGGAATTCCCAAAAATTCCTAACTTTGAAAATTCACACCTCAAGACTATGGTTTGTATATGTTGGAAAAGTTGGGAATTCTTAATAATTCTCAAGAATTCTTAGGAATTCCCAAAAAGTTGGGAATCTGTTTCGCAGGGGTAGCAACACATAGGGCTATGTTCAGCATCTGGTACATGCCTTAGCCACCAAGACTAATTCCAGCATGCAAAAACATAGATGCTCATAGCAACACAAAATGCTTTTTTCAGGGATACATGTTTTAGCCCACTAAGCCTTTTTTTTTTTCACTATGACATCATGACTTGTGGAAAAGATGGAATTAATCATTCTTATTGAAAAATAAACTTTGTAGAAATAATACATTATAATTGCATTTTGGAGCTCTTTCTGTACTTTTTTTAGTTTAAAGTTGATTTTATTTCATTTGCCTTGGTGTGTTTTCTATTTGTTTTGTAAGCTTTTTAAATTAGTGACCATGATCCTTTACATGAAAAATAGAAGATTGTTTTGGTATGATGTCATAGTGAAAAAGCATCATGCCTATTAGTCACAAAATGCAATGAATTGTCCATCTGTCCTATCTGCATAATGCACACAGTTCCTCAGTAACTTTTTCAATTAATTGCTCTAGATTGGGCCCAATGTACATGTACAAGCCTTTGGAAAGTCTGCTCCTGATATGCTAGTGCTAGAATTTCTCTGCTACGGCATTCTAATGCCAATGAGTGCAGCCTCTCAATTTCTCTAGCCTGTGCATGAGTAGTTGGGGTGTTCACTGGACGAAATCTGTCCTCATTAATCAGTACATCCTCATGAAATGCAAAGTCAGGATCAGTTTGTAAACTTCCTGCTGACTTGGCTCTTGACAATGCAACAAATAGTGCCCCAGGATTTTTTGCTTCAAAGGCATGGTTACCAGGATGTATTACAATATATCTATAAGGTTCACCTTTCACAACTGTCATTCCTTGGCATTTATGAATGGTAGTACCCCATGCCAATTTTAGTGGAGTCTGTGAACACTTGCACAACAGTAGGGTTATCTTCCATAAAGGCTGGTCCTTTATACCCACTGAAGCGTACCAACACAAAGTCAGGCTGTGGTGATGGGTCATCAGTCGGTCTTCTACCATTGAGGTAAACAACATCCACCACTGTGCCAACTGCTCCATTGTACAAACCCCATTCAGCCTTGAGATTTGCTACAAGCATAACTTTACTGTCACGACAAAGATAAACAAGCTGCAACAATCCTCCTGCCTTGTTGCTGTCAGCCTTTTGTGCATGTTTCCCATTATTCACTGCTTTGACCTTTGCTACTGCATGATTAGGAAGCCTGTTGCATTCAAGTAACTTAGTTTTGTTCCGTTCCCACTCCAGACGATGTGTTGGGAACACAAACAGGCCTTCATCATCCATCCTCTGGAGAATGAGTAAATAAAATTGTTCATATCTTTGCAACAAAAGCTCTCTGGCTCAAAAATTTTCAGGGATATATATATCTTATTAGACAGTTTTGTGTGGAGTATGGCTGGATATTTTACGAGTCACGCAGGCGAGCCAAAATACAAGTTGACGAGTAAAATATATTCGGCCATACTATACACAAATAGTGTCTAATAAGTTATTTATTATCCAGTCGGCCTTGGTTTTAGCCAAAGGGAGTATTTTCCAAAACCTTTTTATCGTCGCATGACGTTGCATTACTCAACGTGACTAGCAGGATGATTTTTGATTGGCTAATACGCAGAAACTGATTAAACAAGTTTTCTGACAGTTGTATAGTCACATTCTGTCATCTACGGCCGAATTTTCATCTAAATTCGTCTGTTTTCTGTTAAAATTCGTTGCCCATAAGGCAAACTACGTCTTTTGGAAAATTGGAACTACAAAGCTCTTGACTAAATGAAGTATGAAGGAAATTTGTGACCTCAGTTTGAGAGCCATTTTCAACAAAACAAGTGCCAGTTGAAAGTCTGAAGTCAAGTTGGAAACGAGTTCCAAAAGAGTCCATTCTGTAGCTTAATTTTGATAACTATACAAGTAACTTTGGACAGACCATGGCAAGTAGTTGGACTGAAATAAGGACTAGTTGAAGGAATTTACCATATTTCAGGTTGAACTTACAGCCATTTGAGTGCTGCTTTGTACGGGACCATCATCATTCCTCCATATCAGAGAGAAAAAGAACAAGTTTAGATTTGTGTTTCATACCCAAGGGGTTTTTCAAATACCAGTGGTCAAGAAAATAAAGGTATGTTCAGTTTAATTGATAAACGAGAGCTATTCTTCAGAGTTTTTGTGTTCATTGATTTGTGTTTTAAAGTTTGTAGCTCAAAAAAATGCATAGCTTCCAAAAACTGATAGGCGAATATGTGTTGCCAGCAATGAGTTTAGTTTAATCGACTTAACTTTATGAAATTATTTTATTCAAGAACTATTTTAGAGCTTACCAACTTCGATAATATTCAAGGAAAATCAAGACAAAACTTTCACGCTTTCACGCTCAAACCAGTATAGAGGAGTAAAACCAGTATAGAGGAGTAAAAATATCGCTGGATATTTTTACTCACTCCAGTCCTACTCACGCGATATTTTTACTCGTCTATGATGAGTTGGATAATAAGTAGTTTTACTCGCTCTTTACATGGATTTACTTTGATTTCACTTGAGGCTCTTATCTCTTTGAGGATACTGATATTTTGGTGACCCTCAGAGTGGTCCACAAACATGGACTTCCATACATTTCTTAATTACTATAGATTTAGCATTTTAAATAGTTGTATCTTTGCAATAAAAACTCATTTTAATTCAAAATTCTGCAGACATACATAGTTTTCCTTGCTCTTATAAATTAAAGCACTTTGATCTTACTCAGGGCTCTAAAAACATTTTGATGATGTAAGTGAAAAGGTAAGAATATGGTGGAAGTAGTTTTCATAAAAATACTAAAGGGTTATTAACCTCGTTTGCTCTGTCTGTATGGGAAAATATCAGACTGAGGTCTTGACAGTACGGACCAAGTGCAGTCAGAGGTCTATACAAAAAGACCAGGGTCTGATAAGTTTTCCCATACAGACAGAGCAAACGAGGTTAATAACTTATTTATTATATGGCTTTGAGAAGTCCCGCTAAAACAATTGCTAAATTAATGCAAACTTTTCTTTTCATCCGGGACAGCAGTCCTGATATGGCAAAATACAGACCATGCATTAGCCAATCAGAATTCAGGAAATTATCTAGCCACATAGTTTGGTATACTTAGAAATGCTATTCATAGTTAAATTAAGTGATATTTATCTACTTTATGATTGAGTTTATGTTCTATGTTGGCAGCCATGTTGGAGGATAATGATATGTCCTCCAAGTCTCCAAGATGGCACCGCCATAGATTCACACTATATTATTTGAAAACTTCATTCGCCAATAACTCGGTAAGGAATTCCTCTTGCACTCCAAAAATTGTCCCAGAGGTGTTGCTTTAATTGCTCTACAAGTTCATAAGCATCTTATTTTATTTAGCAAATTTAATAATATTTTAACATTTCAAAACATCAATATACCACGTGGTTGCAAACGAAGTAACTGGCTTCACTATAGCTCTAATTAATTCCCCTCTCCTTACATCATTAAACTCGGAATAAATATAAAAAGTATCAACACGTTTGTAAGTTAATGTAGATTTATGTTTTAAAGAAGGTTACTTACGATAATGTATCTGTTGATCACTCTTGTAAATGTTTGTTTCGACGACATCTCCAGAAAACAAGCGTTACAACTTCCGTAAATTTAATACTATGAAGATTACTACTACTGTAACTTTGAGTTTTCATTAAGCAATTCTTTGAAAATGCATATTTCTGAATGGTGAAGAATCATCCATGTGTATTTTTAATCGATCGTTCCGTTGTTTCTGCTGATTCTTCTTTGTTGTCGCCGCCATTTTGTACTGACAAATTCATGGTTGCCATAGAAACTGTCCGCCAATCATTTGATTTTCTCTACACTTTATATATTTTCTCGCAATAAAATCGCAATTAGTTTTGCATCGCGATTCGGAAGGGTTTTTACGAGAAAAAAGTGCAAAACTCATCCGTTTTCGCTGATTGAAAGCAAAATTATCCTTAAAAAAGCCTTCTCTAACTTAACCCGATCACGCCATCTATAAACGCGCTCTCAAAAGTTTTTACATTTCTGTCTTTTTACTTCAAAAACTCTTTTTCCCTTTATCTTTACTTTTGCAATAAATATTGCTTGTATAGGTAGGAAAATATTTTCTTTCTCAGTTAATAATTTAATGATCCTTAAATTTGGCTAAAAAACTTCAAATTTTGCATGGTCATTTTTAACAAAATATAACAAAGTGAATCGTGCCAGTACATCACAAAATTTTAGCAATATCAGCTTGGTCATTTTCGTTCTTATCTAAAATTTACTTACGATTTAAATCTCGCAAATAATGATTGTCCAAAACTCGAGGCGACCACTGCCAAGGGACGGGCGGTAGGTCGAGGTGAGTATAGAAGTCCCAACAATCATATGCCCGAACTGTTAGGAGACATCAATGTAAGTTTATCATATGTGGAGAATGTACCGTGTCTAGCATTGGCCGATACCGGGTCTCAGGTCTCTACAGTTAGTGAAGATTTCTACAATGAATACTTGATGTCTGATTGCCCTTTACAGCAGTTAGATACTGTCTTCAGAATTGAGGGGGCTGGGGGCAAGATGTGCCGTATCAAGGTTGCATTGTGGCTGACATTTCTTTTCCAGAGCAAAGCAGTGGGATTGTTGAAAGTATACCTACATTACTCCTAGTTGTTCCAAATACGCCGTTCAACAAGCAAGTGCCATTGGTTATTGGAACTAACCTAATCAAACACTGCAAACAGATATGCATAGATCAGCATGGCAAGTGTTTCCTCCAACAAGCAAAGCCTGACCTAGCCTGGAGACTGGCTTACCAGTACTTGTCGCAACAGGACAAAAAAGTTCAGAAAGCGTTAAAAAACAAAAAGGTAAGAGCAGATAAATGCCCTAAAGTTATTAAAGCCAATGAAACTGCAGTCATCTGGACAACCTTTAAGACTAAGAAAATCGGCAGGCCTTTTAGCACTTTGATAGAACCAGAGGACCCGGAGTCGCTTCCTCCATTAGAAGTTATTCCAACCCTAGTAGAAGTAAAGATGGATGGAAAGGAGAATAGCGTCCCTATCAAGGTTCATAATTTGTCACCAAGAGACGTAACGATTCCGCCTAATGTCGTTCTGGCATCCTTGCGACAAGTAAGCATAGTTGATGGGCCAGAGGAACTTAATGAGGAGATGAGGTTGGACTCGGATTCGCACTTTAACTTCCATGATCCGCCGATGGATGAGCATCAGACAAAGCAAGCACTACAGGTACAGAAGAAATGGGAGCACAGACTGTTCTCTAGAGATTCCAGTGACTTGGGTTGTACCTCAGCGGTAAAGCATAAAATTGAACTTATGGACAACACCCCATTTAAGCAAAGACACCGCCGCATCCTGCCAGCACAGTACCACGAGGTGCGTCGACATTTACAGGAGATGCTAGAATGTGATGTCATCCATGAGTCACACAGCCCCTGGTCGTCACCGGTGGTCCTGGTGCGAAAGAAAGACGGAACCCTCAGATTCTGCATAGATTATTGTAAACTCAATTCCAGGACTGTCAAGGACGCTTACTCAATACCCAGGATAGATGAAGCCTTGGAGGCTATGGGTGGATCTTCATGGTTCACTGTGCTCGACTTGAAAAGCGGCTATTGGCAGATTGAGGTGGAGGAAGAAGACAAGCCAAAGACTGCCTTTACGGTAGGCCCATTAGGGTTTTATGAATGCAATCGTATGGCTTTCGGCCTAACTAATGCCCCAGCGACGTTCCAGCATTTAATGGAGCATTGCATGTCAGATCTCAATTTCAAGAAATGTATTGTATACATCGATGATATCGTGGTTTATACCAAAACGTTTGAGGAGCATCTAGAACGACTGGGAAAGAAACATCAGAAGACAAAGACCCTCCCAAGACGTCAAACTCGAGGCGACCACTGCCAAGGGACGGGCGGTAGGTCGAGGTGAGTATAGAAGTCCCAACAATCATATGCCCGAACTGTTAGGAGACATCAATGTAAGTTTATCATATGTGGAGAATGTACCGTGTCTAGCATTGGCCGATACCGGGTCTCAGGTCTCTACAGTTAGTGAAGATTTCTACAATGAATACTTGATGTCTGATTGCCCTTTACAGCAGTTAGATACTGTCTTCAGAATTGAGGGGGCTGGGGGCAAGATGTGCCGTATCAAGGTTGCATTGTGGCTGACATTTCTTTTCCAGAGCAAAGCAGTGGGATTGTTGAAAGTATACCTACATTACTCCTAGTTGTTCCAAATACGCCGTTCAACAAGCAAGTGCCATTGGTTATTGGAACTAACCTAATCAAACACTGCAAACAGATATGCATAGATCAGCATGGCAAGTGTTTCCTCCAACAAGCAAAGCCTGACCTAGCCTGGAGACTGGCTTACCAGTACTTGTCGCAACAGGACAAAAAAGTTCAGAAAGCGTTAAAAAACAAAAAGGTAAGAGCAGATAAATGCCCTAAAGTTATTAAAGCCAATGAAACTGCAGTCATCTGGACAACCTTTAAGACTAAGAAAATCGGCAGGCCTTTTAGCACTTTGATAGAACCAGAGGACCCGGAGTCGCTTCCTCCATTAGAAGTTATTCCAACCCTAGTAGAAGTAAAGATGGATGGAAAGGAGAATAGCGTCCCTATCAAGGTTCATAATTTGTCACCAAGAGACGTAACGATTCCGCCTAATGTCGTTCTGGCATCCTTGCGACAAGTAAGCATAGTTGATGGGCCAGAGGAACTTAATGAGGAGATGAGGTTGGACTCGGATTCGCACTTTAACTTCCATGATCCGCCGATGGATGAGCATCAGACAAAGCAAGCACTACAGGTACAGAAGAAATGGGAGCACAGACTGTTCTCTAGAGATTCCAGTGACTTGGGTTGTACCTCAGCGGTAAAGCATAAAATTGAACTTATGGACAACACCCCATTTAAGCAAAGACACCGCCGCATCCTGCCAGCACAGTACCACGAGGTGCGTCGACATTTACAGGAGATGCTAGAATGTGATGTCATCCATGAGTCACACAGCCCCTGGTCGTCACCGGTGGTCCTGGTGCGAAAGAAAGACGGAACCCTCAGATTCTGCATAGATTATTGTAAACTCAATTCCAGGACTGTCAAGGACGCTTACTCAATACCCAGGATAGATGAAGCCTTGGAGGCTATGGGTGGATCTTCATGGTTCACTGTGCTCGACTTGAAAAGCGGCTATTGGCAGATTGAGGTGGAGGAAGAAGACAAGCCAAAGACTGCCTTTACGGTAGGCCCATTAGGGTTTTATGAATGCAATCGTATGGCTTTCGGCCTAACTAATGCCCCAGCGACGTTCCAGCATTTAATGGAGCATTGCATGTCAGATCTCAATTTCAAGAAATGTATTGTATACATCGATGATATCGTGGTTTATACCAAAACGTTTGAGGAGCATCTAGAACGACTGGAGGATGTATTCACCAGACTTGAACAGTATGGTTTAAAACTTAAATCTTCGAAATGTTCTTTCTTTCGTGACAGAGTTAAGTATTTGGGTCACGTGATCTCTGCAGCCGGAATAGAAACCGATCCAGACAAAATTGAGGCTGTCAAAAACTGGCCAATCCCAAAGAATCTGGCAGGTTTGAGAACATTTCTTGGCTTCGCAGGCTACTATAGGAAGTTCGTTCCGAACATTGCTCGACTGGTTAGACCATTAAACGATCTGGTAACACACATGCTCAAGTCGGGTAGGAAAAGTGAAAAAGAATGGGAATGGACGGAGGAGTGCCAGAGAGCTTTCGAACGTGTTGTAGAGATTTTGTCGTCACCTCTTGTTCTGGGATATCCTGATTTTAAGAAACCATTTGTACTAACACCGATGCAAGTAAGGATGGATTAGGTGCGACATTGAGCCAGATAGAAGATGGAAAGGAAAAAGTAATTGCCTTTGCCAGTAGAGCATTACGCAAAAGCGAGCAGAACTACTCCGCGCATAAGCTGGAATTCCTGTGTTTGAAATGGGCTATAACCGAAAAGTTTCATGATTACTTATATGGTAATACGTTCACAGTCCATACCGATAATAACCCGTTGACCTACGTAACGACATCCGCGAAACTTGACGCCACTGGGCACCGTTGGTTAGCGGCATTGGCAACATATAACTTTGACATTGTATACCGCTCAGGAAAAAAGAATATCGATGCGGATGCGCTATCAAGAAGACCACACGAAGACACCAGTATTATCTCCAAAGAAGCCATCAAGGCCATTTGTCAGTCTCTGTCCTTGGGCGTTGGAGTGCCATATGTTGAGAATTTCCTGGTTAATGTCGGGGACGCTATTGAAGATCCTAGCGTATGTCACCAGCCCCAGCTTTCAATACCCCCTTTAGATGAAGAGGATTTCCATCGAAAGATACAGCATGACAGAGTTCTTGGAAAGGTGAAAACGTACCTCGAGTTAGGAAGGAAACCATCACGGAAGGAAACCATCACGGAAGGAAACAAGAAATGAGGACAAATAGGTATTGAAAGTACTTAGGTCATGGGACCAACTTTACCTTGACGTGGAAGAACTGGCCCACAAGGCGAACAAGTAGTTCAGTTGTTGATACCGGAAAGCCTAAAGGAGGAAGCACTGACTGGAATCCATGACAAAGTGGGACATTTTTCTACTGAGCGCACTTTGGATTTGGCCAAAACAAGGTTTTATTGGCCGGGAATGGCTAGTGATATTGAAAACTGGGTTAAGACTTGTAAAGCCTGTGTTCTCTGCAAAAGTCCACAGCCACAAAGTGCAGCGCCTTTGGTTACCATCCAAACAACAGAACCTCTGGAACTCGTATGCATGGACTTTCTTAAGATAGACAAATGCAAGGGGAGCTATGAATATGTCCTGGTCATCACAGATCACTTCACCAGGTACGCGCAAGCAGTCCCTACCATAAGCCAGACAGCAAAGACCACGGCTAAAGCATTATTTAATACATTCATCGTGCATTATGGGTTCCCAGCCCGAATCCACAGTGATCAAGGAAGAAATTTTGAGTCGGATATTATTCGTGAGTTATGTAGAATCGCTAATATCTCCAAAACCAGAACCACACCTTATCACCCGATGGGGAATGGTATGACAGAACGATTTAATCACACACTCCTTCAAATGCTAGGAACCCTTGGTGAAGAGCAAAAATCCAAGTGGAAGGACTTCGTACCACCCCTTGTGCATGCATACAATGCTACCAGGCATAGCCGTTCTATCTTATGTTCGGGCGCCACCCTAGACTGGCTGTGGATGTGTACTTTGGCCATGATCCTAATGGATTTCAACCCAAAAAGCAACCTACCTTTATCGAGGATTTGAAGAACCGTCTAGACTACGCGTACAAGCTTGCCCAAGATAAAGCCAATGCTTCAGCAAAACGTCAGAAAAGGTCGTATGACCAGCGAAAACCAGCCTCAAGTGCACTAAACCCTGGAGATACAGTTCTAGTAAAAAACTTAACTCCACAGGGTAAACTTGACAACTATGTCATGAGGATATCCCAGTATATTGTGTTCAGCGCGAGGATGGAAAAGGACGCAAAAGAACATTACACAGAAACCTCCTGTTACCGTGTCCCCTTACTGGTTTCCATTTCCAAGAAGAACCGACCAAACTGACCAAACAGACGGAGAGACCTTCACATAGAAGTGAGACTCAACAGGAAGAACAAAACGATGAAAGATCTGAGGTAAGTGAGTCTGATGATGAAGACCATGAAGACTATCAGGGGAATAGACCCAGACGAAACAGAAGAAAACCTGCCTGGATGTCAGACTCAAAGTGGGAACTTGACACCAAACGTGCAAGAAATTTCAAAAGAAGATCCAAATGCCACTCGTGATGCTCCCCGGTGGAAAAGGCGAAAGGAAGGAGAGAGTTGAAAAAAGGGGGAAAAGTGTAGCGGGTTCCCTGTGGTCCCTCTCGGGGCATTGTGGGAGGGAGACTCGCGGTATTTAAGGAGATGGATCACGTGTGTTGGGGGTTGTTGCGTCTTGGGCAAGCGAGCGGAGACTTTGGTTGTGTGTCTATAGTACTAGAACAGACTCGCGGTACCGGGACATCTGGAATGCTCATACTAAGTGGAAATATTGTATAGAGCCAGTCCAAAAAAAGAGTATCAAGATATTAAATAAACCTTGACTTCTTGTTACACAAGTAACGCTTTCTCAGAGTTCATCACACTGTATGATACATACCTTGAGTACCTTTGCAAGACCAATGGAAAGTTATCTTGTTTCTGGATGTCATACATCGATATCATTGAAATATTGCTTAATTTGGTGAGGGCAACAAGAGAAGGACACTGGCAGCTACTGTCATCTGCTGTCAAGCAAATGATTCCTTGGTGCTTTGCATATAATAACCTAAACTATGCCCGATATTTGTCAGCCTATCTGTCTGAGATGTCTCACCTGAAAGAAACCCACCCAGACGTCTTGGAATATCTGCAATCAGGAGGATTTTCAGTCCAAATTGGCAACCGAAACCCTTTTGGTAGAATACCTACTGATCAAGCATGCGAGGAGACTGTTAATAAGGACACACAGACTGCAGGAGGCACCAAGGGCTTCAGCCTAAAAGCAGGAGCTGTCAGCAAGTATTATCTGGTTGCTGAATACCGTAGTATTTTTCTGAAGCAGCTGAAGGATATGTTACATCTAAATGAGTCCAATTCTGAGCACAATGATCTCCAGAGAGCCAGAATATCAAGAGATGAAGCTGATGTGCAGTCTCTGCTTGCTATGCTAGAAAGCCAGTGGATAAATCCATTCAACAATGAGCAGCAAGACTTAGTTTGTTTATCAACCGGCAGAGTTGCCACCCCAAAGATACAAGAAGATCTGCTAAATGCAAAAGCTGTCAGGGAAAAGGCCTATGAGACATTCCGTGTAGAACGACTGGAAATGAATCCTCCAAAGGTCCAGTTTCATGACTCACTGAAAAAGTCAAAGCTACAGACATTTTCTGAACTGAACAAGAAGATGAAGGTCAAGAGTAAAACAGCAACAGAGATCATCCTGAAAGCTGACAGAGCTCTATTTGCACAAATGATTATAATTGCAGAAAACAGGAAGCTGCAAATGAGAGAAGTGCTTTGTCATCCACTGGGCCCTCTTCCATGGTCGTTATCCACAGCCGATGGTTCATTACGCAAAATCACTAAGTCGACACTGGCAAAAGAGCTGAGTAATAACGTACCAGCTGCAAACATAATTCCCGAGCCATCTGCGTGCATCATCGATGGTATGGCACTAGTGCAAAAGCTAAAAGGCGACCACAAGAAGTGTTCAGATGTTGCTGATTGGCTACACGGTATGGTGCTACATGAAGGATCATCCTCTAATAGAATAGATGTTATCTTCGATGTGTATAGAGAGAATTCCATCAAGAATGCAGAAAGAGAGCAGAGAGGATCCGAATGTGGAAATGAGTTTAAAAAACTCATTAATAATTCATAAGGCAAACACAATGAAAATCGCCACCGTGACGAGTGTCTTTATATCTGATAAAGATTCGGCCTAATTTACATCAACTTCAACCTCGATTTTCTCCAAGATAAATGAAGATATTTTTGATTTTCTTTTAGAGAACAACTCAAATATGTGTTGGAGTTTTTTAAGCCGTATAAAGAACTCGAGACACAAAGTTCAACAGTGGAGAATGTTCCTCCTAAACCCAAAGAATAAGAAAGCTTTACCAACGTTCATCGCCAAGGAATGGAAGCAGGATTTATACAGAAGCAAGCTGAAGGACAAGGTGCTTTTTGTAGCCTGCGAGGAAGAATGCCACCAAATTTCATCAGAGAGTGCCAATGCTGTCCAAACTCTCAAATCTACTCAGGAAGAAGCTGACACAAGAATCATTCTTCGCCTCCTCCATGCAGCAACATCTGGGTATGAAACCTTGATTGTGGCATCAGAAGACACAGATGTCTTTATACTTTGTCTTTCATTCAAGCACTTAATTCCATCGTCAGTATTTTTCAAGTGTGGAACGCAGACACGAATAAAGTATGTTAGTATTTCGAGTGTAGCCCAAGCTGTTGGTCACGATGTTTGCCTAAGTCTCCTTGGTGTGCATGCCTACACAGGTTGCGACACAGTAAGTGCTTTTGCTGGACGGGGGAAGATTTCAGCACTTCGAATTATTAGAGAACAAGAATCTTTCCAAGAAGTGTTTAAAGTCTTAGGAATGGAATGGGAGCTCTCAGATGACCTTTTCAAGAAACTCCAGGAGTTCACTTGCCGTCTGTACTGTTCCCATCCTGGAACAAGTGACATCAATGAACTCAGATACAGGTTGTTCTGTGCAAAGAAGGGCAACATTGAATCTGTCCAACTACCTCCTTGTGCTGATTGCTTGTTTAAGCATGCATGTCGCGCCAACTACCAAGCAGCAATCTGGAAGCGTAGTCTTGAATGATGCCCAGAGATCCCGAGTCCTACCAGATTTGGCTGGTGTCTGTAAGAGAATAAGCTAGCAATTGATTGGATGAGTGGCCAGCCTGCACCTACTGCCATATTAGAGTTGTTGTCTTGCTCATGTACATGATCATGCAAACTTCCAAACTGCAGCTGTCTTTTGAATGGTTTAAAGTGTACTGATATGTGCAAGTTATCAGACTGTGGAAATCGACATGAAGATACAATTGAAGAGGTTCTCACGGATGACAGTGATCAGGAAGAAGACGGAACTGAAGACTAAATACATATAAGGTCAGAACAACATATTCATGAACATATTCATATTACAAACATTTATATCACTGGCAGCACCAACTTTCTTAACTTCAGTTTGCTAATAGTATTTAGCAATATATATTTAACTATATCTCAAGCTAAACATTTTTGTATTCTTTCCCATGGAAACTAAAATCAACCACACTTGTCTATACGTATTGATTGTAGGCTTTTATAACATTACTACAATGCCAGTATATTGCAGGTTTTTAAAATGAAAACAGTTCTAAGTAAAATCTAAAGGCAATATTTGATCAACCAATATTAGACAATTATCTACCATCTTTGTGCAAAATTCATATTGGCGTGCAAGTGAGGGACATCATTTGAATGTGTTGTAACACCCATACATAAAACCATCTATTCGTTTGTCATCGTCATTACACACCAAAATAGATAATAACTCTGTACAAAATATCACTAAAACAGCAAACTTAGACTTTTGTTCGCAATTACTTGTCAATTGACCTGTCATCAAGAGAGCTTGTCGATGAAGAATATATCGGTCTAAACTATCGAAACCTTTGTAAAAAGATTATTCAACAAGAGCCAAAGTTCAATGGGATCAAATTGCCTTGACTTCCCACCATTTGTGTGGGAAACGTAACAAGATTTTGGTTGCCCTTTACTTCAGCTGTCATCGGGCAAGATTATGAGGTGTTACAATCCCCCTGTATCAACAAACGCGCTTCTTGGCTCCAAAACACATTTTTGTGTTTTTCTCGGAAGTGAATTTACGTTCAATTAGCCGTGTATTTTGAGTTCCCGGTCAAAGGAATTTTAATGGATTCATCTGAAATTTGGCAGAGGTCGTCTTCGAGAGTTGTTCTTTAAAAGTGTCTCCGATTTTCGATTTTTTGCTCCATTCCAAAGTTATCGTCTGTTTTGTATCGGATAGAGCTATTTTGGCGGTGTTGTAACTTTAGGAACGTATAACAGAACAACGGGGCAACTAATCAAAAATCACACACTTTTGACAAGTGATATCTCATGATCTCAGAAAGATAGTAAACATTGATTTCGGATCAATATTGGTTGATCGGGAACTCCGCGAAGACACCTCGGTGAAAATTTGAATAATTCGCTTTAACATAAAAGGAAAAAATTATTTTACAATTATAATAATAGAAATAGTTTCTACATTTATTCAGCTTTCTAAAAATGTATACTTTAATGGGGTTTAGACTAAAAGTTTTGGCGCAATATAGAGTTGAACGCACACCGGTCGCTAGGGGTACCCTGATACCTTAAAGCAATGTAGCATAAGTAACTTTGATTTAGACACATAAATATAATATATTTTCATGTTGTCGTGTCAATATTCTTCGATAACTTCGATGAATCATACCGCACACTTGTCAAACATACATGGTCTTTACGTTAACGTTGTTTTGCTTTCCATATCAAGCTCTAGAAATTTTACTGAACTACTTGAACAGCTTTTAAAAGTTCACAAATTCATTTGAAGTAAAAAGACCTACCAAAATCGGCTATAATTTAGCTCTGCAAACACAACATAAACACGTCACAGCATGAAATGCTGTATTTACACTTCTTTACGTAAGTCCTAAAGGTGCGTAAAGATTGATGGATATTTACCGTTATATTTACGGAGGAGCGTAAAGGTGCGAAAAGATCGTAAAGAAACGTAAAGGTACAGTAAAGGAACGTAAAAATATTGTTGTTATAAAGTTGCCTTAAACAGGTCATAAAGATCCGTAAATATTCCGTCGTAAAGCTCACCGTAAAGGTGGGAAAAGACCGTAAAAACACGTAAAGAAACGTAAAGGCACGTAAAAATATAGGTATTGTAAAGTTGCCTTAAACAAGTCATAAAGATCCGTAAATACTCCGTCGTAAAGTTTGCCGTAAAGGTTCGAGAAGACCGTAAAGACATGTAAAGAAAAGCAAAACTATGTAAAATTCTTGGTATGTACACTGCAAAAATTTTATTTTTAGAATGGGTTAGTTTAATTCTTTCTTTGAGTAAAAGTCGGCTATCACCCAATACTGATTGAGTAAAAACTTACTATCTACCCAATTTTTTTCTTTGAGTAAAATAAGTCAGCTTTTACTCAATATATTGAGTACAGTCTACTCAAAAACTGGTCAGGAATACGTTATCTTCGACTATGATTGCTACAGTAGTCAGGAAATCGTCACGATCAACACGTATTTTTAACAGATACGTTTATTCTGGGCTTTATGCTTTTGCTAAAGGATTGCTAATATTGTTTACGGTTCTACTTGTTAGGATCCACTCTATTAACTTTGTTAGGATCGACTGTTATAGTCTTCTGTGGTTGAAAAAGCATTACATTAGAGTTTAAATATCAAAGCTGCCTTTAGGTCACTTTAGGGCCGCTAAATTTTACAGATGATTATGTCGATTACTTCAAGAACTCAATAACAAATCTGGAACGAATCAATTTTAATTAATTATAACACGATCACCGGAAGTATTTACCAAAGCTGACCAATCATGACGCACCATTTGATATTTGAACTCTTGCCGCTCAATTACAAATTCGTTGATGTTCGTTATGGTTGTTGAACACGCGTGAATTCTATGAAGTTTGTCTCGATAAATATGCCCTCTATTGCCTCAAAGATCTTCAGCTTGTTGCTCGATTCAATGAAAGATACAAAGAAAAACTTTTACTTAAAAATATTGGCCGAGAAGAAACTGATAGAACAGCTTAAAAGCTAACATTGTGACTGGGATTTAAGCTTATGTTATGATGCTTGGCGCCATACATTTAACCGATCTCCAATCGATTCTAAAGCTAAAATAACTTTTTGGTAAGTAGCATTTGTTGAAATTTATATTTTAAAAGTAAGCTATAGTGTTATGACGCGTTGTCAGTCCGTTTCTATGGAAGATTTGACTCGCGCGAGATCGAAATGAGCGAAATGAGCAGCTGATTCATATGAGTCGAGAGCGCGTTTATCTTCGTGGTGAATTAGCATCAAAAGAAGTGGATATAATTAAAAGTTTCTTATGTGATTGTTTCGATTCTAGGATGCTAAAGACCATTCGAAGGTCTTTGACCGTCTGCGAAGCTTACGGTTTCCCTCTCCAGTTTACAAGCAAGTAAATGACCTAATGTCGCGCTACGATACCTTAATTCTAGTATAATGGACTGATGAGACTAGATCATGCTGTATTGGATACGTTGAAACAGAGTATTTTATGTATATTTTGATATTCAAATATTTTAAATATATTTAGAGATTTTGAAATGTAATTTCACTAAGAAGGTTACTGTTTTTTGAATAAAATATATTTACTCTTTAAATCGTTTTATATCTATGATATGAACAAGCTTCTCAAAATGTAGGATTTGGAGGTCATTACATTTGCTTTAGAGCGCTAACACTAAAACCATGAAACAACCTAGCAAATAGTAGCAAAGTTCTTTGTTCTCCATAGTTTAATTAGAAGTGCGCGTAAATGTAGCTTTGGGGATTTTTACGATTAAAAATGTACGCGTGAAAGTCGGTTTTCGTATCTTTACGATGACTACTGTACGCATAAATAGTGATTTTGCGCATCTTTTCCATCACGAATATACCCGTAAATACTGGTTTTTCGCATCTTTTCCATCACGAATATACCCGTAAATACTGGTTTTGCGCATCTTTTCCATCACGAATATACCCGTAAAGATTGCTTTTGCGCATCTTTACGATGGCGATTGTACGCGTAAATACTGGTTTTGCGCATCTTTTCCATCACGAATATACCCGTAAAGATTGCTTTTGCGCATCTTTTCCATCACGAATATACCCGTAAAGATTGCTTTTGCGCATCTTTACGATGGCGATTGTACGCGTAAATACTGGTTTTGCGCATCTTTTCCATCACGAATATACCCGTAAAGATTGCTTTTGCGCATCTTTACGATGACGATTATATGCGTTAAGGTGAGATTTACGGATCTTTTGAGCTCCGTAAATATACCGGTAAATTATGTCTGTACCGGCACCTTTACAATCACCGTGATAGTACCGTAAATACAATCTTTACGCACTTGTAAATAATGCCGTAAAGAGGCGTAAACTATTTCTTTACGGAACCTTTGTGGATTCTTTACGGACACGTAAATACAGCTTTTCATGCTGTGCATGCACCGTGTTTACTAAAGAAATGTATTAGCGATTCCGATGTAAACACCCATTTCAAACCACGTGACGCGTTAGCCGATTAGGTCTATTAGCTGGAAAACATCGAACATTCACGCGAAATCGCTAAAATACCCTTGTCTATCAAGCCAAATATTTCAAGTACCGTGATCCCCTATTTTTTTGTTAGTTATGAGATAAGTAACTCAAAACCTACAAAATAACAAATTTTAAGCGATTTCTATCGGTAGGATCTATTACAGAGGAATCACCTCATAGTAAAATGCTTGTACGAGCCTTATTTTCATTTCGACACATTGCATGGCATGGCATGTCTGCAAATCATTGAGGTTTAAATTTTGAAAATCCGACAAAATTGAGCCGAGTTATGGTAAGTTAAAGTGATCCAGATTTCTATAAATTTTCCCGCGTTTGCCCCAATTCAAAATGGCGGACGAAAGCGTGAAGTGGCTTACCGAGTCTGGTGTTGGTGATATTGAAATATACGTTTTGAGCTTTGAGTTAGAATATACATTACTTGCTTGGTAAAATAACCAAGAATACTATGCCAAATATTCTTCAGAACACTAGTGAATAAAGATGAGAACAAGAATATTATCGTTTTTTTCGGGCGAGCGAAGAATTTAGGTCAAGACAGTTCTTATTAGTTCAACTTTTATCATTCGTCGTTAGTTCTCTTGGAGTTCTCATACAATTTAACTTACTTTGGTTTCCTTCCTTTCTCCATGTCTCTCCTAGTTCTTTGGTCCCTCCAACTCCGTTCAAGTCGTTTGCCAACTGCGCTTAGAAAGGTTCTTGGCACATGGCCTTATATATGTGATTTCAAAGAAAGGTTGAAATTCTTGTGAGAACTATTTGACAGTTTTCGAGACCTGGCTAGGGACCTAGTAGCTTTGTAGCCAAGCTTGTAAAAGACAAGAAACAAAATGGCGGACAAGTTTCATCGCCATTGGAAGACTATGGATGTTTTTATTCATCTTTTTCTCTGAAATTCAATTTTTTAACATTTTTTCTTGAGGAAAATATGTTCTACATTGATTCGAGTTTTATTTCAAGTAAAAATATTGACAAATAAGGAGAGCCATCAGGAGATAGCAAAGTAGAAGAAGGAACAAGGAGAACAACACACAGATAAGTACACTTGTTTTTTAAAATTGTTTTTTTTACAAGGGAGACCTTCGTAAAAATCTTCTGAGCATCTCAATTCCTTATATGGCTACTGTATAACATTTTGGCGCGCTTTTAAAAGAGAGTGGGAAAGTTTGTTGTCTCAGAGAGGCGTTTGTTCAATGGTGTAATGGCCGCCATAACACCTTCAGACTTTCAGTCATTTTTTCATTCAGCCTCCAGTTGAGAAATTTAAAACGTGTTCTCTTGATTCAAATATTAGTAGTACTGTGCCTGTAGAATGTTTTATTGAACTCCAGCGTTCTACAAGTCGTGAATATTTTAGTTGAAAACTCGCACCGATCAACTTCAAAGACAAGTTGCCTCGATAGAGGAAAACAAAAATCTCAGAAAGGCGCTTGATTCCCAACTAAGACCGTTTCAAAATTCAAAAAAATCTATCCATGAGCTAGAGAAAGCCAGAAAAACGCATAAAAAAAACGAGGTGAAGGAATGGCTTGCCATAGAATTCAAAAAGCTCCCAAATGGCTGGGTAGCGAAAGAGGTTTGGATGCAATATAAACGTTTTCTCTATTTAGCTATATACGAACAATCGTTTATTAATATTCAACACTTAAAAATGAAAAGTATTGACAAATTGTTTTTTTTTTCTTCTTCTTTGCTAGCTAAAGATTCAAATTGAGGAAGAATGTCTAGTGTTTAACTTTTCTGATGGGATGGAGGAGGATGTTTGTGACTTAAGGATGGTGCCCCCTAATGGCAGCGCGCACTGTTTCTGCGCATGACGTTTACAAAACACAGGAAGCCCGACCTGAGTTATTGAGAACCAAAATTAGAAAAGAGCAAGTAAAGAGCAAAGTGCAAGGTAAATGAAAGTTTTTCATATCAGTCAATGAACTAACAACTCATTTCAACTTGAGCGTTTTCTAATAGCTCTTCCAGCAAAGCGCGTTAGATTTTTGGGAGAAATCACATCTACTTACGAAGTTTGTACCGAAGTACTAAATTTACCAGCAAAAGTTGGCCAGAAATAAATTATATAAGTGATTTTCGGATTATTTGCTGCATCTAAAACTTTTACTGGAAGAATAACAACGAGATTCGTGGTGCTTTTAAAAACCAAACACCCTCTGACCGAACACTGCCGCTCTTTCTTCGTGTTCCCGGCGTACAATTTTACCTTTTACATGCACTGGAGATCGATTCAGATTTGATTTTACCTTTTGCGCATTGGAGATCGATTTAAAGTCCCATCAAGGTTTCCTGGTATGACAGACCGTTTCACTTTACCTTTATGAAAAGGCCTGAAAAATCTTGACACACGAGAAGAACAGCCAAGTTGCATGGACTCCTAATTTTTAGCTTCACCAAAAAGAGAGAAGAAAAAGCTAAAAAATCAACATGATTATGCAAGAGCTAAGTTAAAATGAAAGTTAAAAAATAGTATGATTTTCACAGATTTCTTCATGAAATTGAAAAATATGGCTGTTTGGAAAGTTTTTTTTTCTCACCTGTAAGTCCTGTACCGTTTGCACTTTTCGATTCATTTTGAACACAAACTTAGTAACTTAAGTAGACGCGTTTTTTCCTAAAACTCTTAACTTATTTTGTTGAAGGAGCTTCCAGAAGTCTTGCAAGATCAGAACTATTTGCTATTTCATTGACTGATGTGAAAAACTTTCATTAGACTTGCTCTTTTCTTGCAAAACAAAATAGTTTTTGTGGGGACATGTTGACATTTTTTCTCGTGACTGACTGTACAAATTTCAATTTTTACCGGGGGAGGGCTAGGGCAAAATTGTCATTTGCAAAATTTTGGCACAGAAACTTGAGATATGAACCCCGATAACTTTTCAAAATGCATGGGGACCCCCACTTTTTCTTCTCGATCGTCGAAAACGTTATAAAAATATTGAATTTAATTTGTAAATGGTAATTTTGAAAATAAAAATGGTTTCTGTTAGGTATTTCGGCAATAATTTGTTACCTTCTCAAAATCACATTTCTATTGCTTGAGGAAAAATCCATTAAAAACACTAAATTATCTACATGACAAATAAAATGTTTTATATTTTCTAAAAAGCTCATATATCGATGATTATTTTTAGCCTGCCGTATGTACACTAACTCGAAGCAGTAAAAAATAATAAACTTTTTTAATGTGCAAATTGACGCTTACGTCATCAGGTATTTAGCGTTAATTATCTCGCTTAGATGCGTGGGTACCCCCAACTTTTTTTCCAGTTTTGTAATAGTCCATTGGGTGGTTGAAATAACTGACAGGATTTAGAAGAAATAAAAATGGTTTGCCATTAGGGGGCACCATCCTTAAGTGACATGATTGATCCTCTGGAAAAGATCCAGAAAGCCCTGAAGGTAAGGTGGTAAAAGTTAAACTAATTCAATCAATTCATTTGGAATTTGATAAAATTCTCTGAATATCTCTTTACAGGCAAAAGATGATGGAGGCATATCAGATGCTGCATATCATGAGCTAAAGCAACTTACTGGTGTTGACCTGCACCAATTAATCAAATAGAAGCAGAAAGAAAAAAAACAAAATGATACCATTCCCATAACAGATTTTTATAACAATGTAAGTAATGTAAAGTATTGTTATTGAAAGTAATTTTATGAATTACATGTAATGCATGACATCTAGACGTGTAGCTAGATCTTCAGCTAATTAAAACCTTGTATAGATGTACATACAACTCTAACCTTGGCCAACTTTTACAAAAGCTGTCTATTTTTTGTACAATGGCAGCTTTTTTAGCAAACCATTAGCCACTAAAGCTGAAAAAATTAATTACTATTATTAATAACTGTGTTAAATTTCTTAATTTCAGGATTTGAGTATTATGGGATGCTACAGAAGCATCAGTGAAACATCATTGTATTTATTGGAAGACATTTAAAACAACCTATACCAGTAGTAAAGTCGTACCATTGCATTTTTCTGGGGATGGACGGCGAACCACAAAAAAATTGTCAGTACTATGACCACCTTCTGCTTGCCAACAGAAGAAAACCACAGCCCTGACAAAGAATGCTATATATCAATTTATGATGGTTAGTAATTTCAAAGCTATATAGAAGTACAGGTTTAATACCTAATGGTTCATTTGTGACATTTATCAAGTGAAACTTAGGGTAAAATTTCAGATTCGGTCCATAAAGAGGAACATTTGGTAGATACATACTGTACATATGTAAACTTCACCAAGGAGGTTCAAATTTATACATTTACATGCTTGACAATTTTAAATTTTACCAGGCATATGCATGTATATTTATTTATTGAACTTTAGGTGGAGAGGCTCAAGACTCCATGGCAGAGTGCCTAGGCTGTGTTTAAAGAAATGAAGCTCTTGAGCAGTGAAGGACTGCTGTACAATAGGGAGACATATAGAATTAAGTGGTAATTTTAAAATAATGTATTGCAAAACTACATGTATCATTGAAGGTCAGGTAGATCTTTGCAGGTTGGGGCATTCATGATAATAACAAAAAAACCTGTTTCTGAAGGTGATGCTTTAGTCTGAAAGCTCACAAAAACAATCGAAAATCCGGTTAACGAACTAATAATAATAATAATAATAATAATAATAATAATAATAATAATAATAATAATAATAATAATAATAATAAGGAATTTCTATAAATAGACAACCTGAGTGGAGATTGTATTCACACTACGGGTGTAAGATACTGCTTAGCCTCGACCCCAAGACCTGGGGCTTAGAGACTAAGCACACTCTGCAGAATGAGGGTGGTCCCTATGACCGCAGACGTCTACATACCACCCAGCACGTCTGGAATACCCAGATCTTTCAGGTACCCCTCAAGATTACTAGACACGACCCCTAGACAACCAACAACCAACGGAACCACCTTTGTTGACACCCGGTGCAACTTTCGTATCTCCTTTGCAAGAGGAGAATATTTAGCAATTTTCTCCTCTTCCTTCACCACCACATTACGATCCCAAGGCACCGAGAAATCAACAAAGGTCCACTTACGAGCCGCTCGATTCAACACAGTAACATCTGGACGATTATGTTCCATCTTCTGTGTTGTCTCGACGCTCCTGTCCCACCAAATCTCTACTTCTCCATCATCCGAAATCCTAACCTCATCTGGAACCTCCTTATACCAAACATCAGCACATTTCACTCCATACTTCCGACACAGCTCCCAATACACCCTCAACCCCATCCGGTCATGTCTCTTCTTATATTGCTTCTGGGCCAAAACACTACAACCACTCGCCAAATGGCCAACAGACTCCACCTCCTTCCCACAAACCCTACACTTTGGATCCACATTCTCTTTCTGAATGGTTGCCCGGAAAAACCTTGTCCTCAGAGCTTGCTCCTGTGCTGCAAAAACAAACCCCTCAGTGCCCTTACCCAAATATCCTGCCCTTAACCACTGCCAAGACCGCTCATCAGCAACCTCGCTCACATCCCTCATGAATTTTCCATGCAACCTCTTCTCTAGGAAATTTTCTTTCCTCTCCTTCTGCACCCTCGTCTTATACTCCTTCTTTGTCTCACCAACCTGCAACGACTCACCAACCACCTTTAGCATCCACTCATCACTCTCTTTAACATACCCAAACAAACCCAGCTCTTCTGCCCTCACACAGTCAACAATACTGATCAGCCCCCTACCACCATGCTTCCTTTTCATGTACAACCTCGGAACACTCCCCTTCTTGTGAAAGACCCCAAACATTGTCAACCTCTTTCTCGTTTTTACATCCATCTCCTTCAACTCCCGATCACTCCAGTCCAAAATCCCAGCACTATACCTTACCACACTGACAGCCCAAGCATTGATCGCCTTGATCAAATTACCACCATACAACTTCGACTTTGCCACAAGCTTCACCCTTCTCAAGTACTCATCTCTTACTTTCTTCTTCATTTCCTTCTGCATGATATCTGCTCCTTCTATCACACCCAAGTACTTATACCCATTCTCGTCCATCTCACTCATTACCTGACCATCAGGCAAAACAATCCCTTCACAACGTTCTTTAGTTCCCTGCTTTAATACCAACACTGCACGCTTGTCCAAACCAAACTCCATCCCAATATCCCTCGAATATACCTGAACCACCTCAATCAACCTCTCCAACTCCTCCTCCGATCTACTATACAACTTCAAGTCATCCATGAACAGCAGATGATTCATCACCCGATGGTCCTTTCCAAACTTGTACCCGATGGTCTCCCTTCTCAACAACATGGTGAGGGGGATCATAGCGAGAACAAACAGCAGAGGGGACAGTGAATCCCCCTGGAATATTCCACGCTTAATCCCCACTTCTCCCAACACTTCCCCATTCGATGTCAACACAGTCCTCCAATCCTTCATACTACCACACAACAGTCCCATCACATTATCAGCCACCTTCACCATCTCCAACATCTCCACAAGCCAGGAATGTGGCACCATGTCATATGCCTTCCTGTAATCAATCCACCCCATCGCTAAACATCTCTTCCTAACCCGCGCTTCCCTCAAAACAGCCTTGTCAATTAATAATAATAATAATAATAATAATAATAATAATAATAATAATAATAATAATAATAATAATAATAATAATAATAATAATAATAATAATAATTTTGGTAGGTGTATGCAGAACACCATCCAACTATGTATGCATAGTCAATTGCAACAACTTACACCTGTCGTAGAAAATGACAAGTTTAAGATATTATGGGACTTTACCATCCAAACAGATCATATAATTACTGCAAGAAGACCTGACATTGTTGTAATAGATAAACAAGGGAAAAAGTGCCAAATAATAGATATTGCAATCCCTGTTGATGGAAGAATTGACAAAAAAGAGGAAGAGAAGATCGAAAAATACCAGGAGTTAGCAAGGGAAATTGGGAAGCTCTGGAACTTGAAAGTAAAGGTCATTCCGATTGTAGTAGGTGCTCTAGGTAGTGTCACTGAAAGACTGACTGAATATCTCAGTGAAATGGGTGTAACAACACGAGTAGAACTGATCCAAAAATCGGCTCTATTGGGATCCGCAAGGATTCTTCGAAAGGTTCTTGAAGTCTAAGGAACTTGTTGAACCCGGCTTCAAGAAAAATTCCGGTTATTTTCAATCAAACCGTGCGTATCCAAAATAATAATAATAATAATAATAATAATAATAATAATAATAATAATAAGAACCAACTGGATAAAGAAACACATCGACAGAATGAATGTCCCTGAGGAGTGTAGGATGTGTGGTCACAGAGAAGAGTCAATTACTCATCTTGTTGCTGAGTGTCAGAAGCTGGCTCAGACAGAATACAAACGACGACATGATAATGTTGCAAGGATCATACATCTAGATATCTGTAAACAGTACAATCTGGTTGAAGATGTCAAGTGGTACAACCATAAGCCAGAAAGGGTGCTAGAAAATGAACACGTAAAGGTTCTCTGGGATGTAAACATACAGACTGATCATGTCATTGAGAGCCGGAGACCTGACATAATCTTGCTAGACAAGGAGCTGAGAAAGTGTTTCATTGTGGACATTGCTTGTCCAGGCGATAGTAGGGTTGGCCAAAAAGAAATTGAGAAAATTCAAAAGTATGATGAGTTACGTAGGGAACTAAAGAAGCTTTGGAAATTGAGAGAAGTAAGGGTGATACCAATTGTGGTTGGAGCCTTGGGAGTTGTTTCAAGGGATTTGAAGAAATGGCTGAAAGAATTGAACGTCTGTAGTGGCATAGAGTTGTTGCAGAAAGCATGTTTGCTTGGTACTGCAAGGTTGATAAGGAAGGTTTTTGAGACCTAAGGCTGCTGGGTGCAGCTTGCTCTCAGAGACATATCACCGGTATTCCACCAAACCGAGATAACACGAAATAATAATAATAATAATAATAATAATAATAATAATAATAATAATAATAATAATAATAATAATAATAATAATAATAATAATAATAATAATAAGGACTTTCTATAAATAGACAAGCTATAGCTTCAAAATTATTACTTATTTACTGTGTAACGCTGTTTTAAAAACGTTTTCACTTTAGAGCTAAATGAATTAGGGTTTGATATAACTTTAATATTATTAGGTAATGTATTGAAAAGTTCTGATGAAATGTCTGGAAACTTCCCTTTTCTCCAGGTCTGACCAAATTCAAAGTGGCACTTGAACGCAAAGTTCGAGATGACTTGTAAACTTCAATTGAAACATGATTCGGCCAATACTTTGAGTAGATAGCTTTATGCGTAACTTTCAATAGGGTGAAGTCTCTGCGTTCGCGCATTGGAAGCCAACCAAGCTTCAATTGTTTCAATGGAGTTTACATACTTTCCAGTTACGAAGCTAGCTGATGAGAATTGAATTTTCTGTAGCCTTTTTAAAAGATAGTCAGGTAAAGGAACTAAACTGTAAGTTAATTATTATCATTAACACTGGATGTTATTGCTGCGAGTGAAGCGAGCAGCAACACTAATCTTGCAGTGGGACTCCTGTGTGTCATGTGCGGGATGTTTTATAGAGCATGTAGACATGTATGTGTGTAATGTAGACATGTGGAGTGAACGATAATTTGTGACGTCATCAAAATATGCATGGAATGATCGCTGACCACGCGATTTCACGATCAAGTTGGAGTCTTTGTTTTCTAGCTTAGTTGTCATTGTTATTCAGATTTATCATACCCCGGGAATACACTGTGAATCCTGCTTTGTATTTGTGGAAGTATTCAGCAAGGCCATGAACTGTTTAGTGATATTTCTCAGGAAAGACAATGTTCTTTTATGAGTTTTTCATCGCCATTGTGTGCTCAATCGAAGCAAGATAAGAAGATGATATAAAGTTGCATTTCAATGTTCTCCAAGTGCTTCAAAGAGGTAAAATCTCTTTAGAAAGCCACATAATATGGCTAAAATTTCTGGTGAATCAAAATTTTTCTTTCCTTACGAAGATTACTCTCAGTAGCTATAGTTCAGTGAAATCCACATCTATTTATGCATTCTCTATACATTACAAGGCCAATTATATGTCAGATATTTATCAAGCACTCTTTTAGCTGCCAGGGAGCAATTGATATCCTTTTCTAAACAAACTTTGATCAGTTAGTTTTATAATCATTGCTAACACTGTTTGTGATTGTTTGAGAAAGTAATATATTTGAATAAAATGTACTTGTACATTTCTAAAACTTGTGTTGTATCAAGCACTTGTTAGCCCGTTTGTAAACATTTTTAGATCGCTCGTAATAAGTTTTCTTAAAGCCTCGTACAATATACAGTACTAATCAGCTCGCAGCACTTCACTTTCTGTTAGAAATGGCTAGTATAATATTTGGTATATATTACGTGCACTCTGGTTGGTCAAACAACCATGTGTGATTACAGTACACACTCATGGATGGAGTCACTGTATCTTATCTGATTGGCTGGAATGTTTTGATAAATATTATATAAAACAGATAGATTCCATTTTTCTGTGCCTGTGTACTCTAATCGATGCACAGAAGGCGTCAAAATGTGGTGAGAACAACCATAACGAGCCTCATGCCCTTAGCAACCGCAAAATCTCCGACAGATCGGTAAAGATTCTTTACCCATCTGTTGGGGGTCTAGCTGATCAGAAGCAACAACTCATTTATAGCTAATTTAACATGTTTTTGTTACAATTTTGCATGAAATAGTATTTATGTTTTCACTCGGGTGACTGATCAATCTAGAGAAATCTGAACATGCTGCTTTGACTGAGCTTGTTTACAGGGGCCAGATAAAACTACCAAACATTTCAGTATGGACTAATTTGGCTATGGACTCATGCCCATAGCCGGTTTAATAAATTCATAATCATTTAATTTTATAAACTTACAATTCTCAATAAATTATTCTTGGCCCCAGTAAAGGTGGGGGCTATATAACGCTAACCATACAAACAATCAATACTATAATTTCTGGTAAAGTGGAAGGTCAAGGGGAGGAGGAGGGCAATACTTGTTGTTGCCTCAAGGACGAGCAGTGACGAATGGACGCCAAAGCAAGTTGTCACGTGTATTGTCATACCAACAGAAGACGCTAAATCCACGTGACCCTCTACATTACAATATAAGTTGCATAACATGCAAATTAGCCCTTTACACAGGAATCCCAACCAAAAACCCCCTCATGACACATAAAAACTCTATTTGCAAGCAAATATTCCATTTATGTTTTCATTCGGGTGACTGATCAATCTAGAGAAATCTGAACATGCTGCTTTGACTGAGCTTGTTTACAGGGGCCAGATAAAACTACCAAACATTTCAGTATGGACTAATTTGGCTATGGACTCATGCCCATAGCCGGTTTAATAAATTCATAATCATTTAATTTTATAAACTTACAATTCTCAATAAATTATTCTTGGCCCCAGTAAAGGTGGGGGCTATATAACGCCAAAGCATGACAATTGATTCATTAATTGTTATGCACACCCCACCCAAGGGAAAAGCAGCATGCTCAAAACAGAAACTAAGAGAGCCCTCTAAGGCAATATTAACTTGCTAGGAAGGTGCTCAGAATCAGCTGCCCTTGCTAATCTGACTCAGAGGAACCTTCACTACATTTAAGATTAAGATGATTAATAATTGTGTAGGTTGTATCTGCTGCCCTTGCTAATCAGACACAAGCTCACAGCTTAAACATAACCATGGAACATTGTCCTAATTGCTGCCCTTGCTAATCAATCAGAACCATGAACCAAGAGGTGTTCATAAAGACAGACACTGCTGCCCCTGCTAATCAGGTCTGTCATCATGAAGGAGTTACCATGAAAACACCCCCTGCCTGTTTCCAAAGTATCATTTAATTAGATAAGGATTGAATACGAATATATTTCAAGAATGCATTTGATTTCCATCGCCCCATGGATCTGATCTGAGCATCGGACATCCCTCTATCAGCTGCATATGATGCCGCCCCAATGCGAAAGCTATGCCCTTTGTACTTAGTAGGGTCAAGATCACAAAACTTAAGGACTGTTGAAAGCTTCTCTGTAAACACTGACCTGGACACTGGGCTACCATCTGGCATTCGAAACAGTGCACCTGAACTGTATCCCCGGAGTTGTAAGTAATGCAGAACATGCTCAACAGGACAAAATATATCTTGACGCGAGATGATCAAGGAAAAAGGCCGCTGGTTATAACTGTGCTTAAAATTATGAAAAATGACCTTAATTGCCTCCACTTCATTGTTGTTATTCAAAAGCTTGGTCACTTGGTGCAATTGAAAAGTATGGCCTGAAGAGGATGCTGTTATTTCACCAACTCTTGAAAATGTGAAAAATGCAAATAAGCACATTGCTTGAAATTGGCATGTGTTGTATTGAGAGTCAACAATCTGCGTTGAAGCTCTGAGAATTTTATGCAAAATAGGTAAAGTAATTGGTAACCTACTGTCAAGCCGAGATCCAATTTTTCCATAACCTTTTAGCATTTGCAAAATAAAAAAGACTTTAGTTGGGTCCGAAAACCCAGCCAATTTATGGCTATACCCTATTGCTGATACATATGTTTGAACAGTTGATGGTGCATATTTTCGATGGTACAGATGGGCAATAAAAAGTGCTACAGTAGAAGGAGAAAGGGGGATTGCTGCCGGAGTACCTGGCAAAACGTCAGTGACAAATTGATAAAAAAGCTTCCACGCCCTCTTGTATGTGGGAACAGACGATGGTTGTAAGCTCGATTGCACCAGATGAGAAACTACAGCTGCCAATTCTGTGGCTGCAGCTGAGAGGGGATGACTGTAGGTGACCGATCCATGGAGGGAGGAGCCAGTTGTAGAAATTTCTGAATCTGTAAGCGAGACAAAGAGTCGGCTAGATGGTTTTTGACACCTGGCACATGCTTAGCTTTGAACAAAATATTATGCTTCAAACAAATTAAGACTAGCTTTCGCACAAAAAACATAAGTTGTGGATCTTTACAAGACTGTTTGTTGATCACATGCACCAGAGCCTCATTGTCAGTGAAAAACAAGATACAGTGATTCTTCATTTCGTGACCCCATAACAACACACTAAGGACAATGGGGTAAAATTCCAGAGTTGCAATATTGTAAGAGGTCCAGGCCTCTGGCCAGGGCCCATAGCACCATTTCTTGCCAAAAATTGCCCCGAAACCCATTGCCCCTGAAGCATCTGTGTAAAGGTTTAAAAAGTTAGAATTATACCACTGGTCTTCTAGAAAAAAGGACTTGCAATTAAAGTCTGCTAGGAAGTCTCTCCAGACTTTCAAATCCTCTTTGACCTGAGGTTTAAGTCGTATGTAATGAAATTGTGATTGGACTCCAATTGTAAGGTCTAGAAGTCGGCGTAAGAATGCCCTGCCTGGAACAATTACAGAACATGCAAAATTCAAAAGACCTGCCAAAGATTGGATTTCTTTCAAGGTCACCTTTCTCCTTCGTAGAAAATCACATATCAACTGTTTGCATTTCAATATTTTATCCGTGGGCAGGCGGGCTTCTAACCTAATGGAGTCCAACTCAATTCCTGCAAAGGACAAGGTTGTCGCAGGGCCACAAGTTTTTTCTGGTGCTATGGGAAATCCCAGATAGGTACAGAGATCAACAAATAATGAAAGTTGGTTTTGACAGGCCTCAAAAGATTGAGCAACAACAAAAAAGTCATCTAATAAGTGAATAACGTGATTAATTTTCAATTTGTCACGAGCGATCCATTCCAATGCTGTGCTGAAAAGCTCAAAAGTCCGACATGAACTTGAGCAGCCCATGGGCATGCATTTGTCAAAGTAATACTGATCCTTCCATTTGATTCCCAGGACCCTATAATCATCAGGATGAATAGGAATGATACGAAAAGCATTCTTAATGTCTGTTTTACTCAAAAAACAGCCTTGGCCCACAGACCTAATCAATCTTATCGCATCTGAGATGGTGGCATAATGAACACTGGAAAATTCCTCAGGAATACTGTCATTGACTGAGGACCCCCTTGGATATGACAAATGATGTATTAACCGAAATTCACCTGGGGTCTTCTTAGGAATGACACCTAATGGTGAAACTCTGAAGGGTGAAAAGGGGGGCTGTGAATAAGGGCCAGAAATGCGGCCTGCTTGAACTTCCTTTTGTAACTTAATGTCCACCACTTCTGGATTTTGTAAAGCAGACATTAAATTGCCTGACTCACAAGAACTTATTCCACCATCCTGATGAATTGGGAAACCAAATGTAAAACCAGCAACAAGTTCAGTTACAATGGAATGGTCATAGCCTGACAAAAAGAAACTCAATCTGTCTACTTGGAGAGGTGTTGGAAGATTATTTGGAATTTGAGGTGGTGGACAAGGGCTTGGCAGCCTGATTGGATGGTCGAGAGGCTTTACTTTGGCCACGAAAATTGCAATTTTTGGCTGCATGAGAGCCTTCACATTTAAAACAACGATGCTTATATGAGCAACCACTGCAGTCTACACCCTTACTGAACCTAAAGCAATACCCATTAGGAGGCTTGTCAGGTCTGAATTTGTTCAGTGAAGCCTGCAAGGGGAACTTTGCGGGTGCCAGCTGCTGTGATCTTATCCATAATTCCCAATGAGTAGTGCCCCATGGGAAAAGTTCAGGCTGAGATTGCCTCATAAATCTAAAATTCTCATCATAGAATCTCCAATTATTTCCTCTGGCTGCCAAATCCTGTACCACCTCCCCATACTTCATGAGGGCAGGGGACTCAGCTGGATATTTACGACAATAAACACCCACGAAAACATGGAAACAATTAATCCAAGATTCAATTGACATATTTTTCTTTGATTTGGAGACAGGCTCGAGACATAAAGATGGTGCTTTGTTGCCCTCCTGGTTCTGGAATGTCAGCTGGAATTTATCTTCCAGCACCGGATTGCTTAATAGCAAGCTGATATCAAAATACTCATTGTTCCAAATTTTACCTTTGATCTTCTCAGACACCCGGGAGTCAATTGCTAAGCTAGGTGAAGTGAAAATGGCACTTGGTACTGCATGGGTAACCACCTCTGAACCAACTTGGGTAATACCTGCTACAGCTGATTGGGCACTGGCCAAGGCATTGGTAACTACCGTATCCACAGGACTTGATGGTAGGGAAGCTGCTGATGTGGATGCCTGTGACTGCACCAGTGGAGCCTCAACTAATGATATTGCACTAGACATCGATTGAGAAGGCTGGTTGTGAGGCATTGGTGTGGAAGATGGAGTGGAACCAGACGCCAGACGTTGTGAAACCACATCTGCTACTTGCTGTACAAGTGTGTCCAGCACATTCTGAGGAAGCTGCACTAACTGTTGTGAGTTGGATGGTACTATTGATGCATTGACCTCCGCCATTCTAGAACCACGTCGGGATCTTTTTGTTGCAGTGAGTGGGATATGCTGGGCAGGAGCAGTTTTTCTCGATGAGCGTCGAAGACCAGACATTGCTGAGCTGTAGTTTTGAAATCTAGGAAAATAAAAAACAAATAGGCAGACTCATGTTGCCCCACCACAAAATAAATGAAACCATATCAGTTTCTACAAACACTAAATGGCAAGGACAACCTGTCAACAATAAAGTTGACGCTAAAAGTCTCCTTGTGCAGTGCCAAATAAACACATATAACAAGAGGATAGCCCTCCTAAAGTGGCACACACCACAACAAAGGCCTGGAATAACTCCTTGACCTGCATGAAAATCCAAACAAGAGGTAGCCCTCTACATTGGAATAAATTCAACAAAAGCCTGGAATAGCTCCCAGACGTTGAATTAACATGAGGTAGCCCTCCTACAGAATAATTTCAACACAAAGGCCTGGAATAACTCCTTGACCTTGCATTAAAATCCAAACAAGAGGTAGCCCTCTTGAGCTCACATTAAGAATAAATTCAACAAAAAACTGGAATAGCTCCCAGACCTGGAATTAACACGAGGTAGCCCTCATACGAAGAATAACCTCAACAAAAAGGCCTGGAATAACTCTCTGACTGATCTTAAAATAACAAGGGGATAGCTCGAGTTCTAGTAATACCAAAATAAAAAGGCCCGGAATAACTCCTTGACCTATAAAAATAGGGGACAGCCCCAAAGCTAGGTTGGATTAACCCTTAGATCCCGAAATAGACCCGTAAGTCTCCCTACCAAGAACATAAAACAAAACAATCCGCCAAAAGCTCGTATTCCAATCACAAAATAAGTCACATTAAAGACAATGCTTTCAAAATGGCGCCACGATAACTGCGATACAGTTGGTACTGACCGGCAGAGTTCAAGTGAACGCCATCGGGCAAATAAAAATCTTTTGCTGGGTGATTGAAGATTCTATGGTGCCAACAAAAAACCTTAGGGACAGACTCCAACACTACTTCTACAAAGTTATTCAAAATTTTGGCGCTCCGATGAAAAAGTAACGCGTCGGTATGCGAGAGGCCACGTGGGATTACACAACACCAACCGACCACGCGGACAGAAAACTTTTCTAATAATAAACGCACTAGATCGTCAACAGCTGAACCTACTACTTCAGGTGAAAGCTGAGCAAGATCGTTAGTTCCGATCTCTAAAAGAACGATATCAGGAGCGTAAGACCGAACAATTCCCAAATCAAAAGAGCGAAGCTTGTTTACATTCCTACCACCCACGCCGGCGAGCCTAACAGTAACCGACCCCTGAAGGCCAAAAGAACCTTCCAAACGTGAGTCACAACCCTGAACGATATCCCGAGCCAGACGCTTAACAAATGAATGACCGAGGACAAGGACCTTAGGAACCCTACATGCCATGATTGAACCCAAACAATAACCCTTTTAATTGAGCGAAGCGTGTCCTAAAGTTACAGGGATTTAATACCCAATTACCTTATTAAAGCGATCACTACTTACACGCTATTCAAAGTGTCAGAAAAAGAAGGGTAATGAAGTAAGAAACAAGAATAATAGCTCGCACTTACCAAAAAAAGATGTAGGTCGACAATACTTGTTGTTGCCTCAAGGACGAGCAGTGACGAATGGACGCCAAAGCAAGTTGTCACGTGTATTGTCATACCAACAGAAGACGCTAAATCCACGTGACCCTCTACATTACAATATAAGTTGCATAACATGCAAATTAGCCCTTTACACAGGAATCCCAACCAAAAACCCCCTCATGACACATAAAAACTCTATTTGCAAGCAAATATTCCATTTTGGACTAGTTAGAAACTTGCTGACCCGAAATAAGAATATTATTCGTGTGTTTTGAGCAACTAAAGCTTTTTCAGCAGAACAGCAGGACCTCTTGTTTAACAAACATGTCATACTTGTCAATTGACACCATCTTTTGCCAAAAACCAGGCTTTCATTCAGAAAAGATTACAACAACAAAGCTAAATCGCAAACTCAAAAAAAATAAAACTTTCTTTAACTCTCGTCCAAGTCGTTCAGATAGACTTAAGTAGAAGACTGCTGAATTACAACAACCGGCCACCGTAAGCGAAGATCTCAGCAGTACTATAGAAGTACATCAATCCGAAGTCAGCGCAAATTTAGATCTTATATTATAATTCCAGTTCTGTACAAAGACTGAGGACTTTTATGCTAATAAAGCTATTTTGATTACTGAAACGAGCTTCAAGTACTGCTTTCTAACATATTATAGTCTTTTTCACCCAGCAATTCGAATAGCTGGATGGACCAGCTAGGCATAAAGAAAATATTTCTTTGCACCCGAAGCACTCAGGCAGTGCACTTTCAAATAGCCAGGACTTCATGCTGGATGGACCAGCTAGGCACAAAGAGAATTTCTTTGCACCCGAAGCACTCAGGCAATGCACCTACCAATTCAAATAGCCAGGGCTTCATGCTGGATGGACCAGCAGCTAGGCATAAAGAAAATATTTCTTTACACCCGAAGCACTCAGGCACTGTACCTACCAATTCAAATAGCCAGGACTTCATGCTGGATGAACCAGCTAGGCACAAAGAGAATTTCTTTGCACCCGAAGCACTCAGGCAATGCACCTACATTCAAATAGCCAGGACTTCATGCTGGATGGACCAGCTAGGCATAAAGAGAATTTCTTTACACCCGAAGCACTCAGGCAATGCACTTACTTCAAATAGCCAGGACTTCATGCTGGATGAACCAGCTAGGCATAAAGAAAATATTTCTTTACACCCGAAGCACTCAGGCACTGTACCTACCAATTCAAATAGCCAGGACTTCATGCTGGATGAACCAGCTAGGCACAAAGAGAATTTCTTTGCACCCGAAGCACTCAGGCAATGCACCTACCAATTCAAATAGCCAGGACTTCATGCTGGATGGACCAGCTAGGCATAAAGAAAATATTTATTTACACCCGAAGCACTCAGGCAATGCACTTACTTCAAATAGCCAGGACTTCATGCTGGATGGACCAGCTAGGCATAAAGAAAATATTTCTTTACACCCGAAGCACTCAGGCACTGTACCTACCAATTCAAATAGCCAGGACTTCATGCTGGATGAACCAGCTAGGCACAAAGAGAATTTCTTTGCACCCGAAGCACTCAGGCAATGCACCTACCAATTCAAATAGCCAGGACTTCATGCTGGATGGACCAGCTAGGCATAAAGAAAATATTTCTTTACACCCGAAGCACTCAGGCAATGCACTTACTTCAAATAGCCAGGACTTCATGCTGGATGGACCAGCTAGGCATAAAGAAAATATTTCTTTGCACCCGAAGCACTCAGGCACTGTACCTACCAATTCAAATAGCCAGGACTTCATGCTGGATGAACCAGCTAGGCACAAAGAGAATTTCTTTGCACCCGAAGCACTCAGGCAATGCAACTACCAATTCAAATACTCAGGACTTCATGACCAAACGGCAATACAACTGTTACCTCCTTGTCGCGCGTCGATCGAGCACATCTCAATTTGTACGCCATTGTCGTCTCGCGAGAATTGATGTGGATATTTCGAAATAATTAATTGCAGAACATAGAAACTTTTTACCACATAAAGTACTATTCAACATGTACCAAAACGTTTGAGGGTTCTTTTGCTCAACCACTCTATTCATAGTTAGGGACCGATCTAAAACACGAACACTGCTCAAACATGACCGAAGATGAATGGACTTATATTTCAATTCTCTTCCCAATGAGCTTAAGTCAAAATTATCAATATATAGCTTTAAAGCTATATCTCCTTAACACATCAAAACCTTAAATAAATATTAGTAACTGATTAAATATTAAAAAAGAACTTACAGTCTTTCAACAGACCCTGAAATTATTTATTATTATCCTGAAATTATTAATTACTATAATTAAATTTATCGTATCTAATATTTCTGGCATCTCTTTTCTTTTCTCTGTTCCTTAAAACTTTATATCTATATCCAATAATATTTTCATATAAATTTGAGACGGTACAAAGTAATAAGCCTGTGGCTTCTTTTGCACCGCCTCACCTTTAGAGATAAACATTGCCTTGCATGCTTCGAATTCATATCATTTATACCTTTGCCAATAAACGTAGGATATGTATGTGTGTATATGTATGCTTGTATGTATATACATATATATATATATATATATATATATATCTTTATATATAAACACAATCAAATTATATTACTATGGCAACATGTAAAATATCATTGAAATTTGTAATATATGTAGAAATGTAGAAATGTATATATGTAGACATGTAAAATGAATGTAAATTATTTGTATATTTATAAAAAAGGTAATGTTTTCTCTATTGGATAAAAATTTAAATAAAGTGTGATGATGATGATGAATTTTGCGCCAAAATCCTGACGTAGCTCCCAAAAATAACACGGAAAACGTAACTGCGTATGTATGCTGTTGAAAGAATAATCCCTCGGCAATGTCAGAACGTAACCGCAATTAATCAGATTATGACGTTGCTCCGTAGCAACCAGTACTGTTTTAAAAATCAAGTCGGCTGCGGCTCGTTATGGTCATGCCACTGGACTTCGTCTCGTGGCATACTAATTTTGTTCTCACCACATTCTGTGCCTCTAGTAGAGTATACACACAAGGAAAAATGGAATCTATCTGTTAAGTACAATGTACATTATATGTATTGTAATATTAATATACTATGTTATTGGAATGTTTCTAGGATAGTGTGTGCCGACTGGAAATTTATGGCTTTGCTGGTGGGCACCAACCCCCCATGTTCAAATCACTTTTGCCTGTGGTGTAAATGTAGCAAAAAGGAGATTAGAGATTTTTCAAGTGAGTACACTCAGTTTATCCTAAACATGTATTTGTTTTCAGTTTGTTGATATTTTATTTTATTTGAACAGTTCTTGACTGGCCAATCTCTCGCACACAGGAAGAATGCAGTACTCTTGTTGGAAAAGATCCAAAAAAGAATTTTGGCGTGAAAAGCAAGCCATTAGTACAGGTAGTGCATATTTGAAAACCATATGGTTGATCTGCACTTTATAAATAAATTATTTAGAGGTTAACACACTCAGCGAGTGAATTATCGGGATTTCAAGAATTTGCTAACAATGAACGAGAAATTTTAAATACTGCATGAGGCGTTAGCCAGGTAATATTATTATGACGTGACGTGTTGTTACGTCATAACAACGCATCACATGGTACAAACTGACCAATCAGAAAATCAGAATTTGTACAGTGTATGAAAATTGTTTATTATTATTATTAATTACAGGTCGAATTTACTAACCTAATCCCAGATACACTGCTCCTCAAACTGAGAATACGAGCTAGGAAAGCTTTTTAACCAGGTAGAGCAAATCACTAAATGTACAAAATGGATGTACATGTACTTGTAACTGCACTTGTGTGTAAATGTTGAGGGGATATTGAATTTACATGATTTCGTTGATATTAGCATTCCTTCCAGGTCATGTATAGTGCCAGTACACATATTCAAAGTATATAATACAATAATGAGCAGGTTTTGTATGACTGTGAAAAAGACACTACATAGTTACTGCTGTCAGCAGGAATTGAAATGTTTTTCTATAACAATCACAGCACTGACACCATCACAGCACAGCAAGGCCTGTTATTATTTAATATCCATGGATCTATATATTTGAGAATGTACATTATGATAAAATTGATTATTCTTTGAACAGGACTCCGATTTGCATTCAATGAAGTGCAGGATGATTCTGGAAAATCACTAACAAAATGGACAACCTTTGACGGTAAGTACCACTTGACAATGTTCTTGAAGCCCTAAGATTGCAGCAGTTTAAGGTATTTTGCAATTACATGTGTGATATAGGTGATGACCTAGGAATGATTGTGAAGAAGCTAGACCTCAGGTCCTTTCTTTCAAACATGGCAAATTACAAGACCAAATCATCTGTAGACTGTTTGTCAAAGACCCAATTAGTAGCTGCGCTACAAAAGTATGGCCAAGACACTGGTGGTCTGAACGATGTCTTAAGGATAAGGTTAAAGGACTTCTTAAAGCAAAATAATGTACATTTCCAGGTAAGTGATTACATGTATATTATTTCCTTGAATCTTATTAATTTCTGATACTGTGAAAGGTAAAGGCGTAAGCTTTGGAGATGGACAAGCTGTTTCCCACTACTGATTGTTTCTATGGAAAACAGACCATCTTCAGCCAACAATTACTTTGGTGCTATTTATAGAAACTTACATGTACCTTAAAAAATTATACTCAAATTTAGCTAAATGACACTGAATAAATCTTAGTGAGTTAAGTGACATTACCAACACCTCTAAAGATTCATAATGATATAGTACTTCCCTTTGGAATACCTATAAAACATTTTTCCTTAGCGATGTCGTTTTGAAAGCTAAATTTGATTTCAGAATTTTTCATAGAAATAGCACTTCGAGGAAATTTTAAGATGCTTTTGTTTTGAAAGCTGAAGTATAGTATGTAAAAACATGATAGTTACTGTGATTAACAAATATTTTTATTCTATCAGCTTTTCCTTTGAAGGCAGCAACATCACAATAATACTGACCTCAATTTTAACTATGATTTTTGTTAAAAGATATCCTGTGTTCAAAGCTGTTAGATGGTCATGCTAGATGTGGAATCCCTAGTTGCCCTTTGGCATGACTTTGAAAGTCAAAGACTAGCTGATGCATTAACAGCTAAAGAAGACCAACCAGAATATCTTGTCCCTAGTACATTTAAATCAAAGGCACTTGCATGGGCTAAAACCTTCAGAATGGTAACTTTTGATGAGGTAATTAGTTATGCATTCAGAGTTTTAAAGGGCTGGAGCCATTTGTACCAAATCTGAATAGCGCTTATATCTACTGGATAAATCCTTATCCAGCAGATAAAATCTATACAAATTTTATACATTGGATAACTTTTATCCGGCGGATAACTTTATCCAGGCTTTGTACAACCAGCACCTGTTGACTAGCCTAATGTATTTCCCTTACACCAGGGTTCCCAGGGGTCAGGGAAAAGTCAGGGAAAAACACAGTCAGGGAAAAGTCAGTGAAAAGTCAGGGAATTCTTTATTTGGTCAGGGAAATTGAGATTTTCACTTCAAGTCAGGGAAAAGTCAGGGAATTTTGTATAAGTAACTAAAAAATATTTCTTGTAGATGCTATTTTAAGTAAAGAAAAAACTTTCAAAGAGAAAAAATTATTTGAAGCATTTAACAGACTGGTCATGTTATTTACACCAACCGGTTTTCTATTTTTTGTCTTCTGTGGCGTATTTTGATAAAAATGGCCTGGATACAACTTAAAGGCAGCCATATTGGAAGTAACTTACGAACTGTTGTGTTTGTCTTGTGCAAAATAGTCAGGAAAAACTGAGTTTTAGTCAGGGAAAAGTCAGTGAAAAGTCAGGGAATTTAAGATTTCAGAATGGCTGGGAACCCTGTACACTTCAAAGAGGTATTATATCATTCTGTTACCCATGTTTTGGTCTCAATGCTCCCATACAAAGACCCTGAGTACTAGACTTTAAAAACATTTTCTGGGATTCAAAATCAATCTCATTTCATCTCATTGTTAAGAGCATAGAAATCCTTTGTGAGTACTTAGCCACACAGTTTTTTTTAATTTTACTGTCTTTCATTAGTTATTATTGTTCTACTTATAGTTTTGTTTCTTTTTGTTTTCTGTAGGATGTTATACCCTATATACATGGTAAGTTTAGTAACCTAACAATGTACAGTTATCAAAATGTGATAATCTAAATGGTTTAGAGTGATTTTCATGAACCTGTGAAACAAAGTGTAGTTCTTATTAGCCTTCCATTATCTAATAATTTGGGTGCTGCATTAGTCCTAAATACACTGAAGTGTGTTTACATGTATAAAAGTCACTAGTAAAGATAACTGCAGTGTAACATACACTTAACACACATGGTTTTTACAACTCAACTGCCAACTCAATTTTGCATCTAGCACCCATTTATAAGAAAAGATACCAGTCACTGCTAATGAACAGTATTTTATTGAGTTTATATATTTGACTATGCTTATGCTTTTATTACTAAGTCTTGAAGTGAATAGAAGTCTTAACCCTAGGTATGATTTTTAGTTTTAGTGTACCATGTTCCACAATTCCTAGAAAAGTTCCATTGTATCTACAACATGAACTGCCAGACAGTTGAAAAGAAAAACTATATCCAAAACAGAGCCTTCCATAGAGGAAGTCAGAAAAGTGGCAAAAACTCGAATTATACTGTTCAGGTATTTACCCTTGCCATAAATGACCAGGGGTGGACCCAGAATTTTAGAAGGGGGTGTCCAAATGAAAAGGTCTCCAAAACAAAGGACAAAGAAACCATAAAATTACTATTGTGACATCATCACCAATTTTTAAGTCCCCTCCCTCCTGGATCCACTACTGATGACAAAGTAATTACCCTTATAAACAGGTCTCTTATTCAGCTATTCTATTTAATAAAAATTTCTAAAGGTTTGCTACTTCCAGTGAACAAATTTTGGCGTGTTTAATAAAAGTAGTAGAACATTTCGCCGCCACTGATCGACGTCATTCATTGCAAATCATTTCAAGATGTAAGATGCAAGATTACAAAATTCACATCTGAGTAAGCAACAAGTTCAAATGATTAGAATATACCTTAAAGCCAATTAGAATCATTGCAATATTTAGAATAATACAAATTAGAATACAAACTATAATTACTAATTAAACAATATAACCAGTTGAACCCGACTGGTAATAAAATCACGAGAACCGAACATTTTTGTTTCCCATAACAAGCTTATATTGAAGTGTTCAACGTCATGCCACGATTGGGCGTTGGGGATGGCTATGGTCTTGGGAAGTGTTAATATTTCTTTTCTCGACTTTTTATATTGTCTCAGTTTAAAAAAACTGCCACTTCTTCGATTAAAAAAAATGTTCTGGACATTAATTTGTCCCCATTGTGGAAAATGAAATGGGCGCAGTAATGGTAATTGAAGGTCATAAGCAAACGTGTTGAATAAGATATTTTGTAACCTTAGCTCTGGTCACGCAATCGAGTTGTGTAAGGGACGGACCATTAGAAAAGTGATGGGGGGAAAGCAAAAAAAAAAAATTATTTCCAATAAAAATTTTGAAAAAAATATCTGGTCCGTCCCTAAGTTACTAATTAATAGGAGATTAGTTGTCAAAGAAGAAGTGTGTTTAGTTAGAGCTGACATTGTAAATCGACGTGCAAGAGAATAAAATAGAGTCTTGATCTATGGTGGAGTTTGTCTGGTAACGTGGTGAAATACGCGCATATTCATATAAAGCCGGGATAAAGCTAGACTATGGACGGAGCTGTGGTTGAATCGCGATATTGCATTATCGTTGTATGGTGGTATTGCTGTATTATGATTCTGCTATCATTTTGATCAACAGCGAGACGACATTAGTTTCCGATGATGTCTCAAAATCGTGCGGATTGGCCCAAACTTTGAAACATAAAACGACTTTTTGTGGTTACTGGCTTTATGCCAGTAACACACCAAACCGTGCAGTTTACTGGCTTTATGCCAGTAACACACTATTTCCAGTGGTCCCACAAGTGTGTATATATGAGAATACATCATTAGCATAATCACTTTATCGCCAACCTGCGCCGTGGCAGGTTCTCGCTCTCTTATCCTTCGTTGAACGTCGAGAAGAACTAGCCCTCAGGCCGTTAACTTGTTTACCATTGGTTTAGTCTTGTACTCTTTCTCTCTTTTCAATTTCTAGCTTATTTCCAAATTTTGGCAGATGTACTAACTTTGTTATTATTTTTCCTAGATTGGCCAGTATTAGTCCGCATTTGACTCATTTTTCGGATCCTTTGGTCTCAGCCGCTCCATACGAACGCTCAAAGATATCCATTAATTTTGGACATTTGAAAGCGAACCTCAGAACCCCTATATCAACTGACTAGCTTGTAGAGGACGTTTAGTTATTCACGTAAGCACTAGTGTAAGCACGCATGCATGTAGCGTTGCCTTTCGCCTCGAGTTTTTCGAGCGGCGTAGTAGGCGATCGTAATTAAAGTGATATTTGGCCTTTTCGCCTCGTGCGGTTTGTGGTTTGAACCCTCGAGCGGCGTAGTAGGCGATTGTACAGTGATATTTGGCCTTTTCGCCTCGTGTGGTTTGTCGGTTAAACCCTCGAGCGGCGTAGTAGGCGATTGTACAGTGATATTTGGCCTTTTCGCCTCGTGTGGTTTGTGGTTTGAACCCTCGAGCGGCGTAGTAGGCGATTGTACAGTGATATTTGGCCTTTTCGCCTCGTGTGGTTTGTCGGTTAAACCCTCGAGCGGCGTAGTAGGCGATCGTACAGTGATATTTGGCCTTTTCGCCTCGTGTGGTTTGTGGTTTGAACCCTCGAGCGGCGTAGTAGGCGATCGTACAGTGATATTTGGCCTTTTCGCCTCGTGTGGTTTGTGGTTTGAACCCTCGAGCGGCGTAGTAGGCGATTGTACAGTGATATTTGGCCTTTTCGCCTCGTGTGGTTTGTGGTTTGAACCCTCGAGCGGCGTAGTAGGCGATTGTACAGTGATATTTGGCCTTTTCGCCTCGTGTGGTTTGAACCCTCGAGCGGCGTAGTAGGCGATCGTAAAAGTGATATTTGCCGCCTTTTTCTCCCCGTGTTTTGTTTGGCTTTAAAGTGATATTTTACTTGTAACTGCGTTTGATCTTTCTTCATCTTGATATCATTTATCCTTTTTATTCAATACTCGGTTGTTTAAGGTTTCCAATCCTATTTGTTTTCTTTATAAATGTTTTTATATTTCATATTTATAGTTTTCGCGTCCTTTTTCATTATTATATTCAACTTTTTAAAAAATATTTTCTTCTTTGCCGTTTTGTTTTTCCTTTCTTTTCTTTAGTTACCCTTTTTATAATTAGGTTTTTTTGTTTCATTACCTTTGTCCCCGTTTTGGTTCCCTATTCCCTTTATGCTTTCTACAATGCCTTTTTGTTTCTTTTGAAATATTGGATGACCAATGTGCTCGTTGTTTAAGAATTTTATCTCTTGCGCTCTCTTGTCTTCTTTTGTCCTTGAGCACGAGTTTCATAAGATGCAGCAGTGTTATGCCCTGTGACCTACCTGTGCTTTTTGGTTCCCGGTTTGTCGCATAAGTTAATAGCCCGTTTGATTTACTTTACCAGCTCCAAAGAAGGATTCAATTCAGTGTTGGATTAGGCCCAAAGCGGAGTGACAATTGCTAGCATGATTTTGAAGATTCCCCGTTACGGAATGCGAAAAATTAAGGATTTGCATTGGAATTTGTCTAGTTATGTTTGTGTACCAAGTAGTCCCATTATCTTAAGCATTGTTTATCTCGCCACTCGAGCTTTGTGGGATTTGGCGTGGACGTATATATATGTCTTTCATTGAGTGTTCCAGTTTGTCGCTCCACTCTATTTTCCTGGCCATTTTGGTTCTTTAGTTTTCCGCAATGTTTGGTGTGTATTTCATTTGCTGTCCATTTAGCTATGCCATAACTCTCGGTATGACAGTCTGAAAGGGATGCTAATATCCCTGTCGGATTACCGGCGCTCAGTCTGTCATCCCCTGGGTTCCTGGCTAGTGCTAGCGTGAAGTAATAGTGATTTTTGTTGCAAGTTTGCTTGTACTATCAAGTCGGTTCCCGGGGGATGACAGGCATTCTTTAATGTTCTCTTAGTGTCGCGTCAACCCCATGTTTTTGAGTTTGGGAATTTTGGTTTTGAGTTTGGGGTGTTGGTTTTGAGTTTGGGCGTCTTGGTTTTGTGTTTGGGTGGTTTGTATCCCTGTATGCACGAAGCGTTTCCCTGTAGGCGGAGCCAGGTCTCTCCCATTCTCATATCACACACAGTGGGACCACTGAGAATAGGTTACTATTCCCAGTGGTCCCACAAGTGTGTATACACCTATTTCAAAAAAGGTTGTCACCGCTAAGAGCGATAGGCGATAGGTAATAGGTCATTCCAAGACCGCAAAGCACTATTTGTTTCTTAATTAAGCTATCCTAAATCTTTCTTTACACTCTTCCATCAAATATTTGGCAATTCATATGTAAATCAATTAGAAATCAATAGTGCTTTGTGGTCTGGAATGACCTATCCATACCTATCGCCTATCGCTCTTAGCGGTGACAACCTTTTTTGAAATAGGTGTATATGAGAATACATCATTAGCATAATCACTTTATCGCCAACCTGCAGAGTGGCGTTCTGCTATCGACAATACCGAGTGTATTTGTAATTGGTCTCACTGTGTCACCTGGCGCTTGCTCTCTGTTTCCCACCCTCCCTCCCTCCCTTCCTCCTTATGTTCTACTTCGCTTCGTAGAGAGCGGAGCCAGGTCTCTCCCATTCTCATATCACACACAGTGGGACCACTGAGAATAGGTTACTATGCCATCGGTTGCATGAGTGAGTGAGTGAAATTCGGGCAAACTTCGGGTGAAATTCGGAAATCTCCGAAGGAGAGGCGAAGTGTCAAGCCGAAAGATACGCGAACTACGTGCGCCGGCCTGAGAGCGTTTAAGGCGACTATTAATAATCAAATATAGGGTTTGTGGTTATAAATATACGGTTTGAGACCAAACCGTGCAGTTTAGTCCAGAAATATATCTGTAGGGGAAACGTTTGATCAATTCTCGATAAACGTAGTATTGACGTAGCCGTTCGGAATGAAATAGGAAACTGAAGCACGGAAACACGGGGCGATATTTTACTATAGATCAATGGCTTTGGGTCGTAGGCGTTTATAATGTGCATTTTAGTAATTAGAGGTGCGAAGGTAAGTTGATCGTAATTTATATTTCTCAATGGTTCTGTTACATTTTATATAGTACTTCAGTTTTCATTTTGCTTATGTAGAAATTTAAATGAACTTACCGTGTCTAAAGTTCGAAGGTTTTCGATTTGTAATAGACCTGTAGACAAATCTTTATTTGCACGTCACGGCATAGGTGCCCAAAATTTGAATTAATATTTCATTTTTCGTCCAATCGATTTTATTCAAAAATATGGTTTAGAAAACTGTGTTTGGAGATTTTTGAGCCGAAAGCGAAATAATTTGATGCACAAGATGTTTTATTCGGTGGGCAAGAGTTGTTATGCCACATAACTCAAACTGTAGCGTATTGCTCCACAGGATACCCGTACGTAAAATACGAATGTAAAGTCTGTAACTGTATAGAATTTTCTTTATTTGATGTAATCAGGCATAGCTTTAATTGATTCTTGTGAGACTTTGGAAAGACTAAAAATATATTTTTACTTAAAATATGATAAGAATTCTACTTGGCTCTGGGCCACCATTGATATTATAATACTAACTAGACGCACATAGTGCGTTTACTCGTGCCCAAGCGGAATTCAGTCTGACACGAGAATAAATATATGTTTTAAAGCCATTTTGGTCACGTTTTGAGTTCGGTACTGAACGGCGGAATATTTGTCTGCTTTGAACTCATGGAGGTATCGGTCTCGCTCCTAAATTACCAATTAAAAAGGCATTTAGATATGAGCTGCCTTTATGTCTGATATTTATTTAATTTCATAGCTGCTAGGGTATTAAACAGCGATTCAAATGTTAGTTGTAGCGTCACGAAAGCACACCGTCCTGTTTGTGTGACCTGTTTGACCTCTGTCTATTCTTTGATATTTTAAAGTAGCTGTTGCTTTGTAATCATTCGGACTTTCTAATAGCATTAATTTAGTTTGTACGCCAAACGATTTTAGCCATACCATTTAATTACAGAGAACATTGAAATACATTCTCGAATTTCTCAAATCGAAGAGCCAGACAATCGCCAGACAAGCTGTCGAAATTAAATCAAATTAAACGACAGCTTAGAATGCTTCAAAACCAGAAGAAAAAAAAATAAAATAAAATAAAAAACCGACAAAAAAATGAAAAGATAATATTTACTACATAGTAAGGCGAAAATAATTCTTCTTATTCCATGAGGATTACGAACTCGGACCCGTCTATTTGATGGTCTGGGGTGCCTGTGGCTTGCCTCGTTTTCATGGCACATTCTCGACTACGACGATAGATAGATAGATTGAAAACGCAAACCTAGACTCGTGCCGGCCTAAAGGCCTGGGCACGAGTAATAAGGACTATATTCTATTCATTCACAGTATTTTTACAATATCAAATCTTCAAGAGCTCCGTGACAGATTTTTGCCAAACCGCCTTGAACCGACTTTCCAAAAGCCGAATTTTGTTTTCTTTAAGACCTCGTAAAATTCAAGCTAAGATCTTATTCTTTAAGTTGATTTTATTTCACTTATCACCTGAATTGTTTGTCTTAAAGGCTCTATAACCGGCTCACTAACATAGTAACAACTCATATAAAGACCTTGAATCGGCTAACTTAAACTAAGGAATATCTGATTAGTCAATTTGTCTGTCATCAGCTATTAGTGTTTGCCTCTCTTTCTATTATCATGCATGAGTATTATATATCTCCGACATGCAAACATATACCTGCGAATATACTAGTTTAATCAACTTTTTATGTCACTATGTATCTCAATTGTTTGCTGTAAAGACTTCTACATCGGCGTTTTTGACATAACATATGATTCGTGTATTTTTTCGTTCAGATTTAATAGGATGTCTTATATATAAACAAGAGACTAACTATTGTCCGTCCAAGTTTCAGCAATGTGAACACTGCGCTTTGTGAGAAGAAATTGACAAAATATGTTCTGGATATAGTAAGCCTGCACCTGCTTTTTATAGGACAAGTAAGAATTAAGACATCTCACGTGTGCCATTTTGTAACCTTCTTGATCCATCTTTAATAAATAATTCCTATTACTATACATCACAAGCACATTTATGCATTACATTATTCATTTAGTGTTTGGTCACACATTGTTGACAATTCATGCATGCTACAAATAACAATACGCCATTGTCCTTTCGCGATTGTTTAGTTCCAAACGACATTTATTTCTTTGTCTTTAGACCGTACGCGTGGTACCAAAAACCAACCCAGCTTATACTAAAAGTTATTATAAGTTTCCACAAGTGTTCTTAGAGTTAACAAAAGTGAAAGAAAAATTGTATTTTGATTCCACTACACATTATAAATAACACAACCAACACACATTGACGCTTGGGCAGGTTGGTCAGCCAGGCCCACAAATTTTATTCACTTGAATAATAATGACAGTATATACCAAAAAACTAGCTAATACATCATAGCCGGACACGTAAACCCAAAAAACCACTTTGTGGAAAAAATTGGGACCGTGTACCCCCAACCAATGCTAAGATGTGAACCTTTGGGGTTATAAGGTTTACAAGGCATTAACTAGACTATAATTTGTATAGAAAAAACAACGACGTACCAAAAAGACGGCGAGGCTGACCGTAGATGACTTGCAACACGGCCAGCACCTCAATATATATCACGCTAATACCCTAAGGACCCCACGCTAAATACACACGCGCATAATGCCATATGACAATAATACGTATTTTTCATATACAACTAACAATGAAAGTAGAAACAGAATGACTGGAAGCATTCTTTGTTCTTATCCTTCCGTCTCTCCTTGTGTCACTCACTTATGTCAACATGCACTCCAGAACAGTGTAAGCGGAAGCAGAGATAGCAAAACATACCAATCACAAATTAGCTGAAATAGAAACTGATTGACTGCTTGACATGACCGCTTTATCTTGTCTTGTCTCACTACGTAAAGCAGGTCTATTAACACTCAAGTAACGCTTCAGTCTCTGCTTCCATTCAGCCGTTTTCACAGGAACTTACAGGTCTTTTGCTTCTACTTCCATTAAATTATATTCTACATTACAAATTTCTTTGTTTTTATACATACAACAAAGAAGTAAGCAATTTGCGTTTCAAAATTTCGTTTCAAGTACACCTCATGAACACCCAAGAGGCATTGTCCTTTAGATGTTCCAACCGAAATTATATTTCCAGTTCTTTTACACGCTGAAAGTGTTTCGGCAAATATATCATCTTTTTGATAGCTCATTCCATGTCATTTATAATACATGCATTAACAACCCATTGTCCCGTAGATATCATCTTCTGGATTACACTATTTCTTCTTTAACATCCACAAAGTATTCAAGTGGGCAGATTTCGCTCTTCGTTAATACATTTCAAGTTGTTCATAAAGAATCGATTCTACAACCATCCAGATACCATCGTCCTTTACACATCCTATTCCAATTCATCGTACAAATCGTTTCTCAGACTGATGTGATTAAGGCCACCAAATTGTCCATTGCCTATTCCCGTTCAGATTGTTGCTAATACATTCTAAATATCTTCGGGAACCACTGTCCTTTAATTTGAACTGGTATCATTCTCTATTGTTGGCTTTTATGGTACAAGTATCCAGAAGCTGTTACCCCTTGGATATTACACTGGGAAATCATTTTTGTAAATTTTGGTGAGACCCTCAGAAGTATCTACCATATCTAACTGTAAACGGAAACACATGCACATAATCAGTATATATTCTTATAAATTGTGTATACAAAACTATCTCTTGAACTTACCTGATGTAATCTGAGGGACTGTACATTCAGGCGCCTTGTAGAAATTCAATACACAATAACTTTGATAGTTCAATACTTCATGAACTCTACTCCTAAAAATGGTTTGTGCTAATAGTAGGACATTAACAAGATACATAAATAACTCAATTATTAATTAAACAAACAAATACATAAACAAGTAAGTACATAAAGAAATGCGTCTATAAATAAACAAACAAACAAACAAATAAATAAATAAATAAATAAATAAATAAATAAATAAATAAATAAATAAATAAATAAATAAATAAATAAATAAATAAATAAATAAATAAATAAATAAATAAATAAATAAATAAATAAATAAATAAATAAATAAATAAATAAATAAATAAATAAATAAATAAATAAGTAAATAAATAAATAAATAGATCATTGCATAAACAAATACATAAATAGATCAATAGACAATTGCATAAATAAGTGGATAAATATATGAACAGATAATTCAATATATAAATAGATCGATAAATAATGCAACACATATTCACAACAAGTAGCTATAGTTGTAAAATTTTCGGTCTTCTATTTGCACTACTGCAACCTACCTAATAGAAACAACCCTTTGCACAATTCTACTTCAAATGTTGTTGCAATCAATATCCAACGACATTGTAACAATAGCTATATAATAATTATACCAAACTATACCAGTTAAATTCCTTTACCTGAACGAGAGTGAAAATTTCACTGCATCGTGATCAGAATAGTAAATACTTACGATTGTCTTTCCTACAATATCGTATCTGGATTTTACATACACAAGATCCAAGGTGCTGCCAGCTGAAACAAATGTGGGACTTTCAACAACTTGGTAGTAATCTAAGGAATTCATTAAAGATTCCAATGGTGCAATGCGGCTTTCATGGAAATAATCTATATTGAAGTCTCCCATTACAACATCAATAGCACTGTGACTGCAGCCAAGGATATTTCTAAGGTGTTCAACATACTGCACAATATTGATGTTATTTTTCCGGTAAACAAGCAGTACTGTACAATTTTCTTGCCCACGATTATTGGTAATTACGAACTTCAAGCCATTCACCTCTTCAAAGTATTGGTAATCTGTTATTTTGACAGTATTTTTCGTGCATACTGCTAAACTCGAGAATCTGTCAGTAGCATGATCTTGTCTATACAATGTGAATGGACATAAATGATTCTTGATGTCGGTGTCGTTCATACTACATAGAAGCTGTGTTTCTGTGAAGGCTATAACATCGCTGTCCATGACATTTGAGTCATACTTAATATCTATGGCATGTTTATTTAAAGATCTAACATTCAACAAACAGGCTGTGAACAATGGTCGCTCTCCCGGAGCGTCACGCTTTTTCTTTGCCAATGAGGATATGTGCCTTAGTCTTTCATATTCTTCATGTACTCTAGGATCTGTTCTAACATGTTTGCTTTGTAATGTCCCCAAAATATGAATACCACTTAAAGAAGTAGCTCTACTCAAGGCAACATATACTTGACCATAGTTAAACGATCTTTGCTTTACCAGCTCAAAGCTAATTACCAAATTTGGAAGCGATAAGCCTTGTACTTTATGTATACTCACGGCATATGCTAACGTCAAAGGAAACTGCGTTCTCTGTATTTCAGGTGAAGACGCTTTGTTTGGTCGTATTTTAATTTTCGCCAGTATGGGTCGTATTGGTACAACTCTATTTTCTCTCACATAAACGTTGTCACTCTTTTGTATCAATGTGTTGCCGGCTCTTTCATCGTCAAATTTGATATAAATGAGAACCGGTTTTTGGCTTATATGATTCACCTCTATCTTGGCTACTGTTCCTATTTGACCATTAATCAATCTGTCAGCAATATCAATATTAGATGTTAACATAACTCTAGCAGATTCCTTAATACATATATCTCCAGCAAGGCCACCTGTTTCAGATCGTGGTCTAGCTAACACTTTATTGATATCCTGTTGTGATACATTGGGAGGATATTGATCTATTGCTCTTAAGTGAAACAACTGTGCAGGTATTTGTTGCAGTTTCCTTTCATTGTGTTCATTAACAGGGTTATTTTCAGCCCAGATATGAAGAACATCTGAAGGATAATTATCATGTGATTGATCTATTGCTCTCGATTGGATACACTTTATATCGTCTTCAGTTTGACTCCCTGTACGGAATCTATTTAGTAACTCGGCAAATTGTTGATCATCTTTCTGTCTCATAATATCAATAAGTTCTATCATAGTAAATAGATGCCATGGATGATACAAATTAAACACGCCATTTTTGAAGTCAGCAAAAACCGGTTTCTTACGTATTGGTGGTAGTTGATACATGTCACCAACAACAATCATACTTATGCCTGCAAACAACTGACCATTTGATGTTCCAAAGATTTCTTTCAGTCTCTGATGAATGTGAAGCAATGTAGTATTACCAACCATTGATATTTCATCTATTATAATCAATTGTAGCTGACTTAATGACATTCTCATGTGTGTTTTCTTCTCGTCCGACATTGCAGGTAGATTGTCACCAGTTTCTTTAGGTATAGCCAACGCAGTATTTATTGTTGTCCCATCAATATTAATTGCAGCAACACCTGTGGGGGCCATTAATAGAACTGTAGGTAATTCAGGGTTTACTGGAGGACATCTGAAAGTCTTTGTAACAGTGTGATATATTGTTTTAATCAAATGACTTTTTCCAGCACCTGCCCCACCAGTTACAAAAAGATAGATACCTTTCACATCTTGAGGCCTTAAACTATTCAGGTTTTTCATTTTACTTCTACACCATGTAAGAACAATGTCATACACATAACGCTGTCTTTTGTTTAGTGATCTGATGTGTTCACGTAGGTCATCGTCGGAAATTTCTAAAGGCTGCCTGAATGATGTTATTCCAATATTTGAGTGCTGATTGGTTACAGGCCTTGTGCCACATAAATCACCAGGCAACTGTTCATTAAATGACTCTTCTGGTGCTAAATCGTCTTGCATCTCTGATTGTATATCTGCATTCTCTTGATCATTCAAAACATCATATGAATGAAAATGATGGTCTGGATTATTTCTAAGAAATTCAAGTGCTTCTGTTAGGGCATCACCATCGGGTTCAAAGTTTTTCCTATTTTGTTCTACTATAGTTTGTACAATAGGATCGTAGAATTTTGACGCATATGTTTCATCGCTACCTAGAAGATCTCTTTCAATTCTCCATGGATAATATAACATAAGCAGGTGATGGAAATACAGTTCGGGTTCTTTTGCTTTGTTTGGCTTGTGATATCTTATAACAGCTTTTACCTTCCTTCGCTTCATAATTTCCTTGGTGACACTCATCAGTTTGATTCTTTGTGGAAGCAATGATACATCACTATCAGCTAAGTTATGCTGTAATTCAATCTTGTCATTTTTTAAAACTTCTGGCTGAGCATCAGCTGTTTCATGACATTCCTTTCTATACTCTTTGTAATAGTATGCAGCAAACTCGGCAAGACATAATTTATCTACTGCAGGGATAGCTTGTGGTCTGATACTATACCTTTCAATGATATTGGACTTATATACATCTGTACTATCGTCATCAAGATCTTGTAACTCATCTTGTGACTTTGCAACCCGTACTCGTTTATGTGGTAAATCTGTATTGACAAAAATAGTTGCTGGAAAGGTCTTTCTTAACCATAACTCAGGCATACATCTGTACGCGCATTCTTGTGAGCTAACCTCTCTAGTTGATAAAAAAGCTGCACCAATTTTTTTCAAGCGATCTCTTATACTTAGATTGTCTTTTCTACCTTCCTTTGCCGCATTCATGATAGCTTGTGAACATTCAGTTTCATCTTTAGTGAAGTATGAACATACATAGGTGACGCATTTGTAGTGATTGAAAACAGGCTGTAAATCAACATTTGCTTTAAATCCCTTAATACCGGCAATGAAGTAATTATTAATGAAACAACTGTCGATTGGTCTTTTGAGATGCAGTTCATAATCTGAGTTTGGAGAGATAGACAATGCCCAATAATACTGTTCTTCTGTAATATCAACAGAATTAAATATGTCTACTTCAGTTAATGTCGGATCGTAACTTGATTTGCTGGGATTCAACAGTTCATTAATTTTTCCTTTAACCAATGTTAGAATTTCTTGTTGCCTTTCAATGACTGTTCTCTTTATCTCTTCATCTAATTCTTCACATAAAGGTTCAGCTATAATAGTCTTGTCCGTAAAAAACTGTCCAAAGTTAAACCTGCATTGCATATTTTTGTATTTTCTGCAACTCTTTGAATGACTATGCTTTTGATACATTTTGACTAGTTCATATAATTCAGGGTCTTCTTGTGTACTAGGGAGATATGCATGTACATGCTGGTCTACATAGCTTATGTAATCCTGCTTAGTATCAGAGGTTAATTTTGGGCTGTCAGATGTCCATATCAATGCATGCAAGTGTGGAGATCCTCTCATTTGAAATTCAATACGTAGTGCATAATAGACAATTTTACCAATAGGCTTGGCATTACTTAGTAAAACTTCAGTAAAGAATGTTTCAATCCTATATTGAAAGTGTTTAGCAACAACAACAGGATTGGTGTTCAACATTCTGCACCTCTCGTCATATGTCATCGCTTCTACTTCCTCATCAGTCAGATTTTGTCCTAACGTTCTACCAATAATTTGAAACAATTCGGGCCATCTAAGATCAGCACACGACAATGTCATAAACCACGTAGGTATTCCTAACTGTTTCACCATAGCAACTACTTCATACATAAACTTTTGCCAGTATTGTGGTGTGCCTGGAACTTGTCTCAAAAATAAGAAAGCCTGATCTTGACAAATAAGATCTTGTAGTCTTGGTACATTAGACCGTATTTGTGAAGCTGTGATAGGCTGACCATTAACTTTTTTAAGAGCAATATTTATACTGTCTGACACTTTCTTTTGTTCTACAATAAACTGTGCAAAGAAAAGATACTCAGGATTTGTAGCAAATCTCCCACTGTAATGCAACAATCTGGCATTAAAGTACTTCACTGGTGACAGTGTTATATCTCGTTCAACATTGTATCCAAATTGGCCTTTTGGAAAAAGTACTGGAAACGCTAGCTCTTCACATTGCTTATCCATCATAAATGACACAGGATGTTTGTTTTCCCCTGGTGCAACGTTGTACACTTCGTTTCCTGGTGCTACATTCTCGTTTTGTTCAACAGTTACAGGGTAATCTGGTATTACAGACTGCAAACACGTTTCATTTGTTGGCGATCTATATTCATTCATAGGATCTTCTATTTCCTCATCATCATTTATGTCCTCTTTGTCAGTTGCTTCATCCAAGCAATTAGCAAAGCAATTACCTAGCTTATCCTCGTTTATATTCATAGACCTGGTTATCTCTTCCCTATTATCTTCATTTTGTTGCAAATTCGTTGTATGAGCATTGATATTCTTATTGCTCACAATGATATCACTGTAAAGTGGATTGTTCATCTTTAACCAGTTTAGAGCATCTAGCAAGAGTTGAGGTCTCACTCCTTGAAAGTAAACATGTCCCCTAAATTCCATTTTTCTTTTCAGCTTCAATCTTATTATACCTGATCTTTCCGGAGGACGCGGTAATATACTGCATGTTTCATCACATTCAACTGGTACGTTACATATTGCACCTTTAATTTTTTTCTGTTGCCCTTTCGACATTATCACTATCTTTTCAAACGCAATTCTTTTAGCTATAAGGATTTGTTCCAGCTTTTCAAGTACTGATAGTTCCGAAGGTATTTCGTATACAAATAATTTATTGCACACGGCTTGACATGGGATTTGGCCTTTCATAACCTTTGTGTGACACGTTTTGCAGATGTACTCCTTGCCATCAAACGACTGAACACGTGTAAACACATTATGAACATTGTACTGCTGTTCCTTGAACTTAATCACTGTTTTTTTGTATAGTAGTCTGTTACAAACCGAACATACATAGCATGGACCCTCTCTTATTTTCTTTTCAAATACTAAGATCTTAGAATTCAAGTCCGAGTTTTGTTGTCCCTTTAGTCTCTTTGATACGACATGTGATACTATTTTGGTTTTCTCTTCAGGCTCTAGTGTCTTGTACCATTCTGCTCGATTAGTCAAAAGTGTTTCTTTTTCTTCAGCATTTAGTGATTTATACCATTCTGCTCGGTTAGTCAAAAGTGTTTCTTTTTCTTCAGCATTTAGTGATTTGTACCATTCTGCTCGGTTAGTCAGAAGTGTTTCTTTTTCTTCGGCATTTAGTGATTTGTACCATTCTGCTCGGTTAGTCAGAAGTGTTTCTTTTTCTTCAGCATTTCGTGATTTGTACCATTCTGCTCGGTTAGTCAGAAGTGTTTCTTTTTCTTCAGCATTTAGTGATTTGTACCATTCTGCTCGGTTAGTCAAAAGTGTTTCTTTTTCTTCAGCATTTAGTGATTTGTACCATTCTGCTCGGTTAGTCAGAAGTGTTTCCTTTACTTCAGCATTTAGTGATTTATACCGTTTTGCTCGATTAGTCAAATGTGATGCCTTTTGTTCAGGATTTAGTGATTTATACCACTTCTTCTTCAATTCTCTTCCCTCTTCTAAAATACTCTCTTTTGCTTTGGGAGTCAATAATCTATAATTATCGGCCTTTTTTTGCAAACGCTTTCTTTTGCTGTCAGGCTCCATTTCTCCATATAGCTTTCTCTTTCTGTTTGATCGTTGTTCCTTGTGATTATTAGACATATGTTTACCCATTACCCTTTGTCTAACATCATTTGACAAATTTGTTGAGCAACATAAAAACTTTACATAATATTTTACATGATTACTTTCAGCTTGTCTTTCGACAATGTCATAAAGCATCTGAGACAAAGAATCAATGCCTGTAATACTTCCAAATGCACTTACTTTATTTCCATCACGAGTGAATTCTGCTAAAAAATACTTTGCTTTCTTGTTGTTTTGAAAAATACAACTTACACAGCAACTTGATATCCACATCAAGAATCCAGTGTTATCCTTTGAATTGTCTTCAATTAATTTTTGAAGCATCATCTTGTTACTTAGAGATCCACAATTTAGCGTTCCTTGTTTATCCACAGTATAGTTAACAGTAATATGTGCATCATATATCTGTACTGTACAGGGAAGGTCATTAATGGTAGGCTGTTGTTCATCAAAGTGAGTATCAAGTACAAAGCTATAAAACTTTGTTCCATGTTCAACAATTGCATTTAAAGTTTCTGAATTCCAATACATAGTGGATTTTATTACACTAAAACAAAGACAATACAGTGATATAGCACAACACCTTTCTAACGGAATATCAATGATTGTATTACAAATAACATTACTATCCCTTGTATGATTAATTTCATTGCATGGTACAGCATTATCTTGCCATAACTCTTCAGAGCGATTAACAGCACTAATATGTACACCCTTAACTTCAAATAACACATTTGGGTTTGAATGCAGCCTTTGTAAATAGGTTTGTAAGTCTTGTAATGATGCAATTTCTAACAATACACATGTTCCTTCAGGATGAGACATACCCCTTGCATCTCTAGCATGTGAATCAAATAATTTCATCTTACCATGTGAGGTCAAGTATACAGCCACAGTACTACAACCAATTGTTAATATAAATGACGTATAATTCTGTGCAATTAAAGATTCCATTGCATTCACAAATGATGTACAATAATTAAAACTTTCCACAGTATATTTACCATGAATAGTACCATTATAGCTTGGACTGTAATCAAGTTGGTAGGTAGTATTAAACACTGTAACCATTTCGGGTACTTCTGTTAACAATAAGAATGTTTGTCGGGACAGTCTAGATAATGCTCCATACAGTTCATTACCGATGTTCATTATTTGAACCAAATCTGTTGACGATGAAATACCATTATTTCTGTAGTTGAATACCAGCGATGTAAGAGACATAGCGACACACTGAGTACCTGAATTTTCCCCAAACAATACCACATTGTCTTGACTGTAAGGCGCTTCGATTGTCTTACTAGGATCAATAGGACCAGGATTTGTTTCTATATCCATAGACAGCATAAAGTTAAAATGATTCACCCTATGATTCAAAGTCTTATAAACAGATGACCTGAAATTGTTCTTGTACCAGTTATACGTATGCAAATCCTGCGTTTTGATACCTGATACTATAGAAATCTCATTTTTAGAACAAAACCAGCTTTTATTTCTAAATATACATTCATTACCTGTATTTGCTTTATTACAGCCTTCAAGTGATATAACAGCATAACTCCAAATGTGTACACGAACCATTGTATCGGTACATAAACTATCAAAATTTTCGGCCGACCATTTCAACTTCTTCTCACCTTGATTAACGATTATCGCTTTATGTAACTTCTGATTTCTCAAGCTGTACATCATGAATACTGTTGAGTCAAGATTATTAGCATTGTAAATCCAATTTAAATTCCAGTTTTCATTCCAATTCAATTCTACAGCACTATTGCGGACCGGCCCATTCCGAAAACGCTCGACGTCTTTTAGTGTAGGCCTACCGCAACTCACGTGTGCGTTTGTATGTTTCCAGATGAGCGTATATTTACTTCTAATAACCCACATTACGAGTGATAGCAAACAGCAGACAACCACAGACTGAAACTTGCAATGGCGATCACAACACTAATATCTAGACTGTCATATGATATGTTAAAATCTCAACGTCATTATCGCGCTGTTGCCAAGTAACATTGATAATATTCTTCATTGTAGCACGTTTCAGTCGATCGTTTTAGTCAACCACCACTGTCCGTATCAATTTACCATGCCCTATAAATAGTCCCGTCGTCGCCTATACGTATATTATATCCTAGGACCCGGACCCGGACCCAAATAAACAGAAAAAAGAGAGAAAGAAAGAATATATATGTGTATATATGATTCTAACATACACATTTTTGTGATCCCAACTATCTATCTATCTATCATGAGTTTCTTGATAATGGGACAGCCCTAGCAGTCGGTGTCTGGTTGTTGTGCTTATGTAACCTGATGCAATTCTCGCTTGTGCACGCAACATAAGTTATTGATGCATACCAATCTTTATGTATGCCGGTTTACTGAAATTCTGTCTATGATTGCGAGAGGAGAGTGCAACTTTAATTTACTACAGTTTAATTTCATTACCACGATCAGTGGTTGACGTTTTTGTTAGTGTTGTAAACGTGCAGTAACTGAACAGGCAGACGCATCGAAAGACGATTTGATTTTTTAGATTTATTGGATAGTCTAAAAATGTCATTTCCATTTCTTTCTTGGATTTTTCTTTCTTTCTTTCTTTCTTTCTTTCTCAGTTTCTTTCTTTCTTTCTTTCTTTCTTTCTTTCTTTCCATCTTGCTATCTTGCTATTTTTCTATCTCTCTATTATTTAGAAAAATAGCAAGATAGAAAGATAAAAAGAAAGAAAGAAAGAAAGAAAGAAAGAAAGAAAGAAAGAAAGAAAGAAAGAAAGAAAGCAAGCAAGCACGCAAGAAAAAACCAGAAAGAAAAGGAAATGACATTTTAGACTATCCATCAAATCATCTTTCGACACCTCTGCATGTTTCACTGCATATTTACAACAACAAAAACGGTCAACCACAGACAGTGGTAATAAAACTGTAATAAAGTTGCGCTGTTCTCTCACAGTCATAGAATGTAAACGTACATAAAGATGTGCAAAAGGACTTGAAAACAGACGCGATTATATAGTGCATATATGAAAATCCAATTACGTTACTAAAGCAGACCGAGTCATTTCGATACGGATTCTGTTACAACTAGTTATATATAGCTATTTTCTGGAAGCTTCATAGGCAATAAACCTGCTTTTTGATTTAAGTTATGCTTCCAAAAAATTTCAATACAAACAAAATCAAACTTGAAAACCTGGTCAAAAAGAATCCCTAGGAAAGTCTCATGAGCTTTTTTATAAACAGAACTCAATTAGTTTTCTATTTCGAATGACAGCTTCGTTAGCTAGAAATATAATTGCGGGTTTTTTTTTTTTTTTTCATGAATATAAAGAATTTTTCGCGGTTACCGATCCCTGGAAACCACGCCGGTACGTAAAATGTTTGTCACAGCATCTAGAGGGTATAGTTAGCTTAAAGTTTTTGTATATGATTCTAGCAAACATATTTTTGTGATCCCAACTATCTAGACTTCTTATCATGAGTTTCTTGATAATGGGACAGCCCTAGCAGTCGGTGTCTGGTTGTTGTGCTTATATAACCTGATGCAATTCTCGCTTGTGCACGCAACATAAGTTATTGATGCATACCAATCTTTATGTATGTTTACTGAAATTCTGTCTATGATTGCGAGAGGAGAGCGCAACTTTACCACAGTTTCATTACCACGATCAGTGGTTGACGTTTTTGTTGTTGTAAACGTGCAGTAACTGAACAGGCAGACGCATCGAAAGACGATTTGATTTTTTAGATTTATTGGATAGTCTAAAAATGTCATTTCCCTTTCTTTCTTGGTTTTTTTTCTTTCCTTCTTTCTTTCTTTCTTTCTTTCTTTCTTTCTTTCTTTCTTTCATTCTTTCTTTCTTTCTTTCTTTCTATCTTGCTATCTTGCTATTTTTCTATCTCTCTATTATTTAGAAAAATAACACTTAAACCGTGAAATAACTTAGTAACTAAATAGAGACAAAAAGTAGCAAAACCCTTTGTTTTCTATTGTTTCATTATAACTGTTTAAACGTTTTAGTTAGTACTTGTTTCATGGTTGTAATGTTATCGCTCTAGAAAAATAGCAAGATAGAAAGATAGAAAGAAAGAAAGAAAGAAAGAAAGAAAGACAGAAAGAAAGAAAGAAAGAAAGAAAGAAAGAGAGAAAGAGAGAAAGAAAGAGACCAAATTGTTCGGTTTAGTTCATAAATATATCTGTAAGGGAAACGTTTGATCAATTTTCGATAAACGTAGTATTGACGAAGTTGTTCGGAATGACATAGGAAACTTAAGCACGGAAACATGGGGCGATATGTTAATAATGTAGATTTGGCTTCGCGTACGTTTGTTGTTATGTCGCTTCAAAGCATAAGGTAATGTAGAAAGAGTATGTTCCATTACTTTACTTGATGTAATCAGACAGAGCTTTAATTGATTGCATTGCTGCGAGTTTTAGAAAGATATTTTATATATTTTCATGGAACTAAGATGACCTGATGCGTTTGGTCACGTAATGGATAAAACATCTTGAAACATGAATGAAAAAATACACGATTTGTTATTGTGTAAAAACCGCCGTTGTAGAAGCCTTTACAGCAAACAATTTAGATGTATAGTGAAATAAAAAGGTTAAATAAACTGGTATATTTGCAGGTAATATTTTTGCATGTGAGATATGACAATAGCTGTTGACAGACAAATCAAAGGTCTTCACTACTGCGGCTTGTTGAACTACAGGCAACCAGTGTACGGTTCGAGATGCGTCTTGTTAAAAAGTTTAACGACAACATCTCAGTCGCTCTTACTCTAGCGGCAGCTATAAATCTAAATGTCCTTTTTAAGCCCATTTTGGGTTCCCTTTCATGGGCACGAGTGAACTCACGAGTGCGTCTAGTTGTTGCCAGTTTGGTTGAGGCAATTTCTCAACAGAACTTACATGTTTGATCGAAATTTTGTTTTCCAGCCGTGTTTACAATGTACACTTACTAGTTAAAGATGCGAAGGCAGGTTGAACATGATTTATATTTCTCAATGCATGGTTCTGTTACATCATGTGTTTCTGGTTACATTTTATATAGTACTTCAGTTTTTGCTTATGTAGAAATATAAATAAACTTACCAAAGGCACTAGGACAAAGTCGGTGTGTGTGTATGCACTATTCGAAGTAAACCCCTACCCCCATCCCCAACCAGGGACAGGCCTTGAAATGTGTCTATATCTATATTTAGTTTGGAGGCCAGTAACCACATGGCCTCATAGAGGTCTATTTTGTTGTTGTAAACGTGCAGTAAAAAATGAGGCAGACGTGTCGAAAGACGATTTGATTTTCTAGATTTATTGGATTTGAAATATATCACAGTTCCTTCGTATTTCATGTGTGTGTGTAGTCTCCCTCGCACCCGTGTTTAGCCTCGTCACGCAACGCTCCCTGTCTAAACACGGCTGCGAGGGAGACAAGTGTGTGTGTGCACAACTTATAAAATGGACCCGTCAAACCGTGAAAACTCACTCGGACCTTTGCCGTCATACTGAGAGAGAAAAAGCAAATTTAATTGAGGCTGAGCGTTTGTTTTAGTACTTCAAATCGATAGAATAAAATGAGAGATTTAACACTCTATGTGGGTGAATTTTATCTGTCGTTGGCCCAAACAATACATCTTAATGAAATGACGAGTTTTCATTTGAAGGCGAAAATACAAATTACCTACTACATCAACCAGAGACCCTTCATTAGATGAACGACAGCTTACTTTCTCTTATCGCAATTTTAATTGCTTGTCTCAGTGCTTCAGGGCAAAGTCGTGCCGGCCGTGTTTCTTGGTGAGGACACGATCACTTTAGTTCGAATTACATAAACAATCTCTCTGTGTGTGCAGCAAAATATCGCTATGCATATAAAATCTCACGTACTCGACGTTACGGTAGTGTAACGCAATTGACGGTCACTTGTCATAGCTCAGACTTGTACTGTTGAGGTCACAGCCGTGCTCGGACTGGCTCCTGACTGTCTATTGCTTCAGATCAAAACGATAAATAACTTTAAATTTCTATCTGGAGTATTTAGTTACTGCCTCAATATACGTCTAAAAGTATAGAGTCAGTCGATTACAAGATTTGAAACTTAATAACAAGCCAAGCCGTAGACGCACTGATTTCTTGCCGAATGTAAATTAAAGAAATCAGAACTGGCTGAGGCGACATGAATTGTAAACTGATTTCGGTGACGCGAATCTCTGGCCTGCAGCTACAACTAGAATTTCTACCTCAAAATAGTCTTGACTTTTATAAATCTGAAATCATCCGAGGGGCAGTCTCTGGTAGAATTCGAACTGCTAAAAGCTCCAAATTACATTGTTCTACTGCAGGAAAAGCCTGTCTCTTAAAGCTATTTTCTTTGTAGTCGACCTATTTTCTTTATTTATATCGGGGAAGCCTTGCCGCTGATACTGTGCATTATCTCGAGGGCCTTCTTTCAAGTACTCCATTGAGAGTTCGATATTTGGTCAAAGTATTGGAGATGAAGCTCAAAATAACAGCCCATTCTGAAGCTCATATAAGTATATAGGTATATCTCGAGTTCCAAATTACATTGTTCTACTGCAGGAAAAGCCTGTCTCTGAAAGCTATTTTCTTTATAGTCGGCCATCTTGCATTCCTCAAGTTCCTGGCTTGCGTTCGCTGTCGCTAAAAGGTGATGAATGAAGGGCATTGTTTTTACGTTCTTAACCAATCAGAGGTCCCTCAGGACGAACAGAGGAAAAAAAAAAAAAAAAAAAAAAAACATTTGCAGTTTATAACTCGTTCCCGGCCTAAAGGCCTGGGCACGAGTAATAATGCCAAGCGTCGTCTTGTTTTTGACCTCGTAAAATTCAAGATTATCTTGAAGTGTGGTTTATTGTTGATTTGGTTGCGGCAATTTCTCAACAGAACTTACATGTTTGATCGAAATTTTGTTTTCCAGCCGTGTTTACAATGTACATTTACTAGTTAAAGATGCAAAGGCAGGTTGAACATGATTTATATTTCTCAATAGTTCTGTTACATTTTATTTTGTACTTCAGTTTTTCATTTTGCTTATGTAGAAATTTAAATAAACTTACCAGGGGCACTAGGACAAAGTCGGTGTGTGTATGCACTAGTCGAAGTAGACCCCTACCCCCACCCCCAACTAGGGACAGGCCTTGAAATGTCAGCATATAGAGAATTTGTCTGCGCATGCGTGTATTTTTGGTTTAAAAATCTTTTGCATGTTGAATGTGGGAATTTTATTCTGACATGGAACATTTCATTGGCAATCTCATTCTTCGAAATTATGTTCAAGTACCCAAATGCTGATAAAGCAGTCTACCTACTGCTAGAGTGTTGTGGATAATTATTTTAATCGAAGGCAATGCAGATGGAGAAATATCACGGGTCAAACTCAGGCCAAAAGCGGAAAAGGGACCAGAACCTCGTACTTTCGAGTACAATTTTGGGCGCTAAGTTCAAAAATAAGGTAAAGCTGTTAGTAGAAGTCATTACTAACTTGTTAAAGTGTGGATTGAATGTGATAAGGACGTTATAGGCTTCTGCGATCGTCAAATAATTCGCCATGTTTACCTCAATAAAGCACTTTTTGGCTCGAAAATGTCAAACTCGAAATACAAGAACTTGTAGAGCGTGCACCAAAAAAATTATTGAAAGATTACCTTTTTCTATGTTCACTCTTTGCAATACTGAGCTTTGTTAGTAGAAACACGCGGTCCCTGGCACTTATTTCAAGCAGTGTTTACAACATGGTTTCAGGCCTTATTCCAGAGTGATAAATTCCAGAAATTTTACCAATAATTATATTCTATCATCTGCTACATCTATCAAGGAAATAATTGCCCACTTCAATATTAGAGAAGGTATAGAGGAGCATGTATACAATTTGTCTGCGCATGTCTGTGTTTTGGGCTTGAAATTCATTTGCATATCGAATGCAAGACATTTTATGTTGACACGGAATATTTGGCTGGCTATCTCCTTCTTCAAAATTATGTTCAACTACCGAAATACTGAGACAACTAAAACATGAGCAGTCTACCTACCGCTAGTGCGCTGTGGATAACTATCCAGATCGAAGGCACCCCAGATGGGAAAATATCACGCGTCAAAGTCAGTAGAAAGTTGTGAGAAGGACCAGAACTCCGCACTTTCGAGTTATAATGTTGGCGTTGAATTCATGTATAAGGTAAATTTAGTAATGGATGTCATTACCAACATGGTAATGTGTGAATTGGATCCAATAAGAGTACTCTGGACTTCATTGATTGTTGAATAATTAGCCATGTTTACAGTTTGTGTTTACTGGAATGTCGTATTTTTTCGCGCAAAATTCTTGCAATTCATTCTGAAAATTTTACATCTTTGACAGCACCCCCCAGCAAATATAATCTAACTTTCTAGTTAGGATCCGAGTTAGGATCCGAGTTAGGATCCTGAAATAGGATCCCCTACAAGAATACACTCAAAATATTTTTATTTAATTAAACATCCAAATATTGAACTATCATTGACATGACTGAAATTGGAACACGATCTTAAGGTGTCTGGAAACAGTTTTTTTGGTCACCAACCGATAACAAATAAACGGTTTAAAAACCACTTTCCTGTAGTCGATTCTTTAAGATGTTTTAAGACATAGTAGCTAAAGGATTGAAGTTTCAGTGCTAGGTGTGTCCCTGCAATCGGCGTTAATTTATGCATATTATGGGGAAATCCTGTATATCAGACTTGGTTATTTCTCAAAAAGTTTACTATAGAATCTTAAGTCAACTTTGGAAATTAATCTTGGAAGTACAAACTAAGTTTTCACCGAGCTTCGAGGAATTTTATTTCGCAAATCTCAAGTTATAAAGTCTTTAATTTGGGATATGATTTTTTAATGCGATTGTAAATATATCGGAGCGAAAAGCGATGTAGAGAACTAACATATTCATGTACATTAGTTGATTTCATGCTAGTAGTTGTTTACTACCCTCTTCACTTGTCTGAAACGTTTGGAGGCAATTTTTTTAATTTTGGCGGAATTAGAGCCTTGGAAAGAAAGATGACTTTTACGCACAAGTGTCCACAAATTGAGCAAGCGGAGTCGGACTCGCTTTTCTCAAAACTGACTCCAACAATTTTTTTCCAAACTTCTGCATAGGAAATTCAAACCTTTCTGATTTAGCGCTATGTAATTTTATTTTACTGGAAATTCTAGAACGAGCACAAGAGCAGAAACAAAATCGGCTTTATAGACGTTCAATAAATTGCGTCTCGAGTCAAACGAAAAGCCTTCGCTTGTTTTGATTCTGTCCTATTGTTCTTTGTAACAATGGCGGGATTAAGGGATTAGATTATCACACATTTTTTTGAATATCTAAAAAATCTGAAAAGGTTTTTTCTACTTTTTCTAGTGTTTTCAAATTTCAGAAAAAAGTTTTTTAAATTGTAATGAAAAAGCTTATCCCGCAATGCAAATAAAACTATTTTGCAGGCAGCTTGTCTTTCTTTCAAAAGACAGTGTGACCAAAGTTTGTGACGCAAAGAACACTAATCCCTTAATCCCGCCATTGTTAAAAAGAACAATAGGACAGAACCAAAACAATCGAAACTTTTTGTTTGATTCGAGATGCAATTTTTGGAAAGGCTATGAAGCCGATTTTGTTTCTGCTCTAGTGTTCGTTCTAGAATTTCCAGTAAAATAAAATTTAATAGGGCTAAATCAGAAAGGTTTGAATTTCCTATGCAGAAGTTTGGAAAAAAATTGTTGGAGTCAGTTTTGAGAAAAGCGAGTCCGACTCCGCTTGCTCAATTTGTGGACACTTGTGCGTAAAAGTCATCTTTCTTTCCAAGGCTCTAATTCCGCCAAAATTAAAAAAATTGCCTCCAAACGTTTCAGACAAGTGAAGAGGGTAGTAAACAACTACTAGCATGAAATCAACTAATGTACATGAATATGTTAGTTCTCTACATCGCTTTTCGCTCCGATATATTTACAATCGCATTAAAAAATCATATCCCAAATTAAAGACTTTATAACTTGAGATTTGCGAAATAAAATTCCTCGAAGCTCGGTGAAAACTTAGTTTGTACTTCCAAGATTAATTTCCAAAGTTGACTTAAGATTCTATAGTAAACTTTTTGAGAAATAACCAAGTCTGATATACAGGATTTCCCCATAATATGCATAAATTAACGCCGATTGCAGGGACACACCTAGCACTGAAACTTCAATCCTTTAGCTACTATGTCTTAAAACATCTTAAAGAATCGATTACAGGAAAGTGGTTTTTAAACAGTTTATTCGTTATCGATTGGTGACTAAAAAAACTGTTTCCAGACACCTTAAATTCCCTTGCTTAAATTCTCTTGCTCAAAAATTATTTTAGTATTCTCTATTCATGGAATAAAAACTATTTTTTAAATAAAAAGAAATGTGTTCGATGTAAAACGAGAGAATAATAGCACAAACACAGCAGAAATGCGTTTCGGTATTCATAACGTAGCGTAAAATGGGCAATTTGCATTTTAAAATTCAACCACTTCGCGAAAGTTAAAGAACATAGCCGGAAATTAGAACATAGTACTAAATACTACTAGCTAGGATTAGAAATAACGTAAATAACAAGAAAATGGTGAAAAGTTGAAAGTTGTGACATGCTTTGTTAGGTGTGAGGTTGTTTTTACACAGCTCCGAGATCACGTGGTTTCGTGGTGTACATTGCCCATTGGACTACTGTCTGTTAAACTCTGATAAAACAAGGAATAGGCCTACTCCGGGTCCAAAAGACGGCTTAAGCCGCCTTAAGCCGCCCTAAGCTGCCTTAAGTTGGCTTAAGCCGCTTCAAGCCACCATCAGCCACTTTAAGTATAGAAGTCAAAAATCACTCTTACATGTAAGTAGATGTAAAAGTTTTTTGATATTGAATGATTAAATTACAACACTACTACAAAACTACTTTATCCCAAATGACAATTTCAGTTTTTGGGCTTTTCTGATCCACCAATCATGCAAAGGGGCAATGAGCAACACCATTTGTCCACTTCTGGGACAAGGAAGGTCTGCGAAAGCCTGCTTCCTTCCTTACACATAATGAATGGCTCAGAAAAACTAAATCCAACTGAAAGTTTGAAAATGTTGATCACGATGCAGGGTTTTTTACAGAAATGTTTACTGAACATATACATGGTACGATTTCTTGCTGTATTGAAATCTATTGTATACTGCACTCTATTGTTTAAGTTGGACCCTTAGTATTTATGTTTTTGTGGAATCATGTAGACTGTGTCCCCTACACGAAGATGTACCAAAGATATATTATGGATATCTGATATATTTGATGTAAAAAATTATAACATGATTTGTTTAAAGATGCATGGCATGAGGTAATGAGCCATAAATATTATCACTGAAGACCTGCAATAAACACTTACTTGTACTAATTTCCTAATTTCCTTTCATTCAGGCCTTAATATTAAAAATGTCAAAAATCAATTTCAAATTGTCTGACATTGAATTATTTCATGTCTATGACAAAATGGAAACTTATTATATTGTTTTACGATAAGGATTGTGAATGTTGGAAATTTACAAAATATACAGATCAAAGCAAGGAAGAATACTAATTCAAATTATGAGACAAATACAAGAATGAAAATTGAAGGTCCATATAATATTCAGTTGAGACTTAGACACATGGACATTCAAAGTCCAACATTTCAGGAAAATCAATATTGTTTCTTTTTCTTTGAGTCAGTAAATTTTATCATTTCCCAATCACGTATTACAAGGATTTCTACTGGCAATATTAAACTTTAATACTGTATTATATTAAAAAATATCATTGCTCAAATATAAATTATAAATTGTATTCTTAAATTATATTCACATTGAGCCGTGGTTCTTAAGGTATTTTTCGGTTTACAATTACTCTTTCTCGTAAATTGAATCTTAATGGCGTTTATCTTTACAAATATGACTTATAACTTCGTTTATTTGCACAGTCAAGCTTGGTGTGAAAATTATACACATATTAAGCAGTTCTTGTTTCAGTAAGTATCATGGATGTTAGAAATGTATGGCATTCAAGCTTACCAACTCTCCTGTTCACGGATTCATTCCCCATTCATTTTTCTTTCTTTTATTGAAAAGTGCAGGCAGCGAAAGGAAATCCATAGCTTCATCCACAGGCACCCCAAGCTCTGTTTTAGTTAGGGCGTTTTACGCGCGCGATGATTATTAGTTTGGGCTACCTGTGTCGTTTGTCAATTTTATTAAGACCATTGGGAGTAAAAAATATCTCGCTAAAAATCGATAAAATTCTGAAAACTTGAATAAAATGACTCTTTTCTTATTTAGATTAGAACTTTTGGAGTCTTTTGGGCTGGTTTTTGGACTCATTTGTGCGCGTTTTGTGGGTTTTTGGCGATTCTCCTTTTCACACTGGTTCTCTCTAGTACTATATTAACTAAAGGCTGGCAACTTCGCCTCCTCACGATCACGAACCGTTTTTGAATGTCCGACAAAATATCCCTAGAAATCGCTTCTCTCGCCAAAACAACACCACAAACACACTGGCAGATAATCACTCTACCGAGAAACGAAGAAAAAAAGACTACTTTATTAATGACTTTATAGAAAACAAGGAAGGTTTTCAGTCAAGTTTTTTCAAAAATGGCTTTCTGCCGATGCTTGGCGGACTTGACTCGGTCAAAAACACAGGCTACCCAAATTCCTTAAATGTGATTGGTCCGTGGTTACTAAGGAAAGGAACCAAATTTTCAATGAACCCTCGGGAGGGAGAGATCTCATTTCGTATCACAACGAAGAAATATTAGAGGGGTGGGCTAGTCTGACAGTGTCTTACTGACCCCCTCCACCCTCATGCTCAAGTAATCGTGAATAATGCTTCTTCGGCAAAAAGGCTGCCTTCGAACTTTTAGTTTTTAAAATTGTTTATGCTCAATTTTTTTAAATTTAAAGACTTCAAAAATCCTGATTTCGATGACCAAAAGCACAGAAGTCGTGGCTATCTAAAAGTGAGTGAAACAGTATTTTCTTTTAGCTGAATGTAGACTTTATAAACTCACCGGGCGATGCATTTTGTGGTCCAAAGTTAAGAAGAAGAATTTAGTGAACAGAAAAAAACTTTCACTATCAAAATAACCCTCCAGTTCAAACAAAAACACTTCTTAGAAGGTAGGTTCATTGATGAATAATTATCTTTTTTTGAAAACGTAGAGGAAAATGCTTCTGAAGTACAAGACTGAGGGTAAAGTGAGATGCCGCCATTCAGTTTTGCTTTGACTGAAAAACTACTGTCACAAAGTTCGACAAAGTGTTGATTTTGTCATGTTTTCAACATTGGTTAGATTTGTTTTGATTTGTTATCATAAAAGCAAAAGGAGAATGATATTTGATGTGTAACACCCCTTTTTTCCACAGTGATTTTCCGACTCAAATGCTGGCAAAATTCAAAAACGTTGTGGCACTTCAGTTTTTCTTTGTCGAGCTTCGCGTGAATTCCCTCTTTTGGCACGTCACCGTCTTGCTTTACTCATGATTTTATGTCAATTATTGTTATAGCTAACATATCAGCGATTGTCAAAAGTTGTGAAAACCGAAGGAAAGCAAAAGTGAATGGGTACCTCTCGGTTTTGTATGGACCACAAAATGCATCGCCCGGTGAGTTTATAAAGTCTACATTCAGCTAAAAGAAAATACTGTTTCACTCACTTTTAGATAGCCACGACTTCTGTGCTTTTGGTCATCGAAATCAGGATTTTTGAAGTCTTTAAATTTAAAAAAATTGAGCATAAACAATTTTAAAAACTAAAAGTTCGAAGGCAGCCTTTTTGCCGAAGAAGCATTATTCACGATTACTTGAGCATGAGGGTGGAGGGGGTCAGTAAGACACTGTCAGACTAGCCCACCCCTCTAATATTTCTTCGTTGTGATACGAAATGAGATCTCTCCCTCCCGAGGGTTCATTGAAAATTTGGTTCCTTTCCTTAGTAACCACGGACCAATCACATTTAAGGAATTTGGGTAGCCTGTGTTTTTGACCGAGTCAAGTCCGCCAAGCATCGGCAGAAAGCCATTTTTGAAAAAACTTGACTGAAAACCTTCCTTGTTTTCTATAAAGTCATTAATAAAGTAGTCTTTTTTTCTTCGTTTCTCGGTAGAGTGATTATCTGCCAGTGTGTTTGTGGTGTTGTTTTGGCGAGAGAAGCGATTTCTAGGGATATTTTGTCGGACATTCAAAAACGGTTCGTGATGGTAAGGAGACGAAGTTGCCAGCCTTTAGTTAATATAGTACTAGAGAGAACCAGTGTGAAAAGGAGAATCGCCAAAAACCCACAAAACGCGCACAAATGAGTCCAAAAACCAGCCCAAAAGACTCCAAAAGTTCTAATCTAAATAAGAAAAGAGTCATTTTATTCAAGTTTTCAGAATTTTATCGATTTTTAGCGAGATATTTTTTACTCCCAATGGTCTTAATAAAATTGACAAACGACACAGGTAGCCCAAACTAATAATCATCGCGCGCGTAAAACGCCCTAACTAAAACAGAGCTTGGGGTGCCTGTGCTTCATCCAGAGCTTCTTGCATTTCGTCCGCCATTTTTAAGTACAACTCGTTCCCAGTCTACGTAACCCACAGGAAGCCCAACTCTGCAATCAGTATTGCAGAACAGTCGTATTGCAGGGGATGCTGGGTAAAATGTAAGATGGCGGCTACCAAGTGATTTTAGCTGTTGCAAGACTGTTTTTTAAAATAATGTAAGACACAAATACCAAGGAAGTCTGGTCATAGTAGCGAACCAACAAAGAACTATGGATCGAAGTCCCGAAGGCAAGGGGAGAAGCCGAGAATGAAAACCAAAGTACAAGAATTATTGTGAAGTTAAGTTCCAGAAGCAAAGCTGATAACTACTCAGGCCATTAATCGCCATTTTTGCATCCGAAAGACTTTGGTGTGCGGGTCAAAGTATGATATTGCAGTGCTTAGTTTGTTCGCCGATGGATTAATACAAGTTAGGATTCCAGAGAAGGTGGATTCCAGAGAAGGATAAAGTCCTGTTCAACAGAGTGGAAAAGTTGATGGAAAATCCAAATTTGCAAGTAAGCTTGAACAAGGCATCGTCAAAAAAAATGACTGAAACATTTGAAAGAATCGACATTTTTGTTGAATGTTGTGTGAAACATTAAACTTAGCAGGACCTACTAAATCATAAATCCAGCACTGTAAAAAGGAATCACATATTTTAAAAGCAAGTAAACTAATATATGTCCATGAGGAAAATGCTTCCACTTAATCAAAATGTCCTTATCTTATAAAGTAAATAATTATTTTAATAATTATATTAAAATTGTTTATTATAAAATTATTTTATATATTTCTATAGGTCTACATTGCATTTAAATATTTGCCTTTTTCATACAGTACACAAACAAGATGTTCAACACTGCATTGAAGGTTGACATGTGTGATAAGTTATGCATATACCATAGAATTCATAATCAGGACGATTCTCTGACCAGTTTTACTCATAATTTAGATTTCCAATCAAAATCTTAATGGCTTACACGTCAATTGAATAAAAACAGAAAACCTAAAATTGTGTTAATAACAGTTTTAATAACAATAATAGTTTAACAGGTTAAAGGACTATATAAACAATTGCAATACTTTATTAAATATGAAACTGCTAAGTTAAGGTAAAAGCTTGCTGATAATTGACTTGCATATTTATTGACTTACCAACATACAGTTTGGCATACAATACCATATTGTATGCCAAACTTCTACGATAGGGTACAAGCTTACTTTCTTATTGAATTACTGACATACAGTAATAACTTTCCATTTTAATGTGTAACAGGCTTAAATAAGGTCTAATGTAGACTAGTACTACATTTCTTTATCATTGTGAGTACAATGTAATGATGTTCTTGATTGCATTTAATTGTCTTAAGCCGCCTTAAGATGCCTTAGGCTGGCTTAAGCCGCACTAAGCCGCCCTAAGCCACACTAAGACGCCGGCAAATTTTCCCTCAAAAATCCTTAAGCCGCCTTAAGCCGCCCTTAGCCGCGGCAGCTTAAGGCGTCTTTTGGGCCCGGAGTAGGCCTAGGAATTATCTCAACGAAAAGTCGTTATCGTTCGTGAGACGGGAGTTTTGTAAGAATCTCGACATTTTGTAATAGAGCGGAATTGGTATGGTTGTAAGCAAACTATAACCTTGATAGCTTTCTGGCATTCGGTATTTGACGCCACCAGCAGGTGACGTTTCGCCTGTTCGTACCGACATCCATGCAGTTGCACATTCATACGAAATCCGCTCTAATAAATAAACTGTTGCTGTTGGTTGTTGTAACTTGTTGAGTTTTTCCTAGAATAATCATTTTGAGTTAATAAATGTTACAGTTTACATCATCTTTTGTTGCCTCAACTCGCTACCTCTATAGGTTACTGACATGAAGCCCAGATAGGCGATCGAAACTCAAAAATATAGGATATCGCTTTGTCTTATTGAGAGGTGGCTGATGAATTGGTAGGATGGAAAGTCGATAATGTAAAGATTCCCATCCGCAATTATACCTTGCTCAATCGATAAAGTTGATATTCTAAAAAAACGAAATAAAAGAGTGGAGAACATTACTTTGATTTTTAAAAACGTGGGGCAGCAGTGAGCTCGCAGTTGATATATATCACTGACTTGAATTCGCGATCAAATCATATATTTCAATTGTTTACAATTCAATATAATACCTCATTCACAGTCCTCTGGACTATTCATGCACTTAACGCATAAATTAGCGTAAATTCCTTAATGTATGTATACCTAAAGCAGGAATAGTTCAATTTTTAGATGTTTAATTAAATAAAAATATTTTGAGTGTATTCCTGTAGGGATCCTAACTCGGATCCTAACTCGGATCCTAACTCGGATCAGGGGCGGATCCTAACTCGGATCCTAACTCGGATCCTAACGAGAAAGTTAGATTATCTCAGTAAAATCATTAAATAATGACTACAGTTAGTAGTCGAAATATTCAAGTAAAAAAGATCAGAATGATTTATCTTCTCGTTTCACTTTTCATCATCAAACTTTATGCCCAAACATATACAATTAAATAATACGCTTTTTCTATGCTTCGTTCTTGTAAAACAGAGCTTTCTTGGTGGAAACTCCTGGTCCCTCCATGTGATTTCAAGCAATGTTTACAGCTTGGTTCAAGCCTTGTTAAAATTGACTTAATTCGGTAGCCTATATTTTATAATCTGCAACATTTATCTAGAAGTTAATGACCTATTTTTATACATGGTGAGGCATACAGTTTGGGCCGTATGAAGCAGCGTTTTATACTTTATAAAAGAGCAATAAATTCATCGCTGAAATTTGCATGCAAACAACGTGCTTGGAAACACGTTCACAAAAATGCTTTGGATCACATGTAGGGACCACGAGTTTGGACTAAAAAAGCTCAGTTTTGCAAGAAAGAAACGTGGTAAAAGCGAATTACTAAATAAATTTGCTGGGGGGCGCAGTCTAAGATGTCAAATTTTGAAAGTGAATTGCAAGAATTTTGAGCGAAAAAGTACGACATTCCAGTTAACATGGCTAATTATTAAACGATCGATGGAGTCTAAAATACCCTTATCGGGTCTAATCTACACAGTAACTTGTTGTTAATGGCTTCCACTGCTTAACGTACCTTACATATAAATTTTGCGCCCACAATATTACTAGAAAGTGCGGAGTTCTGGTTCTTCTCACAGCTTTCTACTGACTTTGACGCGCGATATTTTCCCATCTGGAGTGCCTTCAGTTTGGATAATTATCCACAACGCACTTGCGGTAGGTAGACTGCTCAAGTTTTAGTTGTCTCAGTATTTCGGTAGTTGAACATAATATTGAAGAACGAGATAGCCAGCCAAATGTTCCGTGTCAACATATATAAAATTTCTTGCATTCGATATGCAAATGAATTTCAAGCCCAAAAAGAATATCTGATTAGTCAATTTGTCTGTCAGCAAGTATTAATATTTGCCTTTGTCCTTCTATTATCATGCATGGCTATTAGATATCTCTAACATGAAAAAATATACCAGTTTATGCGACTTTTTATTTCACTATATATATCTCAATTATTTGCTGTAAAGACTTCTACAACGACGTTTTTGACACAATAACAAACCGTGTATTTTTTCGTTCATGTTTCACATGTTTTATCCATTACGTGACCAAACGCATCAGGTCAAATGCAGCCTTGGTTCCATCAAATTGGTCACGTAATCGATAAAACATCTGAAACATGAACGAAAAAATACACGATTTGTTGTGTCAATAATGCCGTTGTAAAGGTCTTTACAGCAAACAATTTAGATATATAGTGAAATACAAAGTTGGATAAACTGGTATATTCGCAGGGAATATTTTTGCGTGTGAGATATAATGTATGATAATAGAAGGACAAAGGCAAACACTAATAGCTGTTGACAGACAAATAAAGGGTCTTTACTACTGCTGCTGGTCCAAACGTTTCCCCTACAGATATATTTATGAACTAAACTGATCGGTTTAGTCTCAAAACGTATATCTATAACCACACGTACAATCTCTATATTTGATTATTAACTAGACGCACACGTGCGTTCACTCGTGCCCTGGGAGCCCCTTTTAGGAGCCGTTTCACGCATTCTTCACTTAACCGCAACATAATGTTACACAACGGTTTTAAGCTAAGTTAATATTAGTAATAATTAATGATTTGTTGTTTGGTTAGTCACGTCGTTACAGCGTTTCAGCTTGTATAAGCCTAGAATAGAATTTCAAGTTCAAGTAGGATTTTGAGCGGCTCGGCAAGTTCAAGGTTGGGCATGCGGTAACGTGTGGCGTACGCAGGTTGTCCCGGGAATTTAGAATGTTGCTATGCCACATGTCCCTGTATATCCTTCCTGGTAAATGCTAAAATCCGTATTAGCAATTGTTTAGTCAACAGTTAGCGTCAAAGTTGAACGACAAGATATCCATAGTTGAAAAATGTATTTACCACGTGATAATTAGAAACTAATTCATTGGTTGTTAAATTTATAGTTTTAGTGTGCTATATGTGGTATAGGCAGGCAAAATTCCATCTCTAGCGAGATGTCCAAAATTAGCCAAAACATTATGCATGGAATCTTAATTCTTACCATAAAAGGTTTAAACTGGCTACGATTTGGAAAAGGGCTTCTTAAGGTGGCTGGACCCTATTTCGCCAGTGCGCGGGTAGTCGAATTGAAGCGGCTATTAATTGCGTTACAGAATTAAGTTGACCAAACTTTTTACACACACCTACTACAAATGGACCAAATTTTATAATGATGCTAGTTTGGTTGAAATCGGAGCTTTTTTAACATCGAAATTGTTATACACTTGATTTGAAATTTTGCCAATTTTCTCAAAATCCTGACCTCGACGAGCAAAACGATTTATGGGACTTTGTAAATCAAATGTTTGTCTATAATGTGAGAGCGTTTCAAGAAATTCTATTAAGCCGATTTTGAGTAAAAACGGAGCAATTATTTTACTTTGAAGAAATTTAAAACCGCGGGTGCTCTACTAAAGTAATTTTATAACAATAATTTCCCAAAGAAAAGTTGCAATATTTTTGGTTCTAAATAATACCAAGGCATGGTTCTTTATTTTGTGAATATGTCATCGTTTTTGCTATTTTTGATTGCCGTTGAGACGACTGTACGTAAAGCACTAAATTGCCGCGTTTAACTCGGAATTTCGACATACACGTTAATAATACTGGTTCTTGAAAACTAGTAGATGAATTTTTTTTATTTCTCGATATTGAATATTCAATCCTTTACCAGTAAGGTGTGTAAATTACAAAGGCATTGAAGTTTTTTAAGACCATTAAATAATTTTTTAAACATTGCCATATGTGCATCTCTATTCTCCGAGTTGTTGCCGGTGTTTGATTATGCATGCCTGCATGCGTGTCGCTTTGGCACCTCGTGCAAAAAATGCAAATACATGGAAGTCTTCCAAGTTACCTGGACTGGTGAACTACTTTTCTTCGCCTTTTCAGCCTTTAATGTGTTTTCCAGCAATATTTCATTTCTCCGTTTTCTTTTTGTACAAGGAAATACCATAGTTCTAGAAACTGTAGTAAGGAACTGCTACGTACAGCGTTACTCTGGATATCACTGGCGTGACTTTCCATGTATATTTGCATTTTTTTGCACGAGGCGCCAAAGCGACACGCATGCAGGCATGCATAATCAAACACCGACAACAACTCGGAGAATAGAGATGCACATATGGCAATGTTTAAAAAATTATTTAATGGTCTTAAAAAACTTCAATGCCTTTGTAATTTACACACCTTACTGGTAAAGGATTGAATATTCAATATCGAGAAATAAAAAAAATTCATCTACTAGTTTTCAAGAACCAGTATTATTAACGTGTATGTCGAAATTCCGAGTTAAACGCGGCAATTTAGTGCTTTACGTACAGTCGTCTCAACGGCAATCAAAAACTGCAAAAACGATGACATATTCACAAAATAAAGAACCATGCCCTGGTATTATTTGGAACCAAAAATATTGCTAGTTTTCTTTGGGAAATTATGGTTATAAAATTACTTTAGTAGAGCACCCGCGGTTTTAAATTTCTTCAAAGTAAAATAATTGCTCCGTTTTTACTCAAAATCGGCTTAATAGAATTTCTTGAAACGCTCTCACATTATAGACAAACATTTGATTTACAAAGTCCCATAAATCGTTTTGCTCGTCGAGGTCAGGATTTTGAGAAAATTGGCAAAATTTCAAATCAAGTGTATAACAATTTCGATGTTAAAAAAGCTCCGATTTCAACCAAACTAGCATCATTATAAAATTTGGTCCATTTGTAGTAGGTGTGTGTAAAAAGTTTGGTCAACTTAATTCTGTAACGCAATTAATAGCCGCTTCAATTCGACTACCCGCGCACTGGCGAAATAGGGTCCAGCCACCTTAAATTTAAGTCCAGAGTCTAACTTGAAGCCCAAACACTGTCGGGCTATAGCACATATAAGCCGAAGGGTTAGAGGCTCTAAGATTAGAAGAATCAGAAGGATTAGAAGAGCACGAAGGAGTTAGAGAAGAATAAAGAAGATTCTAAAAGTCTGTCAGAGTTCTAACAATAATAAAGACCTTTTTTGACCTTTTCAAAGAATATCTGATTAGTCAATTTGTCTGTCAGCAGCTATTAGTATTTGCCTTTGTCGTATTAGATATCTCCAACATGCAAAAATATACCAGCACGGGCGGATCTAGAGTAGTTCAATTAGTTTCCGGAAACTACTGAGATTTTTCCCAGAAAAAAGAATTATTGAGATAATAAAAATAAATAATACAAATGGAACAAGTTTAAGCGTATTTTACCTTTATTTGGACGCCATTTTGAATTATTTCCACAGGAAACCCACATGTTCCCAGGATATTTTGTAGCCTTTTCAAGTTTTGGTGGGGGAGGGGTCCCACAGGAATTTCTAGCTATCATAACGTGTTAGTTCACAGTTTGGTATCCCTGTGTGAACTACTGCACCGGAAATAAAACACCCCGCCAGTAGTTTCCGAAGTGATTCACAGGAAGTAAAACACCCCACAAGTGGTTCACACAGGAAACCCACAGTCAAACCAAGCACAAATTTACCTTTCCAACTTGATTCTGATTGGCTAAAATCGGCGTAAACTAGTCCAGAAACTACTGACAAAAGTATAAAAGGGCCAGCCTACCCTGGTGAGGTTCTTTGTCCATTGGAATCTTCGAACTCGTAACGAACAAAATTAAACACATGAACGGACTTTTATTCTTCAATTGTGGAACTGCTGCGATTGAAATTCAACGTAAACAAGGAAATTGGGCAAATATTAAGCTCTAAGTTTGAGCTTGAGCTAACAGTTTCCTCGGTAAGCTATATTTACAATTGATAGCTGATGTTTTATATGAGTAGTTTTACTGAAATGTTCATAATTACGCGAACTCTGACCTTCAAACAGTGCGTTGGAAATTGGTTTCTTGCTTCCCCCACTTCAAACAACCAACCAAAAAATACTCATAAAGATCTCTAAAATCCTAGGGCGATCGTGTAACAGTGAAATATAATTTCGGTTTTTAGTTAATAGATAGTCGTATTCTTGATTTTCAGTATGATGGTTTGTCTCAGGTCCACCAGCATGGCGGCCAACTTTTAAGAACATAATTTCAAACACAAAAGTGGCAAATATAGCTTATTTTAACTACAATTAGCAATTCAAAATGTATATTAACACAAAATACTGTGGTTTGAAAGAATTTGTAGTGATTTCCCCGGCTTTTAAGGCGCGTGACTCTGCGTTGTGTGACATAACACCGGCTACAGCTCTTGCCGAATAAAACATTTTGTGCATCAAATTATTTCGATATAAGTTCAAAAATTATCTAAAAACACAGTTTCCTAGACCATACTTTTGAATAAAGTCGATTGGATGTGAAATTAAATTTTAGTTAGATTTTTCAGTGTCTCAGTTCGCATGATTTTGAAAATTGTAGTAATGTGTTTATTTGTGGGTGCTAATGCTCAGAATATGCAAAGTGTAAATGGTATCATAGGATTTAATGATATTAAGTTTCGGTCGAGTTGGAAACTACTCAGTCAAAATGCTAGATCCGCCCCTGTACCAGTTTATTCAACTTTTTATTTCACTATATATCTCAATTGTTTGCCGTAAAGACTTCTACAACGACGCTTTTGACACAATACCAAATCGTGTATTTTTTCGTTCATGTTTCAGATGTTTTATCCATTACGTGACCAAACGCATCAGGTCAAATAGAGCCCTGGACGAACACTGCTAAACTAGCAGTGTTCGTCACACAGCGCTCAGGAGGTTTGATATATCGGACAAAGCGGTGTACTTTCGTGAGTTTTAGGGGAACAGTTCTGCTAACGTGGATACACCAGCTGTTTTCTGCTCGCAGCATTTTACTTTCTATTAGAAACGGCTAGTTACCTATATTGTATGACTTTGTATGAGACTACCATGCATGACGGCCAAATTATATATTTACATTTTTAGACGTGTTCAATGATCAAACCAGCGACAAATACAATTCAACCACATAGAGTGTTAAATCTCTTATTATATTCTATCGATCTGAAGTACTGACAAATGCTCAGCCTCAATTGTACGCGTGTATATGTTATGAGGGCGAACTCAGTCAATTAATTCCACCAAGGTAGAGCGTACAAGGATCTTTATTCGTCGTTCAGTTCTACTAGTTTACAGCTTTGGAGTCAAACTGTATGAATCTATCTAAGCTAGTATCTAGCCTTATTTATACAAGTTCATTAGCATAACCCACTCAACTGGTTGTAGTGAGTTCTACTGAAGACTCATTAAATATTCACGATTCTGACCTGGTCAAGGGCTATTGACCTAATAACCTTAATGTTGATAATAATTGTGAATAACCTTAAGGTGATTGACTTTGGATTGAGCGACCACGCAATGATTTATGGCTTTTTGAAACCGAAAGTAAAAATTCATCCATCCAAAATCATATCCTTCAGGAGTTCTAAAAACCTAGACGAAGCTAAGCTTAAGGCTGATGTAAAAGAGGCTATGGCTATTGTGGATCTACAGAACTTAAGTTCTGCAAATGAGCGATACACATCCTGGCATATAGAATTGACAAAAGTATTAGATCGACACATGCCACTGAAGAAAATGAAAGTCAGGGAGAGAGACGCACCGTACATAAATGCCGAATGGAAAGAAGCTATTAGAAAGAAAAGGAAATTTGCAAAAAGACATAAGAGATTACAAACTGAAGAGAGTCTGGAAATGATGAGATATTGGAGAAACACTGCATCCCGTCTCAGACGAAGAGCAATTAAGGACTTCTGGAGAGCAAAGGCTAATGACCTTAAAGAAAACCCTAGATCCTTCTATAAAGCCTTCTCGCCTTTTATGAATAATAGGACAAAAGGTGACAAAGATATCACACTCAAGGTTAATGATAAGATGGTTCAAGAACAGCGTGAAGTGGCAGACATTCTTGCTGAATATTTCTCCAAGATAGCAGACAATATTGGAGATACATCTGGAGGTACTGAAAGCGATCCTCTTATAAATCAAGTGAGTGTAAGGAACATTAAAGAGAAATGGAGTGACAACACGTTTGAATTCAGTAAGATCGAACACGATGATGTATTGAAAGCTTTGAAAAAACTGAACCCAAATAAAGCCATGGGGTTTGACCTCGTACCCCCGAGGGTTCTCAAGATAGCTGCAGAGGAGGTTGCTGCTCGTTTAACTTTGATATACAACCAAGTTATAGAACAGAGGGAATGGCCAAAGGACTGGAAGCGTGGTGAATGGACCCCAGTGTACAAAAGAGATGATCCTCTGAGTAAGGAAAACTACAGACCAGTTACTGTACTCACATCGGTCGACAAGATCTTTGAACAACTTCTCTGTCAACAACTGAAGGAACTTTCAGAAACCATTCTGGATGGATTTATGTCTGCATATAGACATAGATATAGCTGTGAAACCACATTAGTGAGACTAGTGGAAGACTGGAAACGGGCACTAGACACTAATGAATCTGTAGCTGTCTTGTCAACGGATATGAGTAAAGCGTTTGACTCTATGCACCCGCCGCTATTACTAGCTAAGCTACAGTCTTATGGGCTTTCAGAATCTTCCAACGCCCTCATCAAATCTTACTTTGAAGATAGAGAAAACCGAGTTAGAATTGGTAACACCACCAGTGACTGGAAAACACTAAATCGTGAATGTCCCCAGGGTTCTGCCTTAGGGCCAGCTATGTGGAACATATTTCAAAATGACTTGTTCTACGAAAAGACAACATCACAACTCTCGATGTACGCGGATGACCATCAACTTTATACCTCACACCATAATGTGGAAGAAGTAATTAATACATTGGAACAAGACGGAACGACCACTGCAAAGTGGTACAGAGGGAACTATCTTAAAGGTAATTTAAGTAAATACAAAGTGATGGTGATGACAAGAAAGAAACAAGAACAAGACATAAGAGACGCAGTTATAGATAACACACGCATACCTCAAGAAGAAAATTTCAAGTTGTTGGGAGTCATCTTAGACAAGGATCTAAATTTCACTGACCATATATCAGCTATTTGCACCACAACAAGCAAGAAGGTAGGAATCCTATCAAGACTACGCAAGTTAATACCCATCCACGCAAAATTAACTACAGATTTATAAGTCTGCAATTCTACCACACTTCAACTACTGCAGTTTGGTCTGGCACTTCTGCAAAGCCAGCGACAGAAGTAAATTGGAACGCATTAATCAAAGAGGACTAAGGGCTGTTTACTGCGACTACGAATCACCCTATGAAGAACTGTTGAAGAGAGCAAAGCTCACCACTCTGTACGAAAGACGGCTACAGAATATTGCAATATTCATGTACAAGATAAAAAACAAACTGCTACCTCAAACTATGATTTATTTATTTAATTCTCCATCTCATAAGTATAATCTAAGGAACACAGATTTTTCTATTACTAGTTATAATACAGTTAAGTATGGGAGGAATAGTCTTAGGTATTTTGGACCATACTTGTGGTCTAAGCTCAGTATATCATTAAGGTCATCATCCTCCCTTCAGGTTTTCAAAAATGGTATCAGGAAGCTGAATCTGACCGACTTGACAAATTAAATTTAGCACATTATATTTATATAGACATATTTTATTCCGATAACAACGTTACATATCTATATAGTCATAAATTATATTTTATATAGTCATATATCATCCCGATAATAACGGAAGCATATTTTTTTATAAATTATAAATGGATAAGATGAAGAGCCCCTTGTCATTTTGTTTAAAATATAATAAAATTGTCGATCAGGCGGCCTGATCGACAGTTTTGTTATATTTTGAACAAAATGACAAAAGTATCCTATTGCAACTTTAAATAGAACATGTAGGTGTATATATATATATATATTATCATTTTAACATTACTATTTTAATATTCTTTTTAATATTATTTAATATTTATTTTAATATTACTATTTTAATGAATTAATTTTTTGTTATGATATTATTTTTCCTATTATTTTGTCTCCCCGATTAGTAGGGCACTTGTGCCCGGCTATAAGATTTGAGACTTTAATAAAGTTATTATTATTATTATTATTATTATTATTAATCCTACAATAATTCTTTGTAAAAGGATTAATTTAACAAAAGCGTCGATGACAATCACTTGTATATTCAAGTCAAAACAAACTGAGATATAAAAACTAAAGTCTTATTCGAGAACAAGTATACTTTTCTTGACTCAAAGTCTGTTGGTAAACAAAACTAACTGATGACGCTATATTAGATTTACAGGCAGATATTCATCTTCTGCGCTTGCGTCAAAACTACATTTAGAACCGGTTTTGCTGACAGGTGCAGTACAAAGTCCAACTCTAGTCCTTCGAGTAATTAAACTAAACCTTTCCAGTTCCGATCAACAAGATCCCATTACCGGCCTATTGATCTGAGGTGTTTTACAAGGTCAACAGCTTAATTGCTTTTGTTCTTATAATTAAAAAGTTCTCAAGGACAAGTGGTTGTCAAGGAAACTAAAGATGAACTTAGTTCTTTTTCTAAGTTAGAAATTTGTACTTTTCTAGCCTCCTGACATATACAATCAACCGTCCAGTTTGTCTTAATTTGTCCTTCTATTTTCATGGGGATACTTTTCATTTCACTATGTATCTCAATTGTTTGCTGTAAAGACTTCTATAACGGCGTTTTTGACACAATAACAAATCGTGTATTTTTTCTTTCATGTTTCAGATGTTTTATCCATTACGTGACCAAATTAACGCATCGGGTCAAATACAACCTTAGTTCCATGAAAATATTATCTGGCCACAATTTCGGTGTTAAAATTCAGTACAAAAACCTCTCAAGATCTCTTGAATGCTTGAATGAGGAATATAATTGACTTGCTTCTATGTGTGTTCGTTTAGCAACATGTAGGATGAGAAATTCGTAGTTTTCCAGCTCATAGGAAATAGTCTTTACCGCTTCCTTTCAAGTACTCCATTTAGAGTTCGATATTTGGTCAAAGTATTGGAGATGAAGCTCAAAATAACAGCCCGTTCTGAAGCTCTTATAAGTATATAGGTATATCTCGAGTTAAAAGCTCCAAATTACATTGTGCTACTGCAGGAAAAGCCTGTCTCTGAAAGCTATTTTCTTTGTAGTCGGCCATCTTGCATTCCTAAAGTTCCTCGCTGGCGTTCACTACGGAGGTGATGACTGAAGGGCATTGTTTTTTACGTTCTTAACCAATCAGGGGTGTAACACGTGGCCGATTGCGCAAGAATGCTGCATTCTCGAGACGAAAAGAGGAAAAAAAAAAACATTTGCAGTTTATAACTCGTTCCCGGCCTAAAGGCCTGGGCACGAGTAATAATCGACTTAAACACTCTCAGACCGGCGCACGTAGTTCGTAGTTCGGCTTGAGACTTCGCCTCTACTTGGGAAGTTCGCGTATCTTTCGGCTTGACACTTCTCTCCTTCGGAGATTTCCGAATTTCACTCACTCACTCACTCACTCATGGACCCGATGGCATAGTGTGTTACTGGCATAAAGCCAGTAACCACAAAAATCAGAAACCTGGAGGCATTTGGGGGTTGAGGCTGGTAAATTAACTATCTTAAACTGATTTTTCATGCTGAATGCGAATAGGATTGTTACCAAGACGTATTCTGCAATCTTATACGTGTAAATGACGTATTTGTGAATTGCTACAGTCATATCATATTAACGGCTTTTTCATGTAATTCCAAAAGTTCCCAAACTTAAAAACAACTACCATAGCTGGAAAGAGCACATCAAAATCAGTATAACTGTGAAGTTTGAAGGATTTAAGTTGAAAAATCAAGGCGATACGAATTTCACGAGACGAAATTTTGTATGAAAACACTTACAGTTATGCAAGAGATACAAACAAATTTCGATTTTTGAAAATTCGTATCTCCTTGACTATATCCTTCGAACTTCACAGTTTTACTGATTTTGCTATGCTCTTTCGGGAACTTTTGGAACTACATGAAAAAGCCGTTAGTATGAAATGACTGTAACAATTCACAAAATACGTCATTTACACGTATAAGATTACAGAATACGTCTTGGTAACTGTCATGTTCGGATTCAGCATGAAAAATTAGTTTAAAATAGTTATGTTACCAGCCTCTACCCCAAAATGCCTTCTGCACTTTTTGCGATCGACTTTTTCAGTTTTGCTCCTAGTATAACTTTAAATATTTTGAAACGTTTTGAAACGAATATTTGTTGAGAGACTCCCTAGTTGTGTCTTTTACACCATTTATTTTCGTTTAATTCTTTCTTTCTTTTTATTAATTAAATAAAACAATTAATTAACTCGGTCTTTCTTCTTTTTCATTATTTTCTTTCTTTCTTTCATTCTTCGGCTTCCTTTCCTCCCTTCTCTTTTCTCCTTTCTTTCTTTCCTTCTTTTTCTTTCTATCCTTCTTTTTCTTTCTATCCTTCTTCTTCTTTCTTTCTTTCTTTCTTTCTTTCTTTCTTTTTCTTTCTTTCTTTCTTTCTTTCTTTCTTTCTTTCTTTCTTTCTTTTTCTTTCTTTCTTTCTTTCTTTCTTTCTTTCTTTCTTTCTTTCTTTCTTTCTCTTTCTTTCTTTCTTTCTTTCTTTCTTTCTTTCTTTCTTTCTTTCTTTCTTTCTTTCTTTCTTTCTTTCTTTCTTTCTTTCTTTCTTTCTTTCTTTCTTTCTTCCTTCCTTCCTTCCTTTCGTTTTTGCTTTTCAGTTTCCGTCGATCATAGTACATGCATATATATCCGGACACGATTTCTCTTTCTTTTTCTTATATAACCATGCACAGCTTTAAGGTGGCCCGTACCTATTGATTTGTTTGTTAGGCATGAATTTCAATCGCGGCTTTTTACATCAAAACCTTGTCCGATTTCTGAGAAATTTGCAGCTATTTGTCTACAAGCCTTGAAATTTGTACCGATGATGATTTTTCTGCGAATTAGATCAAATAATTCGAGATATCAGACGATTATTAAAAATGGCTCTATGAGAAAAATTGGTCATAAATCCAAAATTCCAAGGTGAATTTTTTTCCTATTTCGTTAACCTTAGAAGTTGCGATACAAATTTGTGCTGCCTGTTACGACGCAAAATCATGTAGTCAAAACTACCGCTAAAATCTAACGACTGTTTCAAATGACCGAATCCGGAATTATATTGAATTGCCATGCGCATTAGAATACGATATGTTAATATGTCACTATTACCAAATAACAGGATATTCTGCGAACAGTCCGTTGGAATTTGGTTATTCGCTTCCGCCTCCTTAGCACCAAAACATCGAAAAATCAATACTAAAAGTTCCTAAAATCTTACCAAATGACCAGATTTGATCTTTAGAAAGTATATATTAGCTATATTATCATTTTAGTATTAAAAGTTCTTGGTATTAGTGAGTTTACTTTTGATTAACAGAAGCAAAAACAAAAATTAGCGGTTGGCGTTTGAAAGTCAGAGTTCGCAGAATACCGAAAACCGCTGTAAGATATAATACAGTGTATAAACGATTACTCTGCCTCTGAAGACTCGTAGCCCAGGGTGGCTTCGTTGTCACCGTTTGAAAAGTTGTCAAGCCCCAGTTGGTTTTTGTGATCCGATCCTTTTCATTTGAGCGACATTGCGTAAGATCAGTCACAGCGATACACTTGATCAGCGGACTTAAATTTCCGGTTGAAACAGCCGTGAAATGAAAAGTCGTTATTTTTCTAAAATGTATTGTTAGGGCTTCCTGTGGTCATTTCGGTCAATCCACGAGTTACTTCGCCATTGGCGGTTTGATCATATATTCCAACAGGTTTGTGCGCCTTTTGCTGTGCACGGGTAAACAATACTTACAGAACAAAAAGAACGGCCTTTTAATGATTCATGTCGCATGACGACAAAGCTCGTGTTTTCTCTTAAAAATGTAGCGACACAAGCACAAACGCAAGTGCAAAAGAACGGAAGGTTTTGTTTTACTCGCGGCGGCTTTCGTTTTGCGTTGCTAGTGGAAACCAGGCTAAAGACTTTCTATCTTAAGGCTAGCCTTTATGACGTCTCCATGGAAACCATGTGCCCATTTCACAAAACATGCTCACGAGTACTCGAAATTCCAAACACGCGATTGGCTTTCATACTGTTTTGGCCTTTGCATTTTTTTGTCGAGTTTCTCACGCAATTTACGAAAAAGGCTTGTTATAAACGACTTTGTGAGAGGGGTCAGCTTTCTGACTACGCTAACTGCACGCGCAGTTTACGCGGAACAATGAGATCTTAAATCGTTATTTTAGATTAAGATCCGGTTCCACTGTAAACCCGTTATACAACTACTTTCTAACCTTGGCACCACTTTCGTTCACACCAATAAATCTACGGAAAATTCCGTCGGAATCACTTTGAGTAATGAATGTATAAACAGACCGCTCTAACAGCCATTACAAATTGAGTGTCTAATTTACAATTTCAAACAAATTTTAATACATTCGTTCGTTCTTAATATAACTGTATAAGAATGCCGATTAGCATGTGGGATTCTGTCTGTATGGTAAACAGTAGGATGCGATATATTATTCTCCTATTCTTGGTACCCCCTCAATCGTACTCGGCTCTCTCTATACTACTCTGCGATTGTATTCCGTACCGAAATCGTGATGGTACCATTCATGCGTATCGCAGGTTTCCTTATAATGTGAAAAATGTGTATTAGCTTCCTTCACAGAAAACTTATTGGGCTTCCTTTGGTTCAACACAGAAAGTCCAACCTGTGGAGATGCCTATGTATACCGGCTAACTCAATTGTATTCCTGGGAAATTCATTCGAGTGAGAATAGAAAAGTACTGTTCATATCACTGAGACCGTACATAAAGTGCTGTTTGAGTCTGTGATTCTATAGCCTTCTTCAATCTGGGAAAAAATTCTCGTAAAGAAGTCTGTCTTTTCCGGATGAGACGGCGAGCTAGTTCAGGTACATATTGATAGAATCAAGGCGAAGGATGTGCACAAGCAAGGGATGAGGAAATACAAAATACAAAGGAGTGAATCACTAAGTCTGATAAAGATATGACCTAATATAACATGAAAGAGTGCGAGTCAATCGCTATCAAATCTTATAGAGTTGACTGAAGTGTTGATGGCACCGCCTCGATAGCTTCCTCGTTTCTTCTTCGTTTTCTCGTGCCTGAACGATTTTCCTGCAAGGAAAAGAGCAAAAATATCACGTTACTTTAAACACGTTACTTGTTCAATTGAGGTCGAGGCTTACAACGCAACAGTATGTGTAATTAAATCTCATAATTTCTCGACAATATTTTTGGATAAAACTCATAGTTGAAGAATCAAATTTTGTTTCCACAATACTATAGACTTTCCATGGTCGATTTCACGGGATTAGTGGCGCATTTCCAAATGACAGATATCTATTTCTTTATTTCTTTATTTATTATTCATTTGTTTGTTTACTTGTTTATTTGTTTGTTCAATATCCTAATTACTTTTGTAAATGCGTGGGGGTCATTAGAAACAAGATGTGGTCGAACCAAAAATGAGTTCCGTGGATCTCCTACTGATTCCTTTGCCATGGTATTGAAAACCTGCCTTGTAGACAAACGTACTAGTGCATGTCGTAGGTGAGTCGGAGTTTTTTTTGCAGAGGTAGAAAAATGATTGAAGGCAGATTGAATGGATTACTATCCGAACTACAAACCTTTAGTAAATTTGAGATCTCTGTTTGCTCTCTCTCCCCAATCGCCACTAGATCCAATCTTGTAAAAATAGATAAATAAATAAATATTAATGACCTCAATAGTAATAACAATAATAATAATATTTAATATTTATATAGCGCATTTTTATACAGTATAATCAACTGACAATCGACGAATGAACAACAAACATACAGATGGACAGACTAGTGAATGACTGCACTATGAATCTCTCCCTCCCCTCCCCCCTGTTATCTGTTGGAACTTATTCCAGAAGCAAAGTGAGGTCGATCAAGCAGAATCCATTATATTTAGGCAAATTACAATAAACTTTAAAATGCATAATGAATTTTTACTTCTGGATCAAGTTCTAACAGATATCATTTGAGGATAGAATGGACAAAAACTAGTGGACAAGTGAGTGTGAAGACTCTCTCACAATAAATACCTTTGCTTCAAAACTGTTGTCCTGCAAGCGAGGATCAACTTTTACTTCTTCTTCAATAACACGACGAAATGGTGTCTTGTTAGATTTACCATTCTGTAATCATAATTTGCAACAACTTGACATCTAGCTACACGTACCATACAAGTACCTATGGACATATATATATATATATATATGTCCAATTACCAGCTTAATTACAAACCTAACACTGATAAGACAAGAAAACGTAACCGGCAACGGAACATCATCTGGTACAACCCCCCATTCAGTAGAAATGTAAAAACTAACATTGGAAAACAGTTCTTGACCCTTATAGATAAACATTTCCCTGCTAACAACCCACTCCATAAGATATTTAATAGAAACACAGTAAAACTAAGCTACTCCTGCATGCCTAACGTTAAAAGCATTATTGACAGTCACAACAAAAACATTCTAAACCAGCAAAGACAAGAAAACGAGACAGACCCTCCTTGCAACTGCAGGAAAAAGGACGAATGCCCTCTACAAGGAGACTGCAGAGCATCTAACATTGTATATCAAGCTACAGTTACGACTAACAACAGCACTGAAACATATGTCGGACTATGTGAAACTGAGTTCAAGACAAGATACAATAATCATACTTCATCTTTTAGAAACAAAAAAAGTCAAAATTCAACGGAACTTTCAAAACATATATGGAAATTAAAAGAAAAAAAGACCAAGTACAGTCTAAAATGGTCTATTCTTGCAAGAGCCAAATCATACTCGAACACTAGTAAACGTTGCAATCTTTGCATAAATGAAAAATACATAATAATTTGCCAACCTAAAAAAGCCTCCCTCAATAAACGCAACGAACTTGTGTCAACTTGCCGACACAAACGTAAATATCTACTTAATAGATTCCACGATGGTATCGCGTGATAATGTAACGTACTATCGTGACCTAAAATTAGACTTAATTATTTACCTTATCGTTCTATCTTTGTAAACTAACTATATCATATTACTGTAGACCTTTTGAAATGTAACGGTTATTCGGTGTAAATCGCCTGATGAGTGTGGTTCTCTGAGCCATACGAAACAATATTGTAGTGAAATACACCATGAATATTGAATAGTTTGTCCTCCTTTCTTCAATTTATATATATATATATACACTCGATTGCAGAAAGGTTGTAGTCTACATTTTACACAAATATCTAATTTATTCAGTATACTAATGAGATGCAATTTGTAAATACGCGATCACAACACCCAAAATATAGTTCTAGAATATCTGCTAGAGTTTAGAAAGACTACAAATATATTTTGACAATCATTGCATGCAAGCAATGCCGATTTAAGCAGTATTTTGGGTTTTGCATCTCATTAGATATTTGTATATCTGTGTATTTGCAGACTACAACCTTTCTGCAATCGAGTGTATATATATATATATATATATATATATATATATATATATATATATATATATATATATATATATATATATATATATATATATATATATATATATATATATATATATATATATATATATATATATATATATATATCTTGAATTTAGTTGAAAGAGAAGGCAGGCAACTTCTAATGTCCACAAAAGCTTTAATAGAGACGTTTCGACCTTCGGTCTTCTTCAGTAAAAGTAAAATTAAAATTAAATAAGACTATTAAAAAATATGTACAAGGTAAAAGAAGGGGATGGTGAATGGCACAAAATGCAAGGTCTATTTATACTAATTAAGTCATTAATATTCAATTTCAAAAAACAACGTGGGAATGAACCACTTATTTTGCAAAGGGAGCTAAAATTAAAATTAAAAATTAACTCTATTTTTGGACCTAAACTCCTGCCTTTTATTAAGGCCATAAGGGCGTAACGTATGGAGTTGAGCTGTCCAATAAGCTTCTCTAGTGAGAAGCTTTTTATCTACATCTATAATAGAGTTAATTTTCTCAATCGCAATAAATTGGAAATCAGTTAAAGAATGTGCGCTATTGTTAAAATGTATCGCAGTTTCACAAGTCTTTTTATTATTTAACATAGCAGACTTGTGATTGCGGAACCTAATTTTAAGTTCATTAGAAGTTGATCCTACATATTGTAGTTTACATTTTGTACAAGATACTAAATACTACTAATATTTAGTATCTTGTACAAAATGTAAACTACAATATGTAGGATCAACTTCTAATGAACTTAAAATTAGGTTCCGCAATCACGTCTGCTATGTTAAATAATAAAAAGACTTGTGAAACTGCGATACATTTTAACAATAGCGCACATTCTTTAACTGATTTCCAATTTATTGCGATTGAGAAAATTAACTCTATTATAGATGTAGATAAAAAGCTTCTCTCTCTCTCTTCTCTTCTCTCTCCCTTGAGAACAACCTTCAGAACAAAAGGAAAGACAATGGAAAATGGCGGATATATATATGTATATATATCAGAACAATATCAAAGTTTTAGGGATTTGGTGTATATATATATATATATATATATATATATATATATATATATATATATATATATATATATATATATATATATATATATATATATATATATATATATATATATATATATATAATAATAAAGATCATTGAAAATGTTTTCCAAAGAGTGCTCGACATTGTAGGAGCATGATATGAAATATATTAGTCAAAGACTAGGATAAATGATTCATTGTTTTATTGCTACAAGCTGGTTTCGTATGATCGTCAGAGACGATCACACTCATCAGGCAAGTTACAATGAATGGCCGTTAAAATTTTGCTGGTGGTTTTAAAATATCTCGTGACCTATAATGGTATTATGTTACATGACAGTTTTTGAGCGTGAATTTGTTTCTGTGTCTACACGGGCTAGCTAATTCATTACGTCTATTTAAGGAACATAAATGTTTTTTACAAATTATTATGAATTTCTCGCTTAAACATAAATTACATTTTTTAGTGATATTGCTGTAAGGTTCGCATTTTTTGATAATTTTCCATGTAATATTGTAATTTTTGTTTTCCTCTTTGAGTTTCCAAACGTATTTTGAGAGTTCTGTTTCATTTCTTCGGTTCTTTAGCTTTAGTGATGTTTTGTGGTTTCTGAATCTTTCTTTGAAATTTGTTGCTAGGCCTACGTAAGTTTCTGTTGTTGTGTCTGTTGTTACGGTTGCTTGGTAGATAACGTTTGTTTGTAGGCACTTGCCTTCTAATGGGCATTCTGTTATCTTTCTACAGTTGCATTCTTTGTTAGTTTTGTTTAACTGTTCTGGTTCTTGTTCGGTGGAGAGTATTTTTTTGTTGTGCGATGCTATGATGGATTTGATGTTAGGCATACAAGAATAGCTTATTTTGAGGGTGTGTCTATTGAAGATCTTGTGTAATGGATGGTTTATGGGGAAGCATTTGTCGACAGCGTTGAGGAATTTTCGTCCCAGGTTAGTTTTCAAGTTGCCGTTCCATGGCGGGTTATACCAAGTAATGTTTCTTTTCCGGTTCTTTTTACGCTTAGTACCATTGGTTGTTGGTTGGAACGTTAATTTATGGTCATGTCCGCTATTGAGAAGTGCTTCTTGGTACGGGTTAATGGTTTCGTTAAATGCGTCTTCGTTAGATGCGATATTAGAAAGTCTTTGGTTAATGTTAGATGGTATGTTTTTTAGTAATGTTGGTGGATGGTTACTTTGTTTATGGACGTATAGTAGTTTGTTATTGGGTTTCATGTATGGTTTATATGTGCCGTTAGTTAGGTTAAATGTTACATCTAGAAAATTAACGATTTTTTTGTTAGCTTCTATAGTTATCTTTAAGTCGTTGTCTTTGAAGGCTTTCGTTATTTTCTTCTTGATGGCATCTATTTGCTTAGGTGTCGCTTTACATGCAATTAGCCCATCATCACGGTATAGTCCTACTTTGTTGTGTAAAGTAGGCGTGATAAGCGATAGCATGTAGAGGCCTATCAGTTCGCATGTTTCAGCACCGTCATACGATCCCATCGTAACGTCGAACATGTTTACAGTGTCTTTCTTTGTCCATGTTGCATTATTGTGGTGTAGTAGGGATCTTTTGGCGTGGATTATGATGTCTTTATCTTGAGGAGTTATGTTAGTAAATTGCGATGCGTAGTTAAGGGCTTTTTTTAGAAGTTTTTCTGTTATGGATGGGTAAAATTCACAGACATCGAAGGTTATGAAAGCATGTTTATCTTTGTCTGGTAAGCGTTTAAACCATTCAATTGTGTCGTTAGTGCTACGCCAGAGGTTGACTTTGGTGGATTGTATTATAGATCTGTTAATTCTGTCTAGGATTTGTTTACTAATTATTCCAGTTTCAGATTTTGTAGGGTTGATTAGTCTGCATGTAGGTTTGTTGACAAAGTCTGGTTTGTGGTCTTTCAGTGTTATAAAAGGATCTTTTGGTGCTGTTACTTCAATTCTATCATCGAGGTTAAGGTTCATTGCTATATCTTTGTCTTTAGTGAACTCTCAAAATACGTTTGGAAACTCAAAGAGGAAAACAAAAATTACAATATTACATGGAAAATTATCAAAAAATGCGAACCTTACAGCAATATCACTAAAAAATGTAATTTATGTTTAAGCGAGAAATTCATAATAATTTGTAAAAAACATTTATGTTCCTTAAATAGACGTAATGAATTAGCTAGCCCGTGTAGACACAGAAACAAATTCACGCTCAAAAACTGTCATGTAACATAATACCATTATAGGTCACGAGATATTTTAAAACCACCAGCAAAATTTTAACGGCCATTCATTGTAACTTGCCTGATGAGTGTGATCGTCTCTGACGATCATACGAAACCAGCTTGTAGCAATAAAACAATGAATCATTTATCCTAGTCTTTGACTAATATATTTCATATTTTATATATATATATATATATATATACACCAAATCCCTAAAACTTTGATATTTTCGTGATATATATACATATTTATAATATAGCTCAATTATAACACGCGTTCTGATTGGCTGAGAGACAACCAAAATCTATGCTCTATTTCACCGGTAAAGACATGGTTTTCTGACGAATGAGTATATCAGCAAATTTTACTGTTAGTAAAGGAAAACCAAATCTTAAAATTAAACTACAAAAGACTTTCCATCTTTCCAGTCTCGTTTAAAATTTACAAACTAAGCTTCATGGTCGGACAATAGCAATAAAAAATGTGTAAATATTCAAAGAAAATGACTCGAATGAACATGTACTTTCAAACAACGCTAGCCGTCTAAATCCAGTCAAATTGTAGTTTGTTATAGCCTGAGTTACAGGAAAAAACTGAAGGAACTAGGATTCATTCACAACAGGAATTTTCTTTTTGCCTGAGATTAGTTTCAATCAATTTATAGGATTATTTTTCAATGAACAAAATTTTGTTTCTTACTTACAAAGACAGGCGAAGATTTCCAAAACTGCAGACCGTCGCCTCGAGACAACTTGACTGTTCATCCTTCGTATAAACTACGCCAGTGTAGAGATGTTTTAACACAAGCTATCGGTGAACAGCCAACAGATAATTCAAGTTAACAGCTTCTTGTTTACCAGCAAAATCCTTATTCTGTAAACCTCTTTCAACTTTTTCAAACCAAAAACACGGCTTTCGATTCACTATGTGGAACGCTGCTTGATTCATCGAAAGCACGTAAACATTTCCAAATCTTGAAGAACTGCAAGTCATATTTAGCCTTTTCGTCTATTTTTGAGCCATTGTCAATTATAAAAACAGAAAGCTCTTTGTTCGGGATAATTTCTGCTGAATTCCTTCGATGAAAGTTGTCAAACTATTCTCAAAAACACCGCTTTGAGTCGTACTGATTACACAGAAAGTACCACAAATGTGATTGGCTTATATTTGCACAAGTTTTGAGAATTTTAGTTTTGATCAGGAAATAACACAACTTGATCGTTCTTAAAATACCTCTAGCTATATCATAAAAGCAATAGAAGATAGATTTCTATGACTCTACAGGTGAAATAGAGCACTTGTGATGTTGGGAGAAACACTCGAAAAAGTTTGAAAATCACTCGCCTACGGCTCGTGATTTTCAAACTTTTCTCGTGTTTCTCCCAACATCACGCGTGCTCTATTTCACCGGTAGAGTCATAGAAACTATCTTCTATTGCTTAAATATATCCGCCATTTTCTATTGTCTTTCCTTTTGTTCTCATAGATTTCCCTTGAGAACAACTTTCAGAACAAAAGGAAAGACAATAGAAAATGGCGGATATATATATATGTATATATATCACAAAAATATCAAAGTTTTAGGGATTTGGTGTATATATATATATATATATATATATATATATATATATATATATATATATATATATATATATATATATATATATATATATATATATATATATTAGTCAAAGACTAGGATAAATGATTCATTGTTTTATTGCTACAAGCTGGTTTCGTATGATCGTCAGAGACGATCACACTCATCAGGCAAGTTACAATGAATGACCGTTAAAATTTTGCTGGTGGTTTTAAAATATCTCGTGACCTATAATGGTATTATGAAACCAGCTTGTAGCAATAAAACAATGAATCATTTATCCTAGTCTTTGACTAATATATTTCATATCATGCTCCTACAATGTCGAGCACTCTTTGGAAAACATTTTCAATGATCTTTATTATATATATATATATATATATATATATATATATATATATATATATATATATATATATATATATATATATATATATATATATATATACACCAAATCCCTAAAACTTTGATATTGTTCTGATATATATACATATATATATCCGCCATTTTCCATTGTCTTTCCTTTTGTTCTGAAGGTTGTTCTCAAGGGAAAAACTTGAGAACAAAAGGAAAGACAATAGAAAATGGCGGATATATATATGTATATATATCAGAACAATATCAAAGTTTTAGGGATTTGGTGTATATATATATATATATATATATATATATATATATATATATATATATATATATATATATATATATATATATATATATATATGTATATGGATTGATCCGCGGTAATGGAACTAGAAATATTGAGAGATCATCACGGATATGTAAGCAATTTAGGCAATTGCTTTAGAAAAGCCCGAAAAAAATTCGGGGCTTCAACGGGATTCGAACCCATGACCTTTGCGATACCGGTGCAATGCTCTGCCAACTGAGCTATGAAGCCACATATGTTGGGAGCAGGCCATTTTGTTGGGTTCATAGTAATACCACATAGGAATGTAAATGTATATGTATATGGATTGATCCGCGGTAATGGAACTAGAAATATTGAGAGATCATCACGGATATGTAAGCAATTTAGGCAATTGCTTTAGAAAAGCCCGAAAAAAATTCGGGGCTTCAACGGGATTCGAACCCATGACCTTTGCGATACCGGTGCAATGCTCTGCCAACTGAGCTATGAAGCCACATATGTTGGGAGCAGGCCATTTTGTTGGGTTCATAGTAATACCACATAGGAATGTAAATGTATATGTATATGGATTGATCCGCGGTAATGGAACTAGAAATATAATGCTTTTTGGTTAGAGGAGATATTTGTTAGTCTCTTGTTAATGTTAAGTGGAATGTTTTTCAGTAATGAAAGAGGATGATTACTTTGTTGGTGTACGTATAAAAGTTTGTTATTGGGTTTCATGTAAGGTTTGTTAGTTCCGTTTGTTAGGTTAAATGTTACATCTAAGAAGTTAACAGTTTTTTTGTAAGCATTTAACGAAACAGTAGAACCATACCAAAAAGCATTGAATGAAAGCGGATACGATCACAAGCTGACATACAATCCACAGCCCAACCAACGTGGGAAAAAGCCGCAAAAGAAACATCACGTGGTATAACCCTCCCTGGGATTCAAATGTGAAAACCAACGTTGGAAAGAAGTTCTTAAATGCTGTAAACCAATGCTTCCCGAAGGCTCATCCATTGCACAAACTCTTTAATAGGCACACGCTCAAGCTAAGCTACTCCTGCATGCCAAACATAAAGACCATCATTTCCACTCATAACAAGAAAATAACCACAATGCAAACAGCCGATGAACAAAACAAAGAATGTAACTGCAGAAGAAAAACAGAATGTCCCCTTGAAGGAAAATGTCTCCAAAATAACGTAATTTACCAAGCAACTGTAGAAACAACCACATCAACAGAAACCTACGTGGGACTTGCAACAAACTTCAAAGAACGTTACAGAAACCACAAGACATCATTTAAACACAGCAACCGAAGAAACGAAACAGAACTATCAAAACATATTTGGAACTTAAAAGACGCTAACAAAACTTTTACCATTAAGTGGAAAATTCTAAAGAAATGTAGACCGTATAGTAATATAAGCAAAAAATGTAACTTGTGTCTAACTGAAAAATATATAATCATCTGTCAAAAACATCATTGTACTCTCAACAAACGTAACGAATTAGCTAGCCCTTGTCGACACAGACAAAAATACACTTTAAGATGTTTTATCAACACGTAACGCAATCACAATCTGTAAATTTCAAATGCCAGAATTTTAACGGTCATTCATTGTAACTTGCCTGAAGAGTGTGGTCAATTTTTGATCATACGAAACAGCCTGTAGCAATAAAACAATGAATCATTCTTAAAGTCCTCAACAATTAATATATAGTATGTCCTGCTCCTATTTTTATAGTTGAGCACTCTTTGGAAATAAGTTCATGACAATTTTAAAGTATATATATATTTATATATATATTTATATTTATATAAAACACAATAAACTGGATTTTGTTTACTCTGCCAAATTTTCGACTTTATTATAAAAGCCTTCATCAGGGCATCTGATGAAGCCAAACAAAACCGTTACATTTGTTTTCCCTCGTGCGCGATAAGCGCGCGCGAAGTACAATAATGCTCGAGCTACCGATAGAAATTACAAGTACATGTGCGCGATAAGCGCGCGTAAAATTTAAGCGCGAGCTTTAATATTGAATTGACAGAGGGTGAAGTATCTTTGCTTTCTAAAGGACTCAAGTTCTGTCCAACACCTAAAGACATTGATGAATATGAATTACGTAAGGACATTTATTCATTTATAAGACGAATTAGACTTAGAGAGTATTTTTATGACGAGGATAGGGTAGATGTAAATTTTTCTAATGAGCCTTCGTTACGTAAGAAATCCAATTGGTGTCCAGAGAAGGGGAGGGATATAGCCATAGAAGCCTACGCGAAAGCGTTAGGAGATAACATTCTAGAAAAGATTAACAATGTAAAGCCAATCTATAGCAACATTTATTCATCTGAGCGTAAGGCCTTAAGAGATCTTAAATCATATCAGGATATAGTTATCAAGGAGGCTGATAAAGGTTCAGGGGTAGTGGTAATGAATAAGGAAGACTATGTTAGAGAGGCTTATAGACAACTAGGTGATACCGAAGTGTATCTTGAAACTAATGGAGATATTACTCCTCGTATAATTAAGAAGGTTAAGGATAGGGTTAAGAAACTTAATTTAGATAGGGTTATAGACAGTAAGACTTTAGAATATTTGTTAGATAATAGGAACCCGAGGGCTGGGCGCTTCTATTTGCTACCTAAACTACACAAAAAAGGATGCCCTGGTAGACCGGTGATATCTGGATGTGGAACCTGTACCGAAAAGATCTCTGAATTTGTAGACTACCACATTAAGGTGGCCCGTACCTATTGATTTGTTTGTTGGGCATGAATTTCAATCGCGTCCTTTTACATCAAAACCTTGTCCGATTTCTGAGAAATTTGCAGCCATTTGTCTACAAGCCTTGAAATTTGTACCGGTAATTATTTTTCTGCGAATTAGATCAAGTAATTCGAGATATCAGATGATTTTTAAAAATGGCTTTTTGAGAAAAATTGGTCATAAATCCAAAATTCCAAGGTGAATTTTTTTTCTATTTTGTCAATCAAGTATAAAGGCATAGAGGACTACATACAACATGTATCGTGCCAATTGGTGCCTTAGAAGTTGCGATACAAAATTTGTGCTGCCTGTTACGACGCAAAATTATGTAGTCAAAACTACCGCCAAAATCTCAACAAAATTTCAAAAACAGCGAGAACTATATCTGCTATAAGAAAGACAAATACCTATTGTAACTTGTGAACAAAATTTGGAGAGATGAGAAGCTAAACGCCAATGTTATCCTCAAGCAAACTTGGGGAGTAATTTTTGTGACCACGAGGCGAGCGTTGCGAATTTGTATTACTTCGACTTCTACAAATTCTGTCGAATTGTTTCGTGAAATTTTCTTGGTATGGGATAGAACAAGATGTTAACATACCTGTTGCCAAGTGTCGTTGTGTTTGCTGCACTAGGTATAATTCATTCAGCTTCAAAAGTAAGCAATTTCATCAAGTCGACGTTTGAGCTGCCAAGGTAAAACCATCACGGTTTGTTAATTTATTCAAAACGACACCTTACTATCTGTTGCAAAATTCCGCACGGGATCCAGACTTTTGGGAATAAAGACGGTAGTTCTCTGAATACAATTGCTTCTGAGTCTAAATCCCGTGTGGAATTTTGCAACAGATAGTAAGGTGTTGTTTTGAATAAATTAACAAACCTTGAGGGCTTTACCTTGGCAGCTCAAACGTCGACTCGATGCAGTTGCTTACTTTTGAAGCTTACTGAATTATACCTAGTGCAGCAAACACAACGACACTTGGCAACAGGTATGTTAACATCTTGTTCTATCCCATACCGAGAAAAGTTCACGAAACAATTCGACATGTACAGAATTTGTAGAAGTCGAAGTAATACAAATTCGCAACGCTCGCCTCGTGGTCACATAAATTACTCCCCAAGTTTGCTTGAGGATAACATTGGCGTTAAGCTTCTCATCTCTCCAGATTTTGTTCACAAGTTACAATAGGTATTTGTCTTTCTTACAGCGGATATAGTTCTCGCTGTTTTTGAAATTTTGTTGAGATTTTGGCGGTAGTTTTGACTACATAATTTTGCGTCGTAACAGGCAGCACAAGTTTTGTATCGCAGCTTCTGAGGCACCAATTGGCACGATACATGTTGTATGTAGTCCTCTATGCCTTTATACTTGATTGACGAAATAGGAAAAAAATTCACCTTAGAATTTTGGATTTATGACCAATTTTTCTCAAAAAGCCATTTTAAAAAATCGTCTGATATCTCAAATTACTTGATCTAATTCGCAGAAAAATAATTACCGGTACAAATTTCAAGGCTTGTAGACAAATGGCTGCAAACTTTTCAGAAATCGCACAAGGTTTTGATGTAAAAAGACGCGATTGAAATTCATGCCCGCCCAACAAACAAATCAATAGGTACGGGCCACCTTAAACCGTTGGTTCCCACTATACCATCATATATAAGAGATACCAAGCATTTTCTTCAACGTCTGAATGATTTGGGGAGTTAACCAGAGGGAGCTATTCTTGTAACAGCTGATGTTGTAGGACTATACCCCCACATACCACATGAGGGAGGATTGAAGGCTATGAGGGAGGTATTGGATAAATCTCCTATATCTTCAATTCCAACTGGAGATTTGGTAGACTTGGCTAGATTTGTACTGGAAAATAACAACTTTACTTTCAACGAAAAATTCTATCTTCAGCAACGAGGGACAGCTATTGGTACTAGGATGGCCCCTTCGTATGCTAACTTATTTATGCACAGTATAGAGACGGATATCATTAGCAGTTCTCCAGATAAACCTCTAACATGGATGCGCTTTATTGATGATATCTTTTTTGTCTGGACGGAAGGCGAAGATAGCTTGAAGTCATTCATGGAGCTTATGAACAACTTTCATGACACCATTAAGTTTACCTTTGACTGGTCTGAAACTGAGGTAAACTTTCTGGATGTCACTATCAGACTAAGAGATGGATCTTTAACTACAGATATTTATACCAAGCCTACCGACAAACATCAATACCTGTTTTATACGTCATGCCATCCTAATGCTTGTAAGAAAGGTATACCATTTGGCCAAGCATTGCGCATTAGAAGAATCTGCTCTGAAGAAGACGTATTTGACAAGAGAGTTGAGGAATTGAAAGGTTATCTGGTTGAGAGAGGACATGAGGCACGATATGTTGAGAAAGAGATCAATAGAGCGCGTAACATCCCTAGAGAAGACACATTAAAGGACAAACCACCAAAGAACAACCCTCGTATTCCGTTCGTGCTAACGTATCACCCTGGACTGCCTAATATAAGAGAGATACTTGGCAGACTACAGCCTGTATTGGAGTCCTCGAGACGACTGACAGATGCTGTTAGAGGGGTACCAATGGTAGCTTATAGGAGACCCAGATGCCTTCGTGATTTTTTAGTTAGAGCAGAGATAAAAACTAACTTTCAGTTAGCAGACCATAATGTAGGCTGTTATAAATGCAGAAGGGCTAATTGCATGGTTTGTAATTATCTAGTAGAAGGTAATAGATTTAGAAGTTTTGTTACAAAACGAAATTATTATATCAATTTTAATCTTAATTGCAATTCTAGTTTTGCTGTTTACCTTATCTCTTGCTCACGATGTGGAGTGCAGTATGTAGGATCGACTAGTACAAAGTTTAGGATGAGATTTAACAATCATAAATCTAGAATTAATAAACATGCAAGTTTGTCTATGGCCAATAGGGCTAAAGATGATAGGATATATCAACATTTTTATTCAGAAAACCATTGTGGTTTAGAAGATGTTAGCGTTATGCTTATAGATAAGTGCAATACAGAACATAGTCTTAGGGAGAAGGAGGCCCAGTGGGCTTACCGTTTAAATACTATTAGCCCCAAGGGTTTAAATGTAGAAGAATACGTATACTTGTAATCAGCTCGCGCTTAAATTTTACGCGCGCTTATCGCGCACATGTACTTGTAATTTCTATCGGTAGCTCGAGCATTATTGTACTTCGCGCGCGCTTATCGCGCACGAGGGAAAACAAATGTAACGGTTTTGTTTGGCTTCATCAGATGCCCTGATGAAGGCTTTTATAATAAAGTCGAAAATTTGGCAGAGTAAACAAAATCCAGTTTATTGTGTTTTATATATATATTTATATATATATATAAATGTCCAAGTACTTCCCACAATAGTGTAGTCTCCAGAAATATTAACATAAAACACAATAAACTGGATTTTGTTTACTCTGCCAAATTTTCGACTTTATTATAAAAGCCTTCATCAGGGCATCTGATGAAGCCAAACAAAACCGTTACATTTGTTTTCCCTCGTGCGCGATAAGCGCGCGCGAAGTACAATAATGCTCGAGCTACCGATAGAAATTACAAGTACATGTGCGCGATAAGCGCGCGTAAAATTTAAGCGCGAGCTGATTACAAGTATACGTATTCTTCTACATTTAAACCCTTGGGGCTAATAGTATTTAAACGGTAAGCCCACTGGGCCTCCTTCTCCCTAAGACTATGTTCTGTATTGCACTTATCTATAAGCATAACGCTAACATCTTCTAAACCACAATGGTTTTCTGAATAAAAATGTTGATATATCCTATCATCTTTAGCCCTATTGGCCATAGACAAACTTGCATGTTTATTAATTCTAGATTTATGATTGTTAAATCTCATCCTAAACTTTGTACTAGTCGATCCTACATACTGCACTCCACATCGTGAGCAAGAGATAAGGTAAACAGCAAAACTAGAATTGCAATTAAGATTAAAATTGATATAATAATTTCGTTTTGTAACAAAACTTCTAAATCTATTACCTTCTACTAGATAATTACAAACCATGCAATTAGCCCTTCTGCATTTATAACAGCCTACATTATGGTCTGCTAACTGAAAGTTAGTTTTTATCTCTGCTCTAACTAAAAAATCACGAAGGCATCTGGGTCTCCTATAAGCTACCATTGGTACCCCTCTAACAGCATCTGTCAGTCGTCTCGAGGACTCCAATACAGGCTGTAGTCTGCCAAGTATCTCTCTTATATTAGGCAGTCCAGGGTGATACGTTAGCACGAACGGAATACGAGGGTTGTTCTTTGGTGGTTTGTCCTTTAATGTGTCTTCTCTAGGGATGTTACGCGCTCTATTGATCTCTTTCTCAACATATCGTGCCTCATGTCCTCTCTCAACCAGATAACCTTTCAATTCCTCAACTCTCTTGTCAAATACGTCTTCTTCAGAGCAGATTCTTCTAATGCGCAATGCTTGGCCAAATGGTATACCTTTCTTACAAGCATTAGGATGGCATGACGTATAAAACAGGTATTGATGTTTGTCGGTAGGCTTGGTATAAATATCTGTAGTTAAAGATCCATCTCTTAGTCTGATAGTGACATCCAGAAAGTTTACCTCAGTTTCAGACCAGTCAAAGGTAAACTTAATGGTGTCATGAAAGTTGTTCATAAGCTCCATGAATGACTTCAAGCTATCTTCGCCTTCCGTCCAGACAAAAAAGATATATATATATATATGTGACTTCTACCCATCAATTACAGAAAAACTTCTCACCAAAGCTCTCAACTACGCATCACAATTCACACATATCACTAACCGAGAAAAAGAAATAATAATCCACGCTAAAAGATCTCTCCTTCACCACGATAACGAACCATGGACAAAAAACATGTTTGACGTGACAATGGGATCATATGACGGAGCCGAGTCATGCGAACTTATTGGCCTATACATGTTATCGCTAATCACGCCAACATTACACGACAATGTAGGACTCTACCGCGACGATGGACTGATTGCATGTAAAGCAACACCTAGAAAGATAGATACCATCAAGAAACAAATAACCAAGATCTTCAAAGACAACGAGCTAAAGATAACAATTAATGCCAACAAGAAAATCGTCAACTTCCTGGATGTAACATTCAACTTAAACGATGGAACTTACAAACCATACATGAAAACCAATAACAAACTCCTGTATGTCCACAAACAAAGTAACCATCCACCAATATTACTAAACAACATACCAACTAACATTAACAAGAGACTCTCTAACATTTCATCAAATGAAGACGTCTTTAACGAAACCATCAAACCCTACCAACAAGCCATCAATGACAGTGGTTATGACCATAAATTAACTTTCAAACGGAACAACAACACAAAACGGAAACGAAAACGAAACATAACCTGGTACAACCCACCATGGAACGATAATCTAAAGACCAATCTCGGACGCAAATTCCTCAACGCTGTAAATGAATGCTTCCCAAAAAACCACCCGCTACACAAGATCTTTAATAGACACAACCTCAAGCTCAGCTACTCCTGCATGCCTAGCGTAAAATCTATAATTTCATCCCATAACAAAAAAGTACTATCCGCAGCTAAGCCGACTGAACAAGAACAAACAGACAAAGAATGCAACTGCAGAAACAAAAGAGAATGTCCTCTAGAAGGAAATTGTTTACAAAAGAACGTAGTGTACCAAGCAACAGTAACAACGAAAACAACGAAAGAAACATACGTAGGAATAGCAACGGATTTCAAAGAAAGATACAGAAATCACAAATGTTCACTAAATCTTGAAAAACGGAAAAACGAAACCGAACTTTCAAAATACGTTTGGAAATTAAAACAAGAAAAAAAGAGATACAGTATTAAATGGAAAATTCTAAAACAATGCCAGCCATACTCCAATATTACCAAGAAATGTAACCTGTGCTTAAGTGAAAAATTTATAATAATCTGCAAAAAACACTTATGCTCCCTAAATAAACGAAACGAACTAGCTACCCAATGTAAACACAGAAATAGATTCATACTTAGAAATTATGTAAATTAATACCACTGTAATATAATCTACCTTGTAAATAATCCTGTTTTAAACTGCCAGCACCATAACGGTCGCTCATTCATTGAAACTTGCCTGATGAGTGTGGCCATCCTTGATGGCCATACGAAACAAGCTCGTAGCAATAAAACAATGAATCATACTGATTGAAGTCTTACCCAGTAATTTTTATAATGCTCCTTTACAAAGTTGAGCACTTTTTTGAAAAAACATTTTCAATAATTTGAAGTATATATATATATATATACTGCCCATGCAAAGTTCTACTGGAAAAGCTAGTGTAAAAACAATTCTGGAGTCTGATTGGCTCAGAGCAGTGCTGTTCAACATGTACATAAACATCACTTTGCCAACTTTACAATGTAACAATAATAGAAGCATGAAATACGTTTATCATAACAACCGTCTTACCATTTTATTCTTTGTCTGTTGAGAAACATCTGATGAAAAAGGTGTAGATGATGACACTAGATGAGTAAAACAATTAGAATGTAAGCAGAGAACAAGAAAACCCAAGCCCCAAACAACAACAACAACAACAACAACACTATCACTTAAAGGAAAAAAAAACCCAGAGAGTTCAAAATCGACCAATCCACTGTCATCTTGCTTATTGACAACCGTGAATGTGCATACATTGTATTTACTGTCTTTGGCGTTATGGTAACAGCCCATGAAAAGGCAGTGCTACACATGCATACAAGTGAACCAGGCATTTGAAAATGAAGAAAGTAAATACTTTTGATTTCCATGGGGTTTTGCTCAAAGTGGAGATTGTTACAGTAACACTGATAGTACATGTAATGATGATAGATGGTTTGTATCAGTGATTGGTCAATATGTAGCAGTTTAGTAACCATGTAGCCTGTGTACAGCCGTTTCCCACCCCTCCCCCCCTACGGGGAAAAACGGGGAGGGAACGTCTGTGAAACGGCGTTCTTAATCGTGTTCCAGGTCATAAATTTGCATATGTAATTAGTTATTTACATACAGAGAAAATGAAGATTTTCGAAGAAATAATGAATAATAGCGGGTTTACAACCCTTTATTTGAGTCTTTTAAATCTTTATAAACACTGAGTTAGTGACCAGAGCAGAGAGAAATGTAAGAGAAATAGTTTATTGTTTTGTTCAGTGCAAGACAAATGTCGGCAGACTCAGTTGTCGAGTCCAATCGACCCTGAACCTCGCTAAAAAAAGTCCTAAAAATGTCATGTAATCAAAACAGTCAAATCATGTTTTATACACTTTTACTGCTGTGTACTTACTGAATATTCTGATGACTATTTTTGCTCTAGATTTTGGTCCGATTCGAATGACATGCCTACAAAGCCGTCGGGTTTCATACAGACTTCGGCTTTTGATAGATGTAATTAAGAACGAAATAGAAGCCTTTGACACCCAGGAGTGAAATTGCCATGTCCAGGAATGTTTTCCTTGATATATTTTCGATGTAAACAGAGAATTAAGCAGTAAAACGGTGTTTGCTTTAGTTCGTTGAAATGGGGGTTCGTTGAAATTCGATCGGCAAAACGATAACAACCAATCAGATTTGTCTTCAAAATCTTGAGAACCTCACGTGACCACGGAACACGATTAAGAACGCCGTTTCACAGACGTTCCCTCCCCGTTTTTCCCCATAGGGGGGGAGGGGTGGGAAACGGCTGTACACAGGCTAGTAACCATGAAAAAATCTATCTAAATCACTAGCTGTGTAGCAAGCTTTAAAGAGGTTTAAAAGATTGGGTTTCCTGTGTTATGAAAAGCAGGGTTTACACAGGGAACCCATGCATGGCCAACTCTCTCCCTTTCTTCTCAAAGAAATGCTTGTTACACAGGCTGATAAAACAGAGATCACCTGGTGTCTTAGATCCTTTCTTGGGTTTCTTTTGTTCTTCAGATTCTTCACTTTCTTCTTCGTCACTTTCTAAAAAATAAAATACAGGTAACATAAAAATGATGTGCATTTTTTAAAGTTATATTAATAATTTTGAAGGGGTTAATGAACAAAATAAGTTGTCTGATCAAATTCTGAATTCTTCTTAAATATCTTTAAATTTTAAAGGAGAATCCAGAGTTTGATCATAGGTCTCATGCACCATACAAGTACATTTTTTAGCAGATTTTGGTTGTATGTGAAAGAGTGACAACGCCATGACCATGCTGCTACCATAGTGTCTAGATAAAACATTCAGTTAGCCATTTCCCAAAATACAGTTGAGTGAATACCGTACTAGCTAAAGGCCCATTCTTATTAAACCAGCTATTAAAATACACCTGTACATTTTGTTATCATGTAAATTATATATTGTTTAATTAGGGACTACTGAAACTGCTTTACTTGCAATCTTTATTGTCAGTACATGATAGTATGTACTTAAACCAAGGCTTTGGCTTGTACAGGACTCACTCAACCTTATCTTGGAAAATGGCTATTCCTTCTGTGACTGTGCTGTGACCATGTGGCCATGCTACATGTACGTTATCACAAGTTATACTTTATGTTAGCTATGTACAACACTGGTGTGACGCCAAATACTGTAGAGTTTATGTTTTCACCTTTTTATCAAAACTTACCTGATGACGAGCTTGACGACTTCTTCTTAGAATCTCCATTTGTTAGCTTTGCTACTGCTTTCTGTACAGATGATATTTTAGGAGGATCACTACTTTCCTCTTTGCTTGAACTTTCTTCTGAACTGCTCCCTATTTACATTGATCAAGAAAAGTAATTAAAAATCTATATACCACTTATTAGATATTTGTTGTGTATTACAGGCTGATATTTTAAAAGTCACGATGAGTAAAAGTCAGCTCGCAATACACAAGGAAATAACTAATAATATACAACTGCTTCTTAGTTTATCCGATTTTCCAATTATTCTAGTATGTAAAAATATGGCAAACAAGTATTTCAACTGTGTAATACAGCATGTAATACAGCCTCATATTTGCTTAGTTCTCTCATCCTTATTTGGTAAAATTACATCATAGTTATATAATAAATTTATATGTATCTACATAGAGGTTCTTCTTCTTCTGTGGGCAACCACACTCACTTAACCTCTACATTAAATATCTTACATACATCACATTGATTTTTGCTTAAAAACTAAGGAATCCAGAGGAAAAACGCTTGTTTTTTGAAGTACAAATTTAAACCACAATAACTTGGAATAACAATTATTGTTTGAATGAAAATAAGAAATCAACCCGCCAATGGCGAAGTAGCTCATGGATTGACCAATAACAATGACCACAGGAGGCCCAAAAATAAATTTGAGTTTTGAAATAAACTAGACGCACATGTGCGTTCACTCGTGCCCCTGGAGCCCTTTTTAATAGAGGCTCCAATGACCAGCTCCGTTTGCACTCTTCCCCGAGCCGTTTCACGCATTCTTCACCATTCCGGGAAATAGCTAACCGTAACATAACGACCTCTTTTGAATCGGCTAACTTAAACTAAAAAATATCTTGATTAGTCAGTTTGTCTGTCAACAGCTATTAGTGCCTTTGTCTTTCTATTATCATGCATAGGTATTAGATATCTCCAACATGCAAAAATATACCAGTTTATTCAACTTCTTATTTCACTATATATCTCAATTGTTTGCTGTAAAGACTTCTACAACGGTATATTTGACACAATAAATAACAAATCGTGTATATTTTCGTTCATGTTTCAGATGTTTTATATAGCTAATTCAATTAACGTTGTCGCAAAAAGCCTAAAGCCTAAAGCCGTTTTAGAGCGGAATCATGAAAAGTTTTTATCACCGTGACGTGACATCATTACTCGTGCCCAGGCCTTTAGGCCGGGAACGAGTTATAAACTGCAAATGTTTTTTTTCCTCTTTTCGTCTCGAGAATGCAGCATTCTTGCGCAATCGGTCACGTGTTACACCCCTGATTGGTTAAGAACGTAAAAAACAATGCCCTTCATTCATCACCCCCGTAGTGAACGCCAGCGAGGAACTTTAGGAATGCAAGATGGCCGACTACAAAGGAAATAGCTTTCAGAGACGGGCTTTTCCTGCAGTAGCACAATGTAATTTGGAGCTTTTAACTCGAGATATACTTATATACTTATAAGAGCTTCAGAACGGGCTGTTATTTTGAGCTTGATCTCCAATACTTTGTCCAAATATCGAACTCTCAATGGAGTACTTGAAACCGAAGCTCTCGAGACGCGATAAAGAAGTGATTCCTTTTTTGAGCTGGAAATCTACGAATTTCTCACCCTAGATGTTGCTAAACGAAAGCATATAGAGGCAAGTCAATTATATTTCTCATTCAAGCATTCAAGAGATCTTGAGAGGTTTTTATACTGAATTTTTATATATTTATATATTTTCATGGAACCAAGGCTCTATTTGACCTGATGCTTTTGGTCACGTAATGGATAAAACATCCGAAACATGAACGAAATAATACACGATTTGTTATTGTGTCAAAAACGTCGTTGTAGAAGTCTTTACAGCAAACAATTGAGATGTACAGTGAAATAAAAAGTTGAATAAACTGGTATATTTTTGCATGTTGGAGATATCTAATATCCATGCATAAAGGCAAACACTAATAGCTGCTGACGGACAAATTGACTAATCAGATATTCTTTAAAAAGGTCAAAAAAGGTCTTTATTATGTTACGGTGAAGTGAAGAATGCGTGAAACGGCTCTGGGAAGAGTACGAACGGGGCAGGTCATTGAAGCCTCTCCTAAAAGGGTCTCCCAGGGCACGAGTGAACGCACGTGTGCGTCTAGTTACAATAAAAAACTCACTTCAAATTCTACCAGCAACTTGGACAAATATTCCTTAATTTCTCAGATAGCCTACAGAGAAGTTTGTTAGCACACAAAAGAAATTTGAAAGGCTTTAGCCTTTAGGCTTTTTTTCAGCGACAACGTTAATTGAAATAGCTATATATGAATAAAAGACGTTACGTGACCTAACGCGAAATACAAGGTCAACGGAATCTAGTTTCATGCCATTCCGATATTAAATTAAAATTCAGTACAAAAACGGGACAAAAACCTCTCAAGATCTCTTGAATGCTTGAATGAGGAATATAATTGACTTGCTTCTATGTATGTTCGTTTAGCAACATGTATGAACATGTAGGATGAGAAATTCGTAGTTTTCCAGCTCATAGGAAATAGTCGGTTATCGCGAGGGCCTCGACTTTCAAGTACTCCATTTAGAGTTCGATGTTTGGTCAAAGTATTGGAGATGAAGCTCAAAATAACAGCCCATTCTGAAGATAAGTATATAGGTATATCTCGAGTTAAGAGCTCCCAATTACATTGTTCTACTGCAGAAAAAGCCTGTCTCTGAAAGCTATTTTCTTTGTAGTCGGCCATCTTGCATTCCTAAAGTTCCTGACTCGCGTTCACTACGAAGAGTTGCACGCGCTTAAAGGTGACGAATGAAGGGCATTGTTTTTTATGTTTTTAACCAATCAGAAGTGCCTCAGGGCGAACCAATCAGAAGTAGCTGAGGACGAAAACAGAAAAGAAAAAACATTTGCAGTTTATAACTCGTTCCCGGCCTAAAGGCCTGGGCACGAGTAACTAGCCGTTTCTAATAGAAAGTGAAATGCTGCGAGCAGAAAACAGCTGGTGTATCCACGTTAGCAGAACTGTTCCCCTAAAACTCACGAAAGTACACCGCTTTGTCTGATATATCAAATGTTTCTATTTTATCTCCTGTGCGTTGTGTGACGAACACTGCTATCTAATAGTTGACCTTCAATATTGAACATAATTCTCCAGGATCAGTGTCGGACACACGCAGTTCAAAATATTTAGCACCTTGAGTAAAGCAATTTTTCAAACAATCACAAATGGCTAGCGTTGGCAATGATTATAAAACTATAAAACTTTGTTTAGGAAAGGATGCTAGGATGTGAATCGCTCCCTGGCAGCTAAAAGAGTGCTTGATAAATATCTGACACATAATTTGCCTTGTAATGTATAGAGAATGCATAAATATATGTGGATTTCACTGAACTACTGAGAGTAGTCTGCGTAAAGAAAGCAAAATTTCGATTCACCAGAAATTTGAGCGATATCATGTGGCTTTCTAAAGAGATTTTACCTCTTTGAAGAGGAGAACATTGGAATGCAACTTTGTATCGTCTTCTCATCTTGCTTCGATCGAGCACACAACGGAGATGAAAAACTCATAAAAGGACATTGTCTTTCCTGAGAAATATCACTAAAAAGTTAATGGCCTTGTTGAATGCTTCCACGAATACAAAGCAGGATTCAGTGGATTCTCGGGGTACGATAAATCTGAACTAGACGCACACGTGCGTTCACTCGTGCCCCGGAAGCCCCTTTTATGACCGGCCCCGTTCGTACTCTTCCCCGAGCCGTTTCACGCATTCTTCACTTAACCGTAACATAATAAAGACCTTTTTTGACCTTTTTAAAGAATATCTGATTAGTCAATTTGTCTGTCAGCAGCTATTAGTCGACATGCAAAATATTACCAGCGAATATACCAGTTTATTCAACTTTTTATTTTCACTATGTATCTCAATTGTTTGCTGTAAAGACTTCTACAACGGCGTTTTTCACACAATAACAAATCGTGAATTTTTTCGTTCATGTTTCGGATGTTTTAAATAATAAAAGACGTTACGTGACCAACAAGGTCAATGGAACCTATCCGTTCCATGCAATGGTCTGCTCTAGAATTCCGTATTAAAATTCAGTACAAAAACCTCTCAAGATCTTTTGAATGCTTAAATAAGGAATATAATTGACTTGCTTCTATGTATGTTCGTTTAGCAACATGTAGGATGAGAAATTCGTAGATTTCCAGCTCATAGGAAATAGTTCGTATCGCGAGGGCCTCCTTTCAAGTACTCCAATTAGAATTGGATATTTGGTCAAAGTATTGGAGATGAAGCTCAAAATAACAGCCCATTCTGAAGCTCTTATGAGTGTCTAGGTATATCTCGAGTTAAAAGCTCCATTTTACGATGTGTTATTCCTAGAAGAGCCTGTCTCTGAAAGCTATTTTCTTTGTAGTCGGCCATCTTGCATTCCTAAAGTTCCTCGCTGGCGTTCACTACGGAGGTGATGATTGAAGGGCATTGTTTTTTACGTTCTTAACCAATCAGGGGTGCATCACGTCACCGATTGCGCAAGAATGCCGCATTCTCGTGGACGACGAGAGGAAAAAAAACATTTGCAGTTTATAACTCGTTCCCGGCCTAAAGGCCTGGGCACGAGTAATAACAATGACAACTTAGCTAGAAACTTGATCGTGAAATCGCGTGGTCAGCGATCATTCCAAGCATATTTTGATGACGTCACAAATCATCGTTCACTCTACATGCCAAAAAATCGAGTTTGGTGTCGCGATTAGTGTCGCTGCTCGCTTCGCTCGCAGCAAATATATATCAATTGAAGCAATATATATATTTTTAAAATGATAGATTATTGTTCTCACTAATTTAAACATTAAGATTGGGTCCACCTGTAAAGCATTTAAAGGAATTTTTAAATAGTCACTTAAATATCAATATGGGCATATATATATTATATATATGTGAATATATGCACGTTACAAATATTTAATTTATTATTAATATTATGAGCTATATAAAATGTAATTTCTTTATCAAAAACTAATAGATATGAGTATCTAAGAACAAAAAAAGATACTGAAACGAAAGAAAGAAAGAAAGAAAGAAAGAAAGAAAGAAAGAAAGAAAGAAAGAAAGAAAGAAAGAAAGAAAGAAAGAAAGAAAGAAAGAAAGAAAGAAAGAAAGAAAGAAAGAAAGAAAGAAAGAAAGAAAGAAAGAAAGAAAGAAAGAAAGAAAGAAAGAAAGAAAGAAAGAAAGAAAGAAAGAAAGAAAGAAAGAAAGAAAGAAAGAAAGAAAGAAAGAAAGAAAGAAAGAAAGAAAAATAAGTTAACATGTCACAGCTGGGAATCAAACTCGGTACCACTTGCTCTGTAGCCAGCAATGTTAACCACTTGACCACTGAGCTATTTACAACCCTGAATGTTATGTTTTGTATATATATTGTTAATTTACGTCTGTATCCCTAACACATCTTAATAAAAGCCCTCTAAGAGGACATGTGGTTACTGGTCAAATGATAAATAAACAAGCAAAGCAATTAAACTAAACAAACAAACCAACAAAAATAAATAGAAAAGAAAGAAAGAATGCTTTCGAGAAAAAATAATTATAATTGTTCTGTCAATATGGAGTCTACGAGAATGATGAAAGTGCTCCAAAAAGTCCTCCAAATTATATATTACAAAGAAGAAAATGACAAACTAGGCAAACCACAACTTTCTATTCCTAAATGTTTTGAGGTTACTGAACAAACAGAACAGTCTTTGTAGTCACATCTGGACTCATTGGCTCTTTGTTAAATGACTAATTAAATTCAAAAATAATTTTCACGTGTATTTCACATCTTTTTTGCATATTTCCCCCAGTAGTGTAGTGATAGGTAAAATAAAAGCTGTGCCTGGTTAAATAAGAAAAATAAAGATAATTAAATCATTGTCTACACAAGCCACATCGAAAAACGAGTCTGCTTGACCTTTTTGTCAGCGGTATCAACGAAGCGAATGCCGAGTGTGTTCGTAGACTCCATATTTATTGAAAACTTCCAAGATTTTTTCATCGAAAGGAAATCTCTAATGGAATTTTAACAACTGCTGTCTAAAAAAGGTGGATATTTCTTAGAATATTTCGTATTTTCTTCGTGAAAACCGATTAAAATGAGTCAAGTAATCTTCGAGCCAATTCCGTACGTTTTTCGTTCTCTCTTCGTGAACGACTGCGGGAAATCCGAATTACTTACACACTTACGCACTTACACACTTACACATTTACGCACTTACACACTTACTTACACGCTCGATGACATAATGGTTACTGGCTTGCATACAAGCCAGTAACCACAAAAATTATAAAAGAAATTTCTCTATGTACCAAATGTCACTATGAACTGCGTGAAGCGTGACGGTAGCGAATGGCGGTAAATCTTATTGCTCTCGCTAAATTGTTTGCTCTTGCCTTGTGTATACACTATCGAACGACTTCAGAAGTCAGTCCTTCTGTCCAAGATACTCCTCCATGGAATGGTTACAGTATTTCATCTTCTCTTGCTCGAATGAGCTTGAGCCAAGCGAGTTATTATCAGGGAATGAATGCCGATCGATCCGCCATATTGAAGTGGTCTGGATTCAATCTCCTTGGATTGATTATTTTAAGTGGTGACATCTCAACAAATCCAGGGCCAAAATGCCGCTATCCTTGTGGAGTTTGTTCAAAAGCTGTGAGATCCAACCAAAGAGGTATTCAATGCGACTTCTGTAGTATTTGGTATCACGTTAAGTGTATGCAAATGAGCACTCAAATTTACGAGGCTCTCGCCAACTCGTCTTGTACTTGGGAATGTGTCGATTGTGGTCTTCCGAATTTTTCCAGTTCTATATTTGAATCATCAAGGTCTGTTCATGCGACTAACTATTTCAGTCCTCTGGATCTGACAACATCAAGAATCCACTCTTTTGGTCCAGATCTTTCTCGACGCTCATCAACTCCACGACGAGAGATCAATCGAGCAAATAGCCATCCTAAAAAAGTCGCCTATCACAAACCCAACAAGCCACAGTGTCTGCGAAAATTGAAAGTATTATCTCAGGAACGGAATCCAAACTTGATGAATCAATTAAAAATTTAGAGGTTTTCCCAAGGGACTACGAAATATTTCGTAAAGACAGACATGATATCAATCCTGGTGGTGGGGTTTTCATTGCTGTACATAATTCAATAATTGCTATTCATCAAACTCAACTGGACTGCCAAGCCGAGGCAATATGGATTAAAATTGGAATGTCTAATCAGAAACCCTTATACCTTGCTTCATTTTATCGTCCTCCAGGAAATAATGAGAAACCACTTGAAGCTCTTAAACAGTCAATCAATAGATTGCAGTCAAAAGGATCTTTTCCAAGAATTATCGTCGCTGGTGATTTTAATATGCCATTGAATGGAGTAGTGCCTCAATCAAGGAGAGTCCACAATACGTAGTAGCAGTAAATCAGAAATTTATTGACCTCCTAGATGATCACAGTCTTACCCAACTTGTTAACTTTCCCACAAGACAACAATCAGTGCTTGACTTAGTACTAACCAGCCATCCTGATCTGGTACACAGTTTAACCAGTACTCATGGCATCAGCGACCACTCAGCTGTGTCCTTTAACTTAAACCTAACAGTTAAAGTTAACAAAAAGAAGCCACGTACAGTCTATAAGTTTGCTAAGGCCAATTTTGTTGATATACGTCAGGATGCAATCCAGCTCAGTAATGATTTCTTTGAAAGTCGGCCAGAGAATAACAACATAGAGAGTAACTGGCAGTTCTTCAAATCAGGCATAATTAACATTCTCAACCGAAGAGTACCGAGCAAAAAGAGTGGTTCATGGAATGACACTCCCTGGATGACAAGAGAACTCAAGAAATCCCTGAGGAAGAAGAAAAGGCTGTACGATAACTATAAGAAATCAGGAAAAGCTTGTGATAAACAGAAATATCGCAAATTCCAAAAATTGTTCAAGATCGAAATGAAAAAGGCCCAGAACGAGTACATAGCAGATACCCTTAACTCTGATTTAAGGTATCAGGGTACCCCTAGCGACCGGTGTGCGTTCAACTCTATATTGCGCCAAAACGTTTAGTCTAAACCCCATTAAAGTATACATTTTTAGAAAGCTGAATAAATGTAGAAACTATTTCTATTATTTTTATCGTAAAATATTTTTTTCCTTTTAGGTTAGAGCGAATTATTCAAATTTTCACCGAGGTGTCTTCGCGGAGTTCCCGGTCAATCAATATTGATCCGAAAACAATGTTTACTATCTTTCTGAGATCATGAGATATCACTTGTCAAAAGTGTGTCTCAGATTTTTGATTAGTTGCCCCGTTGTTCTGTTATACGTCCCTAAAGTTACAACACCGCCAAAATAGCTGTATCCGATACAAAACAGACGATAACTTTGGAATGGAGCAAAAAATCGAAAATCGGAGACACACTTTTAAAGAATGACTATCGAAGACGATCTCTACCAAATTTCAGATGAATCCATTAAAATCCATTTGACCGGGAACTCAAAATACACGGCTAATTGAACGTAAATTCACTTCCGAGAAAAACGCAAAAGTGTGTTTTGGAGCCAAGAAGTGGGTTTGTTGATACAAGGGGATTATAACACCTCATAATCTTGCCCGATGACAACTGAAGTAAAGGGCAACCAAAATCTTGTTACGTTTCCCACACAAATGGCGGGAAATCAAGGCAATTTGATCCCATTGAACTTTGGCTCTTGTTGAATAATCTTTTTACAAAGGTTTCGATAGTTAGACAAATATATTCTTCACCGACAAGCTCTCTTGATGACAGGTCAATTGACAAGTGATGTCAACAGATAATTGACAGGGATTAAGCTGGAAAAAAAGTTTTTCGCTTATAACTCGCTATTAAAAATCGCTAGTGAAATAATTTTTTCACTAAATCATAACTTATTGTGTATTCTATCAGAAAATGTAAAAAAGTAAAAATCGACCCTTTTGAGAAACTTTGGGGTACCCTGATACCTTAAAAGAGAAGCCCAAGAAATTCTGGGCTTACATAAAATCTAAAAGACAAGACCAGGTTGGAGTTCCTCCGCTGAAGAAAAATGGCAGTATAAAGACCGACAGCGCAAGCAAGGCAGAAATCCTAAGTACTCACTTCGAACAGGTATTTACACCTGAGGATTTAACATCTATACCAAGTAAAGGTCATAGTGAAATCCCGAGAATGGATTCAATAACATTTGGTAGAGACGGCGTGGAAAAACTTCTTAAGAATTTAAACAGCAAGAAAGCAAATGGTCCAGATAAAATACCAACCATATTGCTCAAGGAAACTGCATCAGAAATAGCAGATGTTGTGACTTTTCTTTTTAACCAATCGTATTGCTCCGGTCAACTACCTGAAGACTGGAGTGGTGCAAATGTGGTCCCAATTTTCAAGAAAGGAGTGAAACATGACCCAAGTAATTATAGGCCAGTGTCTTTAACTACCGTATTGTGCAAGCTCATGGAACACGTCATCTACAAGAGTATAATGCAGCATTTAGAGGCTAATAACATCTTGTTTGCGAACCAGCACGGATTTAGAAAAAACCATTCATGCGAAACCCAGCTTCTGTTGACTATTGAAGACCTAACACAAAATATCGATACTGGAAGTCAAATAGACATGCTAATACTCGACTTTAGCAAAGCATTCGATAAAGTCGCTCATCAACGCCTAATCAGCAAGTTACAGTACTATGGTATTCAGGACAAAACGTTAACGTGGATCGAGTCGTGGCTTACTAACAGAACACAGAGTGTCGTGGTGGACGGAGTTTCATCGAATCCAGTTGCCGTTACATCAGGTGTGCCGCAAGGCACCGTATTGGGCCCACTAATGTTCCTGCTATTCATCAACGACATGCAAGAGCACCTTGAATCCAACCTAAGACTTTTTGCAGATGATGCCTTACTGTACCATAAGATCACTCACGATAATGACAGCCAAGCCCTGCAAAGGGACCTGGACAAAATAGGACTATGGGCTGAAAGATGGCAAATGGTTTTCAACCCCTCCAAATGCTACAAAATGACAGTCCATAGGAATAGATCACCAATATTGAAAGATTACACTTTATACAATCAGATCCTCTCAGATGTTAAACAACATTCTTATCTTGGCGTGTTATTGTCTTCCGATTTACGGTGGAATTCACATGTAAACGACGTTGTAAAGAAGGCCAACTCAACTCTTGGATTTGTAAAAAGGAACTTGTATTCCTGTTCTGAAGTAACCAAGCGTGCAGCCTATGTCACACTCGTTAGGCCACATTTAGAATACGCATCGGCTGTGTGGGATCCCTATAGGCAGGAACAAGTGGACAAAATCGAAGCAGTTCAGCAACGAGCAGTGAGATTTATAAAGCAGGATTACGACTGGAACTCTAGCGTTACACGGATGCAGCAATTACTGTCCTTGGATCCATTAAGAGAGAGAAGGAAAGCCCATCGTTTGAAAACGTTTCACTTAGCAGTAAATAATAACATTGCAGTACCTATCCCTGATTATTATCAGCATTCTGAGCGTTACACTAGAAATTATTCAAGTACCACATATATCCAACCAAGGGCACGACACGATTACTACTTATATAGTTTCTTTCCAAGGACTAGAAGAGACTGGAATTGTTTACCAATTGAAACAAGAGCACAGAGTTATCCAGCTTTTTGTGCCCAACTAAATAAGCTTAGTATTTAATTTAATTTTTATATCTTCTGCTATATTAATTAGAGATTTAAGGAATATATTGGGGAATTAGAGTAATAATATTACAAAAGTATTTTAGTTTAATTGCATAGATTATTTATTTATCTATTTATTTTATTTTATGTTATTTGGAATTGTTTTTCAATTGAAGCGAGCATAGAGATCGTTTAGGACATAAGCTTTACCAGGTGAACGGTGAACACGGCGTGCAAAGCATTATTGGACAAAATGAACGGCTAGGTCCCTTGATGAACAAGCAAAATATCAGAAAAATTATTTCTGAAAGCTTTTAATCACATAAATTAGCAAAAGAGTTTGAAAGAAGTCTCCCTTTAATTTTTGACTGTTCCTGTCACTTTGCCATCGTTTTATCAGCGATCAAAACTGTGTCACGCAATACCGTCACGATATGTTGAAGGAGCAAGAACTTATCATTCTGCGAAAATATTTCACTCCTAAAGTTAACTAGACGCACACGTGCGTTCACTCGTGCCCTGGGAGCCCCTTCTAGGAGAGGCTCCAATGACTGGCCCCGTTCGTACTCTTCCCCGAGCCGTTTCACGCTTTCTTCACTTAACCGTAACATAATAAAGACCTTTTTTGACCTTTTCAAAGAATATCTGATTAGTCAGTTTGTCTGTCAGCGCTATTAGTGTTTGCCTTTGTATTAGATATCTCCAACATGCAAAAATATACCAGTTTATTTAACTTTTTATTTCACTATATATCTCAATTGTTTGCCGTAAAGACTTCTATAACGACGCTTTTGACACAATAACAAATCGTGCATTTTTTCGTTCATGTTTCAGATGTTTTATCCATTACGTGACCAAACGCATCAGGTCAAATAGAGCCTTGGTTCCATGAAAATATATAACTAAATAATTGTCTGGCCAGAATGTCGGTGTTAATATTCAATACAAAAACCTCTCAAGATCTCTTGAATGCTTGACTGAAAAATATAATTGACTTGCCTCTATATGCGTTCGTTTAGCAACATGTAGGGTGAGAAATGCGTAGATTTCCAGCTCAAAGGAATTGCTTTGAGTCGCGAGAGTTACATTTTCACGTACTCCATTGAGAGCTCGATATTTGGTCAAAGTATTGGAGATGAAGCTCAAAATAACAGCCCATTCTGAAGCTCATATAAGTATATAGGTATATCTCGAGTTAAAAGCTCCAAATTACATTGTTCTACTGCAGGAAAAGCCTGTCTCTGAAAGCTATCTTCTTTATAGTCGGCCATCTTGCATTCCTAAAGTTCCTGGCTTGCGTTCGCTGTCGCTCAAAGGTGATGAATGAAGGGCATTGTTTTTACGTTCTTAACCAATCAGAGGTCCCTCAGGACGAACAGAGGAAAAAAAAAAAAAAAAAAAAAAAAAAAAAACATTTGCAGTTTATAACTCGTTCCCGACCTAAAGGCCTGGGCACGAGTAATAAAAGACGTTACGTGACCAAACGCGAAATACAAGGTCAATGGAATCTAGTTTCATGCCATTCCGATATTAAATTAAAATTCAGTACAAAAACCTCTCAACTGATCTCTTGAATGCTTGAATGAGGAATACAATTGACTTGCTTCTATGTATATATGTTCGTTTAGCAACATGTAGGATGAGAAATTCGTAGTTTTCCAGCTAATAGGAAATAGTCGTTATCGCGAGGGCCTCGGCTTTCAAGTACTCCATTTAGAGTTCGATATTTGGTCAAAGTATTGGAGATGAAGCTCAAAATAACAGCCCATTCTGAAGCTCTTATAAGTATATAGGTATATCTCGAGTTAAAAACTCCAAATTACATTGTTCTACTGCAGGAAAAGCCTATCTCTGAAAGCTATTTTCTTTGTAGTCGGCCATCTTGCATTCCTAAAGTTCCTGGCTTGCGTTCGCTCAAAGGTGATGAATGAAGGGCTTTGTTTTTACGTCCTTAACCAATCAGAAGTTCCTCAGGACGAACAGAGGAAAAAAAAAAAAAAAAAAAAAACATTTGCAGTTTATAACTCGTTCCCGGCCTAAAGGCCTGGGCACGAGTAATAAACAATGCACTTTATCTTTTTACAGTTTTTAAAGACTATCATCTCTAAAGTAATTACAATTCAGATCGCGATAGACCTGTATACCGAATTATTTTGAAATATAAATAAGCATTGACATCTGTACAATAAAAAACGTTTAAAAATTATTTATCCCTTATTTCTAATTAAACTTTCTACTAATCATTTGATAAAGTTGCTGTGATATCATGGCTTTCCCAGGTTACGTCTATAGTTTCATTCACATTATGATTGTCATGAAAGCTCTGGAATTTTGACAGCTAGTAGTGAGTAAACACTGGAATTTACGCCGAACTATTTAAAAGTTTTACTTTTGTTTCTAGACTTTGACCTTTGCTTAATTACTACATTTTTTCCCATCCGTGATGTCGGCCGGAGCTGATTTAACAAACTGTTATCACTAACACTGATATCCACAAACAAAACAGAAACAATTTTTGTACTATGACCCTTTTTCGTTTGCAATGTGATGTGACTAATGTGACTAATGCACTCTAATTAGAGCATATATATTGTCTGCACTCAAATGGCCAAAGCGAGATGCCATTTTAGCTCTTGTTACTTTACAGGTGATAGTCTTTAAAAACCGTAAACAGATAAGCCACATTCTTCGCATAGCTTTAGAAAATCATCCTCAACAAAAACAGAAGGCCAGCACTTTAGTATACTAATATCTTAATATCATTATTCGGTATTAAAATTTCTGCATTTTATAAAAGTATATCACTTAACACTGGCATAGGAACCATGAAAATTCGCAGACTCTTCTTCCTTTTCGTAAACCTTTCCATGGCCATTAGTCAGTATGTCTTGATGCTTATCTTGTGTGTTCAATTCCAACTGACGCGTCCTGGCTAATTTAAGATCTAAAAGAATGTATTGTTTTACTTCAATTTATAGATTAATATACAAGAGACTGTAAATACTAATATTCCAAAAGCATATTTGTAGTGTGAGAGGTATATTAGTGCTAAATACACTAAAGAATGTTACAAGGGCCAAAAATATCAACACCATTCTTTGATAGAATACAAACACTAAAAGTGTGCAACATAAATAGTACTAAAAACTGCTAAATTATGCAAATTCTTTTGTTTTCTATTGTTTAATTAGTGCTATTTAGTAGTAAATACTGCAAAGTAGAGTGAGCGCAGTTAACCCATGAAATAGTTACTAGACTATTAGTTACTAGTAGATGCTATTTCCATTGTTTTCTTTTGTGTCTATTGAACTATTACACACTAACATTTAATTTTTATTTCACGGGTTAAATACGCTCACTCTATTGCACACTTTTAGTGTTTGTACTCTAATAATAAAGTGATTACACTTAACCCGTGAAATAGTTAGTAGACTACTAGTTACTAACAAACCTTATTTCCATTGTTCTCTTTTCTCTCTACTGAACTATTACATGCACACTAAAATTCATTTAGTGTTTCACGAGTTAAGTGTAACGACTCTTTATATAATATATATATAGTTCAAATTCTGATTGCGAAAACACGGCACAACTTTACTACAGTTACCAACCTTTTAGGGTCCAAAAATATGACAATTTCCAGTTCATAACCTAGCTTTTCGAAAACGCACACAATCACCCTATACTTCGGTCGTCCTGCAGCCAATAAGGGTTACAGCTATCACCCACTAGTTACTCGTGCCCAGGCCTTCAGGCCGGGAACGAGTTATAAAATGCGAATGTTTCTTATTTTCCTGTGTTCGTCTCCAGCTACTTCTGATTGGTTAAGAACGTACAAACAATGCCCTTCATTCATCGCGCTTGAGCGACCGCGAACGCAAGCCAGGAACTTTAGGAATGCAAGATGGCCGACGACAAAGGAAATAGCTTTCAGAGACGGGCTTTTCCTGCAGTAGAACAATGTAATTTGGAGCTTTTAACTCGAGATATACCTATATACTTATAAGAGCTTCAGGACGGGCTGTTATTTTGAGCTGCATCTCCAATATCGTGACCAAATATCGAACTCTAAATGGAGTACTTGAAAGGAAGCGGCTCGCGATAAAGACTATTTCCTATGGGCTGAGAATCTACGAAATTGTAATCCTGCATGTTGCTAAACAAACATACATAGGAGCAAGTCAATTATATTCCTCATTCAAGCATCCAAGAGATGTTGAGAGGTTGTTGTAGTGAATTTTAATTTAATATTGGAATGGCATGAAACTAGATGCCATTGACTTTGTATTTCGGGTTTGGTCACGTAACGTCTTTAATTCATATATATAACATCCGAAACATGAATGAAAAAATACACGATTTGTTAATGTGTGAAATATGCCGTTGTAGAAGTCTTTACAGCAAACAATTTGGAGCTTTAGGCAGTTCGAATTCTACCAGAGACTGTCCCCGGATGATTTCAGATATATAAAAGTCAAGACTATTTTGAGGTAGAATATCTAATTGTAGCTGCAGGTTAGAGCTTCGGGCCACCGAAATTTTACAATTCATTTCGCCTCAGTGAGTTCTGATTTCTTTAATTTACATTCGGCAAGAAATAAGTGCGTCTACGGCTTGGCTTTTTATTAAGTTTCAACTCTTGTAAGCGACTGACTGTATACTTTGAGACGTATATTGATGCAGTAACTAAATACGCCAGATAGAAGTTTGAAGTTATTTATCGTTTTGATCTAAAGGAATAGACAGTCAGGAGCCAGCCCGAGCGCGGCTGTGACCTCAACAGTACAAGTCTGAGCTATGACAAGTGACCGTTAATTGCGCTACACCACCGTAACGTCTAGTACGTGAGATTATATATTATTAGCGGTATTTTGCTGCACACACAGAGAGAAACTGTTTTATATTTGTTCGGGTAGCTTCTCCTTGCTGTTTGTGGGGCTACAACCATAAAAACAAATACCCTGAAAACGGGGCTTAATTACTCGTGCCCAGGCCTTTAGGCCGGGAACGAGTTATAAATTGCAAATGTTTTTTTTTTTTTTTTTTCCTCTTTTCGTCTCGAGAATGCAGCATTCTTGCGCAATCGGTGACGTGTGCACTCCTGATTGGTTAAGAACGTAAGAAACAATTCCCTTCATTCATCACCTCCGTAGTGAACGCCAGCGAGGAACTTTAGGAATGCAAGATGGCCGACTACAAAGAAAATAGTTTTCAGAGACAGGCTTTTCCTGCAGTAGCACAATGTAATTTGGAGCTTTTAACTCCAGGTATACCTTTATACTTATAAGAGCTTCAGGATGGGCTGTTAGTTTGAGCTTCATCTCCAATACTTTGACCAAATATCGAACTCTAAATGGAGTACTTGAAAGAGAACCCTCGCGATAAACATGGATAAACTGAGTATTTCCTATGAGCTGTGAATCTACGAATTTCTCATCCTACATGTTGCTAAACGAACATACGTAGAAGCAAGTCAATTGTATTCCTCATTCAAGCATTCAAGAGATCTTGAGAGGTTTTTGTACTGAATTTTAATACGGAATTCTAAAGCAGACCATTGCATGGAACGGATAGGTTCCATTGACCTTGTTGGTCACGTAACGTCTTTTATTATTTAAAACATCCGAAACATGAACGAAAAAATTCACGATTTGTTATTGTGTTAAAAAACGCCGTTGTAGAAGTCTTTACAGCAAACAATTGAGACACATAGTGAAATAAAAAGTTGAATAAACTGGTATATTCGCTGGTAATATTTTGCATGTCGACTAATAGCTGCTGACAGACAAATTGACTAATCAGATATTCTTTAAAAAGGTCAAAAAATGTCTTCATTATGTTACGGTTAAGTGAAGAATGCGTGAAACGGCTCGGGGAAGAGTACGAGCGGGGCTGGTGATTGAAGCCTCTCTAAAAAGGGGGCTTCCGGGGCACGAGTGAACGCACGTGTGCGTCTAGTTACTCGTGCCCAGGCCTTTAGGCCGGCACGAGTCTAGGTTTGGGTCTTCTATCAGTCTATAAGTCTATCGTCGTAGTCGAGAATGTGCCATGAAAACGAGGCCACCATGAGGCCATGCGCGCCATGAACACTTGAGACTTGCATGCACTCAAACTCAACCTGGGAAGGTTTGATGCAGAGTTTGAAGATTTGTCGTTGTGCTTTGGATTCCATTATGGTGAATTTCTTTCCTGCTGGGACGCTCAAAATACATACAAATGCACACGCCGTTCGCGGTAGACCCACACTAAAAGATGTCGAGCGTCAGTTTCGAAACGGGTCGTTCCGCGAACTCAGAAGCCAAAAGAATTCAAAAGATATTACTCAAATGAACTCAAATGAAACTCAAATGAATTCAAATATACTCAAATACTCAGAGGACTTAGAGGACTTAAAGGAACAAAAAAATACTAACTTTTTAGTAAGCAGGTACTTCATTGACAACTACTCTGGAGATGAGAGACAGAGCAAAAACATCCCGACGAACAACATGGACGCCATATTGGAATCTTTCAAGATAACATTCAATGCATTTACACAGGAAAGAACCCTTGGACTTGTATCAGTGACTACGAGGATAAGTTTTTTGTTTATTATTTGTTTATAATTTTAAATAGTATTCTTCAGCAGTATATCGTTCGTTAGCTATCAGTTATGAGTTTGTTGTTCGCTGCCATATGCACGTTTCTGGTTGTACAACATTCCTTAAGCGTGTCAACGAAGACTCTGATAACCTCACCACCAAAAATGACTGCGATGTATTTGAAAAAAGCTGTTCAATTATTTTTATATGTTTATACAATAAAGAATCAAATTCATTAGAGGAAATGCAGGTCTCGTTATGCTAAAATTCCTTACTCATCAGTATGTCGATGCAGCAAGCCTCGTGTTCCTCGTGATCGAGAACCAAGTAGAGTCCCTGTCAAAGACTCGCACGTCTTGCGCACAAAAGCAGACAAATACGGAAAAGGTTCGTAGTTATGTTGTGAAAAATGTGCCATGTCATCTAGAATGTAGTGCTTACAAATAAATAAATTCCATCACGAAGGAGTGAAGTATGCCCAAAATTATCATAGAAAATAAGAAAACGCTTCTGGTATTGGTTTACCATACGAAGGAATTATGGCTCAGAAATCACTTTTAAGCTTCATAAAAGAGCAATGATGCTATCTTATTTTCTTACTCTCTGTTGACAAATCCACTCACAAAAATATCTTCCTGTAGTTTATCCTGTTTACAAGAGTCTCAATCACAGAATCATTCACACTAAGTTTCACCCTAGCAAGATTTTAGGAAAAAATCCTGAACCTCGCCCAGTAATTGATGCCTAACAATACAATTTCTGCTCCATATTCCTCACAAGGTAAATATATTGCATTATTTGGGCCAAATGCTGGTCGTCAGTGTGTAGCCATGTCACTGTGTGCATTGAGTATATAAACAGGAATTCGAACACTCCAGCAAATTTGTAGTCATTATGATACTGGGAATGAGTTATATCCTGTCCTGTCAAGATTGTACAAGCCAAGACTTTTTACTTTTGACAGAACTACCTCGAATGCCAACAGTGTCAGAAACTAATTACTAGATGGAATATAGCCCACGTTATATGGTAATGTTCATGATGTTTCATCTACTGTTGATTATCTTTATTGTATGCCCTTGGGTAATGCTTTGCAAATTTTAATTGGAGAAAATTATCGGTCATTTTTATTAACTATTCATTGTAGTACAGTGGCTATTTTTTGTTATTGCAATGAGAGGCTTAAGAGATTTGACTCTCATGCTGGAAATTTATCAGGACTCCCCCCATCCTCAAGGTGCTTGTGTACTCTTAGATGTTGATGAGCTAAATGCTTTAACAAATTACTTCCAGAGTTTATATGACAATGTAACTGGTTTATTTGAACTCAGAGGAGTGCGTATTGCTGACATATGCACACAAAGTAATGTAACAGAAAATCCTTTCAATCCAAAAACCCACGTTCAGTAGAGTGAAGTGAATGGTAAAGCTACAGATGATAATCAGCAAATCAGCAACAATAATACAAATTTAAATGCAAATAATACCCATGATATTTTTTTAAGATGTTGTTGTGCTGTATCATTTTATTGTATTTGTTTTTCTATTATTAAACCCTGTAGCTATTGGAATTCAGACACACTGGACTCAATTTCTGATCATGGAAAGAGTTTTTATGCTCAAAAGCTGAGTTTCAACAAAGAGTACCTTACAATCAATGATTATCCAAAAAGCCTTCAAATATATGATGCAAATATCAGTGTTACATATAATTTCCAAAAGCAAGGGAAATTATCTTGCACATCTGAGACTAGCAAATTAGAACTCCAGAAGATAATTAAGAATAATGCAAATGGTAATTTTGGATTTTTAGCATGGCTGTCCACTTGTTGTGTGTGCTGCATTTTTCACCATAAATCCAGGACTACTGACTTTTATCTTCTTGTGTTAAATAATGTTGATGGCAGCTTTGATGTTTTTGAAAAAGTAAATAACATATCCACCTTAATACAGAAAATGATGGATATCAACAATAAAAACACTTGTCGAATATGAGCTAGATTATCATATTTCATTTATATCCTGCTAAACTCAGTTGCAAAACCTGCAAGACTGAAGGTTATAAGAAAACACAAATCAGATGCACAAAAAAAGGTTGATGCTGAGAAATGTAGATTGAACTATGCAAACATGGAACCTGCTCTTAAGAAACAACGTTTGTCTCAAAAAGGCAAAACAGTATAAATCTATGAGCCATGCAAGAGAGAAGAGAAACTTTCACGCTTGAGATCCAACAGTGAAGCATGGTTCAATTCCATGAACAATACAGAAAAACAAAACCGTTTAGCAGACATTGCGCAATAACAGTCAAGCATGGTACAATTCCATGGATACTAAAGAAAAACAAAGCCGTTTAGCAGACATGCGCAATAACAGCCAATCTTTGTGCAGCTCCTTGAATCCTGCAGATAAAGAGAAGCGTCTATCAATACATGCAATCTAATTCCATAATTTGTATAACTCTAAAAGGACCAACAAGTATGATTTGGAGTCACTATATAACAAATTTTCAAAGAAAGATAAGAGAAGGCCCATACTTATATGCTACTGTTATGTAACAGGTTACTATATAGAAAAACAGTTATCATATTACAAGAAAGTAAATACATCATTCAACACTCTGTTTACAGGAAAGAAGTCATTTGATGAAAAAGAATATATTTGTAGAAACTTGTCATTCTAAACTCATGAAACAACAAATACCATGTCAAGCTGTAGCACAATAATTTGCAAGTAGATGAAATACCACCTGAACTATCAAGTCTTGGAAAAACTTAGAACAGATACTTATTGCACAAAGAATTGTCTTTGAAAAAATAGTAGTAATGCCCAAAGGTCAACAGAGAAAGATTAAGGGAGCAATCTGTAATGTGCCAGTTGAATGTGACCAAACATGCAATTACATTACCACGTCCCCCTGAAAAGATCTGGCATTATAATGTTAAAGTAAAGAGAAGACTTCAGTTTAGAGGTCATGTGTACTTTCAAGCTGTCCGCCCTCAGATGATCTTATGTGCACTCAACTGGCTGAAAATGAATAACACATTATACAGTGATATAGCTGTTGACATGAAACAATATTCAATCAAATCTAGTTATCCCTTCAACAAGACTGTTTGGATCAAAAATAATGAAGTCTTGAGTGATGAAAATGAAACTGTAAACAGTGAAAACTATATTACGGAACTTAATGTGGTCAAGCGCCCTGCGCAAAACTGTGGAGATAATGATAATAACACTAATGATAATGAAGAGAGGGATGACCCTTGAATGAATTCACAACACCAACAAATGAGACATGTTTGCAGTCTGTAATACAGATTATCCTATTAGTGTTGAAGAAAATTGATCAAGTATCATTAGGCAATGAAATCTACAATATTGCACCAGGTGAGAACAAAAATCCTGTAGCATTCATGACTGACAAACAATGTGAAGAGCTGGCATTCCCTGTATTATTTCCTAAAGGGAAATTTGGTTATAATGTTGAGCGTGGTGTTAAATTGTCACCAGTAAATACTTTAATGCACGACTATTGCATTACAGTGGCCGCTTTGCAACAAATCCAGAATATCTATTCTTTGCCCAGTTTATAATAGAACAAAAGAAGATCTCTGACAGCATTAACATTGCACTTAAGAAAGTACACAGCCAGCCAATTTCTGCAAATCAATTAAGAATCTAATGCACAAAGTTTACAAAACCTCATTTGTCAAGATCAAGCTTACTTATTTTTACGACAAATTCCAGGAACACCTCCTTATTGGCAAAAGTTTATGTATGAGGTAGTTGCCATGGTGAAACAACTAGGTATTCCAACATGGTTTATGACATTATCCTGTGCTGACCTCAGATGGCCTGAGTTGTTTCAGATAATTGCCAGAACACAAGGCAAGAATATGACTAATGAGGAAGTTGATGCTCTTTCTTATAATGACAGATGTTCAATGCTCAACCTCAATCCTGTTGTTGTTGCTAAGCACTTCCAATACAGGGTTGAAACATTTTTTACTGAAGTTTCTGCTCTCTAATGCAAACCCAATAGGAAAATAGTCGTACTATGCACTTCGGATTGAATTTCAAATGAGAGGCTCTCCGCACTTACATGCTTTGATATGGACTTCTGACTGCCCTAAATTAAACAGTGACAATAAACAAGACTACATAGACTTCATTGATAGCATGTACAGGGCCTATCTCCCAGATAAAAAAGAAGACCCTCAATTGACATGAGCTTAGTTAGAACTTATCAAAAGCACAGCCATTCAAAACCTGTAGAAAGTACAAAAACATCCGCTGCCGATTTAACTTTGGACAGTTTTTTACAAACAGAACAATTGTGGCTGAACCTCTCTCAGATGATATTGATGAAGGACATGAAAACTAACATACTTGAAAAAAGAAGGGAAAGCTCTTACTTTAGTCAAAGACAAGATAGATGATGTACTTAATCCAAGTAAACCAAATTATGACTCTACACTTACAGAATCTGATATTTTCAGCTCCATTGGTATAACAGAAGACCAGTACTACTCAGCATTATCTATTTCACCTGATTCTGATTATGAATTACACCTTCGAACGACCAATAGACAGTTGTTTTATTAACAATTACTTTATAGCTGGAATAAAAGGGTTTGCTGCTAATGTTGATTTACAGCCAGTTTTCAATCACTACAAGTGTATCACATATGTATGTTCATACTTCACCAAAGATGAGACTGAATGCTCACAAGCTAATTATGAATGCAGCAAAGGAAGCTAAAGATGCCAATATGAATATAAGAGATGGATTGAGAAAAATTGGTGCTGCATTTCTGTCAACAAGAGAGTCCAGTTCACAAGAATGTGTATACAGGTGTATGCCTGAATTATGGCTAAGAAAAATTTCCCAGCAGCAGTCTTTGTCAGCACTGACCTACCAGACAGAAGAGTACGCATTGCAAAATCACAAGAGGAACTTGAAGAACTTGATGATGAAATTACAGATGTGTAGAGGTCCAATATAATTGAACGCTACACTAAAAGACCACAATCTATTCCTTTTGTTAACAATCTATGTCTAGCAGAGTTTGCCTCTTATTATTATAAAGATTATAGGAAGGAATGTCAAGAAACAGCTGACGCCCAGCCACAAGTGCTCACTGATAATTTGATTGAATTTCAACATGCCTCAGAAAATCTAGAGTCTTCGCTTCCAGAACAAATAAGATTAACAGATACTAATGAAATTATGAAACGCAGAAAAGTCAAAGCTGTAATTAGATATCATACACGAAACAAGAGAAAGGAGTCTGAAAGTTTTTTTTCATCATTTGCTTATGCTCTACTCTGCTTGGAGAAATGAAAGTAAAACTCTTGGGCAGTGATGGTACCTATGCATCAAAATATTATGAGCCTGATATTCAGCCAATAGTAGATCACAATAGGTCTATATTTGAACCTGATACAGAAGCAGTCACAGAAGCACTTGAAAGTCCTAAGAAACAACCAAGGCATCATTCATTCTTATGATTCTTGAATGATCAAGAAAATGATAGATATACACGAATGAAATAGCAGATGAGCCAAATCCAGATGAATCTTTAGTGAAGCAATTACCTTCACATCTGTCTTCATCAGATTCTGATCAACATTGTACATTCAGGGATATCAGGGTATACTCAACCTACAGCTATGTCTGATGATGAACTGCGACAATGTGATAAGATCTTTAAACAATAGGACAACGGATATGCATTTGATCATTTGCTCTCCTGGTGTAGAAATAAAATGAAAAATATGAATAGTGTGAAACCACAAGAAATCAAAGAAATATTTCTTTTCATCACAGGAGGTGCAGGAGCTGGTAAAGAGCCATTTGATTAAAACAATATACCATGCTGTAACAAAGACTTTCACTCATGCACCCATGAACCCTGAGCTGCCATCAGTACTTCTAATGGCTCCAACTGGAGTTGCTGCTATAAACATAAATGGAACAACCATAAACACAGCTCTGGGAATTCCAAAAGAAACAGGTGCAACTTTAAAACCACTGACAGATCAAAACAGAACACAAATGAGGATCTTTCTAGCTCAATTGAAGCTTAGTTATAATAGATGAGATTTCTATGGTTGGTAAATACTACCTTACTGCACATTCATCAAAGACTAAAGGAAATATTTGACACACCAGCCTCTAAACTTTTTGCTGGAATAAGCATCATTTGCTGTAGGAGATATGTATCAACTACCACCAATAAAGAGAAAACCAGTATTTGAAAATTATAACAATGAACATACTAACCTGTGTCATCCCTGGCATCTTTTCTCAATGATAGAGCTCACTGAAATCATGAGACAAAAAGATGATCAGCCATTTGCTTGAGATGCTAAACAGATTTCGTACTGCTACCCAAACTGAGGAAGATATTAAATGCATTCAGTCAAGATCAATAGACCCAGACAATGATAACTATCCATCAGATGCTATACATATATTTGCTGAGAACAGACCTGTCAATGAGCACAACAACAATAAACTACAAGCAACTTACCTGGACCTGTGTTTCAACTTAGGGCAACAGACCAGTATCCTAAAGAATGTTTCTCAAAGTGACATTGATAGAGTTTTATCAAAAGGAAGATCTGAAACAGGTGGCCTGGATTATGATATCTTAGTCAAAGTAGGTGCTAAGGTAATGCTGACAAACAACATTGACATTGCAGATAGACTGATTAATGGCCAAATAGGGACTGTCCTTAAAATTGATATCAAGCCACATTACATCAAAAACCAACTATCATTTCACATCAAATTTGATGATGACAAAGCTGGCAAAAATATGATTGCAAAATCTAGCAACCTATTTGTTAGAGAAAAGCAGTGCTGTGCCTATTGAACCAATACTAGGCAAGGAATTCAAATTAAGACCAGGTAAACCATCTTCACCAGAAATACAAAGAGTTCAATTCCCTATTACACTTAGCTTATGCTGTAACAATACATAAAGTTCAAGGACTCTCTTTACATGAAGTTGTGATACTGTTTTGAATTATTTAAACAAAGATCATTCAATTCTGGACACATTTATGTTGCCTTGAGCTGTTCAAACATCTCTCAGTGGTATTTACATCTTGGGGGACCATTCAAAGTAAACATGTAAGAGCTCACCCTAGAGTACATAAGAATATGAAAGATTGAGGGGGAATTCACCATTGCAGCCTCAAAACAATTAACGAACCTAGCTCATCTTTAACCATTTCTCTCTTTAATGTGAGATCACTGAATAAACACAGCAATGATGTTAAATATGACTGTAATATTTCTAATGCTGCCATGTTATGTTTTACAGAAACACAACTTCTCCCAGCAGCAATGACGATGAAATAAGAAACAATCTCTTTCCCTTCACACTATTTAGACAAGACCATGTCTCTGACAGATATTCCAGTCTAGCTATCTGTTCAAAAAACAACCTGGATATCAAAGAACATCACTACTTCCCTGAAATTAATGCACTCAAATTTGTTGTTGTCATTGATATGATACCAGTACATTTAACAATTCTTCTACTTTATCGTAAGCATGGTTCCAATATTTCACAGTACATAAACAGTATTAGATGTATTTTGAATAGCTATGAAATAGATATCATTCTAGGTGACTTTAATATAAACTATTTCAATGATAATGAGATGCAGCCACTTAATGACCTCATGGGATTCTCAAACTATAAACAAACTGTTCAAAGTCCAACATTCATATCAACAGGAAGTTTACTAGACCATGTATATGTAAGAAATGAAATGCTCAGCATAACTGATACCTCTGTAGCTAGTGTATACTATTCTGATCATGATGCTATTAAAATTGCATTAAATTTCAAATAAATTTATTGTTAGTTTACCTGACCATATTTTTATCAAAATATCATCTTTAAAAGATTTATACACTTAACAGTACAGTATATGTCCTATTAGCCAACCATCTCATGAACACCGACTTAATTCATAAACATCTGGAAATTGAAGGTAACTATTGCTCACCTTTCCCACTATATGTGGGATCACTGACACCTTTATGGTGTCTGCAACATCTTCAACCAAGGACTGCAGAGACATGAGACAGCTGGGGGGCTATTACAGCCACTTCACCTTATGTATATCCTAGTCAATGTTCTGTTTGAAAATACTTTTTTTACTTTCAAATGCTATTCCTCCCATGTCTCAAATGTGTTCTGCAGTCCTTGTCAACCTTCAGCACAAGGTAAGTAAAATGCCTTTTCAAGTAGTCAAATCAATCTATTTAAATTTTAATTTATCTATTTTAATTTTAATGTATAACTTATACTTCTTTTGCAGGCTGACTTATAAATGAACCTAATCTACATTCAAAATTAGCTACAATGTATATCCAAGAATTCTCTTCAAGTACAATAATTATTTATTGATAATTTGACTACTGTCTAACATTATCTAGTATGGCAAACTAAGAGGCTGCCATCAAGTACACTGAACAACCAAATTAACTCAGTAAAAGCCCACTTAAATACTCAAACAATATCATATATAATAATCTACATGCCAATTGACCAATGAAGTGGCCATCAACTACTAACAATGGATAGCTTCATTTACCACAAGAGTACAATTATTATTTAACCAGAAATCTACATGGCAAGCCAAGGAGATGACCATCAACTACAATCGATAACTATACATGAAGTGGCCATCAACTACTAACAATGGATAACTTCATTTACCACAAGAGTACAATTATTATTTAACCAAAAATCTACATGGCAAGCCAAGGAGATGACCATCAACTACTATCGATAACTATACATTCAGACTAAAAGTACATGGCAAACCAAGCAGATGACTATAAATAATCAACGACAATGGATTATTAGCTACATTGACTAAAAATACAATCATTCAAATAATGATACTCTGCATGGCAAACCAATGAGGTGGCCTTAAACTACAATGGATATATAACTGTACTGATCTATAAATACAATAATTTATTTAACACACAACAATCTACATGGAAAACCAAGGAGGTGACAATCATCTACAATGGATAACTTCATTTACCACAAGTACAATCATTCAAACAATAATCTGTATGGCAAACCAATTAGGTGGCTGTCAAATACAATGGGCAACTGTTTTGACCTACAAGAACAATAAATTATAAGTACCATTACCAATAGCAATCTATGTGGCAGACCAATGAGGTAGCCATCAACTACAATGGATATAGAACTGTATTGAGCCACAAATACAATTATTTAACCAATAATAATCTATATGGCTAACCACGGACATCACCATCAACTACAATGGTTAACTACATTGACTACAAGTAGAATTATTCCACCAAATACTTATCTATGACAAATCAAGGATGTGATCATCAACTACAATAGATAACTACATTGACTACAAGTGCAATCATTCAAACAAAAATAATCTACATGACAGACCCCATTTCTAAAGCATTTTCTTTAAAAAAAGATGTGAGGCAACTATAAATGGTAGAAGAACAAGCTAGAACAAGAAGAGTTCACCTATTAAATCAATAAACTAAAGTGGACTATATATATTTTATCGTGACAATCTTCGAATTCAATACATACTTTGACTATAAGCCTTAAAGACATGAACGTTAAACTATTTGAGCAATATTTTGAACTTAACCTAGTAAGCTTAACTTAAGGACGTTCGCGGGAAAATGCAAATAAATCAAAAATCGCTGCAATTTAGCATGTTGATAAATCATCATGAAACTCATCAAATAAGGCCAAAAAAGTTTGGGGTCACCGTTAAATTTCGAGAGCTACATCGCTGAGAAGTTGGCCAATTTTGCACTTTGCAGAGCCTTCTTCACGAAGCATAAAGCAAAGAGAACGAAAATTTGTTTTCCGTGAAAACATCACCGGACACAGTAAAAAAGGTACAAGAATGCTTCTCCAACTATCCATCTGTTTTAAAAACGTTATTCAGATGCCGTATCAAAAAAGCAAGTTATTTTTTTAGGCAACAACAAGTAATGGTCTCCAACAAAATTGTCGCATTCTTTCGAATTCGTGGATCAAAATTAGGCAGAAAATGTCGTTTTTCCATACGAAAAATAAATGTCGATTTTCTGAAAAACTAACAGAATGTTGATATTTAGTAGCTCTTCAAAATGAGAAAATAAAAAATGGGGGTCACCGTTAATTTTGAAGAGATATTCACCGTCAAAAACTGGATCCGTGATGACCGTGACAAGCAAGTCCATCGCCATCTTGAAAACCGAGCGGAGACTGGGTTCCGTGGGTTCCTTTTTTTGTCTTTTTCTTTCTTTTTTCTGCGCTTTTTCAACCCAAATAATTTTTTTCAACCTTGAATTTCCATTATTTAAATTTTTCCTACAAACCTGAACCATTTTTTCTTCAAAAAAAGAAAAAAAGAAATTATCGAAAAAAATATTGTTTTACGGCCGCCATCTTGGATTTAATTGAGCGCGCGCTAGCCTGCGCAGTAGAAATGCGCGTGAACAATGCCCGCGAACGTCCTTAAGTAAATAATTGTTGAAACTCCATCCTTTTAGTCTCTGAAGTCCTGGATCTATCAATATTGTACCATAAAAATATATATTATAGCTAAATAAAATAGAAATGAATAGTAATTTTACCTTGAGAGTAAAACTGCAACAAAACCAATTCAGAACGTTCCAAACAGTCTCACAAACGTCCTCACAAACCTTATACTCATTGGTCATTTCAAAATGGCCGCTCAAATCCCCTTGAAACTGACTCGTTCCCAATCCCAAAATCGTACTCGTGCAACACAGCTATCCCAATAAGTGCATCCCCGTAACCGCCTAGGTTCGACGAGAGAAGAAAAAAAACCCAGCTGAAAACGCTTCAAAACCAGAAAAAAAGCAAACAAACACAAGAGTAGATAGTATTTACTACATAATCAGGAGAAATTTTTTTTTAGTTCCATGAGGATTCGAACCCATGAGGATTCGAAAAAAAAAAAAAAAAAAAAAAAAAAAAAAAAAAAAAAAAAAAAAAACAAAAAAAAAAAAACAAAAACAAAGAGTCTTTTTAACCCAGACGCTTCTATTTGCTTGATATTGCTTTGTACGCTGATGTTAATACGCGCTGATTGTGCTGATTGCCTGCCTGTCTACATGATTGCCTGGGGTGCCTGTGGATTAGCAAACTGATCTTAGTACTGTTTGAAGGCCGAAACAAAAAGAAATAAGAAGTACTTACTCGTTTTCTTCGGGGTTCGCAAATAAAATCAGCCAATAAAAAGACGACGTATCTACTGTAAAATGATTGGTGCTTGAAAATCGCAAAAAAACATCTATTGTAACGTGATTGGTGCATTTCGATCCTCTTTTCTCGTATAAATACTGAACTTCAGCACATGGTTTTTACTTTTCTACAGCCATGGAGAAGAGGGGATATGTTACTCATGTAAGTCCTATAAAGCGAAGCCGTACAAAAGACTTTCCGTATTTTGATTTCACATTGCAAACTGGCTCAGAAGAAAAGCAAAGAGTCGTCTGTTATGACAGCGTGAAAGGCAAAGAGATAAAGAACTATTCTGACAGTGGACAGCCCTTAAAACTCCTCAACGTATCGCAGAAAGAAAGTCTTTTACTCCCCGGAGAGATGGACATAATTTTTACTAAACGATCCAAATTAGAGCCTGCCAGCAATAGTGAAATTGGTTTTGAATGTCCCCAGATAGACCCCGACGAAACGACGACTATTAAAGAAGTCTTTTCCCTTGCCGAGAACTCGATTATCACTACTGTCAGTGGACGCCTTCAATTCAAAGAAAATGCCATCGTGCCAACTACAGTTCGTGGACGACAGATAGACATGATGGAACAGTGCACCTTAACAGATCATACAGGCAGCATAAAGATCACTCTGTGGGACACCCTTGCCAGGACCGTTCACAGCGAACGATGTTATCGTTTTACCAACGTCAGAGTTAAGCAATTCGATGGAAAGAAGTATTTGACAACTACCACGAACACGTGTCTGATGCCGGAAGCGGAAGATTTCCCAACTATGACTGATGACGATTTCGACGCTTTCTTTCAAATAAGAAATATGACCGTAGATGCCATTCAACTTATTTCAGCCTTCAGAAAGCAATACGTTTGCAAGAGATGTGGGAAAACGATAACTGATGTAACATCGAATGCTGTCACAATAATGAAATGCAGAGTATGTGATACAACCCAGGATCTGAGTACATGCAGTGTTTCAACATCAGTCCGCATCGCTGTCCGAGATGATACTTCAAACCTGCTGTGGCTTACTTTGTTTGACCAACACTTGAAAAAGATCTTAGAATCAGATCCATTGGAAGAAGACCAAGTCTCCCAAGCCCTTTTGCAGTTAAGGACTGTTCAGATCCAGTACGACACTGAATCTCTTTGCGTTAAAAAACTCACCCTCTGAGAGACAGTTTGAAAGCCTTAAAAAGGCTTAAAAACGTTTATCAACTGTTTGTCATCGTTATATATTTCCTGAAGACTGTAAAGTAACTTTTTATGTTTAGAGTTGAAAGACGAGAACAATCTTGTTTCATCGTATTCAGTTACACTTTACAGAATAGTATGTAGGAATTATATCTTCTAAACCATTTCTTAGGAGACTTATATATGTTGTTCCATTGCAAGTCGAACTCAGAGTCGAACTGTTGTGTTTCTTATTAAAGTGTTATTGTGTTATACATTTGAGTGTTCTATGTCTTGGGCCGGGAGGAAAACGGTTTAGTATCTCGATTATACTTTTGACTGACCTTGACTGCTTGCAAACAACTTGTACCCGGCGCAAAAAATGTTTATGATGCATTATTATCATTATATATATATGCATATGAGCTTTATTACAAAGAAAGTTCGGTAATAATTCTTCCTTAAACTATAAACATTTTCATGTTTGAAGACGAAGTAAAGAATTTTCCTACTTGGGCTTCCTCTTTTGTTTTACCGTGCACCGACTGCTTGGTCTCCCTGTGGAATTTTCCTGCAAGTTGTATAGGCTTTACAAACAAAACTCATCGTTTGTGCTACTCCTAGAAATCCTTGAAAAGCCCTGGAATTGAAAACCCGTTTTCAAGTGCACTCGAAAAGCCCCGTTCAAAGTAGGAAAAAATATAAAATCCTGGAATACTCCTTGAATCTGATGCAAACTTTGTTATTTCTAATTTTCCTACTACAATTAATCAATAAAAATGAAAATCTATCGAAGAGTTTCTAGGGAAAAGTCCAGATTTGACGCAGGCTAAGAGTTTCTGTTTACTTGCACATGCCTTTTTTTAACTGAGACTTAGTTGCATTGTAACTTTGGAGTTCCTGTGTTATGCTTGCTACGCGCACATGCTAAGACGAAGAATTAAATTTCGAAAACCTTTTATTTTAATTCTATTCAATTCTATACAAAAATGTTTATTCGGCCATTAATGAATTCATATGAACTATTTTCTTTGGCCGGGGGTTTCACCAAAAAAACTTAGTCCTGGAAAAGAAAACTTTTGTGCTTGAAAAGTCCTTGGAAACGTCCTTGAATTTTGTGATGAACATATAGCACGAATCCTGGAAACAATGAAAATCGCTTGTATTCTGTTGTTATTTTAAAATATTACAACTTCAACAGGCAAAAAAGCAACTAAACAATTTTTCATCAAAACCCTCAGGAAATTGTACAAAACGTTTGATGACAGCTTACCAATCTAAGTGGTTGCATTTACTTGGGCTACCACTCCAGCAAAGAAACTCTTTTGCTGATATCATAATTGAATGCAATGTTTTTGTGTCTATAGTTCAATGTGTTGAAGGGTTTGACTTGCTGCTTGTGTATAAACAATTGGCTCAATCAAGAACACATGTTTAAACAAGCATTTTTAACGTTGCAAATGAACACAAATCAAAGCAAAGGAGCTGCCGGTTGGCGAGGACAGCTCACTTGTGTATAATCAGCAGTAATGGGTGCCTCTCCCATAGCCAGAGTATGTGCAATATTTGCGTCTAGAAAATGTAAAACCACAGGTATCCCAAGCTCATTTTTTGCGATCTTTGAACAATGGAGAAATAATAAGACTTTAAGAAACTCAAGAGCACCTAAAAATTTCACAGATGTCCTTTTCTTCAGAGGTCTGCAACATCTAATAATGTGATTCGATGAACGTCGACTATGTTTTATGATGCACTGCATACTACGCCAGGCTCAATTCTACCTGGGCACGAGTAAACGCACCATTGTGCGTCTAGTTACCAATATTGTATGACTTTGTACGAGACGTCTACCGCGACAGCCAAATTGTTTACATCTTTAGACGTGTTCGATGGTCAGACCAACGACAAGGAGAATTATGTTCTGTAATTCAATATTGAAGGTCAACTAGCAGTGTTCGTCATACAACGCACAGGAAATAGACAAGAAACATTTGCCGAAAAAGCTATTTCAATTGTAACGTTGTCGCTAAAAAAGCCTAAAGACTAAAGCCTCTCAACTATCTTTTGTTTACTAACAAACGTCTCCGTAGGCTATCTGAGAAATTCAGGAATATGTGTCCAAGTTGTAGAATTTGCAAGCATTATACAATGAGTTTCTTATTGCTGGGAGCGAAGCGAGCAGCAATACTATTCTTGATGTGGGATTCCTGTGCGATTTATGACGTCACCTTAATATTGATCCGCGAACTCGATTTTTATGTACGGTGGTATGTTCATGGCGAGCCTTGACGTCACAGGGATAAATTGGGATTCCTGTGCGATTCCATTCGAGAGGTTTTATGTTTCTCGAAGTATAAATGAAAATCACAAAATGCTAAGTGATATTTTTTCGAGAGGGCAATGTTCTGTAACGGGTCATTTTGCGTATTACTGTTCGAATCGAAGCTCGTCTACGGGCCGAATCAATTCAAGCCAAGATAATAAGTATGAAGTGAGGTCGCGCTGAGAATCTCTGCAATATATTTGGTTACCCCATGAAAGAAAATTTTATACTTTGTATGTGATGGAATTGTATTTATCATTCGTTTGATCTAAAGCGTCAAATAGTACAGTAGACAATGCGGTATCTTTGACCGTGATGCAACGTACAACTAGCTTTTTAAAATCAGTTAGTTTTATAATCATTGCCAACGCTAGCCGTTTGTGATTGTTTGAAAAATTGCTTTTACTCAGTGCTAAATATTTTGAACTGTGTGTGTCCGACACTGATCCTGGAGAATTATGTTTTGTAGTTCAACCGCATTGAAGGTCAACTAGCAGTGTTCGTCACACAACGCACAAGAGATAGACAAGAAACATTTCATATATCAGAGAAAGCGGTGTACTTTCGTGAGTTTTAGGGGAACAGTTCTGCTAACGTGGATACACCAGCTGTTTTCTGCTCGCAGCACTTCACTTTCTATTAGAAATGGCTAGTTGTAACTGTTATTGTAATGATGTCAAGGTGATAAACAGTTTTCACGATTCCGCTCTCAAAGCTTTAGGCTTTAAGTTTTTTTCAGCGACAACATTAATTGAATTATATATCAGACAATTCAAAGCAGTGTACTTTCATGAGTTTTAGAGGAACTGTTCTGCTAACATGGACACACCAGCTATTTTCTGCTTGCAACATTTCACCTTACGTGACCAAACGCGAAATACTAGGTCATTGGAACCTACTTCCATGCAATGGTCTATCGCAGAATTCCGATATTAAAGTTCAGTACAAAAACCTTTCAAGATCTTTTGAATGCTTAAATGAGGAATATAATTGACTTGCTTCTATGTATGTTCGTTTAGCAACATGTAGGATGAGAAATTCGTAGATTTCCAGCTCATAGGAAATAATTCGTATCGCGGGGGCCTACTTTCAAGTACTCCAATTAGAATTGAATATTTGGTCAAAGTATTGGAGATGAAGCTCAAAATAACAGCCCATTCTGAAGCTCTTATGAGTGTCTAGGTATATATCAAGTTAAAAGCCCCACTTTACGATGTATTATTCCGAGAAGAGCCTGTCTCTGAAAGCGATTTTCGTTGTAGTCGGCCATCTTGCATTCCTAAAGTTCCTCACTGGCGTTCACTACGAAGAGTAGGCGATGAATGAAGGGCATTGTTTCTTCCGCTCTTGACCAATTGGGAGTGCATCACTTAGCCGATTGCGCAAGAATGCTGACTCAATAATGCTGCATTCTCGTGGACGACGAGAGAAAAAACATTTGCAATTTATAACTCGTTCCCGGCCTAAAGGCCTGGGCACGAGTAATGAGCGAATATATGTTTATGCATTTAAAAACTATTTAGCCTAAAATATGAAAATAAGCTGTTGGTATCGTCATTTTAACGCTCAGTGTTTTGGCTGTTTTCTTTCTTATCAAACAATACGTGATTTTGAGAGTTGACCGAGGCGAGCGTGTTGATAGTGCGAGTCTCCCAAAGGAAATCGGTTTACAAACAGAATATCGTGCTTAACAGCACAGTGAATAAGGGCTATGATTTTAAAAATGAGTTTTTTCGATATGGAAGTATACTTGAGGGTTTTGGCGAGTCTACAACTGCATGAATTTGCTAATAACTTTAATTTTATATTTATCAACTGAACGGAATAATTAACTTTATAAGTACAGTACACAATGCCAAATAAAAAGTTTATCATAAAAACTTACAAACATTTGTACAACAATAACTTACACGTTAGACTCAGGAAGAAGACTAAATTTACAGTTGTTCACCACATATCTTTATTGAAAACAATTTATTATAAACTCCAGTTGCAAAATGGCGGATTCTCATACTCGTCGACCGTGAAGTAAGTAGCCTGGGGACGAGGGCCGTTCGCAAAAATACTGAACGCGCTCTGATTGGTTGAAAATAAAATCTCCGTTCACCTGGTAATTATCACATTTATCAGTTTGCATATTGATTAGGATTGACGGGTATATATCAGACAACTAGAATATTATTATATGAGCTTTAAACATTTTAGTACATTTCATATTTTTTAGAATTTGTATATATAATATATATATATACCTACGTTTATTTACTTATTTGTAGATTATTTATTTATTTTATATTTATGTTTCTCTTCTTGATACGAAAGTGTTGAAGAGTAATAAAGTAGAAGTAGAATGAACAACATAATTTACTCCTTAAAACAACTCTTGATAGCCACCAAACTTAAACTCAATAGGCTTTTTTGATGCCGTTTTCCTAGCGAGACCGAAGCGGTTCCACTCACGGCCAGTTTCGACAGGCACAGTTTGTACTCAAATATGATTTCGTTTGCTTTTTATTTCACCTTTTACTCTTGTGCTGATAGAGTACAAATACTAATTATAAATGCTTGGATGACTCATTCATGTTGGACTTGCGACAATTTTTGTCGCTTGACGACAGCAACAAAGTCCATTCAGAAATGTTTTCATATTCGAGTATCAAACAGCTCAATGGAGATGCGATGAAAATTAGTAAAATTATTCCAAGCTGCATGAGGGAGCTGAGAGTAGTTCAATACAAAATGTGGCAAGGAATAAGAAATTATCTATTGACATTTACGCCTAACATCCGACATGTACACTCGCAGAGTGTAGACTAGTGTAGACAAGTGTAGAGCACGAGGTAAGTCGAGGGTCATATCAAAACTTGTATTACCGAGCCGAGATCTTGTACCTAAAAATTGTTGCTTGTACACAAATCTAAAACAGTTACATTACGTTCAAAGCTTCTCGTAAAAGTCTTCAAGTACTATTATAGTCCAGTCCCAGACTCTCTTTCTTGCCGCTCCAATACTCGCGGAGAAAGAGAGTCCGCATGTGCATGCGCATGTGCAAAATGAGCCAATCAATTGATTAATTAGTATTTTGCGAGCTTGCAATATGCAAATGTCAGTGTTTGGTAGCAGTGGCATGGTAGTGATGCGTATCGAAAAATTCACAAATACGTCTTTCACAACTGTCCATCCGTAAATGGCCTGTAACTGCTCAAACTTTGGTAAAAGATTATAGTTGGTTTTTCAAAGTGCATAGCTCACTGAATCAACAAATGGCTTTCCGAAATGAGACTGATATCGTGTATACAAAACACTTTCTTCTTCAGCCATCTTGAATCATTAGATGACTTTAGGATTTGTAACCACGCGATCACCACATGAATGTGGTGATCGCGTGGTCACTAAGCTGACATGCGCATGCAAGTTATACTGGACTCTCTTTCTCCGCGAGTCCTGGAGCGGCAAGAAAGAGAGTCTGGGACTGGACTAGTACTATTACTGATTGCCGAAAAATAATTATTAGAACGGAAGTTAGCACTGTATCGTATTATTGGGAATAGCAGAAGTAAAGTTTGACAGACCATAAGTTTACAGGAAAGCGAGTGAGTGACACAATAGGTTACTACTTTATGTACGGCACCATTCTAGTCAGACAATAGATAATTGAATAGTGCCATTTCATGTTGTCATACACGAAGTAGTAAGCTGACTCATTTGCATATTTGACCCCTCACTATAACTCGTGGATTTGCAATCTACAAGTCAAAAAAAGGATTCAAACTGTATAGAATACAAACCTTTAGACTTGCCTTTCTTGTGCTTGCTTTTAGACTGTGTTAATAGAGGATAAATATTCATTAGTTGATTGGCAGAAGGCCAGAATAAACAAATTGTTAATCATGGTACTTACAGTTTTCTCAACAACTTCTGAGGAACTTGATGCTTCAGAACTGCTTTCTATTTGTTTAGAAGAATCAAAGACACTGTCAGAGAACTCAATACTAGATGCACTACTTGAGGAACTACTTTTTGCTTTCTTATCATTTTTGGTGATCTTAACTTTTTCATAACCAGAACTTTCACTGCTTGAACTACTAGATGATGCTTTCTTTGTTTCTTTCTTACTTTGTTTAGTTTTCTCATCTCCTGAGCTTTCACTTTCTTCACTCATGGCTGAACTACTCTCAGAGCTAGAGGATTCTTTCTTCTTTTTGCTTGGTAATTTATTTTTACTTTCTTTGATAATGGTTATACTTGGTTCCTTAACTGCTTCCTTTGAACTTTCTTCTTCAGTCTCTGACTCGGACTCAGAGCTGCTAGATGATTCTTGTTTCTTCTTGGTTTGTGTTTCACTTTTATTTTTCTTGATATTTGTTTTACTATGTTTTGTTGATTCCTCCTCTGAGCTTTCTTCTTCTGTCTCTGACTCAGACTCAGAGCTGCTGGAGGATTCTTGTTTTTTCTTGGTTTGTGCTTCATTTTTATTTTTCTTGATATTTGTTTTACTATGTTTTGTTGATTCCTCCTCTGAGCTTTCTTCTTCGCTCTCAAAAGCAGAGCTGCTGGAAGATTCTTTCTTCTTTCCAGATGATAACTTATTTTCATTCTTCTTCACTTGTATTTTAGTCTGTCTTGATGCTTCTTCTGAGCTTTCTTCTTCACTGTCAGACTCTGAGCTACTGGATGACTCTTTCTTCTTTGTGATTTTCTTTCTGTCTTGTATATCTAGCTTTTTATTCTTTATCAACTTTTTATTGTGTTGTTCTGAGGATTCTTCATCTGAACTATCCTCACTTTCTGAGCTATCTGTAGATTTCTTCTTGCTCTTAGCTTTACGTTTTGATTTCTCATTTGAACTACTTGTACTTTCAAAACTACTTTCAGATGATTCTTTTTTGCTCTTTTTTACATCTTTAGCTTTTTTCCTGGGCTTTTCCTCTTCTGAACTTTCATCACTGCTTGACGACGACTCAGCTATGGATTTTTTCATTTCTTTCTTAGATTTCTTTGGTTTTTCCTCTTCAACTTCCATACTTTCAGAGCTTGAGGATGAATCCTTTTTAGAAGCCAATCTTTTATCAATTTGTTTCTTTGCCTTTTGGGATTTTTCTTCTTCAGATGAATCATCCTCTTCTGTTTCTTCTGAGCTTGTTTCATCTAAAATTGGCATAATACAAATGTATACAGTGTCAAATTATGCTGATAGCAGACACCTCTAGGAGTCAGTGTGACTGGGGGTGGTTGGGGAGGGGGCATTCATAAATACAGTTTACATGTAGAGTACAATGCAGTTTAATTTAGAGAGTGTCAGATTTCATTTAACCCATGAAAAATATACAGTCAAGCACATCAATGTCATCCACAGTATCATGTGTCTCATTAATATTCTTCATTCTAGCAAATTCAGCAAGCATTGACTTCAATTCTTTCATGTTCATTGCCTTTGAAGGTGTGAATGCCTAACAGTGCACAAAGCATACATGTATTTTGCATGAGAAACAAATATTTAATAAGATGAGACATTTACTGTGGTCTATTTCAGCTCAACAAGGTTAATGCAATTGACTATACAGTAATATTATGGTTTCTTTCCATTGTTTTTATTCTCACTGTTTCTATTTGACTACTGTGGATATTTAGATGATTAGTAAAATACTTTAATTCACCGATTGGCCTCTAACGTGCACGTGGTATTTTACGTCATCAAAATGTAAACAAACGGTCAAAGTTCGGACATTGATTGAAAGCTTCGTAGAGAATATTAGGATATGGTCGCTACAGAAATATGATATAAAAAGCAATTCTCGCTTCCCTCATCGATGGAAAAGGAATAAAGACGAAGAAATTATTGTTTTTTATCATTTTCCTGGTGCAAAAAGAACTGAGAACAAAGGATAAAACCGTTGAAGCCATCGAGGAGACAGTTTCAAGAGTACGGAGATAGCTACATTTCCAACCTACATTTCTTCGGGGAAAAAGAATTAACAACACAAAACCCTGACTGATTAATGCTATAGCTAGTAAAGTAAAAGGTAGACGAAATTGTGTACTGGGAAGCGCGACGAAATATTATAGGTGAAATCATCTCATTGACTGACTAATCGACCGTAGTATAAGTATCTTCCTATAAGTCTACCGAGAGGTGCAAGAGTTTCTGCGACTTTCAACTCTTCAGTCTTTCCCTGTTAAGCCGATCAAGCCTTGGAGAGTTGTAGGATTGGAGAGTTGATCGACCGCCTTTTCATCGTAGATGTTGATGGTCATTGATAGACTTCGTTTGCAGACACGTATACTATACAATTTCGCTTACCTTAAGTACCTTTTCTTTACTAGCTATAGAACAAGGTTAGGGTTTTGGCTCTTTTGGGGGGCCCTTTTACCCCGACGAAATGTATGGTAAAAATATGTTCTTCGTACAGTGTGAATCTTCATTTGCAGACACGTAAAGTGCTTTCTTTGTCGATGAATAAGCTCACTATACGATTTTGCTTACTTTTTCTTTGTAAGTTTAGCATTAATAGCATGTAAGAGTTTTGTTTTGTTGGCCATTTTTTCCAGACGAAATGGAGGCTACAAATGTAGCTGTCTTTTGTACAATTTGAACTGTCTGATGTGACGGTTTAATCCTTTGTTCTCAGTGTTTTTTTTTGTCTTTTTGCGCCAGGAAAATGATAAAAAACAATAATTTCTTCGTCTTTATTCCTTTTCCATCAATGAGGGAAGTGAGAATTGCTTTTAAAATCATATTTCTGTAGCGACCATATCCTAATATTCTCTACGAAGCTTTCAATCAATGCCCGAACTTTGACCGTTTGTTTACATTTTGATGACGTAAAATACCACGTGCACGTTAGAGGCCAATCGGTGAATTGCATGTTGAAATACCTGATGACGATTCTGGATCTTTCCTTTGTTTCTTCTTGGGTGGTTCTTTTTTCCCATTTTCTATTCTCTTCCTCTTGGATTTCTCTGCACTAAAGATTACATGGAGCATTAATATGAAATTCAATTTTTTTCAACAAAATGATAAGTTTAATAACACAAACACAGAATTCATGTGGTAAGAACTTGTTGTAAACAGTTTTCAATATTATCAATACATGTAATACAGCAGTTTTTATTTGCAATTGCATGCCACCATTGACAAGTTTTGCTTTGTTTGAAAACCAAGTTTTTAGGTAGTTCGGGACTCATGAATTTTTACGATAAACTTGCCTTCAAAATTCCTACAAAGAAAGAGGGACATAGGAGGAAATAAAATGTAAAATAAAAATGGGGGGTCACCGAGGTCACTCTTGAGATATGAGGGTGGAGATGTGGGGTGTTTGGTGATCTTTTTACGAAAAATGGCCTCGCGATATCTGGTCAAATTATAAGAATTTTGGAACAACCAAAGGTATTCAAAAGCAAGCAAAATGATAGCCTGGGATGCAGAAAAACACTTGGAACTAAGTTGTTGCCGAATAATTTGCAAAGAAGCGAAAGATCAACAATAATATGCAAAAAATGGCCTTCCAGAATACATGTTTTTGGAGGATCAGACAGAAAAATGATAAATTTACTCAAAATCAAAACAATAGAAGTATTCTTTTTTTTCTTTATACGAAAAGTTTATAAAATTGTGAGCATAAATCATTCATAAAATCAGGGGGTCACCGTATTGTCTTAAGAGTTAGAGAAGAACAAAGGGTAAAAATCTTCGAAAACGAACACAAAAAAATCAGCCATTTTAGCGTTGTTCTCTGCTCCTTTTTGACTCATAAAAATTTGCTAAATTTTATAGTTTGAGCTTTTCCTCCTACTTTACACGGTGCACAACATGTTTTGATAAATTTGTTTGCAGAATCTGGTCGATAAAGTACTATTTTTCTTCACCAAAAAACAAATTTCTTCGGTTTTCAATCGCTGACTCAATAGTGCCCAGACTCCCCACGGACAAGCAAATGTTCTTTAATAAAAGTGCGCGCGCGAGATGCGCAGTAGAAAGGGTCTGTCAATCAAAAGCATTTTTATAACAATTTGCATTTCATTACACTGCTTTGGTTTCTGTTATAAGTTTATCTAAGCTTTTCAATACTATCAAGTTAACCAAAATTCACTCTGTTGTTGTAACATTACGATGTCATAGGAATAATTTACTGCTATAAATATCTCAAGGTAATGATCTAAACTTTCAAACAACATAGAATATGGTCTACAAGATAATGAAGAATGACAAAAATATATGAGAGCATTTTGGAGATGATATAAAGCCACAACAGTTGAAAACTCCATCCACCTAATTCTAGTTTTCATTGACCGCTGCCTGGTTGGCTCAGTTGGTTGAGCGTTGGTCTCTTGTGCGGGAGGTCGGGGTTCGAATCCCATCCGGACCAACACTCAGGGTCTTTAAATAATTGAGGAGAAGGTGCTGCCTTTGTAATTACATCTGCAAATGGTTAGACCTTCACGTCTTCTCGAATAAGGATGTTAAACTGTAGGTCCCGTCTGTTTTCACTCGATCTAACCCTGTTTGTATAGTAGACATAAAAGATCCTGTTGTACTGTTCGCAAAGAGTAGGGGATTGTCGCCCGGTACAACAGTCTGTCCTTACTACTAACAAACTCTAAGTGCATTTGATTATATTCATATAGATATTTGTGCTATATAAATACAAAAATTTCATTTCAATTTCATTGATGTCTTGAGTCTGTACTGAAATGATTATATAAATCCATAATTTCGGGTGTTCCTAAAATGCGAAATAGCGAAATGGCGAAATAGCGAAATAACGAAACAGAAATACTCAAAAAATATCTAGTTTGATAGAGAAAATATTTCTTAATAGTTGTAACTATAAAACCTAGTTCAATCAGCTATTTTTGCTTCATTCAAAGTTGTTTAGTCTTCTGAATGTACATCATCAACTTCAAATCAATGATCTCTATCTGTCGTCGGCTTTCCGCATCTAAATTCCAAGCTTATTTTAAAAACTGCTAAAACAATATTTCCAGTTATGAGTTGATATTTTTGAATTTGTTACTTTTCGATTCACTGGTTATTGCCCTGAAGATATGTTTAAAATTCTAAAAGGCGTATTTTATTTGATTCCACGTTACAGCCGCGTTTCAGATTACACGTACTTAATTGATAACACTGGTTATCTGGTTATGTAATAAAGGTTCCAATTACATCAATAGTTGTTGGTTAATTATTCGATCACTCATCCATCCATTCATTTATTGACTGATCATATATTCGCAATATATCCACTGAAACTGAATTTATCATTCTCTCATGCAACGATTCACCTTTCATAATGTGTTTGTTTTTTCTGTTTGTTTGTAATGATATAGTGAATAAAAAATAAATAAATGAATGAATGAATAAATAAATAGATTTATGAGTTAAGTTAACAGACAGCTAGACAGAAATAAAATAGAGAATGTTACTGAAAATTTTTCTATCTTTATTATATAAACCAATTTAAAGTGTAAAATACGATTTAATAAACAGAAGATAAAATGTCCGCTTGGAGATACAAGTTTTATCTCATTTTACTTTTTATCTGTATTTTTTAAGACTCAAGTATAAAATCTACACGCTGGCATTCAATGTTCTATATTTCTAATGAAAAGGTCACACTTTTTATTTTCAAGCAACGTTTATGCCCAAAACGCTTCTTATGGATTTCTTGTGTAGCTCATTGAGTTGTCCACGCACAAATGGGGAAACATACACTAAACCAGGAACAAACAGTTGGTTCTTCTCCTGAATACAATTTACTTGGAAATGGAAGTAGACGTTTCCCGGTTTACTTTTTCGCTTTTCACCATCTCCATCGAAATAGTCTCTTCTCATGTTAGAGACGATAACCAGGTCGTTGGGCGGTTGTGGGATTTGTCCACACACTTTCAGAGAGTTCCCGCAACCGTAGCACTTTGAGACTCTACTGTCACACTGTTGCAACACTGATGCAGAGTTCAAAAGACCCAAAAGAAGGACTGGGTTTATATTGTTGTTTTGATTTCGGTTGCTGTTGGTAGTGTTGCTGCTACCTGTTACCCGCTACCCGTTACCCGTCACCCTTGACCCGCATTTTAGACACGCCTTGATATCTTCGGCGGCCATTGATCGCTTGATGGCAATTTTCAGTGCTTTCTCCTCATCTTCATTTTGAAGATCACCCACCTCCGATCTATATTTGATACTACTTCCGAATAAGACCTTTCCATAATACAAACAGATTTGAAAAGAATAAAAAGACTTCTAACAGATACAGTAAGCACAGTTCGTAACCCGGGTTCGTAACTAGAACGATTGTGTGGCCAGTACACGTGTTCACAGCATGTGATTTCCTGGCTACAGATTTCAGATTTCAGATAACCAGCTTTATAAATTAAGTACGTGTAATCTGAAACGCGGCTGTAACGTGGAATCAAATAAAATACGCCTTTTAGAATTTTAAACATATCTTCAGGGCAATAATCAGTGAATCGAAAAATAACAAATTCAAAAGTTTTAGCAGTTTTTAAAATAAGCTTGGAATTTAGATGCAGAAAGCCAACGACAGATAGAGATCATTGATTTGAAGTTGATGATGTACATTCAGAAGACTAACAACTTTGAATGAAGCAAAATATAGCTGATTGAACGACAATCCTTGCCAAAATTAGTTGGCACGATGTGCATTCAACAGATATTTCTACAATTGTACACTTTGTGACCGTGCCATTGGACCCCCCTCCCCCCTGTACAATGTTGCTGCTAGATAAAAGGTATTTCGAACTGATTGCCGAGTCGTAGGTGTCGGAATTTTCACAGCAACATTGTAAAGGGGGCACGGGGGGAGCCAATCTCATCACCATCTACTTTTCGCGCGCATCATGACAATATCGTGCCAACAATACTGGCAATGATTGTAGGTTTTATAGTTACAACTATTAAGAAATATTTTCTCTATCAAACTAGATATTTTTTGAGTATTTCTGTTTCGTTATTTCGCCATTTCGCATTTTAGGAACACCCCATAATTTCTCATATGGAGTTCGGCACTTTTAATAATGACAATACTGATTTGTTTACCTCACTTTTGATGCCTTCCAGAGTTCATACCATTCTAAGATTTTACTATCTTGACTAATTGGTCTCTCCTACAACATAAGCAGATATCATACAGTTACTAGAAATCACTGATGATAAAAGTTATTGCATGGACGTACGCCGAGGAAAGTTACAATCTTAGACAATTGGACACATAATGAGCCCACATCTAGTTTAATATAAACACGTTGGTATAAAGATCGAACTATCTCTGAAATAAAAAAGCGGGTATGGTTGTGACTTCATATCCAGTAGCTTTATAATGCTATTAAGACGATTATCCAATGCATATGTTCAACGTTTAGGAGCATTATAACTGAATTTTGGCAACAAACTACGACACTAAGTCGGCAACACAAACTTGGACAAATATAAAACAACCAATAAATAAACAGTAATACATTTTGGATAAAAAACATTACTTACAATTCCAGTTTCTTTCAGGAATGTTTTAGCAGTTTTAGTAAGCTTGTTTTCAAGCAGAAATAAGTGGATATAAGGAAGGACATCACTTGGAACAGCACCGTCCGCCATCTTGCCGACTGCACGTGGAGTGAAGAGTTACCGCGGGCTCTTGCACACAGGAAACCCGCGCGGATACCTGATTGTTTATTTTGCCGAACATTTTCGAGATAGAAGAGGGCACCAGTAACAATAATTACAACTAGCCGTTTCTAATAGAAAGTGAAATGCTGCGAGCAGAAAATAGCTGGTGTATCTACGTTAGCAGAACTGTTCCCCTAAAACTCACGAAAGTACACCGCTTTGTCTGATATATCAAATCTCCTGTGCGTTGTGTGACGAACACTAGTTGACCTTCAGTATTGAACTACTGAACATAATTCTCCAGGTTCAGTGTCGGACACACACAGTTCAAAATATTTAGCACTTTGAGTAAATTAATTAAAAAATTGGGGGTAGCTCATCACCCTTCCTCGCAGCCAAGTGCTGAATTACGAAGGGCGCAGCTCAACGTGATCGAGTCGAAGGTTTACAAGGGCGCTTTCATTACGAGACAATTGAACAATCACACACTTACCACAGGTAGCCCAAGCTCACTATTTGTCTCAATATTACAAGAGAATGTATGGGGATTTTTGAACCCTCAATAAACGACTCAAATTGTAATAAAATTCAACAAAAACTTATCAGTGTCTTGCTTTATTCCTCTTTAGTCCCCTGACGGCGTTTCAGTCGATTTCGTCTGGGTTTAGCTACTTTTTCTGGGGAGGGAATTATGCAAATTCTTTTGTCTTCTATTGTTTAATTAGTACTATTTAGTACTAAATATAGCACAAAGTATTGCACACTTTTAGTGTTTGTATTCTAATACAAAAATAAAATAAAAATAATACAAAAAAATAAATAAAATAAAAATAATACAAAAAAAATAAATAAAATAAAAATAATACAAAACTTCTTTTAAAATCATAAACTCTTTCATTCCAATCTATATCTTTCTCCATTGTACATAATCATTAACAGTATCTTTACATGCCTTCAATTAATTGTATGAATGTCTTAATTAACAAAAACAAACTGAAAAGCCCCAAGATTCATTCAACTTCAACTGGAACATATCTCTTGCTATGCTAATGTTTCCAAATATTTCTTGCTATGTTAATGTTTCCATGTTCAAAATTCATTATTCTCAATTCAATTAAGCAAAGTACAATGATTTAAGTAAATCAACTAAAAAGCCCCAAGATGCAATTATTTCCAAATGTGAGGCCAACTGGAACAATATATATCAGTAGCATCTTAATGATGGTTTTTCATAGATGCAAGTTCAGTTTTCACAATGTACATTGTATTTTACACAATATTAAAGTTCCAAGACTCTTTTTCTCTTAGTATGTTATTAAACTCTTCTGACAGCTCAGTGTATGTCTGGTATGTAGAAGGTACTTCCAACAAAGGACCACAGGTGTGGGCAATGGGTCTCCTTGCAATTCCATCCATAACAGTAAAAGAGACAGATATGTATTGGTTGGTTAGTACATCACTATCCGTGATGAATTTTAGGAAAACCTTTAGCGATGCTGCATCCAAGAACTTTATGAACCTCTTGCGAAAGTCAAAGCTCTGTTTTTCAGCATCAGTATTTATTCTCGGTTGCAGGGCTTTGATAACCTTCTTAGCATTGGGTGTCATGTCTAAAAAGAGTTCTTTTATTCTCTTTACACTAGAGAAGTCTTCCTTTGCCTTAAAAGTGCCGATTATTGGGGCCCAGCAGTGTGCTATGTATCGTGGCTTCTGTATGATTTCTTGATGTGCAAGCTCAGTGAGAATTACTTTAATATTGTCTTTTGTTGGGAGCCTAAAGCACTTGTAGCTGGCCAGCAAGTCAAGTAGGTCTTCATCATGGCAGTCAAACTTATCGGATAAACATTTGTTTATAGTTTCTCTTTTTCTGCCATGGTCATCAATAACCCTCCAGTCCAACGTCTGTTGCATTATGGCTGGATCAGCAAATAGACGTAGTAGGTCTTCTTTTATCCTAGTTCTGTGGACTTCAACATTTCTACTGCATCCTGCAAAAGCAAAACATTAAATTTTAAATTTGTATGAAATGGTATTAATTAAATCAGTTGCCTTACTATGCGGTGGTGCTTGATTAACGGCAACAAAGTCTTCTTCATCACTTTCCTGTATAACAATAACACCCAAAAATTAAAACAGGATTTTGTATTGTACAATATTCTGTATATATACCTTCACCCCCTCCAGTGGGGGGGGGGGGTATTGATCTGGTATCTTTTAGAGTGTCTCAGACTGAGGTGGACTATCGGAGAATTAGCTGGTGTCTTTTAGGTACGGCGATGTTTTTAATGATGTCTCCAGCAGATCCCCCCCCCCTCCCCAAGGACCTTCACTCATTTTTGTTCTGGCTGGAGTTCCTGAAAAACCCAATGAGCACTTTTCTATATACTTTTACAAACAAGCACCTTAAAGAAATCAATCTTATTGAATTCTGCCTTGCATTCAAACTTTGTATGTACATTATACCTTAAAATGTGCTTGATTTTTTAGTGCATTCAAAGTACACAATCAATCAAACTAATGAAACACCATAAGATATTAACCTCATCATTAGATATTCCTCTGGATTCCATAAAGGCAGGTAAAAAAACTTGACGGAACTGCATACCCGGATCCTTAAAAACAAAAACAAAATTAAAATAAATGTATATTCCTGTAATTTGAAAATAAAACAATACATTTCTTTTTCTAAAAAGTTGTAGGGACTTGCTGCATGCTCAAGTGCCTAAAGGTATTGATTAGCCTTAAAAAAATAGCCTTGAAAAATTATGTTTTTATGTTCCAGTTGTGGAGGCAGTAGGAACTTTTTTTTTTACATTTTTAGAGTTGTCACTAGGTGTTGATTATGAATCTGCCTTGGTTGCTTGACTATTGATCTTAGTTAAGGAGATATTGTGAAAAACGTGCTGTGACCTTAAAATTCAAATTTGAATTGTAATGAATGAATTTTGATGAAGGTCCCAGCACATAGTTTTAAAGTGCACCTAACCCCATTATTTCCAATTTTGATAAAACATCTGACCATTTCTAAGAACTTCTACAAACTTCTGGCATTGTTACTCAATCACAATCATTGCAGTTTTTCAAGGGTTCACAGTCTATCATTATATTGCCCTAGTTAATGACCACTTTTATCTAGTGCAACTTAAAAAAGTTGTTCCAATGGAAATTTGTCTTCATCCTCTTCTTCTCTATTGTTACAAACATTTTAACCTCTTAATACTAACATCATACTATGAGAATGTTGACTTGTGGGCTTCTGTACATCACTGTCTTTACTGAAATGATAATGATGATAATAGTATTTCTAGATCATGAAAAAGCATTAATTGGAGAACTTATGTATTTAAGGCATAAAAAATAATATTGAATATTTTATCATTGATTATATATTTGTGAAGAGTTACTTTTTAATTACTTTTTCTTAAAATGGATGTTTTTAGAGTGATCGCACTTAATCCGCGAAATTGTACTAGCTAAATAATGCAAAATAGCACTAATAAACAATGGAAAACAAAGGATTTTATACTTTTAGTACAAAGTAGATTTTGTACTTTTTCACGGGTAAAGTGCGATCACTCTAGCTTGCTTTGCTGCAGCCAAAGTAAGTACTAAGAATGGAATAGTTGGAAAACCCATTGTTCTAACTTTTTGTTCACATTTTCCAACTGTGACTGTGCACAAAACAAAAGCATTCTTACATAGCTTCCATCCACTTAGGTGTTATTTTTTTTGCTATGTAAATACTATGTCCGAGAGCTATTTAAATGGTATGTTAGGTATATTTTATTACTATGTTAGCTACACTATGTAAAATTATGTTATTCCTATGAGTTGCCTATGTAATGACATATCAAATCCTATTTTTTCACTATGTTTTTGGAACCATTACATAGTCTATGTAAAATCTATTTTAATCACATTACATTTTACAAGCAAATTATATAGTTTTAAAATAGCATTACAATAGATTTTAAATAGCCATGATTTGCCTTTGTCAACATTACAAATAGAGATTATATAGCCTCTCAATAGATATAACATAGATAACAAATAGATTTTGAATAGATTCACAATATGAATTACACAGCAAATAAATACTCTTAAAATAGCATTAGAATAGATTTTAAATAGCCATGGTTTGCCTTTGCCCATGTTACAAATAGATATTACATAGCTCCTTAATAGATATAACATAGATAACAAATAGGTTTTGAATAGATTCACAATATGAATTACACAGCAAATAAATAGTCTTAAAATAGCATTACAATAGATATTAAATAGCCATGGTTTGCCTTTGCCCACGTTACAAATAGATATTACATAGCTTCTTAATAGATATAACATAGATAACAAATAGACTTTGAATCAATTCTTAGTGTGAATTACACATCCTTGAAATTGCCATAACATATAGTATGTACTAGCCATTCAAAATCATATCAAATAGAGTGATTTCAAAAAACCTGTGAAATAGATATTAGTTTTTGTTTCACGGGTTTTTTGAAATCACTCTATGCAATTTAAAACTATGTAATTCACATTTTAAATCAGTTCCTTTTTTAGAAAAAAAAGTAAAACACCTCAATGGATTGATTAAGAACTTTCAGTTCAGCAAATTGTCGTGGCTGCATCACAGGGAGCCCGGCTTTTAAGAGTCGTAAATGAACGAATAAATCAATTAGTATTTTGGGTTTCCTGTGTTGAGATTTGAAACGAGACGCTAATAATGGAGAGTTTCCGGTAATCGTAACTGCCAGTAACCTGATAGGAGATTACATGGGGTAACTTGAGAGCAGTTTGAAATTCAAATCTAACATACATATCAGTGTAACGCACTCTCTTTAGTAACAGTCAATAAGAGAGAAGGGCTGAAACAAATTTCAGTGCCAATTTTGAAACCCCTGTTAAAATTATTCATCGGAGTTGTTTGCTGGCATTTAAGACACCAAACGATCACCTGATAAATAAACCTAATGACTGCATGTCTCATTGATAGAAAATAATAATATATGGCTTAAAAAACTGTGTTATCTGGAAGCCTTGCTTTAAATTTATGTGCGCCAGTAGTTGATGGGACCAGTAAGCTCTGGAAACGTGACCTTTCTGGTAAATGTCCGCTTTCAAACAATAGACTTTGACAGATTTATGATAGTTTAATTGAAATGCGGCGTTCTATTTTTGTCGTTTGCCGCCAATTCAAAGTATTAAAACATTTATAATAATCATAGTTTATGGCTTTGAAAATAGAACAACAAGTTGCGGTCGATCTAAGTGTATCTGGGCACTCACTATTCATTACTGGCAAAGGAGGGACCGGAAAATCATTTGTGGTCACAAGATTAAGGGCTAACAAAGCTAAATAGAAAAGTTTTTGTGACCTGTAGTACTGGAATCGCGTGTTCCAATCTTCCAAATTCTGTTGGAACAAGAACACTCCATTCGTTTGCAGGGATTAAGGATGGACGAGCTCTTCTGAAAGCCTTCTTAATCTTGTGAAATCAAACGACGAAGCTTGTAAAAGATGGCTGAGTAAGCATGTCTTCGAATCAATCGAATTTATATAATTATATCAAGAAGGGTGAGAGGAAACGATTTAGTTTTGGTGGCTTGCAAGTCAGTTATTGGTATTGGAGACTTTTACCAGCTACCCCCTGTGCATAATAAAAGTGACATATTCTCCTCCGATGAATGTTAACCTTCTTCTAAAGCTCATTAACACTGGTCCCATCAACTACTGGTGCACATGTAACGTTAAACTCGCTTTGTTTCAGCCCTTCTCTCTTATTGACTGTTACTAAAGAGAGTGCGTTACACTGATACGTTAGATTTGAATTTCAAAATGCTCTCAAGTTACCCCATGTAATCTCCTATCAGGCTACTGGCAGTTACGATTACCGGAAACTCTCCATTATTAGCGTCTCGTTTCAAATCTCAACACAGGAAACCCAAAATACTAATTGATTTATTCGTTCATTTACGACTCTTAAAAGCCGGGCTCCCTGTGGCTGCATGCCTTCTATTGTTAATCTGAAATAGAACAGTCATTATTTCACTTAATACTAGCAAATGGTTTCTTTGTTTTTATTACAAGATCAACTATTTTGAAAGCAGATCACAATAAAGCATGATATGCAGGCAATTACATGCTTGTGGTAAAAAATTCAAGAGTGTTATTATACCAATAATTATCTTTGTCTCTGAAGAGCAGAAACACAGCTTGTTCAAAATGTTTTAAAATTTCTAACTATACAGTCCTTTCCAAAGAAGGAATAATTTGGCTTACTTTAGGTAGAATATTCTTCAACATAAATTTGTAAAGAAGTCTTAAGAGAATCAACTCATTGCAATGAAATTTCAATTAAAATACATTGGAAACTGAAGACAAAATATTCGATCAGTTATGAAACTTATTCATCAGTTCATCCGCTTATGTGGACCAAAGTATAATCAGTGGAGGCACTGCATGTTACAAATGAAGAAAATGCATTCAACTTACCAAAACTCAAGCTAATTTATCTACAGGAACCAATCTACCACTTACGGTGCCATATTAAGAATGCAAGGCCAAGTATTAATTCTCTAAATCACACATGTTCCTCTTCAAAAATGTATTCTTCTAGATTACAAAGCTTTCTGATTCTTCTATGCTTAAGTGAACAACAATTAGAACAATCCTTTTGCAACAAAAGAAGGGATTCTCGAACACAACATTTAGCAAAACACTTTCAAGGTGAAAATGGCTGCCAAACCGCCAAGCCATTCAAATGTAGTCACATGATAGAATGCTGTGCTGTCATTGGTTGACTTTCAAAAGTCATGTGACGTCCTAGCTACCAGTTTCCCCTCACATTTGTAGTAAGTGAGATTAAAGGAAAAGCAAGTGAAAATTACAGAGTGAAAAGCAAAAAGATAAGTTAATGTAAAAATTAGAATGTATCTAAAGAAAAAATCAGGGTTTTTAAAAATTATTTAACTTCAACAAAGAATAACAATTTTGCGTTAAAGTCCTAAATGTTTTTAAGCCTAGATGTCCTACATTGAGAAGTTCTAATCAGCATCTACAGGTAGCTAGGTAATTGCTTAACTATATATAGATAACAGTTATTGTGCTTTTAAAAGTAGGATATACACATCAATTCTAATATTATATCTTAATGAAATCAATTCCCAAAAACATTTTTTGAAGGGTTTTCAGCTAAATAGGAAAAACTTAGCTATGTAAATGCTATGCTAGAAAGTACATAGTCAATAAATAGTACCTATTTATAATCTATGTCAACTGCTCCAGCAAATTTCATTGATGAATAGGAAAACCATAGCTATATAAATACTATGTCAGAAAGTACACAGTCATTAAATAGTACCTATTTAGAATCTATGTTAACTGCTCAAGCAGATTTTATTGCTGAATAGAAAAAACATAGCTATGTAGACACTATTTTAGAAAGCACATAGTGAAAAAATAGTACCTATGTATATTCTAGAGGACATTTGTTTTGCTTAATAGGAAAAACATAGCTATTTTAGTACTATGTTTATATATATTGAATAGCATTAACATAGCTATTCAGATACTATTTTTTATAACATAGTTTTCACCTAGATTAGAAATATGCTTTACATACCACGGACTATTTTGTGATTTCAATAACATAGCAATAAAATAGATGGTTACAGGTAGTACATAGCAAAAAAATAGCTCTACATAGTCATAAAATAGTATGGACATAGTCTTAACATATGTCTGATTCTGCAATAATATTTATGGCATCCCAACTTAAAATGATCAGTGGTAATTTTTAGAGGCCTGGGGACTAGTTTGGTGATGGGTATTGGATTTACCCCCCTCTATGGGTACTGCTCTTTCATGGTTCTGCTGTGATTTCATATTTTAACCCACTCCAGCCACTGTGCCATTGTCTTTATAGCTTGTGTAGGGCCGTTTGTGGCCATCACGTTTAATGGATACATTGACTTTGTAACAATTGGTCTAAATTGACCATTTTCCTAACAGTTATTTCAAATAAATGCAGCTTTGTGCCTCTGCACTTAGCCAATTTTTGTCCAAAACATTTTGTCTGAAACCCCATTTACACGAAAAAGTGAACGGCAAGGCAAGGGTGAATTTCGGCAAGGATGATTCTATTTTTCGGCAAGGCAAGGATAGTTTACACGCATTTTTTTTGTCCTTGCTTTTCTTGGAAACGGACAGGGGATATTTGTAAAAGAACACAACTGAGCATGCGCAATCCAAACTAAAATGGCGGACGTGAGATATATGTACTCCTTGTTGCAACGAAAAGGGGAAAAAACCCAAGCCAGTCAAAGAAAAAGGAGAGCAAGGGCATCACGTAAAAGACGAGAAGCATCGCTTGTACTTACGAATAAATTTCTTAGAATCAGAATGTTTCAAACATTAATATGCATCTTCTTAGTCGTCAATCCTCCTCGTGAAAGAAATGTTTGGATGTTACCACGTAATGACAACTGGTTTGACGAGATTGTCGAACAAACATTTACGGATAACCAATGGCACGAAAATTTCCGCGTGAAGACAGGAACTTTCGATTATCTCTTGCAACAAATCAGTCAGAAAATATCTAAAAAAAACACGAGTATGCGAAAAGCTATATCAGCTAAAAAGAAATTGGCAATGACTCTTTATTATATGGGCTCAACAGCTGAGTATCGTACCATTGCCAACCTGTTTGGAGTCTCTAGATCATTCATTTGCAAAGCTATTAAAGAAGTGTGTTGTGCTATTATTGAAACTATGAAAGCAAGAACTATTTACATTCCAGAGAACGACCAGTTGAACAACATATTAGACACATACAAGACCAAATGGGGATTTCCAATGTGTGGAGGTGCAATCGATGGTACACACATTCCAATCATTGCCCCTAAAGAGGATCACACAGACTATGTAAACAGAAAGGGTTATCATAGCATTGTGATGCAGGCTTTGGTAGACTGTAATTATCTTTTTAGAGATGTAGTCATAGGGTGGCCAGGTAGTGTCCACGATGCCCGTATTTTATCAAATTCTGTTCTGTATGAGAAAGGAAGTAACAAGACCTTATTCCCAGCAATGACCAAAAGGATTGGTGGGAAAGATGTACCAATTGTAATAATTGGTGACCCTGCATATCCTTTACTACCATGGTTACTTAAAGCTTATCCAGAAAATGCAAATACTCCACAAAGTGAAAGAGTGTTCAATTACAGACTCAGCAGAGCAAGAATGACAGTCGAGAACACTTTTGGGAGGTGGAAAGGAAGATTTAGAAGATTTTCTAAGAGAATAGATATGGAAGTAGAAGGGGTAGTTCATCTAACAGCAGCATCCTGCATAATTCACAATCTTTGTGAGTTACAACATGATGAAATGCCAGATGAGTGGATGCATGGCAATGCAATGCCACAACCAAATAATCAAGTTTTTGCCACTGCTATAAATGATGCAACAGACATTCGATCAGCATTTACGTCTTACTTTATGTCTGCAGATGGAGATAACATTGGAACTGGATAAAAAATTCTGCATGTGTTAGAGTACAAACACTTCAAGCATGCAGCATAAATATTACTAAATTATGCTAAGTCTATTGTTTTCTATTATTCAGTAATTATTATTTGGTACTAAATAGTGACAAAATGTTGCATGCTTTAAGTGTTTGTAGTAGAAAATTACAAGTTTCACATGTTAAGCTTCACATGTTAGAAATGTTAAAATATATGTTCTGGAATAAATTGTGTTTGAAGTACTTCAGTTTGGCTAGGATATACAGAAATGCTAAAAACATGCATTTTGTCTTGAATATTGTACCACTTAGTTTGTTGCACACTTGTGAGAAGATCAGTGTTTGAGCAGATGGATAACTTCTCTTTTTATAGTTACAGTATATATTAGAAGAGATGACCATGAAATTGATGTGATGTGATAATTTTGTCAATTTTTTTCTTAATCTTTCTCAAAAAAGTACACCATTGATATCAATGGACTTTCTCCATGCCTAAATATCAGTGTCTGGTCATTTTTTATCTTTTTTTAAGAAATACAAAGATAAACTGGTAGCTTGTATGTACAAGTAAGAATCTGTTACATTTCTCTTCTGTCATTGTATATTTATAAAATCATGCTGGCACTAAATCTAACCACCTTTCACTGATGTATTGAAACAAGAAGAGCTAGAGAAACAACAGATTTCAGTTATTAAGCAAGGTAAGATCAATGATTATGGAAGAACCATTTTCTGATTTTCTTGATTTCCAAAAAGAATGAATATTGATATTTAGGCATGGGCAAGGCCACTTATACCATTTTTGCACCAGTTTGAGAAAAACAGAAAAAAATCTCAAAGAAAACTTTCATGAGCACCCCTTTAATTGTGTTATTGACAAAGCAATGCTTGAAATGATTCTTATTTAATATGGTAAAATATTATTATGTTAACACAATTTCAACAGTAATGATCATAATATGAATGTTATAAGCATGTTATAAGTAACAAAATTATGCTGTAAACAACAATTATGTCCTGTAAATAATTATGATCTCAATAAAAGTAACAAGGAACACAGAAAACTATTTTGTGGTTTGCATTGATCTATAATGTAGTGAGAGAACTTGAAGATGTTGACTGTTCATCACAATTATATCCACTTGAATTCATCCACGATTGAACATTTTCAGCTGGGTAATAGGCCCCATGTTGTCCAGGTTGGTGATAGGATGGGTGGTGATAAGGTGCTTGCATAATTGGCATCTGACTTCTGGACAAAAGTTGCAGTAGCTGCAAGCTCATGTTGTCTTTCTTCTCTCCTTCTCTCAGCATCAATTTTAGCTTGTTCTAATTGCAATTCCACTTCTCTTTTACAAGTATGTCCAGAATCACCATTAGATACCATTGGTAAAATGTGTTTTACCAATGGTGTCTATTGGTGAATTTACACAGGGTTCCCTCTAAAAACCTTATCACAATATGTACGCTCGTGTTTGGGATTCCTGTGGTATCAATTGCTTGGCTTTGGGATTCCTGTGGTATCAACTTCTACGGCCGGCTTTACCAATGGTACCATTGGTAAATCGAATTCACCATTGGTGAACCATTGGTGAAGCATGGTCCTTTTGGTAAATTGATACCCTGTGTGAATAATTGGATCGCAACCGGCCACATAATAATGTAATATTGTCGTTTTCAAAAGCTGAAGTTCTTTATAAAAGTCCTTTGATTTAATGAATAATTCGACTGTTGGCTTAGCAATCGATCGACAAGCGGCCATATAATATAATGTGTGTTATCGTCGTTTTCAAAAGCTGAAGTTCTTGAATACTAAAGTCCTTTGATTTATTGAATAATTCGACTGTTTGCTTAGCAATCGATCGACAAGCGGACATATAATATAATGTGTGTTATCGTCGTTTTCAAAAGCTGAAGTTCTTGGATACAAAAGTCCTTTGATTTATTGAATAATTCGACTGTTTGCTTAATTTAGCAATCGATCACAAGCGGCCATATTGTTATAATGTGTGTTATCGTCGTTTCTAAAAGTTGAAGTTCTTGGATACAAAAGTCCTTTGATTTATTGAATAATTCGACTGTTTGCTTAATTTAGCAATCGATCACAAGCGGCCATATTGTTATAATGTGTGTTATCGTCGTTTCTAAAAGCTGAAGTTCTTGGATACAAAAGTCCTTTGATTTATTGAATAATTCGACTATTTGCTTAGCAATCGATCGACAAGCGGCCATATAATATAATGTGTGTCATCGTCGTTTTGAAAAGCTGAAGTTTTTGGACTAAGCGATAAAGCGGCTTGTAATATACAATTAAGGCAAAGGTCCTTGATTGTTGATCGCAACCACGCAACCGATAAATTCAGTGTAGTTAACCGGCCATCTAGTTTTTGTATACCGTCGTTTTCGAAAGCTGAAGTTTTTATGTTGGAAAAAGTGGCTTGTAAAATACAAGGTATTTTGGTGATTTACCCATGGAGAATATTTCGATGAATCACAACCAGGAATCGGTTACATAATGTGTGTTATTGTCGTTTTCAAAAGTCGAGGTTTTTGATAAAGCCATCTTTAATTTTGGTTAATTGCACTGTGTTCAAATAATAATATACGACTGTTCGCTTTAATTATCAGTCAATCGCCCATTGAATCGATCACATTCACAAGCGGTTGAGTAATCTTTATTGTTGTTTACCTAATTTATCTTATATTACTAACGTAAAGATGGAGCGTCTTGCTTAAAATTAGAAAGAAAAAACTTCATAAAACATTGCTTTAATACGTCTGCTCACGCATGAATGGCGGTGTTCCAATTTCAATTGAAACATTGATTTTAAATGTAATGTTTTCAGTTTATATTAAATAATATGTACATACATTTTTAGCTTTATAATTTTCCAGATTGGTATAAGTTTTTTTATAACGCTGATCTGAAATATTTATTTCAAGTCACTTTGTAATTGACTTTGTACAGTAGTGCTACATAAAATATTCTCTGAAACAAAATCCGGTATCAAGTCATAATGTGAAGTTGATTGTTTTTATGCACAACAAACAACAATACTAGTAATACTGTCTTCAAGTTTATATTGATAATGAATAATAGCTACGTACAAACAAGTTTTTTCAAAGTAATCTATAGCTATATTCCAAATAATTCCAAACATTGATCTGATAGTTACCTTCATTGTTGAATTCCAACTTGAGAGGAATTTTTAAGAAGTTTTACTGAAGGCAACTGAACAGACGAAGTAAGCTAGCTTATATACAACGTAACGAATCCTAAATTACTCATTCACAGGAAAAACGCAAGGACCTTTGTATCCAAATTTCAGTTGCTTTTTTTAGGAAAAAAATCCATGTAAATCACACCCGATTACTGTTCGTACGGAAGTCAAAATTATTTAGATTTTCAAGGTGATTCGGCTGAATTAACTTAGACTGCCAACTCGACCGCATTTCACGCACATCAATACTAGGACTTCGATCAAATTTATTACAACTTTGATAGTATTGCATACCAGACGAAAACGTTAAAACAGAGAAATTAACGAAGAAATCCTATCTTCGTCCAATGAAATAATACCAAATTACGGTGAAAATCAATCATAATTTAGCCTGAATCCCGTACGAATAGCGAATTGAAATCCGCTACCGTTCGCCGAAATGAGTGCAAAAATAGTTCGTCAAACTCAGTCTGAAACAAAAAGTGTCTCTTTTTTAACCTTTTCTTCTGATATACAATACTATTAAAGTTGTTACATGATCGAAGTCCTAATTTTGAGAGCTTGACATTTGAGTTGAGTTGAAAAGTGTCGCGACGTGAGACGTTCGCCAAATGTGTAGCTTAGACTCGTATAATTAATACCCTGAATCAGTTTAACTTAACAAGAATCACTTACTCCATCTTAACAAAGCCATCATAATTTTGTTCCTGAAATAATACAGAATCACCGAGTAATCTAAGCTTAAATGATTTTGACTACCGTACGAATAGAAAACAGAAGTTCGCGTACGGGTAACGGATAGCCACTCCGTTTACGTTTTGTAAATAAAGTTCGTAGCACATTAAAGTCTATGTAAGCCCATGGTTAATTATTCAGACGACATCAAATGCAATGCACAGTACGGTTACGGCAGGAATTTCAAACGTTATTCTTTTGAAGTACGAGTCACATTGTCACCGTACCGTACGATCAATTGCCCATTCATTATTAAGATACCACATAGAACTTGTATCCAAAAAGTGATGGTACCATTGGTACCATTGGTGAACACCTTCAAGCCCCTGCATCTCTTAGTCTAAATGCCTTTCAACACAGGATACCCAATGGCCTAATTTCACCATTAGACAAAGTCATTTACCAATGGTGATTTCAGTTTACCAATGGTACCATTGGTACCATTGGTGAACACCTTCAAGCCCCTGCATCTCTTAGTCTAAATGCCTTTCAACACAGGATACCCAATGGCCTAATTTCACCATTAGACAAAGTCATTTACCAATGGTGATTTCAGTTTACCAATGGTACCATTGGTACCATTGGTAAGCCAAGCCGGAGCAATTGATACCACAGGAATCCCAAACACTTAACACAGGATACCCAATGGCCTAATTTCACCATTAGACAAAGTCATTTACCAATGGTGATTTCAGTTTACCAATGGTACCATTGGTACCATTGGTGAACACCTTCAAGCCCCTGCATCTCTTAGTCTAAATGCCTTTCAACACAGGATACCCAGTGGCCTAATTTCACCATTAGACAAAGTCATTTACCAATGGTGATTTCAGTTTACCAATGGTACCATTGGTACCATTGGTGAACACCGTCAAGCCCCTGCATCTCTTAGTCTAGATGCCTTTCAACACAGGATACCCAATGGCCTAATTTCACCATTAGACAAAGTCATTTACCAATGGTGATTTCAGTTTACCAATGGTACCATTGGTACCATTGGTGAACATCGTCAAGCCCCTGCATCTCTCAATCTGAATGCCACTCAACACAGGATACCCAATGGCCTAATTTCACCATTAGACAAAGTCATTTACCAATGGTGATTTCAGTTTACCAATGGTACCATTGGTACCATTGGTGAACACCTTCAAGCCCCTGCATCTCTTATTCTAGATGCCTTTCAACACAGGATACCCAATGGCCTAATTTCACCATTAGACAAAGTCATTTACCAATGGTGATTTCAGTTTACCAATGGTACCATTGGTACCATTGGTGAACATCGTCAAGCCCCTGCATCTCTCAATCTGAATGCCACTCAACACAGGATACCCAATGGCCTAATTTCACCATTAGACAAAGTCATTTACCAATGGTGATTTCAGTTTACCAATGGTACCATTGGTACCATTGGTGAACACCTTCAAGCCCCTGCATCTCTTATTCTAGATGCCTTTCAACACAGGATACCCAATGGCCTAATTTCACCATTAGACAAAGTCATTTACCAATGGTGCTTTCAGTTTACCAATGGTACCATTGGTACCATTGGTGAACACCGTCAAGCCCCTGCATCTCTCAATCTGAATGTCATTCAACACAGGATACCCAATGGTCTAATTTCACCATTATAGACAAAGTCGTTCAGCAACCTTCAAGCCCCACACTTATCACAGGATACCCAATATGACTTATTTCACCATTTGAAATGTCATTTTTTGTAGCCTCTATGGTCACCAATGGTACCAATGGTACCATTGGTTTCATTGGCAATACCCCCCCCCCCCAGAAAAATTTTTTTTAACCAAATACATGAGACTACAGAGTGAAACACTTATACATTTTTGTATTACATTTGTATGTACTCCCTGTGGATTTTTACCAATAGACGCCATTGTTGATCCCCCCCCCCAAAAAAAATTTTTAACACAACATCAAAATACAGAGTGAGACACGTATTTGATAAATGTGATGTAAGGTAGTTATGTAATTATACCACAAGCAGAATGGGATGCACATTTTGTATTGCATTTGTTCGGACCTCCTGTGGAAATTATCAGCTAATGAGTTATATATTTTTGTATTACATTTGCATGGGCTTCCTGTGGAAATTTACCAATAGACACCATTGGTAAAACATATTTCACCAATGGTATCTAATGGTGATTCTGGACAACCCTCCTCTTTTATGTCGTTCTTCTTCCATTTTGAAAAATCTAGTTGATGAAAACATTGGTCTAATAAATATATATACTTAAAATTACATTATAGTGTAATGAATATAACTTATTAGACAGTTTGATGCATAGTATGGCTGGATATTTTACAAGTCTGTGGCTTGTCAAAATAAAAGTGAATAAGTAAGATATCCAGCCACACTGCATATCAAAATGCATAATAAGTTATTTATTATCCATTGGTCTCCTTGAAACTCAAAACAAGAGGAATAAAATTAGATAAGTAAAAATAATGCCAGAATTTTTACTTGCTCCTAACCTATGGGGGATATTTTTACTTGTCTATGACAAGTTGGATAATAAATAGTTCTATGTTTTCTATTTATTGTATCATACATTGTTGATGATATTACATTCATAATGCTAGTTTGGATTTATGGGTTTTAAAGTGAAATCATTTAACATTTCCCATCATTCAATTTAAATTCAATAAAATTACCTTTCCATTTCTGATGCTGATGACTCTACCATTTTTTCACAAATGAGCTCTAAGTATTTTTCTAATTTAGTGTGCTTTGGTTTCCTTTTGATCTTAGACTTTGCAACATCTTTTGAATCTAGTTCAGGCTTTTCATCCTCTTCTACTTTAGACTCTAATTCTTGTTCTGGGTTTGCCCCTTCTACACTCTCATCCTCATTATCTTCATTATTTTGCTCACTAGCACCATCTTAAACATGAATACAAAATATTAGAAAATTGCTGAATGCTTACACATGATATAATTTATATTTACATATAAATACAATCATACTTATTTACTATATTATTAGGGAGAGGGAAAATCCTTCACATTTGTAAGCCCTCTTGCATAAATGAATAGCCTAAAAGTAAAGGCTGACTAATTTGAAAAGATAAATCAGACTCAATAATTAGTAAGAATCAGTACCATTGTGATGTTCTTGTTTGTCTTCTTCCATTTCCACACCAAAAGTATTGTCAAGTGAACTGTCAAAGACTTCTGGAGGTTCTATAACGGCTCTTAGTCCATAAATTCTATCCATCTGGTCGAAAAACCTCCACTTTCGTGTTCGTCCTCTACCACTCTTCTTTTTTTTGGATTTTTCTTCTTTATATTTTTGTCTTAACTTTCTGATTTTGTTAACAATAGCAGTTACATCGTAGTTGATTCCTAAGGGGATACATATAAAGATTAACTCTCTCTCTCCGGTAAAATTAAGCTTTCAACATCTTCACATGAAAATTAATTTAAGCTTTTGCTGACCTTGCTTTTGCAGATCGATCATTAGGCTTTTATAAACCGCATTTTTTTCCTTCGGTGTTTTAGCGTTGTCCAAGTTATATTGAATAGTTTCTTCTTGTAATAATGAAAGAAGTGCATCCACTTCTTCGTGTTTCCAAGTTGTTCTTTCAGTTTTTTCATTGCAACTGGTACTTTTAGGTTTGGGTTTGGCCGCCATTTTGTGGTAGACTGAACATGCGCAATAGTGTTCACGCATGCTCTATGAGACAATTTTCTACCGGCCAGGCAAGGAAAGGCGTTTACACGAGTGTGCAACTCGGCAAGGTGCCGTTTTTGTCGCAAAAAGGACCTCGTCGACACATAGTCCGAAATCTGAAATATAGATCGGCAAGGCAAGGCAGAACACAACCGTTTACACGCGCAATTTTATCCTTGCCTTGCCGAAAAGTAGAATCATCCTTGCCGAAATTCATCCTTGCCTTGCCAGTTTGGCTCACCGTGTAAATGGGGTTTGAATGTATTCCCATCAAATAGAGCTCGCTCAGTCAGCATTTAGATGAATAACGTTATATTTGATACTATAGTGATGACATTTTTTTTCACATTATTGCTAAAATAATTTTTTTTTTCACAACTTTATTGGACAAACCATAACTAAAATACAAAAATTAAAATTTTTGATGCTTAAGCTTATAATTTCTGGATACCAATTTTTTTTAATGCTTCCATCCTCATTTAGGATGTTTTCATTTTGACTAATACCCTTCAAATATTTGCATTTCATACCTGTTGTCATCTTCAAGTAGTTGTTCAGGGGGACTTGTGCTGACAGGGCCAAGCTCAGTATCATTGGTGAGATTGAGGTGAGGACAACCTTGGTCATATACTGTGGTGTTAAAATCATCAATCTCCAATCCAAACCCTTTAAAATTCACATCCTCTTCAATTTCTGGAGTATAATCACTTTCAGCCATAAACAAGACAGATGTGATGTCTGTGATGTGTTGTGATGGACGCACTATCTGTTTCTGGCAATGACTTTCACTGCTTATTCCTTGTGCCAAATGGAAGTGCTCTGGGGTAGGACTTAAGGAGCCTATCCAATCATATACACATTGAACTTTATCTACTGTTTTGAATGCTCTTTTGACAAGGCCTTCTGTAAGGTGTAGCACTCGAACTTGGACTTGTGCCTCTCCTTCTTGAGGTTCATCTGGGACTCTCTGGCTACGTGTGACTCTCAGTTTTTCCTGGCGTTCAGCATCAGCAATTTCCTTTGCCAAGACAGCTCTGTTTTGCATTTCTTTATCTCTGTCTGCCTCCAAGGACTCTTGATATAACTTGTCCTGCTCACTTATAATATTCCTTCTCTCTTCCAAACTTTCAGCTATCACGTTACTACCAGAGTGCTTCTTTGTTGCCTGTGAATTTGATTTTTTTGGCTCAAACACAGGAATATCTAATTCACTATCACTGTTGTCAATGTCAAAAGTTGCATTGCATGCCTCCAGGTCTCTGATGTCACTTCCACTGGCCTCCAGGTCTGTACTGTCCATTCCAATGATGACTCCAGGTCTGTGTCGTCCATTCCATTGGCCTCCAGGTCTGTACTGTCCATTTCACTAATGATCTCCAGGTCTGTGTCGTGCATTCCATTGGCCTCCAGGTCTGAGCTGTTTGACTGCAAACTATAGGTACGTTTAGATGTTAAATACAATCTTAGTCTTGTGGGTTTGAACTTTTCTGCATATCTGTGCAAGGTAAAAGGTAACTGCAGTCCTCCTACATCAATTTCACTCAGATCGTTTTGTTGGGAATTTGCTATTCCAAAAGTCATGGCAGACGATGGACCAAACCTACTGATTCCATTTGGGAAGAATAGATCTTTGCCAATGCTGATAACCTGACTTGCATCAGCTGACATATGGATTTCAACCTGTCTAGTACCTCCACCTTTTGGTTCTCATACTGGTATATACCTTTTCTGGTCATTATTATAGTGAAACCAACCAATCAACACTTTACGTGGCTTAGATGTCACTTCACGTTTTTTCTTTGATGCTTCAGTTTCGAGATTTTGAAGTTTTCTCTTTGGCCCAGAACTGTTCAGAAGAGATTGGAGAAGTCGTTTTTTTTCATTGGCAAGGTCTTGAGATTTTTTATCTTGGAATTGCTCTTCAACAAACTTTTTCAAGCTCAATATATCACCCAATGCTATGAGTCCCATTTCTTTCAGATCAGAGTTTGACATTGACATTACAGCATTGGCATCCATCTATTAAACAGATTAATAGGAAGAGTACATTAATTTAATGTAGCAAAAAGACTTGCAGGGTTCATACAGGTCTCCTGTGATATTATGTTCAAAACTTTTCCAATTTTAACTCAAATTTCCAAAACCACACAAAGAGCAAAGATAAAGTCAAATTTGTGGACAAATTTGTGAAAAGAAAATTTTCAAACTGTTCTTTGCAAGCTGGTTAAGCCAAAAAAAAATCATTAAGCCTTATATTAAGTACAACTAGACGCACATAGTGCGTTTACTCGTGCCCAAGTGGAATTCAGTCTGACATGAGAATAAATATGTTTTAAAGCCAGTTTGGTCACGTTTTGAGTTCGGTACTGAACGGGGGAATATTTGTCTGCTTCGCCGGCAAGCTGATTTGAACTCATGGAGGTATCGGTCTCGCTCCTAAATTTCCAATTAAAAAGGCATTTAGATATGAGCTGCCTTTATGTCTGATATTTATTAAGTAATTTTATAGCTGCTAGGGTATTAAACAGCGATTCACAATGTTAGTTGTAGCGTCACGAAAGCACACCGTCCTGTTTGGGTGACCTGTTTGACCTCGGTCTATTTTCTTTGATATTTTAAAGTAGCTGTTGCTTTGTAATCATTGACTTTCTAATAGAATCCCATAGCTTACACGAAACTCGCGCGCTGATTGGCTATCAAGTCCATCGAGGAGTGAGAATTCAGCGTGGAATTGCATGATTACACAGGCATCCCGCAACCGTTTTGATTCCTTTTCCTTCTCATAATCGGTGTTTGAAAAATAATTATTTTTTGTAGTTCAATATAAAATGAAAATACAAGCCAATAAAAAAGATTCAACAGATTTCAAGACAAAGGAAAATATTTTTCCAAAGATATTGACGGTAAAACATGGAGGGAGAATTCAGCGTGGAATTGCATACTTACACAGGTAGCCCGCGATTGCTGTGTTTCTTCTTTTTGTTTTTAGCGAAACTTGATTTAAAAGAGTTCAAAAACAAACTTCAATAGCTGCCAAAAATTATCATGAGAAAACAAGCAAAGAAAAAGACGCAATAACTAATAGGAAAGGACATTTTTACGCCTTGTACTTAATATGAAAGCGAGCGTTTGAAGTCCGTCGATCGTGGTCTGGTGTTTTTCGACAACTTCGACATTACTTTTATCCCTTCAGTAGAAAAAAATGATCACTTATTTCAAAACATAAAGAATCGATTGTATCCGGATGCAGTCATAGATGTTTTTGAAAACAAAACAACAGAAATACACAGTCCAATAGATTTGTTTGAGCGATTTATTTTCAACTGAAGTTGTCAGAACGAATTATCCAAAAAACACCGGTAAAAAGGCATTCAAAACATAACCAAAAAACCCAGCAAGATAGAAAACTATTATCATGTCTGAATAGCAAGCAGTCGATAGTTAGGGGAACACAATTTTCGACTTTACTTAAGCTTAACTTACTTTTTCCGCAGTGTCAATGAAATGCTTCAGACCCGATTTTTCCCGACAAACAAGTGTTGTTTTGCCATTCATGAGATCGACATTCCTCCAGGACAATGTTTACATGGTTTCCAGTTCCAATTGCAGTCAAATAAAGTACATTTTCCAGTAGTTTGACAATAATTTTGTTCCTCAAATACTCGACACGAGTTTGAAGCAAAGTAAGTTTGCAAGTGAGACGATTTTCATTCACGACTAGAGCTTCATTCTCATTCGCTGGCTATTTTTGTGTACTTGCTCTTGAATGGCTTGCCGTGCGCTTTGAAAAAATGGACAAAATCTTCTCTATTTATTTTTTCTATGTCCGCTATGGGATTCAAGGAAAATTCATTTCCTGACTCGGGAATTCAAACGTTGAATTTCACTCAAAAAAAAAAAAACGACATAGCACTCGTCGCTTCGCGACTCGTGCGATATCGTTTTTCTCGTGAAATTCAACGTGGAATTCCCTCGTCATCCAATGAATTTTCCTATAGTATTAATTTAGTTTGTACGCCAAAAAATTTTAGCCATACCATTTAATTACAGAGAACATTGAAATACATTCTTGAATTTCTCAAATCGAAGAGCCAGACAATCACCAGACAAGCTGTCGCTTGAGTCAAAATATATTGGAAATTAAATCAAATTAAAAGACAGCTTAAAATGCTTCAAAACCAGAAAAAAGCATACAAAAAAATGAAAAGATAATATTTACTACATAGTTAGGCGAAAAAAAAATCTTTTTATTCCATGAGGATTCGAACCCGGGCCCGTCTATTTGCTTTATACGCTGGTGTTACATGCTGCTCTAAATGATTGCCTGGGGTGCCTGTGGCTTGCCTCGTTTTCATGGCACATTCTCGACTACGACGATAGATTGATAGAAGAAAACCCAAACCTAGACTCGTGCCGGCCTAAAGGCCTGGGCACGAGTAACTAGCTACACATGTAGACCAAAAACTTTCAAGGTTTGATAAATACATGTTCAAAGGCCAAAGTTTTCCAAGACATTCCAAAACCCCTACGATCAAGTGTAGTTTTAATGGTTAAAACCATTCTTACAACGAGACAATTTATAAATCCATTAGAATAAAGAAATGGATATAAATGGTTAAGGTTTTTACTTTATATTCCTATGGCAAAATCATGTAAACTTATGAGAGCTGGATTATTGCAGATCCAAGAGTAATTAATTCAATAATTTAGTTTCGAATGATCAATCGATTTTTACCGATTGGTATGTCCATGAATTTATAGTCGAATCCCATAGCTCACACGAAACTCGCGCGCTGATTGGCTATCAAGTCCATCGAGGAGTGAGAATTCAGCGTGGAATTGCATGATTACACAGGCAGCCCGCAACCGTTTTGATTCCTTTTCCTTCTAATAATCGGTGTTTGAAAAATAATTATTTTTTGTAGTTCAACATAAAATGAAAATACAAGCCAATAAAAAAGATTCAACAGATTTCAAGACAAAGGAAAATATTTTTCCAAAGATATTGACGGTAAAACATGGAGTGAGAATTCAGTGTGGAATTGCATACTTACACAGGTAGCCCGCGATTGCTGTGTTTCCTCTTTTTGTTTTTAGCGAAACGTAATTTAAAATAGTTCAAAAACAAACTTCAATAGCTGCCAAAAATTATCATGAGAAAACAAGCAAAGAAAAAGACGCAATAACTAATAGGAAAAGGACATTTTTATGTCTAGTACATAATATGAAAGCGAGGGCTTGAAGTCCGTCGATCGTGGTCTGGTGTTTTTCGACAACTTCGACATTACTTGTTATCCCTTCAGTAGAAAAAAATGATCACTTATTTCAAAACATAAAGAATAGATTATATCCGGATGCAGTCATATAGATGTTTTTGAAAACAAAACAACAGAAATACACAGTCCAATAGATGTGTTTGAGCGATTTTATTATTTTCAACTAAAGTTGTCAGAACGAATTATCCAAAAAACACCGGTAAAAAGGCATTCAAAACATAACCAAAAAAACCAGCAAGATAGAAAACTATTATCATGTCTGAATAGCAAGCAGTCGATAGTTAGGGGAACACAATTTTCGACTTTACTTAAGCTTAACTTACTTTTTCCGCAGTGTCAATGAAATGCTTCAGACCATTTTTCCCGACAAACAAGTGTTGTTTTGCCATTCATGAGATCGACATTCCTCCAGGACAATGGTTACATGGTTTCCAGTTCCAATTGCAGTCAAATAAAGTACATTTTCCAGTAGTTTGACAATAATTTTGTTCCTCAAATACTCGACACGAGTTTGAAGCAAAAAGTAAGTTTGCAAGTGAGCCCGCGATTTTCATTCACGACTACAGCTTCATTCTCATTCGCTGGCTATTTTTGTGTACTAATGCTCTTGAATGGCTTGCCGTGCGCTTTGAAAAAATGGACAAAATCTTCTCTATTTATTTTTTCTATGTCCGCTATGGGATTTCAGAAAAAATTATTGGATTTACTCGGGAATTCCACGTTGAATTTCACTCGAAAAAACGATATCGCACTCGTCGCTTCGCGACTCGTGCGATATCGTTTTTCTCATGAAATTCAACGTGGAATTCCCTCGTCATCCAATGAATTTTCCTATAAAATACACCTTTACACCAGTCCATTGTTAACCCACCTTTTCATTTCTGAACCTTTCAACTACATCTTCTTGTATTCTTCTGTTTGTCTTCAGAAATTCACAAATCTAAGAGTAAAGTAAACTATTTAAGCTTACTAATATGCAATGTTATTAGTTGGTACAAAAAATACCTCTGACTTCGTGTAGACCACACAGCCTGATGATGCCTAATGAAGCCTGATTAAGGGCAATTAAGGCTGATGAAGCCTAATGAAAGGTAATGAAGGCTGATGAAGGTTGATGAATTAAGGCTGATGAAGCATGATGACGTGGTACACATAAACAAATCTTCAATATCTTTGTATAAAATGTTCAGTGAGCGATTCCTGTATTTAGGAGGTAGTCAATCTAAATTCAATAGCAAAAGAAAAGACTACAACTTGAACAGAACGAACTAACAAAGAATACAATATATAGACTTCTGTTGAATTAAAATTGCTTTTTGAATAAAATCAAGTCAATACTAATTGTTATTTTCCGATTATTTTCATGCTTAAGGTTGGTGCCTACTAATGGGAAGGTAATTTTTTTGGCCAAAAACCACATGGGTATCAAAGAACCCATCATAGGGAGCTAGAATCCAAGGAAAAAATTGGGGGTCACCGTGCATATTAATGAGTTACACGCCATCAAATGTTGCAAAATCTGCCTATTCTAGAGGCCCAAAGAAAAAATCATAAATACCCCATATTTTGAAAAAATGTCAAATTTTTTTTACTAAAACGTTTACAACACAATTCTCTTACTTGTCAATGCCATACGAAATATGAGAAACCAAAATAACAATTTTTTTTCAATGACTTTTTACTAGTTTTAGGCCTGTTTTGGTTCATGACCGCCAAATGAAAAGTCCAATTTTTGCAATCAAGTTTCAATTTTAAATTCATAAAAGTATTTTAAAATAGTAGGTTATTCTCCACTTCACAATTTACAGAAATAAAAAATAGGGGTATCCGTGTGATTTAGAAAGTTATTTGCCGATAAACGCGCGAAAACTGATCAGAATTCGCGAAAATGATCAAAAATTCCCTAGCCCTCCCCGGAAAGTAGAGCGAATTACAATGTATTGTGGGAAATTTTCAAGATGGCGGCGAAAACAGATCGTTTCTGGTAGAAATGATAGTCAAAACAGGCGTTGTAACTCAGGTTCTATTTATCAACTGTGAATTTCATTCAAACACAGGAGAGGCTAAATGGTTTTCCTTTAAGTCTGTAAGTTTATTTTTTCAAAAAGTGGTAAAAAGGCCTTGCTTTTACGATTGCTTTACCGACAAAAATTCAGTGTTTTTGCATGCGCAGAAAGCAGTGCGCGCGGACAATAGTAGGCACCAACCTTAAATATGAGTTTTTGAGTATTTTATACAAATTAAAGAGCTTGTAAGTTTGGGATCCACCATATAAGCCTACATCACAGTGTCTTCACTTAGTTAAAACACTTGCATTGCTTTTATTTTCAGTCCTACAACTGGTTTCCATAGCTACTGTTTATTAAAGTTTAAATTTTGAAAATCCATCAAAACAGAGCGGACTTACGGGTATCAAAGTGATGGGAATTTCTAATAATTCTGGCGTGTTTGTTCCAATTCAAAACACAGGTAGCCCAAGCTCACTATTTGTCTCAATTTACAAGAGAATGTATGGGGACTACAAAGTTCCTCCTTCTTAGTTGAGGAGGGAAAAAGTAGCTAAACCCAGACGAAATCCACTGAAACGCCGTCAGGGGACTAAAGAGGAATAAAGCAAGACACTGATAAGTTTTTGTTGAATTTTATTACAATTTGAGTCATTTATTGAGGGTTCAAAAATCCCCATACATTCTCTTGTAAATTGAGACAAATAGTGAGCTTGGGCTACCTGTGTTCAAAATGGCGGCCGTGAATTGGTCTATGCTCAAAGAGAGGGAGCAAGCCTGAGATAAAGGCAGATGATTAAGCGATTGTACAAGTGCTAAGTATATAGAATGTTTATGTTGTTAATACAGACAAATAGATGAAGATTAACAGCATATAAAGACTATAAAATTACCTTTTTGATCGAAGAATCCATACTGGACGCCATTTCTCCACGCAGTCCAGGTAGGTACTTCATATATGGAACATCACTGTGAACTTCTCAGTCCATACATTTTGGGCTTGGTAGAGCTTGGTAGAGGTTATTTCGCCACAGGTAGCCCAAGCTCACTATTAGTGGCTATTTATAAGAGAATGTATGGCACTCAATATCACTCAAAATTTCTGTCTTAATTTTAATAAAATTCCACGAGTCTTCTAGAGTATGTTGTTCATGCTTTCTTCTAACCTCTGAATGAGTTTCAGTGAAATTCGTCGATTTTAACTGCTCGCCCTAAGCCACTCAAAACGTGGCTTAGGGCGAGCAGTTAAAATCGACGAATTTCACTGAAACTCATTCAGAGGTTAGAAGAAAGCATGAACAACATACTCTAGAAGACTCGTGGAATTTTATTAAAATTAAGACAGAAATTTTGAGTGATATTGAGTGCCATACATTCTCTTATAAATAGCCACTAATAGTGAGCTTGGGCTACCTGTGATTTCGCGAGCTTCAGAACGACATTTCGCATCAAAACGTCCCGTTATTAGGGCTAGATAAAGGTTATATAGGTTTAGGGCTAGGGACTTGGATAGGGTCTACCCCTAACCTAGCCCTAAACCTAACCCTAAAACCTAAATTCTAGCTCTAATAATGGGGTCCTTTGATGCGAAATGTCGTTCTGGAGCTCGCGAAATAACCTCTACCTTTGGGCTTGGTATCGTTCAATGATTCTAATTGGCTAATACGTATTTGCTGGAGCAGTTGACATAGATTATAAATAGGTACTATTTATTGACTATGTACTTTCTAGCATAGCATTTACATAGCTAAGTTTTTCCTATTTAGCTGAAAACCCTTCAAAAATTTTTTTGGGAATTGATTTCATTAAGATATAATATTAGAATTGATGTGTATATCCTACTTTTAAAAGCACAATAACTGTTATCTATATATAGTTAAGCAATTACCTAGCTACCTGTAGATGCTGATTAGAACTTCTCAATGTAGGACATCTAGGCTTAAAAACATTTAGGACTTTAACGCAAAATTGTTATTCTTTGTTGAAGTTAAATAATTTTAAAAACCCTGATTTTTTCTTTAGATACATTCTAATTTTTACATTAACTTATCTTTTTGCTTTTCACTCTGTAATTTTCACTTGCTTTTCCTTTAATCTCACTTACTACAAATGTGAGGGGAAACTGGTAGCTAGGACGTCACATGACTTTTGAAAGTCAACCAATGACAGCACAGCATTCTATCATGTGACTACATTTGAATGGCTTGGCGGTTTGGCAGCCATTTTCACCTTGAAAGTGTTTTGCTAAATGTTGTGTTCGAGAATCCCTTCTTTTGTTGCAAAAGGATTGTTCTAATTGTTGTTCACTTAAGCATAGAAGAATCAGAAAGCTTTGTAATCTAGAAGAATACATTTTTGAAGAGGAACATGTGTGATTTAGAGAATTAATACTTGGCCTTGCATTCTTAATATGGCACCGTAAGTGGTAGATTGGTTCCTGTAGATAAATTAGCTTGAGTTTTGGTAAGTTGAATGCATTTTCTTCATTTGTAACATGCAGTGCCTCCACTGATTATACTTTGGTCCACATAAGCGGATGAACTGATGAATAAGTTTCATAACTGATCGAATATTTTGTCTTCAGTTTCCAATGTATTTTAATTGAAATTTCATTGCAATGAGTTGATTCTCTTAAGACTTCTTTACAAATTTATGTTGAAGAATATTCTACCTAAAGTAAGCCAAATTATTCCTTCTTTGGAAAGGACTGTATAGTTAGAAATTTTAAAACATTTTGAACAAGCTGTGTTTCTGCTCTTCAGAGACAAAGATAATTATTGGTATAATAACACTCTTGAATTTTTTACCACAAGCATGTAATAGGGCTGCGCGGTCGTGACGTAACTAAGCTTATTAAGCTGTAATACAATACTACAGTCAGACATATTGGTCAGACAAACAGACCGGATGTGCCATACATTTACTGTAATATTCTATGGAAAAACAGGGTATTTTATTGGAGGAAAAATTAGTTATTTTGCCCGAAGACTACGAATTTCCTGGCTCTGAATTCACCAGCTGTCCTGAGAATTACCCAGTTTACCAAAACAAAGCGGCAAACGTGAAAAGTAGTCACTTGTATTATTGACTTTATTGCTAGTCAAAATATTGGTTTAACTTCTTCTAAATTGATGTTTAAGCTTTAAATGAGGCAGATCTGAATATCTTGAGTCACTCCGACACTCTCCCCAACAGCATTGCTTTGTAGCGACCATTTACAGAACAAAATTTTCAAATTTTCTGTCTTTCGTCTTACTAATTTTCAGTAATGTTTGTCTGACCTTTGTAGGGTGTCATAAGCCGATTAAATCTATTATTAGCTTGGCCGCGCAGCCCTATTGCCTGCATATCATGCTTTATTGTGATCTGCTTTCAAAATAGTTGATCTTGTAATAAAAACAAAGAAACCATTTGCTAGTATTAAGTGAAATAATGACTGTTCTATTTCAGATTAACAATAGAAGGCATGCAGCCACGACAATTTGCTGAACTGAAAGTTCTTAATTAATCCATTGAGGTGTTTTACTTTTTTTTTCTAAAAAAGGAACTGATTTAAAATGTGAATTACATAGTTTTAAATTGCATAGAGTGATTTCAAAAAACCCGTGAAACAAAAACTAATATCTATTTCACAGGTTTTTTGAAATCACTCTATTTGATATGATTTTGAATGGCTAGTACATACTATATGTTATGGCAATTTCAAGGATGTGTAATTCACACTAAGAATTGATTCAAAGTCTATTTGTTATCTATGTTATATCTATTAAGAAGCTATGTAATATCTATTTGTAACGTGGGCAAAGGCAAACCATGGCTATTTAATATCTATTGTAATGCTATTTTAAGACTATTTATTTGCTGTGTAATTCATATTGTGAATCTATTCAAAACCTATTTGTTATCTATGTTATATCTATTAAGGAGCTATGTAATATCTATTTGTAACATGGGCAAAGGCAAACCATGGCTATTTAAAATCTATTCTAATGCTATTTTAAGAGTATTTATTTGCTGTGTAATTCATATTGTGAATCTATTCAAAATCTATTTGTTATCTATGTTATATCTATTGAGAGGCTATATAATCTCTATTTGTAATGTTGACAAAGGCAAATCATGGCTATTTAAAATCTATTGTAATGCTATTTTAAAACTATATAATTTGCTTGTAAAATGTAATGTGATTAAAATAGATTTTACATAGACTATGTAATGGTTCCAAAAACATAGTGAAAAAATAGGATTTGATATGTCATTACATAGGCAACTCATAGGAATAACATAATTTTACATAGTGTAGCTAACATAGTAATAAAATATACCTAACATACCATTTAAATAGCTCTCGGACATAGTATTTACATAGCAAAAAAATAGTGTTTGATTCTGCAAGGGACTAACACTGGATGATGTATGGAGTACTAACCTTAAAGTTGGCAACTCAACTAGCAGTTGGCAATTTAACTAGCAGTTGGCAACTTAACTAGCAGTTGGCAACTTAACCAGCAGTTGGCAATTTAACTAGCAGTTGGCAACTTAACTGGCAGTTGGCAATTTAACTAGCAGTTGGCAATTTAACTGGCAGTTGGCAATTTAACTAGCAGTTGGCAATTTAACTGGCAGTTGGCAACTTAACTGGCAGTTGGCAACTTAACTAGCAGTTTACTTGACAACTTAACTGGCAGTAAAAAGTTTTGTGAGCATGAGCCGTCCAGGGCTCCGTAACATTGTCTTTCCTGAGAAATACCACTAAACAGTTCATGACCTTGCTGAACACTTCCACGAATACAAAGCAGGATTCAGTGGATTCCCGGGTATGGTAAATCTGAATAACAACGACAACTTTAGCTAGAAAACAAAGACTCCAATCGCGTGGTCAGCGATCATTCCAAGCATATTTTGATGACGTCACAAATCATCGTTCGCTACATCCATAAACGTACGTGCCTACCTACCTACCAAGAATCGAGTTCAGAGCTGGTACATAAACATGCCGCGCATGTGCAAGATTAGTGTCGCTGCTCGCTTCGCTCGCAGCAACAACAAACAAACAGAAACAAACAAAAAACAAAAGAAAAAGCTAGGCATATTAGGTTTGAGGTTTTATCAATAAGTCAACTACTTTCTTCCTCGCTTGCCCAAATCGGCAGGGTCGTGACATGGTACGCGGGATCAGGGATCTCAGGCTTGTGATCGGGGATCACAAACCATTGGATCGGGGATCACAAACCATGGGATCGGGGATCACAAACCATTGGATCGAGGATTACAAACCATTGAATCGGGGATCACAAACCATTGGATCGGGGATCACCGACGTGGGATCGGGCTCTGTAGTCAAATCAACAGGAATCAGGGATTCTAACATTAACAAATTGGCTAACAAATTTTACACTTGAATTGGTAATGGTGTTCATCACACAGAGAACATAACCTTAATTCTGCATATGGTGTCTTCGTATATCTGCCACGTTCAACTGGGAATTGCATGCAGAGAGATACGAAGCCGTGCATCAGCCTGCCCATACTTTAAAACAGGCAAAGAATTAAGATAACGTTCAAATTTCGATCATTTCTTTTTTAATTCGCCTATAAGTATGAAACTTCCCAATACTTCCCCTACTTCTTCTTCTTCTTCTTTTTCTTCTTCTTCTTCTTCTTCTTCTTCTTCTTCTTCCAAGTTGAGCCCACCTCCTTCTGTGAAGATTCTTGTGAGCTTTGTGCAGGGTGAGGGTGCTCAACGTAAAACGTTTTGAAAGTGGTGCAGGTGCAGATAAAAAAAAAAGTAAAATGAAATAAAATGTTTTTAGTTTGCTGGGGCTTCAGGTTAGGTGTGACCAAAGTCTGTCCTTGAAGACATTTAGACTTGGTGCTAGCACTATTGAGTCTGGTAGCTGGTTCCAATCTCGTACTGTTCTTGGAAGGAATGAGAACTGATGATATTGGGTTCTTGAAAAGGGAACTTTGAGGCCCTGTACGTTTACATGTCTTGAGGGCTTTCCATGAGGTGATAACACTATTTGACAGCCCATATCCACCAACTTATTACGTATTTTGTATAACATGCATAGTCTTAAGACCTTCCTTCGAGTTTGCAGAGATATCCATCCAGTCTGAGAGAGCATAGCACTGACACTTTCATATCTATCATATTTATTTAAGACAAAGCGGACCGCTCTTCGCTGAATCATTTCTATCTTGTTTATGTTCTCCTTGGTGAAGGGGTCCCAAACAGTGCAAGCATATTCTAGGGAGGGTCGTATTAAGGTATTATATGCAGTAGTCTTTAGCCTAGTAGAGCCGATCCTGAGGTTTCTTCTTAGGAAGCCTAGCGTCCTGTTTGCTTTGTTAGTGATGTTCTCAATGTGCTTGTTCCATCTCAGGTCCGATGTTATAGTTACTCCAAGGTATTTAGCAACATCTACTGATTTGAGGATTTTACCATGAAGGACATAATTCCTATGTACCATGGTGGCCTTACGACCCACACTAATTACTTCACACTTGTCAGGATGGAACTCCATTTTCCATAATTTTTCCCACGCTGCCAGCTTATTTAGATCATCCTGCAGGACTTGAGTGTCCTCTTCAGAGCAGATGGTTAAGTAAGCAATAGTGTCGTCTGCAAATAATCTCACTCTCGAGACTAGAGATTTAGGCAAATCATTGATGTAATATAAGAATAGGCTTGGACCCAGCACGGAGCCTTGGGGCACCCCAGAGAGTACATCGATGTAATTGGATGATTCACCGTCCATGACAACTCTCTGTGCCCTACCGCTTAGGAACGATTTTATCCATTGGTTTGTTTTACCACATATACCATATTTCTTCAGCTTATTTACAAGATGAGAATGACTGACCTTGTCGAAGGCTTTACTGAAATCCATTACCAGGATGTCTGTTTGAAATCCATCATGCATAGAGTTAACAAGGTCATTTATAAAACCAAGCAGTTGTGTTTCGCAAGATCTTTTTGCTCTAAAACCATGCTGGAGAGGGTACAAGATGCTGTAGTTGTTGCCATGTTTCATGATGGAACTTGCAATAATGTGTTCCATCAATTTGCTAGAGATGCATGTCAGTGATATTGGTCTATAATTTGCGGGATCTTGTTTTGGCCCTTTCTTGTGTACAGGGACAATGTTTGCTCGCTTCCAGTCTTCTGGAATGTCCCCACTTTCATAAGACTTTCGAAAGATGATGGTGAGGATGGTGCTTATAGGCTCCAACAGAGTTTTCAAAACGAGTGGTGCTATGCCGTCAGGACCTGCTGCTTTGTGGACCTTGAGGTTTTGGAGCAATCGCTTGACTCCTTCCCTTGTGATGTGGATATTTTCCATGATGGGATATTCAGGTGTTACTCCATTGTTGTCTCCAGAGTCAGAGTTTACACGTGTGAAGACAGAGTGAAATTGGTTGTTTAGAAGGTTTGCTTTTTCTCTTGGATGAAATATTATTTCTTCGCCTTTTTTCAATGGTGCAGTGCCTAGGTAATCTGTACGTTGGTGTTTTATGAAGGACCAAAACTTTTTCATCCCAGTATAATTGTTATCTTCTGTGTCTGTAGGGGATATAATGGTTTCCACGTGTTCCCAATAAGCCTTTCTTGACTCTCTCTGGATTTGGGTCTTCAGGTCTTTCAGTTTCAGATTAATGCGGTGAAGTGAGTCAGGGTTGTTTTTTATGCGGTCTCTTTTTCGCTTGATGTTTAATCGATCTCTCTCTCTTTTTTTTTTTCTTTTTTTTTTTTACACAAAATTGACTAATTTTTCTTTAACATACTTACTAACTGTTATAATTTCATCGATAGAGGGATGATTCAGAAAATTAAATGTTTTCAGTCCACTCAATAGACTTTTTTCAAGTTTGTTCATACCGCTGTAAAATTAGACAACAGACGCATTGGCGCAGGGTTAGCCTCGAGTCAAGGTAAATTATTCGTAACATATCAATAAATTGCAGAAATTTGACAATGGTCTTCCATTCATTATATATTTCTGGTATTTGCAGTAATTCAAACATTTCCATTAGATTAGTGTATTGTTGTCATGAAACAAATAATTTGTATATAATTAAAATAATTTCCATACTATGAATTTTCATTCACTTAGTAGTTTGTTGAAAATGTCATAGAATGTTGCTACATTATGTTGTCCATACACACAAAACTCGAAACAATTTGGAATATTTTCAGAATTTGGTCTGAACCAGGTGGATACATATTTATCGAGGCAACAATATTTGTTTGATCATCCGGGTGGATGTAGTCCTGAGAAGGACTGTTTGGTGTGACTGACGTTTCGACAACCTGAGCGGAAGTCATCTTCAGAGGCAAGTGAGTCAAGTGACTAAAGAAAAAGTCAGGTGTGGGTCTTACTTATACTGCCACAGTAAACAACGGTGGATCAAGATAACAATGGAGTGGTGTAGTTGTTTGCGTTGCTGACTCGGCGTCGCTTCACCTTTTTGTTTACAAGCCTGTTGTATGGCGTGGGTAGTTTAATTGAGCGGTTGAGTGGATTTCGCTCAAGTTTTGTAAACCAACTCTCCAGCACGAGGCGTTGCTTTCTATTGTTACAATAAGAAAGACATTTACCAGATTCCCAATCAATTGTGTGGTCGGTCTTAGTGGTATGCATGGCTATGTTGTTGTGATTATCTTGTTTCACAACTGCTTTTTGATGTTCCTCAGTTTCTCCGATATACGTAGCCTCACAATCACTGCATGAAATTTTATAAATAGCACCGACTCGATCGTTTGGGCTATCACGATCTTTGACCTTGGTCAGGACCTTACGCAAATCAAAGTGAAAGTTGGTGAAATTTTATGCTAATTACGATAAAATATCCAAACCACTGTCACGGGAGTGACTTACTTTGTTTTCTCTTTATCAATTCACGAATTTGAAAAAGTACAATGATGTGCCTTAACGATGATTCAACCATTTTTTTTCATTTCTCATTCTTCCATCTCATTTCATTTTTTCCCAGATGCCAGGAACAAGCCGCCAAGGACAAGAAAACCATGGCGAAAGCCATCAAATGTCTGTGGAATGAGCTTGAGAAACAAAACGTTAGGAACGTTGCACGACTTGCTCGGGAGCAGAACAATGCTGCAGTGACGATACAACGGCTATGGAAGGGCTACCAAGCGAGAAAGATGTACCCAATCTCGAAAAGCCCGACTTTTATGTCATATCAGTCGTTAGCTGTGATCTGCCAAAATCTTCAGAAACAGGTATATGGATGAAAAGGATGAAACTTGGAAGTGAAGAAAGAAGATCTTAATGAAGAACCGGCAGAAAATTAAAACGTTTGAATGAATGATCAAAGGAAATCAACAGTCTGAATGAATGACCGATAAAAAGAAAGTTTGAATGAACGATCAAATGAAGTCTGAAGGAAGGTCCGATAGAAAAAAATGTTTGCACGAACGAACAAATAGGAAGTCTCAATGAATGACCGAAATATGAATGATAAAAAAGTCTGAATGACCGACACAAAGAGAGTTTGAATGAACGACAAAAAAAGTCTGATCAAAGGACGGATAGAAAAAAGTTTGAATGAATGATCAAAGAAAGTCTGAATGAATGACCGAAAGACTACAAAAGGTTTTTTGAATAATCAGAAAATGTCTGAATCGCGAAGTTTTCCAGTTCATAAAAAGTTATATTTATACTTTAGAATCCCATAGCTCACACGAAACTCGCACGCTGATTGGCTATCAAGTCCATCGAGGAGGGAGAATTATCAGCGTGGAATTGCCCATGCACTTACACAGGCAGCCCGCGACTATTTTGACTCCTTTTCCCTCTCGTAATCGGTGTTTGGAAAATAGTTATTTACTGTAGTTTAATATACAATGAAAATACAAGCCAATGAAAAAGATTCAACAGCTTTCAAGGGAAAGGATAATATTTTTCCAAAGATATTGACGGTAAAACATGGAGGGATAATTCAGCGTGGAATTGCATACTTACACAAGTAGCTCGCGATTGCTGTGTTTCTTCTTTTTGTTTTTAGGGAAACTTGATTTAAAATAGTTCAAAAACAAACTTCAATAGCTGCCAAAAATTATCATGAGAAAACAAGGAAAGAAAAAGACGCAATAACTAATAGGAAAAGGACATTTTTACGCCTACTACATAATATGAAAAGCGAGCGTTTGAAGTCCGTCGATCGTGGTCTGGTGTTTTTCGACAACTTCGACATTACTTTTATCGCTTCAGTAGAAAAAAATGATCACTTATTTCAAAACATAAAGAATAGATTATATCCGGATGCAGTCATAGATGTTTTTGAAAACAAAACAACAGAAATACACAGTCCAATAGATTTGTTTGAGCGAGTTTATTTTCAACTGAAGTTGTCAGAACAAATTATCCAAAAAAACACCGGTAAAAAGGCATTCAAAACATAACCAAAAAATAGACCTCTATGAGGCCATGTGGTTACTGGCCTCAAATCCAAATATAGATATAGACACATTTCAAGGCTTGTCCCTGGTTGGGGGTGGGGGTAGGGGTTTACTTCGACTAGTGCATACACACACACCGACTTTGTCCTAGTGCCCTTGGTAAGTTTATTGAAATTCAATATATTTGCTGCGAGCGAAGCGAGTAGCCTCCTATTCGGAACACAGTGTAATCTGTGGATGTCACTAGACGAACATGCGATACATACGATCAGCGGTTCAAGTCCATACCGTATCGAGAGTCGATTCAAGGATGTCACTAGACGAACACGCGATACATACGACCAGCGATTCACATCTTTTCCTAAATAAACTAGCTTTTTAAAATCAGTTAGTTTTATAATCATTGCCAGCGCTAGCCGTTTGAGATTGTTTGAAAAATTGCTTTACTCAATGCAAAGTGCTAAATATTTTGAACTGTGTGTGTCCGACACTGATCCTTGTAGTTCAATATTGAAGGTCAACTAACAGTGTTCGTCACACAACGCACAGGAGGTTAACAAGAAACATTTGATATATTAGAGAAAGCGGTGTACTTTCGTGAGTTTTAGGGGAACAGTTCTGCTAACGTGGATACACTAGCTGTTTTCTGCTCGCAGCACTTCACTTTCTATTAGAAATAGCTAGTTTTTATGTTCTATTTGACCTGATGCGTTTGGTCACGTAATGGGTAAAACATCTGAAACATGAACGAAAAAATACACAATTTGTTATTGTGTCAAAAACGCCGTTGTAGAAGTTTTTACAGCAAACAATTGAGATATATAGTGAAATAAAAAGTTGAATAAACTGGTATATTCGCAGGGAATATTTTTGCATGTGAGATATTTAATACCATGCATGATAATAAAAGGCAAACACTAATAGCTGTTGACAGACAAATTAAAGATCTTTACTACTGAGGCTTGTTGAACTACAGGCAACCAGTGTACGGTTCGACGTGCGTCTTGTTAAAAAGTTTATTAACGACAACATGTCAATCGCTCTTACTCTAGCGGCAGCTAATCTAATCTAATGTCCTTTTTAAGCCGATTTTGGGCTTCTTTTACATGGGCACGAGTGCGTGTCGTTAATAATCGACTTCAACACACTCGGACGGGCGCACGAAGTTCGCATATCTTTCAGCTTGACAATTCGGCTCTACTTCGGGGATTTCCGAATTACGCACGCACGCACGCACGCACCCTTGAAGCCCATGACATAGTGTGTTATAAAGCCAGTAACCACAAAAACCCAGCAAGATAGAAAACTATTATCATGTCTGAATAGCAAGCTTTTGATGGTTAGGGGAACAAAATTTTCGACTTTGCTTGACTTACTTTTTCGTAGTGTCAATGAAATGCTCCAGACCATTTTTCCCGACGAACAAGTGTTGTTTTGCCATTCATGAGATCGACATTCCTCCAGGACAATGTCTATGTGGTTTTCAGTTCCAAATGCAGCCAAATAAAGTACATTTTCCAGTAGTTTGACAATAATTTTGTTCCTCAAATACTCGACACGAGGTTGAAGCAAAGTAAGTTTGCAAGTGAGAAGACGATACAAACATTTTTTTCTCTTGCGAAAATCCCGGTGCTCTCGAAAAAATTATGAAGAACTAAATCATGTTTTCAATTACTGTCACATTAACAAGTTATCAATAAACCTGAGCAAATCAAACTATATGATTATAGCTGCTCCAACCAAAAAAGTTGGCCAAATCAACATACAAAACATTGAGTGTAAACCTTATGTAAAATATTTAGGTATCTTTATTGATGAAAACTTAAATTGGCATAAACAAATTTCTCATGTCAGTCAAAAAGTATCAAAAAATATAGGTATCCTTTTCAAGCTAAGACATTACGTCACCATTAAAACTCTGTTAAGTTTATATTATGCTCTCATTTATCCTTATTTTATCTATGGCATCATGAGTTGGGGAAATACCTACAAAAGCGCGCTGGTTAAATTAAACAGCAGACAAAATCAGTGTATAAGATGTATATTTTTTCTGAACAAAAGAGAAAAAGTTGGACATTTTTATAAGCTCCTGGACATACTAAGATTTGATAGCATACTCAAAGAAAAAGTAGCGTTATTTACTTATAAGCTAGTAAACTGCAACTCAACTGTTCCAACTGTATTCTCTGACAGTTATATTACTCCTGCCCATGAGATACATACTCGCAATACTAGGTATTCTTCAAACAAAAATTTATTTAGACCATCAAGTCGAACTAACTATGGCAAGTTCACTTTTAAATATCTTTCTTCAGTAGTGTGGGAAACTGTCCCTAAACATCTCAAAACAATATCGTCCTTCTCTACTTTCAAAAAACAACTTAAAAAATTTCTTATTGACTCGCAAAATTAAGAACAACTTACTCGTTGTGAATTCTGATATGCTCTGATCCATCAAGTATTTAACTGTACAAATTATCCTGTATAAATATACATACATAAATATACATATATATATATATATAAAATCTTTAAAGACAACAAGCTAAAAATAACAATTGACGCGAACAAAAAAATCGTAAGATACGTGTTTAGAGAATCAAATACGAGACATCAAGTTACCGTTACTCGGAGTTTCACGCTTACGCGATCATCAGACGGATTTTACTGTAATGAAAACCATACAGGCATACGCACGCTTATATATACAGGTAGTGTTAAAGGGTCTATTGTGTAGCTCTATTGTACTCTAATCTACGTAAAACAATTGATTCATGGAGTGTCAAATTTAGCGGATACGACGCAACGCTGTCTTTTGACAAACACAACTCCCAAGAATCTTCCGACACAACTACACCGCACTCCAACCGCAAGAACAGAAAACGACAAATCATCTGGTTTAATCCTCCCTTCAGTAGAAACGTCCACACCAAAGTCGGCAGAATCTTTTTATCACTCATTCAAAAACACTTTCCTAAATCACAGCCCTACCACAAGATTTTTAACAAAAACACTGTCAAAGTTAGCTACAGCTGCATGGATAACATGAACTCAATCATCACACGACATAATCAGAAAGTGCTAAACACTACTTCGACCAGCCCCCAGAGTGGATGTAATTGCAGAAAGAAACAGAACTGCCCTCTAGACAACAACTGCCTCTCGACTAACGTAATATACAACGCCAAAGTAACTACCGAAGATGACTCTACAGGAAAAAACTATATTGGTTTGACTGAAGGCCCATTTAAACAACGCTACACGCAACACACTCTCTCTTTCCGGAAGCGCAACTACGCCAACAGCACTGAACTATCCAAGTACATATGGTCTCTAAAAGACAGCAATAAGGATTTTTCCATTCGAATGGTCTACCCTGTGCAAAGCAGCCGCATACAACAACAAGACAAAGAAATGCAATCTCTGCCTTGCCGAGAAGTTCCAGATCATTAAAGCTGACAAGTCCTCCCTCCTGAACAAAAGATCTGAGCTAATTTCCAAATGCCGACACGAAAACAAATTTTACCTACTGAACTTTAAATTTGACACTCCATGAATCAATTGTTTTACGTAGATTAGAGTACAATAGAGCTACACAATAGACCCTTTATCACTACCTGTATATATAAGCGTGCGTATGCCTGTATGGTTTTCATTACAGTAAAATCCGTCTGATGATCGCGTAAGCGTGAAACTCCGAGTAACGGTAACTTGATGTCTCGTATTTGATTCTCTAAACACGTATATATATATATATATATATATAGAATTAAATGATACTCAAAAGAAGAGACACATGATTCCCTGCGACTCTGAGTTTCGTGCTTACGCACTCATCAGGCAGATTTAATGACTAATAGCCCTATCAGCTAGTATATATATATTTACAATTTGTGGAACAATAGGAGAAGCGACGCACTAATTACAATAGGTGAGAGAGGCGGATATGTCTAAGCTAAATGCGCAGGGGAGTAAACAATAGATGAGTGTCAATTATTCTTAAGATAAAACTTGTTTTCATGCCGGCACTTGGATACTAATTCAGATCGTTTATTTAAGAGATTGTTATTGCTGTGTTTGATGATATAAAGTTTCTCTGCTAAACATAGATTACATCGTTTACTAGAATTATTGTAGGGGCGAGCTCTTGCAATGATAGACCATTTGGTAGTAAAGATAATATTGTTGTCTTTAAGTTGCCATATGTACTTTGATAATTCGGTGCTGTTGGAAAGTTTTCTGTGAGAAAATGTAGACTTGTGTTGAGTGTATCTCTGTTTAAACGTTCCTTCCGTCAGCCCGATGTAGTTCTTGGTTGTAGTTTGGTTGGATGTCGTAGCGGTTACTTGTGCGTTGTAGATGAGGCTGGTTGTTAAGCATTTGTTGTCGAGGGGGCAATTGCGTTTGGATCTGCAGTTACATAGCTTGTCATTGTCGTTGTTGCTGTCATTAGTAGCTAGAATCTTCTTGTTATGTTTCCTTATGATGGTTTCCATGTTTTCCATGCAGCTGTAGCTTACTTTGATGTTGTTCTTGTTAAAAAGGGTGTGGTATTTATGCTGTCGTGGGAAGTGCTTGGTTATGAGCTTGAGGAATGTTTTGCCGATGTTAGTTTTCACATTGCTGCTGAAGGGAGGATTGTACCAGGTGATGTTACGCTTGCGGTTTCGTCTTGGTCGAGTTGTGCGTCTGTGTTTGTTGAAGGAAAGGCTTGCTGTGTAACCACTGGATTTGAGAGCGTCGTCGTAAACGGTTTTGGCTTTGTTAAATTCGTCTTCGTTGCAGGAAATGTCAGAAATTCTACGGTTAATGGAGTCTGGTAGCTGCTTGATGATGTTAGCAGGATGGTTGGAGTTAACGTTGATGTAGAGCGGCTGGTTGTTAGGCTTTCTGTAAGGGTAGTAAGTTCCGTTGTTGAGGTTAAATGTGACGTCGAGGTAGTTGACAATCTTGAGGTTAGTTTGAATTTTGATGTTCAGTCCGTGTGTTTTAAAACGTCTAGTGATGTCTTTTCTTATCCTGTCTGCTTGTGGTCCCGTGATGTTCTTGAATACTGCCAATCCGTCGTCTCTGTAAAGTCCGATGTTTTCTTTTCCGTAAGTTTTACATAGGTCGTTAAGGATGAAAAGGCCAACAAGCTCACAAACCTCCGCGCCGTCATAACTGCCCATGGTAACATCAAAGGAACTGTTATCTTTTTTGATCCACGCATCGCCGTTGTTGAAAAGGAGTGATTTTCTCGAATGCATTATAATGTTGATGTCATGGTCCGGTATGTTAGTGTGCTGCTTGGCGAAGTTAATGGCGTCTGTAAGTAGTTTTTCTGTGATGGAAGGATAGAAACTTTCAATGTCGAAGACGGCGAATGTGTGTCGGTTTTTGTTAGGGATGTCGGAGTACCAGTTGATGACAGAAGCTGAGTTCTTCCATTGGTTAAGGCCGGTTTTTTGTCTGACAGTAGTGTTAATATTCTCGAGTATCTGCTTGCTAATGCGTCCGATTTCGCTTTTGGCTGGATTGATGAGGCGGCATGTAGGCTTGTTATCGAAGTTGTCTTTGTGGTCTTTTAAGGTTATGAAGGCTTGTCGTTCTGCCATGCATTCAGCTCTGTCGTCGATGAGTAGGTTAGTTGCGATGTTTTTAGCTTCGTTGTTAATGCTGCGGGTTGTGCTAGTGTTAGCCTTTTTGTAGGTAGATGTTAGATTGTCCATTAGTAGTTTGTCGTGGGTAAGCTTGTCGATCTCATAAAAATTGGTAGTTTTATCAGCAGGGATGAAGGCTTTAGTAGAACTGTTGATCTTTTTGATGTCTTGTCGTCTTCGACATTGAAAGTTTCTATCCTTCCATCACAGAAAAACTACTTACAGACGCCATTAACTTCGCCAAGCAGCACACTAACATACCGGACCATGACATCAACATTATAATGCATTCGAGAAAATCACTCCTTTTCAACAACGGCGATGCGTGGATCAAAAAAGATAACAGCTCCTTTGATGTAACTATGGGCAGCTATGACGGCGCGGAGGTTTGTGAGCTTGTTGGCCTTTTCATCCTTAACGACCTATGTAAAACTTACGGAAAAGAAAACATCGGACTTTACAGAGACGACGGATTGGCAGTATTCAAGAACATCACGGGACCACAAGCAGACAGGATAAGAAAAGACATCACTAGACGTTTTAAAACACACGGACTGAACATCAAAATTCAAACTAACCTCAAGATTGTCAACTACCTCGACGTCACATTTAACCTCAACAACGGAACTTACTACCCTTACAGAAAGCCTAACAACCAGCCGCTCTACATCAACGTTAACTCCAACCATCCTCCTAACATCATCAAGCAGCTACCAGACTCCATTAACCGTAGAATTTCTGACATTTCCTGCAACGAAGACGAATTTAACAAAGCCAAAACCGTTTACGACGACGCTCTCAAATCCAGTGGTTACACAGCAAGCCTTTCCTTCAACAAACACAGACGCACAACTCGACCAAGACGAAACCGCAAGCGTAACATCACCTGGTACAATCCTCCCTTCAGCAGCAATGTGAAAACTAACATCGGCAAAACATTCCTCAAGCTCATAACCAAGCACTTCCCACGACAGCATAAATACCACACCCTTTTTAACAAGAACAACATCAAAGTAAGCTACAGCTGTATGGAAAACATGGAAACCATCATAAGGAAACATAACAAGAAGATTCTAGCTACTAATGACAGCAACAACGACAATGACAAGCTATGTAACTGCAGATCCAAACGCAATTGCCCCCTCGACAACAAATGCTTAACAACCAGTCTCATCTACAACGCACAAGTAACCGCTACGACATCCAACCAAACTACAACCAAGAACTACATCGGGCTGACGGAAGGAACGTTTAAACAGAGATACACTCAACACAAGTCTACATTTTCTCACAGAAAACTTTCCAACAGCACCGAATTATCAAAGTACATATGGCAACTTAAAGACAACAATATTATCTTTACTACCAAATGGTCTATCATTGCAAGAGCTCGCCCCTACAATAATTCTAGTAAACGATGTAATCTATGTTTAGCAGAGAAACTTTATATCATCAAACACAGCAATAACAATCTCTTAAATAAACGATCTGAATTAGTATCCAAGTGCCGGCATGAAAACAAGTTTTATCTTAAGAATAATTGACACTCATCTATTGTTTACTCCCCTGCGCATTTAGCTTAGACATATCCGCCTCTCTCACCTATTGTAATTAGTGCGTCGCTTCTCCTATTGTTCCACAAATTGTAAATATATATATACTAGCTGATAGGGCTATTAGTCATTAAATCTGCCTGATGAGTGCGTAAGCACGAAACTCAGAGTCGCAGGGAATCATGTGTCTCTTCTTTTGAGTATCATTTAATTCTATACCGCTCTACACAAACGTGTATTGAGCACTATTTAACGGTGTTTGCCACATTATTATTATTATTATTATTAATATATATATATATATATAAGGATGATAACTTAAAAGGGGTCTTCTTCACTAAAACCCTTTTGATGTCGAGGGATTGCGTTCAAGGCCCTTAGGATGCTTTGTGTAAATTTTCTTTTCCTTTTTTAATCATTTTTAATCATTTTTAATTATTATTTTTTATTTTTTATTTAATTTAGGTCAGAAGGCCACGCCCATACACATTTAAGACCCCTTTTGAGTTATCATTCTTAATGATATCTCAACGATAAAGCTTATTTCATCATTGCTTGGCAATTTTACTATCCTTTTGGCATTATATGTATCAGAATAACATACCATTAGCCAGTTAACCTTTTTGAGACCTAACACAATTCCTAGCCTAGGTATTCCTCTGTTCATTCTTAAGCACATGGGGTGGAGTGGTGCATGTGGGTGTGTTCACTAAGACCTTTTTGATGTCAGGGGAATGCGTTCAGGGCCCTTAGGATGCTTTGTGTAAATTTTCTTTTCCTTTTTTAATCATTTTTAATCATTTTTAATCATTATTTATTATTATTATTATTTATTATTTAATTTTGGTCAGAAGGCCACGCCCATATTAAGACCCCTTTTGAGTTATCATTCTTCATATATAAAACATCCTATTAAATATGAACGAAAAAATACACGAATCATATGTTGTGTCAAAAACGCCGATGTAGAAGTCTTTGCAGCAAACAATTGAGATACATAGTGACATAAAAAGTTGAATAAACTGGTATATTCGCAGGTATATGTTTGCATGTCGGAGATATATAATACTCATGCATGATAATAGAAAGACAATGGCAAACTGATAGCTGATGACAGACAAATTGACTAATCAGATATTCTTTAGTTTAAGTTAGCCGATTCAAAAAAGAGGTCTTATGAGTTGTTACTATGTTAGTGAGCCGGTTGTAGAGCCTTTAAGACAAACAATTCAGATGATAAGTGAAATAAATGAACTTAAAGAATAAGATCTTAGTTTGAATTTTACGAGGTCTTAAAGAAAACAAAACTCGGCTTTTGGAATGTCGGTTCAAGGTGGATTGGCAAAAATTTGTCACGGAGCTCTGGAAGATTTGATATTGTAAAAATACTGTGAATGAATAGAATATAGTCCTTATTTCACTATATAGATATTGGGAAGTCTGAATATCATACTAGTCTGCAATATTGCTAAATCCCGATATGCTGAGAGCCAAATTAAGGATTCTTATCAAAGTAAATTAAAAGGCTGGGGTCAAAGTCGTCGCCCAAACTGGACGGTTGATTGTACACACACGTACAATTGAGACTGAGCGTTTGTGTCAGTACTTCAGATCGATAGAATAAAATGAGAGATTTAACACTATATGTGGTTGAATTGTATTTGTCGCTGGTTTGATCAATGAACACGTCTAAAAATGTAAAGAATTTGGCTGTCACGGTAGTCTCATACAAATGTCATACAATATAGATAACTAGTGGGTGATAGCTGTAACCTTTATCGGCTGCAGGACGACTGAAATAGGGTGATTTGGTGGGCCTTTTAAAAACTAGGCTATGAAGCGGAAATCGTAAAGGTACGGGCCGGTCATATTTTTGGGCCCTAAAATGTTCGTCGAGCGCAGTTTCGCCCTTTCTTCCCCGGGGGCATACTGTAAAACCAGGACCGGACCCAATTCCCCCCCCCCCCCCCCCCCCCCAAAAAAAAAAAGAAATAAAAAAGGAAATAAATAAAAATATCAAAAATAACTTGAAAAATATTTAAAAAGAAAGGGTAAAACGGAGTCCAGAAAGAAAGAAAGATAGAAAGAAAGTAAGAAAGAGAAAAGATGAAGGAAAGGAGGTAAGAAAAATCGCGAGATAGAAAAATAGCAAGATAGCAAGACGGAAAGAAAGAAAGAAGAAGAAGAAAAAAAAAGAAAACAGAAAGGAAAGGAAAGAATCATGCATCAATAAGTTGTGTTGCGTGCACAAGCGAGAATTGCGTCTGGCTATATAAACACAACCGCCAGACACCGACTGACAGGGCAGTCCCATTATCAAGAAACTCATGATAAGAAGTCTAGATAGTTGGGATCACAAAAATGTGTTTGCTAGAATCATACATAAAAACTTTATACGAACTATATTCTCCAAATGCTGTAACAAACATTTTACGTACCGTCGTGGTTTCCAGGAGATGGGTGATTGAAGATTTCTTTAATTTTATTCATGGATAAAAACTTCACTATATTTCTAGCTAACGAAACTGTCATTCGAAATAGAAAACTGGCTCATGAGACTTTCCTATAGTGATTCTTAATTTGTAACGGCCAGGTTTTCAATTTCTATTTTGTTTGTATTGCAATTTTTTGGAAACATGACTTAAATCAAAAAGCAGGTTTATTGTCTATAATGCTTCCAGAAACATTAACTGATTCAAAATCATCAAACAGAATCTTATCAAAATGACTCAGTCTGCTTGAGTAACGCAATTGGATTTTCATATGTACACTACATAATAGCGTCTGTCTTAAAGTCCTTTTGTAGTCTTACCTCCCAAATATCGATTGGATTTATTTTTGCAATTTTTTTTCTTCTTTTTTTTTCTTTTTCTTTTTCTTTTACTTTTCTTTTCTTTTTTTATTTGATTGATTGATTGATTGATTGTTTTTTGAAATTTGTATAACATAACAGAAACCTCAAGCTTCAAGAGCACTGGATACTTGATACATAAATTCTTTTTCAGCTGTCTTATCTTTTCTTCTTTCGAACCCTTTTTTACCACTTCTTTTCATATATTTTTCAAGTATTTAGTATGCCTGGCAAACCAACGTTCACATTTTTAAACATGTTAAATACCGAATATATTAATTAATAAGCTATCGAGGGCGCCATTCAGACTGAGTAATGTATACTTATTGCTTTGATAAGAACCTTTCATGGCTATTAAAGGACTAGCTTATTTTATCTTGTCATATTCGGGAAAAAGTAAACAGGCTCGAATTTTTGTCGCTTTGTTTAAAGAGTAAATTAGCGTATCATTGAAGAAGAACACTGAAACACTGAAATGGGAACAACCTTGATTATATGTATAGGCGACAACGGGGAGACTATACATATATATGGCATGGTAAATTGATACGCACAGTGATGTTTGACTAAAACATGCTAAAACCATAGTTAGTATGCTAAAACGATCAACCGAAACGTGCTACAATGCAGATGATTATCAATGTTACTTGGCAACAGGGCGATAATGACGTTGAAACTTTAACATATTATATGACAGTCTAGATATTAGTGTTGCATTTGCCATTGCACGTTTCAGTTTGTGGTTGTCTGCTGTTTGCTATCACTCGTAATGTCGGCTATTAGAAGTACATATACGCTCATCTGGAAACATACAAACGCACACGTGAGTTGCGGTAGGCCTACACTAAAAGACGTCGAGTGTTTTTGGAATGGGCCGGTCCACAATAGCGATAAAGAAGTGAATTGGAATGAAAACTGGAATTTAAGTTGGATTTACAATGCTAATAATCTTGACTCAACAGTATTCACGATGTACAGATTGAGAAATCAAAAGTTACAGAAAGCGATAATCTTTAATCAAGGTGAGAAGAAGAAGTTGAAATTGTTGGAAGATTTAGATAGTTTATGTATCGAAACAATGGTTCGTGTATACATTTGGTGTTATGCTGTTATATCAGGTGAAGGTTGTAATAAAGCAAATACAGTTAATGAATGTATATTTAGAAAGAAAAGCTGGTTCTGTTCTAAAAATGAGAGTTATATAGTATCAGGTATCATAACGCAGGATTTGCATAACTGGTATAAGAAAAATTTCAGGTCATCTGTTTATAAAAATCTCTTACACAAGGTAAAATATTGTGAGTTCAACCTTAGTACGGGATGTAGAGAAGAATCCTGGGCCTGTTATTAATGCTTGTAATACAATTACAAGCCCCTTATAGTCAAGGTAATGTGTCAATATTTGGGTCAAATGCTGGTCGGCAGTGTGTAGCTATGTCTCTTAGTGCATTGATATACCATTATAAACATCCAATTACCTCTTCAAATGATTTAGTGACAATCATGAATATTGGCAATGAACTTATATACTATCTATCAAGGTTATCCAGACAATCCTACTTGATGTTTACAGAATTACCTGAATGGTTATGCTGTTCAACACTAATTATCAACTAGAATACAGTCCAAGCTACACTGGTAGTATACATGGTACTTGTACATTAGAAGGTTTGATTACTGTACATCCTTGGATAATGCCTTTCAAACCTTGCTGAGGGAAAATTTCACTTCATTCCTTTTGACAGTTAGATGCAGTACTGTGGGTATTTATTATACAGCAGATCATCAATATAAAATATTTGATTCTCATGCTAAAGATGTATATGGAATGGATCATGCAGATGGGAAATGTGTACTACTTGCAAATAGAAAACTTAAATGACTTAGTGAATTATTTCCAAATTCTGTATAAAGATTCAAATATTCTATATGAATTAAAGGGTGTGAATATTTCTGAGATACAACATGAAGATACTGATACTTCTCTCATGCATCAAACTGTGACACATCAAATGAATAACACAAATACAACTAGCAATGACAGTACAACCAATGTTTCCATACTAAGATGCTGCTAGTGCTTTATCTTTTTACAGCATTTGTTTTTCTGTTATCAAACCCTGTGGTTATTGGAATTCACAAACATTAGATTCAATTGTTGATCATGGAAATCACTTTTACTATGCATACACTACATGGGATATTGATAGCTCTCTCACCATTATGATTTTCCCAGTAGAATTGAAATATATGATGCAGACATTCATATTACCTTTAACCTGGAGAAAGCAGGGATGTTATGTTGTACTTCTATTAGCAGCAAGCTAGCCCTCAAGAAGTTAATCATGGATAATACAAAGAACAATACTGGTTTTTTATTGTGGTTGGAAAGTAGTTGTTTAGGCTGCATTATCTTCAGCAAAATTTGGAAAGCAAAAAGAGTGTTAAGTATTATACAACAATATTTAATGCTAATGGAAAACTAGATGCATTTCAAAGTATTAATGACATTGATTCTCTTATAGAGGTATTTGTTAATACAATAAAAAACCGATTTCAATGCAATGAAATAGAATTCTGCATAAAATTTTTATCTTGTTCACATCGATTATCAAATACTGTAAGACAAAGAGTCATGAGAAAACATAAATCTTTTGCACACAAAACGCAAATTGCCAATAGGGAAAGAGAGAACTATGAAGAAATGGAGCCTACAAGGAAAAAAATATCTTTATCTAATAAAGCACAATGGTACAAATCATTAGACACTGCAAAAAAAGAAAAATTTTTGTCTAGTAGAGCAGATTGGTACAGATCACTAGACCCCTCTAGAAAAGATAAACTGTTGTCTGACAGAGTAGAAAGGTACAGATCAATGGAACCTGCAGAAAAAGAAAAACTTTTGTCTGACTTAGCAGAAAAATACAAATCAATGGACCAATCCCAAAACACTTTTGTATCAGAATGGTATACATCAATGGATGCTACCCAAAAAGAACAACTTTTGTCTCAGTAGAGCAGAATGGTATAAATCAATTCACCCTCAAAAGAAGGAGAACTTAAACAGATTAAAGAAATCAAACTATGATGGTATGGAACCAATGTTAAAAGCGCAATACCTGAATGACAAACAACAAAATTATCACAACATGGATTCTGAAAAAAAGAAGAAACTACATACTCGTAAAAGAGAGGCATCAAGAATCTCTAGACAAACTCTAAAGTCAGCCGAGTATAACATTGACCACTGTATTTCAACTTTTCAAAGAAAAATTAGAGATGGTCCTTATTACATATGTTGTGTTTGTAATAGAATGCTATACAGAAAAACAGTCGTACACTTTAAGCAAGATAAATATTCCATGCAAAACCTGTTTACTGATGCTAAATCATTTGATGACAAACAATACATTTGTAAAACCTGTCACTCAAAAGTTTTAAAATCACAGATCCCATGTCAAGCTGTACATAACAAATTACAAGTTGATGAAATACCACCAGAACTGTCTGTCCTGGAGAAGCTTGAACAAATACTAATAGCACAGAGAATAGTCTTTGAAAAAATAGTAGTCATGCCCAAAGGTGCAACAAAGAAAGATTAAAGGTGCAATCTGTAATGTACCAGTGGAATGTGATCAAACATGTAACATATTACCACGTCCCCCTGAAAGATCAGGTATTATATTGTTAAAACTAAAAAGAAAAATGGAATTTAGAGGTCATGTGTACTTTCAAGCAGTGCGTCCTCAAGTAATATTACAATGCTCTTCACTGGCTTAAAATGAATAATCCATTGTATAGTGATATAGCTATTGATATTGGTAACATTGATACAAGTCTTACTAGTCTGCAGCATAATGAAAACATCTTAGAAGAACATACAGCTATGGATGATCAAACTTCATTGAATAATGACAACAATAGCTTACATGAAGAAAATGTAGAAAAAAACAACACATACACAATTAATGAGGAGGAGGAAAAAGATGACCCTTTGAATGAGCACAGAGCACCAACAAATGAAACATGCTTACAGTCTATAATACCAGATTACCCTATAATAATTGATGAGCAAAATCCTGAAGTATCAACAGGAAATGAAATATACAATATTGCACCAGGTGAGAATAAACATCCTGTATCACTCATGATTGATAAACAATGTGAAGAGCTAGCATTCCCTGTACTCTTCCCCAAAGGACAATCAGGTTACACTGTTGAACGTGAAGTAAAGTTGTCACCAGTAAAATACTTTAATGCAAGACTGTTACATTGTAGTGGAAGATTTGCAACAAACCCCGAGTATCTCTTCTTTGCACAATTCATTATAGAACAGAAGAAAGTCTCTGATAGCATAAATATTGCTCTAAAAAAAGTTCATGGTCAATCACTCACTGCCTCTCAGATAAGATCAAACGTACAAAACTTACAAAATCTTATTTGTCAAGATCAGGCTTATCTATTTTTGAGGCACATTCCAGGTACACCACCTTACTGGCAGAGATTTATGTATGAAGTAATAGCTATGGTAAAACAGCTTGGAATACCCACATGGTTCATGACATTATCTTGTGCTGATCTTAGATGGCCTGAGCTCTTTCAGATTATTGCTAGGACACAAGGCAAGAATATCACTGATGCAGAGGTTGAGGCTTTATCTTATAATGAAAGGTGTCAAATGCTGAATCTTAATCCAGTAGTTGTTGCAAAACACTTTCAATACAGAGTAGAAACATTTTTCACTGAAGTTCTACTAACAAATACAAACCCCATAGGTAAAATAATTTATTATGCACTGCGTATTGAGTTTCAAATGAGAGGCTCTCCTCACTTACATGCATTGATATGGACTTCTGACTGTCCTAAACTAACAACTGAAACTAAGCAGGACTATATAGACTTCATAGATCAACATGTACAGGCATACCTTCCTAATGAAGAACAAGACTCTGACTTGCATAACCTAGTAAAAACCTATCAAAAGCACAGTCACTCCAAGACCTGTAGAAAATACAAGAATATTAGATGTAGATTTAATTTTGGACAGTTTTTCACAAGCAGAACAATTGTTGCAGAACCTCTATCTGATGATATAGATGAACTAGACAAAGCAGATATGATTGATAAACACAATACAAATCCTTTCTACAGTTAAAGAAAAAATAGATGATGTCTTAAACCCAAGTAAGCCAAATTATGATTCAACATTAACGGAAGCTGATATTTTTAGCAGTGCAGGCATTACTGAAGAGCAATATTACTGGGCCTTATCTATCTCTCCTGACTCGGACTATGAATTGCACCTCAGAAGACCAATAGATAGCTGCTTTATTAACAACTATTTCATTGCTGGTATAAAGGGATTTGCAGCAAATGTGGACTTACAACCTGTTTTTAATCACTACAAATGTATCACTTATGTATGTTCCTACTTCACAAAGGATGAAACAGAATGTTCACAAGCCATAATGAATGCAGCCAGAGAAGCAAAGAAAGAGAACTTGAATATCAGAGAGGGTTTAAAGAAAATTGGTGCTGCTTTCCTTCTACTAGAGAAGTCAGTTCACAAGAATGTGTCTATAGATGCATGCCTGAACTGTGGTTAAGGAAAGTCTTTCCAGGAACAGTTTTTGTCAGCACAGATCTACCTGAGAAAAGGGTGCGTATTGCTAAATCACAAGAAGAGCTTGATGAACTGGATGATGAGAGTACAGACATCTATAAGTCTAATATAATTGAACGTTATAAGTAAAAGACCACTATCTATTCCCACAGTAGATAAACTATGTCTAGCTGAGTTTGCTGCATACTATTACAAAGACTATAGAAAAGACAATCATGAAACAGCAGATGCTCAGCCTGAAGTACTTACTGATAATGTTGTTGAATTACAACATACTTCAACAGATGCTCTTCCAAACCAAATAAATTAATGAATACTAATGAAGTCATGAAGTGTAGAAAAGTCAAGGCTGTCATAAGATATCACACACCAAGTAAAAGAAAGGAACCTGAACTGTTTTTCCATCATTTACTCATGCTGTACTTATCCATTGGCGAGATGAAAACAGTCTTCTAGGTCCAGACCAAACATATGCTTCAAAATTCTATGAGCCTGATGTACAATCTGTAGTAGAACAAAACAGACACAACTTTGAACCAGATGCAGATGCTATAACAGAGGCACTTGAATTTCTAAGAAATAACCAGGATAATATCAGTCATTCATATGATTCTATAAATGATCAAGAAAATGCAGATTTACATTCTGAAATGCAAGATGATTTACCAGAAGAATCATTTAATGAACAGTTGGCTTCACATCTTGGTACATCATCTGAATCTGATCAACAATCAAGTGCTAGGAATTACTTTTCACAACCAACCTGAAGAAATTTCTGATGATGATCTGCGTGAATGTGTTAGATCCTTGAACAAAAGACAGCGTTATGCATATGATACCATATGTCTATTCCTGGTGCAGGAATAAAATAATGAACATGAATACTCTAAAACCAAAAGACATAGACCCAATATATCTTTTCATAACTGGTGGAGCAGGTGCAGGCAAAAGCCACTTGATCAAAACAATATACCACACTGCTACTAAAACCTTCAGACATGCACCAATAAACCCTGAATTGCCTACTGTTCTCTTAATGGCTCCTACTGGTGTTGCAGGCTATCAATATTGATGGAACTACAATAAATACCTGCTCTAGGCAATACCCAAGGATACAGGTGATGTAGTACCTGCAATGTCAGACCAAAAGAGAACACAGATGAGAATGTCATTAGCTGAAGCTTAAGTTGATTATAATTAGATGAAATATCTATGGTTGGTAATACTACTTTACTCCACATTCATCAAAGACTAAAAGAAATATTTTGGTACTTCAAACTCTCAAATGTTTGCTGGCCTTAGTATCATTAGCTGTAGGTGATATGTATCAGCTGCCACCAATACGTAGGAAACCTGTCTTTGCAAATTACAAAAATGATGTTTACAACTTATACCATCCTTGGCATCTTTTCACAATGATAGAACTCATTGATATCATGAGACAGAAAGATGATCAACCATTTGCTCAGCTTTTGAACAGATTCCGTACAGCAAGCCAAACTGAGGAAGATATCAAGTGCATTCAGTCTAGATCAGTAGACCCAACAGATGATGATTACCCTTCAGATGCTCTTCACATCTGGGCTGAAAATAATCCTGTTGATCAACATAACAATATAAAGCTGGAACAAATACCTCTTCCTTTGTTTCATCTGAAAGCCACAGATCAATGTCCTCCAAATGTCTCAAAACAAGATATTGATAGAGTTTTAACTAGAAAAAGATCTGAAACAGGTGGACTTGATTCTGATATCTATATCAAAGAAACTGCTAGAGTTATGCTAACAACCAATATTGATATTGCAGACAGACTTATCAATGGCCAAATGGGTACTGTGTTAAGACTAGAGGTTAATCAAGCAAATGAAAGACCAACTGTTGTTTACATCAAATTTGATGATGAAAAAGCTGGCAATAATTTAATAGAGAAGAGTAGCAATTCTTTTGTTAGAGAAAACAGAGTTGTACCTATTGAACCTATATTAGCAAGAATCAAGATACGACCCAATAAACCATCTTCACCTGAAATACAGAGAATGCAGTTTCCTTTGACACTAGCCTATGCTGTCAGCATTCATAAAGTACAAGGCTTATCACTCACGAAACTTGTCATTAGCTTTGAGTTACTAAAACAAAGAGCTTTCAACTATGGCCAGGTGTATGTTGCTTTAAGTAGATCTACCTCATTGAATGGTATTTATATTTTAGGGAAACTTGAAAGTAAACATGTGAAAGCAGATTCTAGAGTACATGAAGAATATGACAGGCTGAGAAGCATTTCCTCATTTACCATGCAGACTACAAGTCCAACATCACATGACAATGACGTTATAACTATGGCTCTTCTTAATGTCAGATCTCTGAAAAAACACAGCATAGATATCCAATATGATCAAAACATCTTCAATAGTGATCTTATAGCTTTAACAGAGACACAACTTCTACCTCATACCAGTGACATTCAAATTAGAAATAATTTGTACCCATTTACACTGTACAGGCAAGATCATACTTCTGATAGGTTCTCCAGTTTAGCACTCTGCACAAAACCCAACATAGAAACAAGAGAACATGAATATTTCCTTGAAGCAAATGCACTTAAGTTTGTACTTCTTAACATCTTCACGCAACAGAGGTGCACAATGCTTCTTCTTTACAGAAAGAATAATATAAATGTTTTGCAATATCTAGAATCTCTTCATTATATTCTTGATAGCTATACTATTGACATTGTTATGGGTGATTTTAATATTAATTACTTGAATGACAACAATATCCAACCACTTGAGTCTCTAATGCATTCTCTAAACTACACACAGATTGTACAAAGTCCAACATTTGTTTCTTCAGGAAGTACTTTAGACCTAGTACATTTAAGATCAACAATGCTTGACATAGTCCACAATTCTGTTGTTAGTGTTTACTACTCTGATCATGATTCTGTTCACATATCCCTTAAAATCAAGTAAAAAAACATTAATACATTGACATATTTAAACATTTAATTTTTAAGCTACCCAAAATTTTACTGTTCATGAGATTTTTATCTGAAACAGCAAAAGTCGATCACAGATTATAAAATATCCCAAAGCAGACTGGAATGACATCAAGGAACTCTCTTACAACATTGCTCCAAGTTTATCGATCTATTTATATATTGAATTATCTGTTCATATATTTATCCACTTATTTATGCAATTGTCTATTGATCTATTTATGTATTTGTTTATGCAATGATCTATTTATTTATTTATTTATTTATTTATTTATTTATTTATTTATTTATTTATTTATTTATTTATTTATTTGTTTATTTATTTATGTTTGTTTGTTTATTTATAGACGCATTTCTTTATGTACTTACTTGTTTATGTATTTGTTTGTTTACTAATTAATAATTGAGTTATTTATGTATCTTGTTAATGTCCTACTATTAGCACAAACCATTTTTAGGAGTAGGGTTCATGAAGTATTGAACTATCAAAGTTATTGTGTATTGAATTTCTACAAGGCGCCTGAATGTACAGTCCCTCAGATTACATCAGGTAAGTTCAAGAGATAGTTTTGTATACACAATTTATAATTGCTGGGAGCGAAGCGAGCAGCAACACTATTCTTGGTGTGGGATTCCTGTGCGATACATACATACATACATACATATCTTTTATTTTACTTCGGATTTCAAGAATAGCATATAAATACATACTAATATCTCCGAAGAAAACTAGATACAAACAAACAGACAAAGAAAATAATGTAAAAATATATATATATATATATAGAAAAATACAATAAGTTATTATAGGCATCCAGTATACATACTAATCATGAAAAACACACTTTCGAATGATTGTGCAAAAATTCTTTAGGCTAGGTGCCTGTCTAGTTAAGTCATTTAAGTTATTCCAGATATTTGTTACTGCATATCGAAATGATTTAAGACCAAATCTAGTGGTATTAACTTTAGGTAAGCTAAGCTTGCGTTTTCCTCTTAGATCATAGCACACAGATCTAGTACGAAAAAGAGATGTTAGATAGGATGGCGCATTCCCTGATAAACACTTATACAAAAGAATGAGCATGTCTTGAATCCTTCTATCTTTCAAAGGGGTCATTCCAACTTTCTTAAGAAGAGTGTCATATGGACTCTTATGGTCGTCTAATACAGATCGAAGCACTTGCTTATGAAGCAGTTCCAACTTGTCAGAGTTTCTCGCACCACAAAAATGCCACACGCTACTGCAATACTGAAAAATGGGCAAAACAAAAGCCTTGTACAAGCGTACCCGAGTATCGCCTGATACAAGGTTGCGGAAACGTTTAACAACTTGAAGCTGCTTGTTCACCTTATCACATATGTTTGACACATGCTTGCTAAACTTAAGCTGATTATCAATATTGATACCTAATAAGTCTACATCATTGTATACCTTAATTTGACGTCACCTTAATATTGATCCGCGAACTCGATTTTTATGTACGGTGGTATGTTCATGGCGAACCTTGACGTCACAGGGATGAATTGGGATTCCTGTGCGATTCCATTCGAGAGGTTTTATGTTTCTCGAAGTATAAAGAAAGTCACAAAATGCTAAGTGATATTTTTTCGAGAGGGCAATGTTCTGTTACGGGTCATTTTGCGTGTTACTGTTCGAATCGAAGCTCGTCTACGGGCCGAATCAATTCAAGCCAAGATAATAAGTATGAAGTGAGGTCGCGCTGAGAATCTCTGCAATATATTTGGTTACTCTATGAAAGAAAATTTTATACTTTGTATGTGATGGAATTGTATTTATCATTCGTTTGATCTAAAGCGTCAAATAGTACAGTAGACAACGCGGCATCTTCGACCGTGATGCAACGTACAACTATAGCTTTTAAAATCAGTTAGTTTTATAATCATTGCCAACGCTAGCCGTTTGTGATTGTTTGAAAAATTCCTGAAAATTGCTTTACTCAAAGTGCTAAATATTTTGAACTGTGTGTGTCCAACACTGATCCTGGAGAATTATGTTTTGAAGGTCAACTAGACGCCTAATAGGCGTTCACTCGGGCTACACCTGTGTAAAGTACTTGGGGAGAAATGGAGAACAGAAGTTGATGGAAACCAGTTTGACTTGTCAGTGTCTTTTGATTGCAAAAATGCATGACAAGAGTAGAACACAAATTATATTGGGGAGAAAGTAGTTTGTACATAATTGTACCACATCATGGTGGTTATTAATATACTTCTGGTCTTTTTATCACGCCAGACATATACAGTATACAGTCTGCTTTATTTTGTAAATGCCTACCAAATGATCCAATATGATCTATAGATAATACATTATAGCTCAGACAATTTAAATTTCTATTCTGTACTTTTTTACTTTGATTTATGGAAACAAAACTTACAAACTGTGGCAGACTGTTTCGATGTCCAAGTTAAAAATGATTTTGATATTGCTGTTGTCACATTGGTAGATTCTAGAAGTACCACAGTTATCTTTCTATGAAATCATTTCAGTTTCTTAACACAACTTTTCAATACATGCATTACCATGTTTTTAATATGGAGCAGATCAATGATTATAGCAGTAGTCAGTTGCTGATGCGCGCTTTATTTGAAGAAGTGTAATGTCATACAATATATGCTCAGTACCGATACCATATATAGCTCCTCCGTGCACATCAATCTGATACTACTACATACAGTATAATATCTTCAATTCAATCCATTTTGTCTTGTTTCTGTGAGCATGGTTGCACAAAGCTTGTACAAATTTGTGGTTGAGTATCACTTTTCATTGATTGAAAATATCATTTTGTACATTCTAAAATTATTCTTCAATTGTTGCTAATATAAGGTCTCATAAACATTACTACCATTTCCATGATTATCCATCACTATATTCTTATCTGCTAACATTGAGCATGATTGACAATAAAGTGCATTCAATATAATCATGACATTGTAAAAAATACAGATTGCACTAAATATTTATAAGTTAATAAAAAAATCATTTGTTTTCCATTGTTTATTTGGTGTAATTTTGCACCATTTATTAATTCCTGTTTCCTGGCTTAATTACTTATTGTCACCACGCAAAGGCAAGAATCTCCTCAGTCTTTCTAGTTAACTGATAAACATTGTAGATATTGTTAGTTAATTTAGTTCGTTTTTAACACGGCTCTCACGAAGAGCATGACTGTAGACACCGTGTAAGCAAATATTATGAAATATTATTAATTAAAACAAACTACTGATCTATTAAAGACAATATCTCCATGTCTTACATGTCTGTCCTCACTGAAGTGAAGTTCGCTGCCACAAATCGATCTGTCTTGTGTTCTTGGACGATCAATACATTATAAGTTGATTACAACAGCTGGTAAGAAGGTCATCACTAAATTCGAGAATTCGATATTAACGATTAAAGCAAAATATCTTGAGATTAAAAGCCAATAGTTCGAAAAATTCCGATTGATAGCGTCCGCCATTTTGTTCTCAATCTCTCGCGACCACAGGAAGCCTCGTGGTCAACAGTGTACCCCAAAGGCTTCTGGGTAATTTGCCGATTTGCGACGTTGATAGATAGATAGATATATAGATAGATTGATAGACCGAAAAGGTAAACCTAGACTCGAGCTACCACAGGTAGCCCGAGTAACTAGCAGTGTTCGTCACACAACGCACAGGAGATAGACAAGAAACATTTCATATATATCAGAGAAAGCGGTGTACTTTCGTGAGTTTTAGGGGAACAGTTCTGCTAACGTGGATACACCAGCTGTTTTCTGCTCGCAGCACTTCACTTTCTATTAGAAATGGCTAGTAATATATACTGATTATGTGCATGTGTTTCCGTTTACAGTTAGATATGGTAGATACTTCTGAGGGTCTCACCAAAATTTACAAAAATGATTTCCCAGTGTAATATCCAAGGGGTAACAGCTTCTGGATACTTGTACCATAAAAGCCAACAATAGAGAATGATACCAGTTCAAATTAAAGGACAGTGGTTCCCGAAGATATTTAGAATGTATTAGCAACAATCTGAACGGGAATAGGCAATGGACAATTTGGTGGCCTTAATCACATCAGTCTGAGAAACGATTTGTACGATGAATTGGAATAGGATGTGTAAAGGACAATGGTATCTGGATGGTTGTAGAATCGATTCTTTATGAACAACTTGAAATGTATTAACGAAGAGCGAAATCTGCCCACTTGAATACTTTGTGGATGTTAAAGAAGAAATAGTGTAATCCAGAAGATGATATCTACGGGACAATGGGTTGTTAATGCATGTATTATAAATGACATGGAATGAGCTATCAAAAAGATGATATATTTGCCGAAACACTTTCAGCGTGTAAAAGAACTGGAAATATAATTTCGGTTGGAACATCTAAAGGACAATGCCTCTTGGGTGTTCATGAGGTGTACTTAAAACGAAATTTTGAAACGCAAATTGCTTACTTCTTTGTTGTATGTATAAAAACAAAGAAATTTGTAATGTAGAATATAATTTAATGGAGGTAGAAGCAAAAGACCTGTAAGTTCCTGTGAAAACGGCTGAATGGAAGCAGAGACTGAAGCGTTACTTGAGTGTTAATAGACCTGCTTTACGTAGTGAGACAAGACAAGATAAAGCGGTCATGTCAAGCAGTCAATCAGTTTCTATTTCAGCTAATTTGTGATTGGTATGTTTTGCTATCTCTGCTTCCGCTTACACTGTTCTGGAGTGCATGTTGACATAAGTGAGTGACACAAGGAGAGACGGAAGGATAAGAACAAAGAATGCTTCCAGTCATTCTGTTTCTACTTTCATTGTTAGTTGTATATGAAAAATACGTATTATTGTCATATGGCATTATGCGCGTGTGTATTTAGCGTGGGGTCCTTAGGGTATTAGCGTGATATATATTGAGGTGCTGGCCGTGTTGCAAGTCATCTACGGTCAGCCTCGCCGTCTTTTTGGTACGTCGTTGTTTTTTCTATACAAATTATAGTCTAGTTAATGCCTTGTAAACCTTATAACCCCAAAGGTTCACATCTTAGCATTGGTTGGGGGTACACGGTCCCAATTTTTTCCACAAAGTGGTTTTTTGGGTTTACGTGTCCGGCTATGATGTATTAGCTAGTTTTTTGGTATATACTGTCATTATTATTCAAGTGAATAAAATTTGTGGGCCTGGCTGACCAATCTGCCCAAGCGTCAATGTGTGTTGGTTGTGTTATTTATAATGTGTAGTGGAATCAAAATACAATTTTTCTTTCACTTTTGTTAACTCTAAGAACACTTGTGGAAACTTATAATAACTTTTAGTATAAGCTGGGTTGGTTTTTGGTACCACGCGTACGGTCTAAAGACAAAGAAATAAATGTCGTTTGGAACTAAACAATCGTGAAAGGACAATGGCGTATTGTTATTTGTAGCATGCATGAATTGTCAACAATGTGTGACCAAACACTAAATGAATAATGTAATGCATAAATGTGCTTGTGATGTATAGTAATAGGAATTATTTATTAAAGATGGATCAAGAAGGTTACAAAATGGCACACGTGAGATATCTTAATTCTTACTTGTCCTATAAAAAGCAGGTGCAGGCTTACTATATCCAGAACATATTTTCTCAATTTCTTCTCACAAAGCGCAGTTTTCACATTGCTGAAACTTGGACGGACAATAGTTAGTCTCTTGTTTATATATAAGACGTCCTATTAAATCTGAACGAAAAAATACACGAATCATATGTTGTGTCAAAAACGCCGATGTAGAGGTCTTTACAGCAAACAATTGAGATACATAGTGACATAAAAAGTTGAATAAACTAGTATATTCGCAGGTATATGTTTGCATGTCGGAGATATATAATACTCATGCATGATAATAGAAAGAGAGGCAAACACTAATAGCTGATGACAGACAAATTGACTAATCAGATATTCCTTAGTTTAAGTTAGCCGATTCAAGGTCTTTATATGAGTTGTTACTATGTTAGTGAGCCGGTTATAGAGCCTTTAAGACAAACAATTCAGGTGATAAGTGAAATAAAATCAACTTAGAGAATAAGATCTTAGCTTGAATTTTACGAGGTCTTAAAGAAAACAAAATTCGGCTTTTGGAAAGTCGGTTCAAGGCGGTTTGGCAAAAATCTGTCACGGAGCTCTTGAAGATTTGATATTGTAAAAATACTGTGAATGAATAGAATATAGTCCTTATTACTCGTGCCCAGGCCTTTAGGCCGGCACGAGTCTAGGTTTGCGTTTTCAATCTATCTATCTATCGTCGTAGTCGAGAATGTGCCATGAAAACGAGGCAAGCCACAGGCACCCCAGACCATCATTTAGAGCAGCGTGTAACACCAGCATATAAAGCAAATAGACGGGTCCGAGTTCGTAATCCTCATGGAATAAGAAGAATTATTTTCGCCTTACTATGTAGTAAATATTATCTTTTCATTTTTTTTGTCGGTTTTTTATTTTATTTTATTTTATTTTTCTGGTTTTGAAGCATTCTAAGCTGTCGTTTAATTTGATTTAATTTCGACAGCTTGTCTGGCGATTGTCTGGCTCTTCGATTTGAGAAATTCAAGAATGTATTTCAATGTTCTCTGTAATTAAATGGTATGGCTAAAATCTTTTGGCGTACAAACTAAATTAATACTATTAGAAAGTCCGAATGATTACAAAGCAACAGCTACTTTAAAATATCAAAGAATAGACAGAGGTCAAACAGGTCACACAAACAGGACGGTGTGCTATCGTGACGCTACAACTAACATTTGAATCGCTGTTTAATACCCTAGCAGCTATGAAATTAAATAAATACTAGCCGTTTCTAATAGAAAGTGAAATGCTGCGAGCAGAAAATAGCTAGTGTATCTACGTTAGCAGAACTGTTCTCCTAAAACTCACGAAAGTACACCGCTTTGTCTGATATATCAAATTAAATCTCCTGTGCGTTGTGTGACGAACACTGCAGCTAGTTGACCTTCAGTATTGAACTACTGAACATAATTCTCCAGGTTCAGTGTCGGACACACACAGTTCAAAATATTTAGCACTTTGAGTAAATCAATTAAAAAATTGGGGGTAGCTCATCACCCTTCCTCGCAGCCAAGTGCTGAATTACGAAGGGCGCAGCTCAACGTGATCGAGTCGAAGGTTTACAAGGGCGCTTTCATTACGAGACAATTGAACAATCACACATTTACATACAAATTTACATACACATACACGTAGCAGCCACCATACGACCCATGTCTGCGGATCACGGAGATCACGGTTTTTCAAACAATCACAAACGGCTAGCGACGGCAATATTATAAAACTAACTGACTACGACAACACAAGTTTTAGAAATGTACAAGTACATTTTATTCACTGAAATATATTGCTTTTTCAAACAATCACAAACAGTGTTAGGAATGATTATAAAACTAATTGATTAAAGTTTGTTTAGTAAAGGATGTGTATCGCTCCCTGGCAGCCATAAAAAGAGTGCTTGATAAATATCTGACACATAATTTGCCTTGTAATGTATAGAGAATGCATAAATATATGTGGATTTAACTGAACTACTGAGAGTAGTCTGCGTAAAGAAAGCAAAATTTCGATTCACCAAAAATTTTAGCGATATCGTGTGGCTTTCTAAAGAGATTTTACCTCTTTGAAGAGGAGAACATTGGAATGCAACTTTATATCGTCTTGCTTCGATCGAGCGTACAACGCGGCGATGAAAAACTCATATAAGGACATTGTCTTTCCTGAGAAATATCACTAAACAGTTCATGACCTTGCTGAACACTTCCACGAATACAAAGCAGGATTCAGTGGATTCCCGGGTATGATAAATCTGAATAACTACGACAACTTAGCTAGAAAACAAAGTCTCCAATCGCGTGGTCAGCGATCATTCCAAGCATATTTTGATGACGTCACAAATCATCGTTCGCTACATACATATGAGCGGTGTTCACACAAAAGGGGTCTTCTTTACTAAGACCCCTTTGATGTACCATCTTCAAGATTTGCCGCTTTAACAGCAATCTTTAGCGTTTCTTTGGTCATTTCTCGGCGAAGAAAGGAGAGAGAACAAGCACAACAACAAAACTCTCAAAAGAAAAAGAAAAAAAAAAAAAAAAAAAAACAGAGAGAGAAAAGAAAGAAAAAGGAACAGAAAAACCGAAGGGCGCGTTTTGTGAGAGAGAAAGTAAGACAGCAAAGAAAGACAACAGTTGTTCGGATTTCTTTGCCAATTAAATGGGAATCAAAAACAAACTTTAAAAAAGAATTAACCGAGAAATAAGAAAGAGAAAAGAAAGAAAAACAGGAAAAATGGGTTTGTGAAAGAGAAAAAGGGAGAAGAAAAAGAAAAAAAGAAAAAAAAAAAAACAGGAAAGACAAACAATAGTTGTCAAGGTAACTGTCAATTTGGTGCTGTTCTAGAAGACTGAAGGCTCAATTATACAGTGACGCCTGACGAATTCTAGGCTTTACGTTCGGTGAGCGTACTGATCGTGGCCTGAATTCAGCTTCTAAGTGCTTTTCTGAGTCATTTTGTAGCACAGAAGTCGCTTGGCTTGCATCATTAAGCAAGAAAAGACGGCGGAGACAATCTCCTGGAAGAACTCAGGAGTGAGAAGGCTTCTCTGGTCGTTCTGTGATGCATTCCCCAAGCCAACAAGGCCATTTCGGCGAGTTTTGAACTGTAACGAAGGCAATCGGTGCCGTCTGGGGCCTGTTAGCGAGGGGGGCTCAGCACTTCTAAGAAATTTCTACGACTAAGAGTAGGGGACGGGTGCTGTGCAAATTTTTCATGGATGCCCATAATGCTTTTCTTCCGCTGTATCTGATCCAGCGGAAGAAATGCATTATGGGATGCATGTTTGGACGCGTACAGTGTTTTTCCTTGGACCAGCTATGGTTGTAGCGCTGAGAATGCCAAAACGGGGTCGACTTGCGCACCGTGCGTTACAGCCTATCTTATGGTCAACCTTTAAGACCCCTTTTAAGTGATCACGCCTCATATACATACGTGCCTACCTACCAAGAATCGAGTTCAGAGCTGGTACATAAACATGCCGCGCATGTGCAAGATTAGTGTCGCTGCTCGCTTCGCTCGCAGCAATCAGACATAAAGGCAGCTCATATCTAAATGCCTTTTTAATTGGAAATTTAGGAGCGAGACCGATACCTCCATGAGTTCAAAGCAGACAAATATTCCGCCGTTCAGTACCGAACTCAAAACGTGACCAAAATGGCTTTAAAACATATATTTATTCTCGTGTCAGACTGAATTCCACTTGGGCACGAGTAAACGCACTATGTGCGTCTAGTTATTATTATTATTATTATTATTACATTTTGTATATATATATATATATATATATATACACTCGATTGCAGAAAGGTTGTAGTCTACATTTACACAAATATCTAATATATTCAGTATATTTAATGAGATGCAATTTGTAAATACGCGATCACAACACCCAAAATATAGTTCTTGAACACCTGCTAGAGTTTAGAAAGACTAAAAATATATTTTGACAATCATTGCATGCAAGCAATGCCCATTTAAGCAGTATTTTGGGTTTTGCATCTCATTAGATATTTGTATATTTGTGTATTTGCAGACTACAACCTTTCTGCAATCGAGTGTATATATATATATATATAATAAAGATCATTGAAAATGTTTTCCAAAGAGTGCTCGACATTGTAGGAGCATGATATAACATAATACCATTATAGGTCACGAGATATTTTAAAACCACCAGCAAAATTTTAACGGTCATTCATTGTAACTTGCCTGATGAGTGTGATCGTCTCTGACGATCATACGAAACCAGCTTGTAGCAATAAAACAATGAATCATTTATCCTAGTCTTTGACTAATATATTTCATATTTTATATATATATATATATATATATATATATATATATATATATATATATATATATATATATATATATATATATATATATATATATATATATATATATACACTCGATTGCAGAAAGGTTGTAGTCTGCAAAATACACAAATATACAAATATCTAATGAGATGCAAAACCCAAAATACTGCTTAAATCGGCATTGCTTGCATGCAGTGATTGTCATAATATATTTTTAGTCTTTCTAAACTCTAGCAGATATTCAAGAACTATATTTTGGGTGTTGTGATCGCGTATTTACAAATTGCATCTCATTAAATATACTGAATAAATTAGATATTTGTGTAAATGTAGACTACAACCTTTCTGCAATCGAGTGTATATATATATATATATATATATATATATATATATATATATATATATACACCAAATCCCTAAAACTTTGATATTGTTCTGATATATATACATATATATATCCGCCATTTTCCATTGTCTTTCCTTTTGTTCTGAAGGTTGTTCTCAAGGGAAAAACTTGAGAACAAAAGGAAAGACAATAAAAAATGGCGGATATATATATGTATATATATATATCAGAACAATATCAAAGTTTTAGGGATTTGGTGTATATATATATATATATATATATATATATATATATATATATATATATATATATATATATATATATATATATATATATATATATATATATATAATAAAGATCATTGAAAATGTTTTATACATTTTATATATATATATACACTCAAACACAAAAATTCTGCAAATTTTAGATATATAGATATATATACAAAAGTATACAAAATATACCTAAAACCACCAAAGAAATTATGGGATGGCTTCCAAAGTATATTTTTGTGGTTCTCTAATGTCAGTGCTTAACAAAAAACATGGTTTTAAAGGCATCCCATAATTTTAAATATATCTTTAACATATATATCTATATATCTAAAAGTTGCAGAATTTTTGTGTTTAAGTGTATATATATATATATATATATATATATATATACACCAAATCCCTAAAACTTTGATATTGACTAGATATATATCGATATATATATCCGCCATTTTCCATTGTCTTCTATTGTTTTCTCATGACACCATAGACAAGAGCAAAACCAAAACCATAAATGACATGCATGCTGCCTCTTTTGCGAATAAGACTTTATTGTCAAATAATGGAAGCATTAGCATAACTACTGATGTATAGCTGTTGATACCGAAAAACTGTCATGGCCTACAGCAGGGATTTAAAATGGAGAATCATATTTCTTCACTTCGGTCACAACAAGTCGGCTAAAAGTATTGCGAGAATTTTAAATATTTCGTACCCCACCGTTTGTCGCACTGTTCGCCAATATCGGACAAATGGTAAGGTCTTGAGTGGGAGAAAAAATGGACGACCACCAATCTCTCGGATTCTAACTATGGCTCAGCTACTGGTTGTGTGTGAGTTTTTTCTCGTCAATGAAAATGCATACCTTAAGGAACTATCAAAGTACTTAGCAGAAGTTACTGGTTCGCAGTACTCCAACCAAAGCTTGTCACGTTTGTTGAAACGCTATGGTTATTCACGTAAGAGGGTGAGGTTTTTGTTATTGCTGAAATCAATCTCTACTCAATCGCTTTTTGCCGATTGTCTTGCTGCTTTGTTTTAATAAATACGCATTTTTTAAAAAATAGTTACACCGAGTAGCGCTTCAAAAACGGCGAGAACTCACAGTTCAGTATCGCCAAGATGTCTCCGTGTTCAGAGCAGAAGAGCTCATTTTTATTGACGAAACGTTCTGTGTAAGTGTACAACAAATTGGCATTGAAATTATCATGGAATTGAAAAAATCAGTTTTGTATGTTTGCATTAACAGGATCGCCGAATATCGCGTAATTATGGCTATAGTCGAACAGGCCACAGAGCTACCGGCATTTATGTTTCACCACATGGGCCAAGACTCGCTGTTATGGCAGCAATTTCGCATAATGGGCTATGTGGTATGAATATTTCTAAGGGCCAATTCAATGCCAGAAAGTTTAAATCTTTTATTCGTCGTGATATAGTACCATTACTTCAACCCTACAATGGTAGGAATTCCAATTCAGTTGTCGTAATGGGTAAGTAAAGCCATTTTCTCTTCGTAAAGTTATTAGTTGGCACGATGGAAAATTAAGGTGCATTTTTTGGGCACATTATGCCCTTTGTGTCCACATTTTTGGCGCCCCTCCCTCTCTTATTTACAATGTTTCAATGTTACCCAGCAACATTGGACAGGGAGGGTGAAAGGGGGACCAATCTCATGAAAATCTACTGCCCGTGAATCCCTACAAAATCGTGCCAACACTTTTGCCAGTGATCGTAGTAGAGTGGTTTTCATAAACCCGTGAAATACTTCCGAATTTATTTAGTGCTATTCCGCTAAAAGTCTTTTGTTTTCTATTGTTCCGTACACGCTATTAAAATGTCAATGGTATAAATTATTTCACGGGTTTTTGAAAACCACTCTATCTGCCGTATTACCAACAAAAAAACAAAAACAAAAAAAACCCCGCCACGAAATCCCGTGAATTTCAGTAGGATGTGTGACCAAAATGACGAATTTATTTTCTTAGAGGTCCAGTACACTTTATCGGACGACTATTTATAAACTGGTCTAGATCCCGAGCCCATTTGCACTTATCGTATATCTTCGATTGTTATTGATCGGTGTTCTAAGTACACCACCATTATATCGGCTTTGTTGTCGTTGTGTTTTGTTTATGCAGATAACCATGCAGCACATCATGTCCCTGAAGTCAGGCGACTAATAGAAAATACCGGGGCACTACTTGTCTATCTTCCACCTTACTCTCCCGAGCTCAACCCTATAGAGGAGGTATTCTCGTTGGTGAAGCAGTGGATACGTGAAAATGATCGAATGATGATGATTACTGTTGATTTGTCATACATGGTTTTTAGAGCCTTTCTCGAAGTCGAACGCGAATCCGTTCAATCGATGTATTCACACTGCGGCTATTAGACCTGATAAGGATATGTCTTTTTTAGAGTAAATATAATCGTACTTAACTCATGAAAAAGTACAACATCTAGTTCAAAATCCTTTGTTTTCCATTGTTTAATAGTACTATTTTGCACTACTTTGCCAAAAACAACACCTTAAACAACACCTTAGTAGACTAATTTGTATTTCACGGATATACTGTTTGTACTGTAAGTGTAATCACACTAGAGTGATGGCACTTAATCCGTGAAACAAATTCTTATCAGTGTCAAATAGTTTTAATCAAAACAAAAGAAAACAACGGAAATAGTGTCTGCTAATGTCTGTTAGACTAGAGTGATTTTCGGCATCGGTCTGTGAAATACTAACTAGCTAGACTATTAGTGTATAGCAGTCAAAATTCAACAAAAGGAAACAGTGGAATTTGGATCTACTAGTGTGTATTAGCTTAGTAACTATTTCACAGTCCGATGAAAATCACTCCACGGGTTAGAGTGATTTTCACCAGACTGTGAAATAGTTACTAAGCTAATACACACGAATAGACTCTGCACCCATTGTTTTCTTTTGTTGCCGATACAACTATTAGACACTATTAAACACTGACTATTAGTAATTAGTATTCACCAACATAAGGGCTATTACAAATCCTGCATTCTGATTGGCTCCCTAACCCTCGGGCTATTGGTGATAGCCCGAGTTGAGAGAAAGCGCGAGTAATAATATCAATAAAACATTTTTCTCTCTTTGTTTTGTTTAGTCTCATTCACCTTTGGCCCAATATGTTGGTGAATACCAAAACAATTAGACCTCTCAGCCTCGTGGACTACGAGTTTGAATATTGACTCGTAGTCCATTCGGCCTCGAGGTCTAATTGTTAATTGTTTCACAGTCCGATGAAAATCACTCTAAGTGCCATCACTCTAACTCCTTGGACCGTTTATTTGTAATATAAGCCTTTTAGAAAAATTGTAAGTATGAAACTATATTACAGACAAATCATTAATAGTAGTGTCAAGATAAAATACAGTGGCCCGATATCATGGAACTGTGAAATAAATACTAGCCGTAAGTGTGCAATAGTCAGATGACTGGAACCAAAAAACACACACTGAAATTAGGGTTTACTTTACAATGTGTATTACTTTAGTATCTATTTCACAGTCCGATGAAAATCACACCAATTCTAACCCGTGAAAAACAATACAAATGATAGTTATAAACTGGAAACCCATTTTATTTTGTCCTTTAATTCTCAATGCAACCAGAGCAAACTAAATAGTTCATTTTTCTTTTGCGGGTTTAAAAGTCTAACTATTTTAAGGGTCTATTGCAACCCCTACTATAAAATCTAACTCGTTATTTTACTCGTTGATACTGAATCACTATGAAAAAAAGAAAAATGTCTAGACAAAGGACCATTCATGAAAATAATAATCGATGCACGAGAGAAAAACTCTATTGTTTTAAAAATAAGGAGGGCTGCCACGGTCAAGTGCACGCCATATCTCCTTGAAATAGAACTAAACATGTTTTGTCTAATTGCCCTAGAGTGGTTTTCAAAAACCCGTGAAACAACTTATACCATTGACATTTTAATAGCGTGTATGGAACACAGAAAACAAAGACTTTTAGCGGAATAGCACTAAATAAATTCGGAAGTATTTCACGGGTTTATGAAAACCACTCTAATATTTTGTACAAACTAGCTGGATAGCACTGAAGCAGAAAAGTACCAACAATGATAGCAACATATCTTGCTGTCTTTGTGTAGTTCATGCCTCAGTGAATTGTTCGTTAGTCTAGTTTGTCCATAACAACTATAAATATTATTAATTGCGCGAAAAATGTTGTTGCGCGTTCAAATAGTTCTTTACGGATAAGCAGATTTTTGTTTAAACATTTAGTCTAAAGATAAAGTTAAGGTTAAAATTATGCACTCGATTCTATTCGATATACTCGTTCAACACTCAATTGGGAAATATATTCGGACGTTTTACAAATTTTGAATACTTTGTGAGAGATTTCAATTTGGCCGTGAAGGAAACTGATGATTATTTAGTTGGCAGTTGTACAAAAGGCAGCATTGGGTTTTGCAGTACCTATTTCCCGGACTACAACCTCGTTCCCAGGCTCTCCCTTCTCGCTTTTTTTTTCAAAATGGCGGGCGCTCGAAGGGAAGACCCTGGTGTTGGCTGGATTGTCACGTGATAAATCTCCAAAAATCTTGGAGATTTTGATCACGTGATCACAAAAACAAAATGGCTGTCTGTGATAATTTACAAATGATAAACATTCGGGTTGTTCTGAATAATACAATTTCATTTGGACGCGTAAACTTGGAGTTACTACAAAATATACTACTGGATGCTCGCCGTTGCTTATTTACTTGGATATTTGACCAGTAAAAGGTTAGTTTTCAGCTTTAATAACCTACTACTGGTGGCTTCTTCGTGAGCGAAGCCAAAAATTCTCCCTTCGCTCTTTTTATAGGGAAGAAGAAACTTAGTAGAAAAATATCTAATGCTAGAAAGTTGTTTTCAATTTACATACTTGTACCTCTTGGATTTTTACATTCCCATTGAGATTTGTTTTTTGTGCTTTTCCAGCCAGGAGTGAAACTCAGCCATGTCAACACCAACCAAAGGCGACATTTCAATATCAGTAAAGGTTCGGTGGCTCCTTTTGGGTGTAATATGGAAAGGACGCAGTTTTCTAAGCTCGTTGAATATCAAAATTTCATCTTCCTTTGAACTTCTGGTTGAATGCTTCTGTGAATTTTTGTGGAGGCTGGAACCCTTGTCAAACTTTGAAACAATCTGTTGAACTCCAGCAGCTGCTTTGGAAGCTCTAAGCATTGCCTTCTTTGTTTTATTGGCACCCATGCTTTTGACAACAGTTTTGCATGTTCGATTGCAAATTTCCTGTGCAGTATCACATTCAATGTTTTTGCCTTGCCCACCATTCCAGTTGACAAACCTACCCCATGTTAGTCTGTGGGCCATTTCCTCTGACGTCAATGCTTTCACCTGAGCAATGCTAACAAACATTTCAAGAGCATACTTGGAAAAGGAACTGAAACGCTTGAAATAAAGGAGCAGTCTTTTTTTGTTAATATTGCTTCTTTCTCCATCACCCTCTGCACAAGTATCCACCAGCTGCATCAAGAAAACAGCGAGCTCCAATATGTTTAATCCATAATACCTGTCAAAATTAAAAACAATAGATGAATTACAGTGGAATTAACACAGAGATTTATAATATATTTGTTACCTACTTTATCCTCCAAAAGTACTATGAATTTTTTAACAGTGTTGTTTATGTACATGTACCTGACTTTGTCAACTGCTTGTGATGTTTCTTTTTCTTCACTATTCATGGTAGCTTCAGATGTTTCAACCGATGGGATTGCATAGTCATGTTCTGCTTGGATGTTGTTTACTATCCTTGACTGTTTCTCTGCTTCGTTTTGTAACACTGATTCATGATCTGGGTCAGCCATTACAAATTCATCTACAAAAGCACCTACAACTTTATCGAAGTATTCTTTCTTCTTTGCCAAAGGCTGATAGAGAATGCCTTTAGGTGGAGAATGCTTGGTAGGCTTATCTTCAAAACTATTCATTCCCCAAAATTCCATGGCAGCTTCAAGAAGGTATGCCTTTCCAATGCTTATGATAAACTGTTCACATCCCTCATAAGATTTTGTGACTTTCTGTGGTGTCACATTTCTCCGATCCAGTCGTTCTCTAAAGAACTTCAGAGTTCCAACCTCCCTAACTGATTCAGCTTTGTGAAGATAGCTGTACACTAGCTGGAAAGAAGTAATAAAAGTTTTTAAAAATATATTGCCAAATATGCATTAATCTATATTAGAAGGAATACATGGAATACTTCATGTCTCTTGAATGTCTTGGAATAAAACAAAAATATTATGTGCATAATAATGGAAAATGATAAAAATCTACATGAATGTTTTAATGTAATAAATTGTAATAAATAATATATTGTTATATGAAAAAAAAAAGTTTAAGTATGTTACCTGAAGGAAAGACATCTTTGTGTGGAATAGCTCTACAGGAAAGGGACTGACATGATCAAATCTATCTTTAGCTGTGTGACACCCTTGACGCAAATCTTTAGCCCCAACAAAACGAACTCTTGTGACTTGATCTCCACCAAATGGAACAGAGATGTCTTTCATGTGATCATTTATATCATTTTGGTTGAAGTGACCACCTGGTTGATCTGGATCTGAATGTGAGCCTTGTAAAGGTCCATACGCCTGTGCTGGTCTTGTATTGCGTGGTAACTGAATAACTCCTGCTTTTGCATAAATGTTTTCAATGATATTTTCATATTCACAAAGAATATCAACAACATCATCATATTGTTTTTCATCCTTCAACTGCATTGGTAAAGGAACAATGGTTGATTGTTCAGACATTTCTTTTTGATACCTGTGCTCAATATGATTTGGTATCACTGAATTCATGAAAGAGAGTGAAGGTATATAGGTTACAAGAACTCTACCAACCAAAACTTTGAAATCCTCTCGAAGTTTACTTATCTCTTCATTATTGAGAAGAAATGAACAATTTGGTAGGGTCCTTATATCTTTTTGGGGAGCAACATTTGAAAGACCCAGACTTGGTACTCTTTCAACAATAAGATTGGAAGCAAAATAATGGATATCTTGATTTTGATGATCCTTTCGCATGTCATGAGGGTGAATTCTTAAGTCCCAATTATCTCCAGAGCCTTGAATTTTTTTCCCTTGTTTTACTTCTTCAATAATTTTGTCAGCAAAATGACCACCAATGATATCGAGTAGAACTAGCTTTCTGCTGTGGCTCAGGGAAAACCCCAACTTTTGACATCTATTGATAAGCTAGCAAAGTCAAACAAAAATAAATAGATAAATAAAAATGATCCTAATAACAATAATGATAATGCTTATTATTAATACCATTATTATTATTATTATTATTATTATTATTTCAGTGTTTTTCATTTACATTCATTCACTGTATGTAATGGTGCATTACAGTTAAATGGTTACCTGCTTCTTAGCATTTCCTTCAGATAGTAAAACTGTGTTGATCCTTTGAATCAAACTCAACTCATGGTTTCGTTGTTGAAGAAGTATTCCATAGCAGAGACAGAGACGTGGGACAGCACCTTCTAAATTCTTAACTGTAGTTTTCATTACATCACAAAGGATAGGACAACGAATTGAAATCTCATTTAGTATTTTATCCCAATCCAAGTTTACCATGTCATTGTAATCTTTTTGTCTGAGAAGTGAGGCATTTCTTTTAGAACACAGCTCTGTGCAGTCGTCGTCCAGCTGTTGAAGTAATTTTGCTTTCATTTGTACCTTGAGTGAGGCAATGTTCCACATAGCTGACACTATAACTGAAGGAAGCCTTGTTTTAACAGCATTTATGATTTTTGTTAAGCAATGATCATGAAGAGGAGAATCTGAACTGAGGACCTGAGGACAGATAATAATATTGAGCTTAACAACATCATTAAAAGTACTATTGTATTACCAGGGGGAGGGGTGAGTGCACTCCCGTATATCTGCTAAAGGATGTGCTGCTGGATAGGGTATGGTTTTGGCCTTGGAAATTCGTTGGCTGTGTGCAGGGGCATATCCAGAATATTTCAAAGGAGGGGTCACACTTCCAATTCCTCAATCTTTCTCCAGTCAGATTCTAGTTATTTCTATCATCTTTTTGTTTTCAAAGGGGGGTCACGGGCACCCTGGGACCCCCCCTTGGATACGCCCCTGGTGTGGTCTTCAGCTGGGTAAATTTGCTTATAGTTATAGATACCTCTGCATTGTTTATGGTTTCTTTCGACGTGTTATTAAGTTCATTTTCCTTGGTAGTGGAGTTAGAATCAATAGGGCTCTCGCTTGGACTTTTTGGCGGAAGAAAAGCTGTAGTTGGCGTCGATGTACTGGGTAGAAAAAGTGACGTCCGTGCTCTAGCAGTGACTTGCTCTTTTTGCTTTGGCTCTTTACAAAGTGGACTAACTTTACATCTCTTCACTTTAGCAGTACGTTTAAACGTAGCTTGAGTTTCTATAACGCTTGATTTAAACTCCCAAAATCTTAATAACTTCGTCTCACAGCTCCGACAAATTTTGGCGGGAAAACCATCATCGTCTTCTACTCGAATGCCCAAGGCATAGCTGATCTTGCTTGACAATTCTTTTCCTTTTCCACTCTTACTAAATATATTTGTAAATCTTTCGTAATCCTTTGAATCTGCACAGAGTCTACAAACTTTTATATTTTCAGAATAAAGTTTTACAGGTGTTTTCGGGGGATTATCCGCCATGACTATATTAATGAGTGACACTAGGGTGTTTCCCTGAGGCGGTCCATGCCAACCAATAAGAATTGAGGTGGATATTGCCGAAAACGCCGGTTAATTCCAGGTTCTATCTCATTAAAAATGTCGAGTTCTTTGGATTCTTTCTTTCGCGGGATTCGTTACGCTTTGGATTGTTCTGGCTATGACAACTTATTTCTGAAGGTGAAGCAAATAAACATAATAGAAGCACTACTCTTAGGGAGGAATACCATTGGAGTTCTTCCAACTGGTTATGGCAAGTCTGTCATTTTCCACTTGTTGCCGTATTTGTTTGACTATCAGGCCGTAACTCAGAAAAGCATTATTCTTGTGATTGCTCCTTTGGATGCCTTAATTGAAGACCAAGTTAAAAGTCTTAAGGCAAGAGGAATCAAAGCAGGTATCCTGAAAACTGTACCAAAGAATGTTCAATCGTGTGACTCCGACGACGAAAGTGAGGGTTTTCAAGACCACGAACACAGCATTGCAGACCAGAGAGACTTCCATCTTATAAAAAATGGAGACATAAGACTTTTGTTTACCCATCCAGAAGCCTTTATATCATGTAAGGAAGGGAGAAAACTGTTCCTATCAAATGTGTTCCAAAAACGAATTGCAACGTGTGTCATAGACGAAGCTCACCTCGTTATGGAGTGGGGATCCGAATTTCGACCTGATTTTAGTAAGCTGTCACAGCTTGGATCGCTATTCCCATATGCACCGATATTGGCGCTAACTGCAACTGCCCCGCCAAAACATATTAAAGAACTCATAACGACTTTAATACTCAACGATCCTCTTGTAGTTGTTGGCAACCTGGACCGACCAAATATTTTTATTGAAAAAAGAAACAGAAAGCCCACCCTTCTTGGTGAGGAAAGTTACACTGATGTGCTTTATCCCATTGCCAAAAATCTGAAAACTCAGTTGACTGAGTATCCACTTACTATAATATACTTGCCTTTAAAATGGTGTGGATATGCTTTTAAGTATTTTTTGGAAATTTTAGGAGACAAAAGTTACTTGCCTGACAAAGAAGGAAGGAAACCAGAAAACTGTCTGTTTGCCCAATTTCATTCTCCACAGACAGACTGTATGAAACAAGAAATTTTGAGTCAGTTAAGTGGAACACAATCGGAAAAAAGAAATATTCGAGTGGTTTTTGCCACTGTAGCTATTGGTCTTGGAGTGAACATACCAGATGTAAGACATGTAATTCATGTTGGTGCTCCACGGACACTAGAGTCATACTACCAAGAAATTGGTAGAGCAGGTAGGGACAGAAAACCTGCTACTGCTTCATTGTATTACAATGCATCTGACATTGCAAGCAATGTACCTGGAATGACAGAAGTAATGCGTGAATTTTGCCTGCAAACAGACAAGTGTCTCAGAGAAATACTTCTCAACTACTTAGGCTCTAAGAAAACCTTGAATGGTACACTTACACCACATTTGTGTTGCAGCAACTGCTCAAAAACTTGTAGATGTTCAGACTGTGCTTCAGATGCACTGATATCATCTTTGCAGATTGAGGATCATGGCCCTCATGATCAGTCACCTGAACCTGTTAGAAAAGTTTCAGTGGCCCAACGAATTCAAATTGCTGAAATGCTTAAGAAGTACAGACTGGAACTTGGGGTTAATCAAAAGAGGTTTGGAACAATTGACATGACCACTGGTTTTACCCTTGACCTTATAGAGTCAATTGTTGCCAAATGTGAACATATTGCTTCAATTGATGACCTTTGTAAGTCTTTTCCTATTTGGGAAGAAAGTCATGCCCAAATAGTTATGCAAGTTATTTTACAAGTGTGTGGGCAATAACTTTTAAAATAGAAATTTAAGTTTTTAATTTTACTGGAAGGGCACAAAATCATTAAAAAAAGAAACATTTAGTACTTTATTCCAGCTATATACCTAAAATGAGAACACATTTAAAAGCTTAAGTAATTGAAGTACCCTCTAGGATTAATCCAACTTGAACTACAACAGGGAAACTATCTCATAATCATAATGATCTCTGTGATAAATAGACTGATAATCCAGATAGATAGTATAAAACAAAGTAATCTTGATGCATTTTATTACAGAAAATGTAGCAGCACCTAGTTCAAATTCAATTCTGTATGAAGCATTTTTAATTTTTCCACTTAAGGATCTGTTTGAATAATAATTCATTGCTGCTTTCATATATTTTCACTTTGCAAATAGCTTACAAGAATCTTATTGCATCAAACACAAATTAAGCCATTTAGAGTAAACATTATGAAGGCTCCCTATGAAAATGACTGAAGTGACTTTTTTGATTTTTTTCCAATGGTATAAAATGATATCAATTACCATTTCTGTGCCTAAAGTTCAATGCCTAGACATCCATCAAAAATTCACTTAGGTCATTTTCACAGAGAGCTCTTCATTTGTAACATGATTTAAAAGTTGATGACTATATACACTCATAGCTTTGCTAGTTTATTAAAATTTAAAAACTGTGGAGGCTCAAACAAATAATAAGTAAATGAACTCCATAATCAGATCAGAATTAATATTTTTACCAGTCTATTGTTCTTGCTGTGGATGAATTTTGTCACACTGTACATTGTATATATTCAAATTAGAATAAATAAGTCATATATACCTAATTGTTGCTGTTTGTGAATTGTAAGAATTACATAACTTATTATTCAAAATCCTAGCTGTTCAAAAAAAGTTCAACAATTGTTTCAAACTAGACTATCCAAACTATCCATACACTGGTTGCTAGTGGTTTGAGAACTTTGAAGATATCATTAGAGTAATTTCAGGTGTAATTTCACTCGTTTGGTTAGACTTCTACAAAACAAGGTTAATCCATTGAAATACCTTTTTAAATGCAATTTTGTCACAAATGGAAAGCCATGCATTAAAGGGCCTTGAGACAGCAATGAATCATCTTCAACAGTAACTATACCCAAGGGAGACCAAATATAAAAGACAAAATAGGAATATATTAACTTTATAGGAGTTCAAGTCAGCTGATGTTGACAAACTATCGTCCTCCATCCCGAACGCTGCCAAAACGTGTTTAGCGCTTCTCACAAGTTTTGTAGCCTTTTTCCATCAAGCAAAGTATCCACTCTCAGCTTGCAAGTGCTTCCATATTCAAAATTAATAAACTGTTTGTAAAAAATCACAACTGATTCTCGTTCTTCCGTGCTCCATTTACATGGGGCAAGAATCCACCATATTTGAAGGAAAGCTTCATTAGCCAATCAGAATGGTTGTAAGAATTTTTATCAACAGCCAATCAAAACGCGTGACAATCCAGCCAACACCAGGGTCTTCCCTTCGAGCGCCCGCCATTTTGAAAAAAAAAGCGAGAAGGGAGAGCCTGGGAACGAGGTTGCCCGGACTATTCTTTCACGGCCAAAGAAATCACTCCGCCCTAGTTTTCTTTACAATAATTTCAAATCCTGCATGATGGCCTGTTTTTGTTCCCGGTACTCAGCTTCGTCTAGAATTCCATCCCTTCGCAGGTCTGCCAGGGTTCGAAGTTGGCCGTAGAGTTCTGCTCTTTGCTTGTTTTTCTATGAAAAGAGCAATTCACATGAGCACAGAGTTTCTCTAAATAGTTAACTTAACTATGACGCAGAATACCAAGTACAACTGCATCGGGATTAATTAAAATATTTCGCATTATTTAATCATAGATATCGATATGGGTTCTGTACTGGTATCAGTAATGGCTGAAGTACCTATATTTGGGTAAATGAAAATGAATTTTGAGACATTCCATTAAAGAAACAACGTTATTAATTCAATGTTGTCTAATATTGTCCCGAATTTGAAACACTACTGACATTGAAGTTGTATTTTTCCGAAATTTCAAAAATCAATATTACCCGAGTAGCACGCATACAGTAATGCCGGTTTTCCAAAATTACCGGGAGTAGCATGCATGATCAAAAGCAATGACATATAGTTTTTGTTGTAAAGCCACAAATGTAAATATCTTAAACGCGCTCTGTATATAGCATGAGGTCACAGGCATAATTAACAAAGTTCTTACACGCTCCTCTGCCGATTGTTCTCGCTGGTCATTTCCCTTTGACGAAGTTAAAGATTTTGCCGCTTCTGTGAAGGCAACTTCCAAGGACGAACGTCTCTCCTTTGGTGCTTTGTTAGATCCACGACTGAACACCGGATAATCTGGCGGTTCATCGTAGCTTTCATGTCCTCGTAGCTGCATAAAGTGAAAGCAAATACTTAATTATATAACCTCCTGCCTGTTGATTGCTACCGATATCATATTAGTATCTTACAATTGCTTCAGCCCAGAGACGATACTCGGGAATGGACCATTTGTCGGCATGCTTCTCTTGAAGTTGGCCCACAATGTCCCTTTTTTTCGTTTCCTTATCTTCTACAACTTTAGGACTCTTCGTCTTTTTTTCCTTTTTTGGTTTTCTTTTAACTTTTTCTTCTTCTTCGTCACTTGACACTGTATCAAGTCAAACAAATGGATAAATAGACAGAATTACTTGAAACAATTTCAAAGCGGAATACATTTCTTAACTCATACCACTTAATGCAGTCCTCTTGGCTGTAATTTGTTGGTTTTCGGCTCTCTTTTCCGGCTCATCAGAACCTAAAGACATGCATTTCACTTGTCAATATTTTGTATGCACATCCATAGACTGATGCTGATCCTTGTAAAATAGCAATTTTGATATATCAGCTTCCGATTTCTAATTCTGCCCAACTTTGCTTCGTGTTATGATCAAACCGATATGACATTGCAAAACGTTTAATATTTGCTAACTACGTACATGGCGAGAAAAAGAAAATTACTTACTTTCAGCCGGGTGCTTTTCCTTGCTTTGGACCATGAACAAGACTGGATGTTTGTTCGCGTGCTCCGACGCACTTTCATAGGCATGACGGAGGTCTTCGTTGGTATTGATATCATATTTTGCATTACTGTACCCAATGTACCCAATGTCGATGTTCCTCACTGGCTTCCCATCGTCACTAACAAGTCTACTTCCATATTTCTCTAAAAGACATTTTTTCATTTCCTCAACTTCATTGATGTCTGGAATGTCAACGTTATTTTCTCTGTCGAATGCCCGTTTATTTTTCCTGTTTTTCATCACCCTGACGGTTACTCTTCGTGAAGAGCCGGTGGACTGACTAGCCATCTTTATACAAACTTGAACTTGTCTTCCAAATCTAGTGGCTGAGCACGGTGACGATCGTGTGTGATTCCCAACTGAAGAGACTTGTTTCGCGTCAATTTATAGACAAGGTAATTATGAACATGTCAACAGCTTTTTCTTATCTTTTATTATATGATTGTTTTTTACTATTCTAAGACTGGTAAAGGCGTAACCACCGATTACGACTGAATCGGACAGGTTAGTTAGAGCGATTCAGATTGCATTCAGAATTAATTAATAGCTATTTTCTATTTTTCTATTCAGTAGTAGACATGCTACCAGAGATCAGGCGTGAAGGCGTAACCACCGATTACGACTGAATTGACGAATTCGTTGAGGCGATTCACATTGTATTCAGAATTAATCAATAGCTATTTTCTATTTTTCTATTCAGCAGTAGACATGCTACAAGAGATCAGGTATAAAGGCGTAACCACCGATTACGACTGAATCGGACAGGTTAATTAGAGCGATTCAGATTGCATTCAGAATTAATTAATAGCTATTTTCTATTTTTTTATTCAGTAGTAGACATGCTACCAGAGATCAGGCGTAAAGGCGTAACCACTGATTACGACTTCATTGACAAATGACATTAGAGCGATTCACATTTGTTCGATATTAATTAATGGCTATTTTCGAATTATTCCATTTGGTAAATTCGCTAGGAATGATAATAACAATAATAACTATTTGTAAAGAGCAGAAGAGAATGAATGAATTCTAATTAATTAATTAGTGTCATTCAAAACAGTGTGGTGCCGAATTATCAAAATCGAGAAGTAGCATTTTTGTGCGCTGAGAACAGAAATATTTTCTGCTGATTTCCTGTTTTCGTGAAATGAAAAATAAGCAAAACAAAAGAAATAAATAATGAATATCCTTTGAGGTGCATGGAATATCATACAAAATTGATTTTTTAAATCCATGATAATTTCAATGCCAATATGTTATGCACTTACACAGAACGTTTCGTTAATAAAAATGATCTCTTCTGCTCTTTACAAATAGTTATTATTGTTATTATCATTCCTAGCGAATTTACCAAATGGAATAATTCGAAAATAGCCATTAATTAATATCGAACAAATGTGAATCGCTCTAATGTCATTTGTCAATGAAGTCGTAATCAGTGGTTACGCCTTTACGCCTGATCTCTGGTAGCATGTCTACTACTGAATAAAAAAATAGAAAATAGCTATTAATTAATTCTGAATGCAATCTGAATCGCTCTAACTAACCTGTCCGATTCAGTCGTAATCGGTGGTTACGCCTTTACCAGTCTTAGAATAGTAAAAAACAATCATATAATAAAAGATAAGAAAAAGCTGTTGACATGTTCATAATTACCTTGTCTATAAATTGACGCGAAACAAGTCTCTTCAGTTGGGAATCACACACGATCGTCACCGTGCTCAGCCACTAGATTTGGAAGACAAGTTCAAGTTTGTATAAAGATGGCTAGTCAGTCCACCGGCTCTTCACGAAGAGTAACCGTCAGGGTGATGAAAAACAGGAAAAATAAACGGGCATTCGACAGAGAAAATAACGTTGACATTCCAGACATCAATGAAGTTGAGGAAATGAAAAAATGTCTTTTAGAGAAATATGGAAGTAGACTTGTTAGTGACGATGGGAAGCCAGTGAGGAACATCGACATTGGGTACATTGGGTACAGTAATGCAAAATATGATATCAATACCAACGAAGACCTCCGTCATGCCTATGAAAGTGCGTCGGAGCACGCGAACAAACATCCAGTCTTGTTCATGGTCCAAAGCAAGGAAAAGCACCCGGCTGAAAGTAAGTAATTTTCTTTTTCTCGCCATGTACGTAGTTAGCAAATATTAAACGTTTTGCAATGTCATATCGGTTTGATCATAACACGAAGCAAAGTTGGGCAGAATTAGAAATCGGAAGCTGATATATCAAAATTGCTATTTTACAAGGATCAGCATCAGTCTATGGATGTGCATACAAAATATTGACAAGTGAAATGCATGTCTTTAGGTTCTGATGAGCCGGAAAAGAGAGCCGAAAACCAACAAATTACAGCCAAGAGGACTGCATTAAGTGGTATGAGTTAAGAAATGTATTCCGCTTTGAAATTGTTTCAAGTAATTCTGTCTATTTATCCATTTGTTTGACTTGATACAGTGTCAAGTGACGAAGAAGAAGAAAAAGTTAAAAGAAAACCAAAAAAGGAAAAAAAGACGAAGAGTCCTAAAGTTGTAGAAGATAAGGAAACGAAAAAAAGGGACATTGTGGGCCAACTTCAAGAGAAGCATGCCGACAAATGGTCCATTCCCGAGTATCGTCTCTGGGCTGAAGCAATTGTAAGATACTAATATGATATCGGTAGCAATCAACAGGCAGGAGGTTATATAATTAAGTATTTGCTTTCACTTTATGCAGCTACGAGGACATGAAAGCTACGATGAACCGCCAGATTATCCGGTGTTCAGTCGTGGATCTAACAAAGCACCAAAGGAGAGACGTTCGTCCTTGGAAGTTGCCTTCACAGAAGCGGCAAAATCTTTAACTTCGTCAAAGGGAAATGACCAGCGAGAACAATCGGCAGAGGAGCGTGTAAGAACTTTGTTAATTATGCCTGTGACCTCATGCTATATACAGAGCGCGTTTAAGATATTTACATTTGTGGCTTTACAACAAAAACTATATGTCATTGCTTTTGATCATGCATGCTACTCCCGGTAATTTTGGAAAACCGGCATTACTGTATGCGTGCTACTCGGGTAATATTGATTTTTGAAATTTCGGAAAAATACAACTTCAATGTCAGTAGTGTTTCAAATTCGGGACAATATTAGACAACATTGAATTAATAACGTTGTTTCTTTAATGGAATGTCTCAAAATTCATTTTCATTTACCCAAATATAGGTACTTCAGCCATTACTGATACCAGTACAGAACCCATATCGATATCTATGATTAAATAATGCGAAATATTTTAATTAATCCCGATGCAGTTGTACTTGGTATTCTGCGTCATAGTTAAGTTAACTATTTAGAGAAACTCTGTGCTCATGTGAATTGCTCTTTTCATAGAAAAACAAGCAAAGAGCAGAACTCTACGGCCAACTTCGAACCCTGGCAGACCTGCGAAGGGATGGAATTCTAGACGAAGCTGAGTACCGGGAACAAAAACAGGCCATCATGCAGGATTTGAAATTATTGTAAAGAAAACTAGGGCGGAGTGATTTCTTTGGCCGTGAAAGAATAGTCCGGGAAATAGGTACTGCAAAACCCAATGCTGCCTTTTGTACAACTGCCAACTAAATAATCATCAGTTTCCTTCACGGCCAAATTGAAATCTCTCACAAAGTATTCAAAATTTGTAAAACGTCCGAATATATTTCCCAATTGAGTGTTGAACGAGTATATCGAATAGAATCGAGTGCATAATTTTAACCTTAACTTTATCTTTAGACTAAATGTTTAAACAAAAATCTGCTTATCCGTAAAGAACTATTTGAACGCGCAACAACATTTTTCGCGCAATTAATAATATTTATAGTTGTTATGGACAAACTAGACTAACGAACAATTCACTGAGGCATGAACTACACAAAGACAGCAAGATATGTTGCTATCATTGTTGGTACTTTTCTGCTTCAGTGCTATCCAGCTAGTTTGTACAAAATATTAGAGTGGTTTTCATAAACCCGTGAAATACTTCCGAATTTATTTAGTGCTATTCCGCTAAAAGTCTTTGTTTTCTGTGTTCCATACACGCTATTAAAATGTCAATGGTATAAGTTGTTTCACGGGTTTTTGAAAACCACTCTAGGGCAATTAGACAAAACATGTTTAGTTCTATTTCAAGGAGATATGGCGTGCACTTGACCGTGGCAGCCCTCCTTATTTTTAAAACAATAGAGTTTTTCTCTCGTGCATCGATTATTATTTTCATGAATGGTCCTTTGTCTAGACATTTTTCTTTTTTTCATAGTGATTCAGTATCAACGAGTAAAATAACGAGTTAGATTTTATAGTAGGGGTTGCAATAGACCCTTAAAATAGTTAGACTTTTAAACCCGCAAAAGAAAAATGAACTATTTAGTTTGCTCTGGTTGCATTGAGAATTAAAGGACAAAATAAAATGGGTTTCCAGTTTATAACTATCATTTGTATTGTTTTTCACGGGTTAGAATTGGTGTGATTTTCATCGGACTGTGAAATAGATACTAAAGTAATACACATTGTAAAGTAAACCCTAATTTCAGTGTGTGTTTTTTGGTTCCAGTCATCTGACTATTGCACACTTACGGCTAGTATTTATTTCACAGTTCCATGATATCGGGCCACTGTATTTTATCTTGACACTACTATTAATGATTTGTCTGTAATATAGTTTCATACTTACAATTTTTCTAAAAGGCTTATATTACAAATAAACGGTCCAAGGAGTTAGAGTGATGGCACTTAGAGTGATTTTCATCGGACTGTGAAACAATTAACAATTAGACCTCGAGGCCGAATGGACTACGAGTCAATATTCAAACTCGTAGTCCATGAGGCTGAGAGGTCTAATTGTTTTGGTATTCACCAACATATTGGGCCAAAGGTGAATGAGACTAAACAAAACAAAGAGAGAAAAATGTTTTATTGATATTATTACTCGCGCTTTCTCTCAACTCGGGCTATCACCAATAGCCCGAGGGTTAGGGAGCCAATCAGAATGCAGGATTTGTAATAGCCCTTATGTTGGTGAATACTAATTACTAATAGTCAGTGTTTAATAGTGTCTAATAGTTGTATCGGCAACAAAAGAAAACAATGGGTGCAGAGTCTATTCGTGTGTATTAGCTTAGTAACTATTTCACAGTCTGGTGAAAATCACTCTAACCCGTGGAGTGATTTTCATCGGACTGTGAAATAGTTACTAAGCTAATACACACTAGTAGATCCAAATTCCACTGTTTCCTTTTGTTGAATTTTGACTGCTATACACTAATAGTCTAGCTAGTTAGTATTTCACAGACCGATGCCGAAAATCACTCTAGTCTAACAGACATTAGCAGACACTATTTCCGTTGTTTTCTTTTGTTTTGATTAAAACTATTTGACACTGATAAGAATTTGTTTCACGGATTAAGTGCCATCACTCTAGTGTGATTACACTTACAGTACAAACAGTATATCCGTGAAATACAAATTAGTCTACTAAGGTGTTGTTTAAGGTGTTGTTTTTGGCAAAGTAGTGCAAAATAGTACTATTAAACAATGGAAAACAAAGGATTTTGAACTAGATGTTGTACTTTTTCATGAGTTAAGTACGATTATATTTACTCTAAAAAAGACATATCCTTATCAGGTCTAATAGCCGCAGTGTGAATACATCGATTGAACGGATTCGCGTTCGACTTCGAGAAAGGCTCTAAAAACCATGTATGACAAATCAACAGTAATCATCATCATTCGATCATTTTCACGTATCCACTGCTTCACCAACGAGAATACCTCCTCTATAGGGTTGAGCTCGGGAGAGTAAGGTGGAAGATAGACAAGTAGTGCCCCGGTATTTTCTATTAGTCGCCTGACTTCAGGGACATGATGTGCTGCATGGTTATCTGCATAAACAAAACACAACGACAACAAAGCCGATATAATGGTGGTGTACTTAGAACACCGATCAATAACAATCGAAGATATACGATAAGTGCAAATGGGCTCGGGATCTAGACCAGTTTATAAATAGTCGTCCGATAAAGTGTACTGGACCTCTAAGAAAATAAATTCGTCATTTTGGTCACACATCCTACTGAAATTCACGGGATTTCGTGGCGGGGTTTTTTTTGTTTTTGTTTTTTTGTTGGTAATACGGCAGATAGAGTGGTTTTCAAAAACCCGTGAAATAATTTATACCATTGACATTTTAATAGCGTGTACGGAACAATAGAAAACAAAAGACTTTTAGCGGAATAGCACTAAATAAATTCGGAAGTATTTCACGGGTTTATGAAAACCACTCTACTACGATCACTGGCAAAAGTGTTGGCACGATTTTGTAGGGATTCACGGGCAGTAGATTTTCATGAGATTGGTCCCCCTTTCACCCTCCCTGTCCAATGTTGCTGGGTAACATTGAAACATTGTAAATAAGAGAGGGAGGGGCGCCAAAAATGTGGACACAAAGGGCATAATGTGCCCAAAAAATGCACCTTAATTTTCCATCGTGCCAACTAATAACTTTACGAAGAGAAAATGGCTTTACTTACCCATTACGACAACTGAATTGGAATTCCTACCATTGTAGGGTTGAAGTAATGGTACTATATCACGACGAATAAAAGATTTAAACTTTCTGGCATTGAATTGGCCCTTAGAAATATTCATACCACATAGCCCATTATGCGAAATTGCTGCCATAACAGCGAGTCTTGGCCCATGTGGTGAAACATAAATGCCGGTAGCTCTGTGGCCTGTTCGACTATAGCCATAATTACGCGATATTCGGCGATCCTGTTAATGCAAACATACAAAACTGATTTTTTCAATTCCATGATAATTTCAATGCCAATTTGTTGTACACTTACACAGAACGTTTCGTCAATAAAAATGAGCTCTTCTGCTCTGAACACGGAGACATCTTGGCGATACTGAACTGTGAGTTCTCGCCGTTTTTGAAGCGCTACTCGGTGTAACTATTTTTAAAAAAATGCGTATTTATTAAAACAAAGCAGCAAGACAATCGGCAAAAAGCGATTGAGTAGAGATTGATTTCAGCAATAACAAAAACCTCACCCTCTTACGTGAATAACCATAGCGTTTCAACAAACGTGACAAGCTTTGGTTGGAGTACTGCGAACCAGTAACTTCTGCTAAGTACTTTGATAGTTCCTTAATTAAGGTATGCATTTTCATTGACGAGAAAAAACTCACACACAACCAGTAGCTGAGCCATAGTTAGAATCCGAGAGATTGGTGGTCGTCCATTTTTTCTCCCACTCAAGACCTTACCATTTGTCCGATATTGGCGAACAGTGCGACAAACGGTGGGGTACGAAATATTTAAAATTCTCGCAATACTTTTAGCCGACTTGTTGTGACCGAAGTGAAGAAATATGATTCTCCATTTTAAATCCCTGCTGTAGGCCATGACAGTTTTTCGGTATCAACAGCTATACATCAGTAGTTATGCTAATGCTTCCATTATTTGACAATAAAGTCTTATTCGCAAAAGAGGCAGCATGCATGTCATTTATGGTTTTGGTTTTGCTCTTGTCTATGGTGTCATGAGAAAACAATAGAAGACAATGGAAAATGGCGGATATATATATCGATATATATCTAGTCAATATCAAAGTTTTAGGGATTTGGTGTATATATATATATATATATATATATATATATATATATATATATATATATATATATATATATATATATACACCAAATCCCTAAAACTTTGATATTGTTCTGATATATATACATATATATATCCGCCATTTTCCATTGTCTTTCCTTTTGTTCTGAAGGTTGTTCTCAAGGGAAAAACTTGAGAACAAAAGGAAAGACAATGGAAAATGGCGGATATATATATGTATATATATCAGAACAATATCAAAGTTTTAGGGATTTGGTGTATATATATATATATATATATATATATATATATATATATATATATATATATATATAAACGTAATATTGAAGAATAATTTTTCATAGTGCTCAACATAAAAGGAGCAAATTATATATACATTTTTGAGCTACAAGCTTTGAATTTGATCCATTGATTTATTGCTACAGACCTGTTTCGTATGGTTTTACCCACACTCATCAGGCAATTTACAACGAAAATTGTAACGCAATACTAGATAAAAATCACCGTTATTTGTAAACTTACTATGTTACATTTCCTATATTTGAATTTTGTAATATATCATATTTCTTATCTATATAATGACCGTTTGTAAAATTATATTTCCTTTTTATCCTGATGATGACAGCGGAGCACTGTCGAAACGCGTCGACTAATAAAAGTTTTTCACATTACTTGTCTTTTTGTAATGAAGACACCAAATTGAAAGTAAGAAAACTTGAAAAAACAAAGAGGAAAATCATCGATTCAAATTTTTCGGTCGCATTCAACTCAACATGTCTTAAAGAAGGCCTGCTACCAAACTACACAAATATATATATATATATATATTTCTGCTCTCCACTCCATAAATCATATATATATATATATTTATATATTTAATAGTATCAGTAGCCGACACGAAAGCTCTGCTACTTCGGCTACTGTGCACAAACTCTATATATGTTCTATAAATTTCTATTTCTTAATTATTCTGGTTTATGTATATTATTAACAATTATATAAATCTGTAATATAGTGCAAAATCAATAAAAAAGTCTAAAAAAAAAGAAGATTTTCATTCACGACTACAGCTTCATTCTCATTCGCTGGCTATTTTTGTATACTCGCTCTTGAATGGCTTGCCGTGCGCTTTGAAAAAATGGACAAAATTGGCTTTATTTATTTTTTCATGTCCGCTATGGCCGGATTCAAGGAAAATTCATTTCCCGACTCGGGAATTCCACGTTGAATTTCACTCGAAATTAAAGGCGTTCAAAGAGCTCATGTGGTTACTCCAAATTTTGTAATATTTAGTTGCAAATAGTTGTGCACGACGGGAGTAACTCGTGGATTGACCGAAATAACCACAGGAAGCCCAAACAATATATTTTAGTCAAATAACGAGTTTTCATTTGAAGACAAAAATCTAAATCAATAAATCAATAATTTATTTAGCGAAAATAGAGTCATTAGCTATAAAAGAAAAAAAAAGTCGTGGCCGTAGCTCGAACTCTGGACCTTCGCCGTTGGGAAGCCATGGTTGTTGTTTTTTTTTTCTCTCTCTCTCTCTCTCTTTAAAGCCATGAGACCATCCAGAAGTTACACATTTTCGAATGGTGAATTTTTTATATTTATTGTCAATGTGTGGTTACAAAACAAATACAAAAATGTTTTTTTCTAAAATGTCGCTATAAATATAAAAGAAATTGCTTCATAAAACACTAATCCAATAAACTAACTCAATAATTACCAAGGCGCCATCCCATGCTCACAGTCTACCATGCATGTTCAGTATATGTTTTTGTAAAGCGCCTAGAGCAGATTTTGGATAGGCGCTATATAAATGATTATTATTATTATTATTATTATTAATATCCCTTTCTGTTGCTGCTTTCGGCTAGCAGACTCGATGGCGGTGTTTTCGTTTGTTTATCTTCTTTGACTCTTCTCAGTGATGATAGAGTACGAACACTAAAAGCTTGGTTGACTTTGATGTTGGAGTTAAAAAGATTTTTGTTGCTGGCTTCTCCTTTAATAACGTCTGTATTTCATTTTTCGTGTGTATTGGACATGTCTGGTTCTCCGACACGTTTATCTGCCTTTATCTGCCGACAGTAAAATTCATTGATTTTCCTTCTAGCTACAATCACGGACAAAAATCCTTGAGACAGTTATGAAATCCATACATTTCAGCTGTTACTTGATTAGGTCGCCTCTTCCTTACAAGTTATTTGTTGAATCCCCCTCCCCCCCGGGTCAATGTTGTACCAGACGATAGCCCATTCTATGGACGACATTGTGCACCTACCTCAACATTGGGTGAGAGGGGGAGAGGGGAGAACAATTAACTGAAAGTGATGGGTTTACTCAAAAAGCAACATTTTTTTCGTTTTGTCTTAACTTTTTTGTCCGGCATTGTAGCTATTTTGAAACATATGTTTTCTGTGTTATCCTGAAGACATCGGAAGATCGGCATCGGAAGATCGGACCGATCTCGGAAAAGAGTCGGGTGTTCGGGTGCTACAGACTTCTTTCCACCCTTCAGTGCTTACATCGCGCCATAGCACAGTGGTGCTCCGTCCTTTAGACGGGAGTAACCACAAAAACGATATCGCACTCGTCGCTTCGCGACTCGTGCGATATCGTTTTTCTCGTGAAATTCAACGTGGAATTCCCTCGTCATCCAATGAATTTTCCTACATCGGAGAAAATCTGTTAACAAATAGTCAGCTATACGATTTCATGCTCACGCCCCCCACATGAGCCCATACAAATAAGGTCTCCAAAACACGGTTTTTGGATCTTTTCTCAAAATAATAGCTATCTAAGCAAAATCAAACAGTGGATACAGTTAATTCAATTATTCAAAGACTGTATTTTATGGTTTTGATCGAATTTAATTGAAAAAAATAACCGTATTTTTCAAGTTGAATGCACACAATTGGATGGTTTTTACAAGAGAAAATGCGTGACTTAACCGGGGTCAAGCTAGAAAATCCGCTCTCTTTGAAATAAAACAGAGCTTGTCAAAAATCAAACAGCGGTTTTGAAATCCCCACGCTTTTCTGAGCATTTTGGTATATAATTCATAGGAATCCGTTAAAATTTTTCACCGTATTTTCGCCGATTTCAGAAGGTCATTCTGTCCGTTTGCTATACATTCGCCTCTTACGGCATCCAAAGACTCGCGGTCTCGAAAAGCTAAAGAAAAGTAGATCATAATAATAATAGACGTAAAACATTACTTACACGCTCTTTAGTGTTATTGTTACATTTTGAGCGGGTTTTGAGCTACTTTGTGTACGAATTGCTCAAAAAGAGAGAGGCTGGGACCGAATTGAGCAAATGTTCCAAATGTATGGGCAATTTTCTCCGATGAATATCTAATATCTAATATATGATGATATTTGCAAATAGGTCTAATACACAAAGCAGCTGGCATGATTATAGACGAATAAAAAATGAAGTTAATTTTGAAATCAAATCTGCTAAGATAAGATATTATAATCAGTTCTTTACAATTAACAAAAACAACATAAAGCAATCATGGAAGGGGATCAATGGTTTATTAGGGACTAATCGTAATCCAACCATTAAAAATAGGCCCCTAAGAGGCCATGTGGTTACTGGCGCTAACCCCCCCAACTTTCAGTGAAACATTTTACGAGCAGGGAGTCTCTCTAAAAAAAATACGCAGTCAAGGACTGCATGTGACTCAGGCAAAAAGGATTTTCAACGACACATTTTAGTATAGCAAAAGTTTTCGAAGAGGTCGTGTGATCTGTCCTGGGAAAAGGCTATGTTAATGGGATAGCATAGCTAGAAATAAACAGTTTACAGTGGTTTTCATAAACCAGGGAAATAATTACTAAATTGTAAAACAGTAGTATGTGTAATCCCATATAGTAAATGGTATTAATTGTTTCACGGGTTTTTAAAAACCAGTATATGGAAATAGTCCTTGATAATGAACTGTAAGCACACAAATACAACTATAAGCAATCTCCGAACATACTCCGGATGAGATCTTGACGACCGATCGCTACTCCGATCGCAGAGTCTGTTCCGATCGTATGCATTGAACAGTCTGAGGTACATTTTCTTGATCAAAAAGCAACAATATTGTTTAAATTTCATGTCAGTCGTCACTTAGTGTCTCTTTTATTGCTGCCGCAGCGGAGCGAGCGTGAAGCGAGCGAAGCAAGGCAGCGAATCTAATACAGTCAATATGCATATGTAGGCAGAAAAAATCGAGATTTGAATACCCACAATGCAACCAAACTTGACCCACCATGCAGTTTGACGACAGTCAGAACAATAGATTTCTTTATTCTAGCTGTCCCAGAATACACCGAGCCACTTGACCCACCATGCTTTTCGGGTGTTTACTATAAATTTCGCAACTTCAACACCGTTCTCTCAGCTCAGCGTCTTACTGGCATTCAGTAAGTTATGTGATTGTGGTTTTCTTGCAAGTATTAAATTCGTTCTTCTATTGCGTTTTTAGAGATGTTGTATTCTTCCAGTCAAAGGGACATCTATCTTTATAGTAGGATTAGTTGGATCACCTTTTCCATCGGGAAAATGTTGGAAAAGCCATAGTTGCCAGAAATGGTGTTGTATATTCATTAATTGGTTCTTTTCCTATTGTCGGCAATTTAAGTTTATCTTCAAATTTCAAATCACTTCTAATTGCATCATGTGCGTCTTCTCGTCGTTGAGTGTCAACTGATTATCGCCTCGTGTAAGGTAATCCGGAATCCGGAATCCAAGAAAAATATGACTTTGGAATCCGGAATCCGAATCTTGGGATCCGCAATCCAGACTTTTTAAAGATTGGAATCCAAAATCCAGAGTTTGGAGTTCAGAACTGGAATCCAGAAGGCCATGATAATTCTTGCCTTTAATTTCTCCACCCCTTCCCTCCTCTGTGAGCTGGAATTGTATTATATCTGTCATCAAGTTCATATAATTTATAATAAAAGACCACCGGGAGGTTTGTTGGCATACCGTTATTGACGACATCAATGAACAAACCGCTAGCTGGTGTCAATAATATGATGAAATATATTTATGGGTGACCGTTTGTCAATAAAATACAAAATTAGAAAGAAGAAAAACAAAACAAGAAGCGACTCAGTTTAGAGCAGTCAGCACCAACCCGTCTGTAAGGCGTTAGCTTTTCCGCGAGAAGAACTACAAGGTTCGCCATTCATACTGGCAGAATTAGAAACTGAAGAACCGATGAACAAATCAAACCAATTATTCGTATTATTTCTAACGAAAGTGAAAAACTAAGAGATAACAGTATTGTACGTTCGATCGAGCTCGCCTTTTGCTGATTGAGCAACTTTACCATGTAAATCTTAAGCTCATTCAATAGTTTTCTTACCTTTTTGTTTCATTAAGTCATGACTATTTGTTTATTGTTAATATGTTGGGTATATATTGAACCGATCATGCCATGTTCACTCACACTGAGGAAGGTAGCTGAGACTACCGAAACATGTATGTAGAATAAAAATGAAACTGCAGAATGTCGTACATTCCTTGACACTTATTCGTGCATTTGCGTATACTTGATTATGGTACATAGTCTTGCATAGAAAATACATTTCTTGGCCAAAGCTTTAGAATGTATTTTCTAGCTTCTTGAAAACTATTAAAAATTTTGGAATCCGGAATCCAGCCACTGGAATCTGGAATCCATTGACTAGAATCCGGAATCCGAGCGACTGGGATCCGGAATCCAGGCCATAGGATCCGGAATCCAGCCTAGTTCCGGATTACCTTACATGGGGCGATGATTACTTCATGTAATGCTTTGAAAACACTGCCATTTGTTATTATATTCAATTCATTATATTACAATTTCTTATACTATCTTTCGAAGTAATAATTATGGTAAATAATAGCTTAAATAGTCCATCTGGTGCCTTTAAATTGCCTTGCATCACCTCGTGCTTTTCGCATCTTCACGACAGATCTAATGTTTATCAAGATTTAGTTTCAAATAGAGGGCAAAGGGCATACAACGGCGTGAAAGACAAGATGACAGCAATCCGGCGTCACGTAATAGTTTGTAAAAGCTAATGGTAGTCCCATGTAAAATGAGGTATTTGTAAAGAAAATACATTCCGGTTCTTTGGAAATATTTTTTGCATATTCTGTAGTAATCATGCATTTCATTTCGCGCTTCGATTTCTGAAGCGAACAACCTTACAATCGGTTTATTGTATAACGAAAAACAATATTAGGCAGCACTCACTAAATGTCAACAAGACGCACACGTGCGTTCACTCGTGCCCCGGGAGCCCTCTTCCCCGAGCCGTTTCACGCATTCTTCACCATTCCGGGAAATATTTAACCGTAACATAAGACCTTTTTTGAATCGGTTAACTTATTAAAACTAAAGAATATCTGATTAGTCAAGTTGTCTGTCAGCACTGAGCTATTAGTGTTTGCCTCTTATCATACATGAGTATTGTATATCTCCGACATGCAAAAATATCCCCTGCGAATATACCAGTTTTATTCATTTTTTTATTTCACTATGTATCTCAATTGTTTGCTGTAAAATCTTCTACAACGGTGTTTTTAACACAATAACAAATCGTGTATTTTTCGGATGTTTTATATATTGAATAAAAGACGTTACGTGACCAAACGCGAAATACAAGGTCAATGGAACCTAATTCCATGCAATGGTCTCCGATATTAATATTCAGTACAAAAACCTCTCAAGATCTCTTGAATGCTTAAATGAGGAATATAATTGACTTGCTTCTATGTATGTTCGTTTAGCAACATGTAGGATGAGAAATTCGTAGATTTCCAGCTCATAGGAAATAATTCGTATCGCGAGGGCCTACTTTCAAGTACTCCAATTAGAATTGAATATTTGGTCAAAGTATTGGAGATGAAGCTCAAAATAACAGCCCATTCTGAAGCTCTTATGAGTGTCTAGGTATATCTCAAGTTAAAAGCCCCACTTTACGATGTATTATTCCGAGAAGAGCCTGTCTCTGAAAGCGATTTTCGTTGTAGTCGGCCATCTTGCATTCCTAAAGTTCCTCACTGGCGTTCACTACGAAGAGTAGGCGATGAATGAAGGGCATTGTTTCTTCCGCTATTGACCAATTGGGAGTGCATCACTTAGCCGATTCATCACTTAACCGAGTGCGCAAGAATGCTGACTCAGAAATGCTGCATTCTCAGGACGACGAGAGAAAAAACATTTGCAATTTATAACTCGTTCCCGGCCTAAAGGCCTGGGCACGAGTAATTAGGCTAGTCTTATACATGAATATCGGCCGATATTCATGTTTATAAATCTTCCACTCGCTTCTGCTTGTCTGCAGCTTTTTCCCATCATTATTCAATCCCCACGAATCCCTGTAAGACTTCTTACAGCTGTTGTTAATAAAATGTAGTCCTTATCTAAGGCTGATGAGAGGCAATAAAAAATAAATACACCTAGAATTGACTAAACTGAAACACTATTTTGTTTTTTAACAGTGCAGTTTTTCTCGTACCCTGGGCTCCAGGGGTTTATTTTTCGCTTTCTTTTATAGAGAGTTCTTCTCTTGTAGGCAAGTAAATAAACGTCGGAAGGAGACGATATAAAACCTCTGGAACCCAGGGTATTGAAGAATGAAGAATTCTTACAGCTGCTGTAAACAAATTGCTTACCTAAGGCTGATGAGAGGCAAATTATCAAATAAATCAGCCTAAGAATTGACTCAAAAAAGCATTATTTTGTATTTATCAAACGTTTTTCTATGTCGCCTTGCGAGTTTACGTTTTACGTTAGGAACGCCTGCTACAAGTTTTACGTTAGGAACGCCTGCTACAAGTTTTACGTTAGGAACGCCTGCTACAAGTGGAGGTGGTTACGGACATTCAAGCCCGATAGCATAGTGACGAGAGGCCCCATAAGGCCTTTCGTCACAAAAATGATAAACCTTACAACTGGCACATAAAAAGCCCTCTACAAATTTGCTGAAGACTGTGCCTGATTCTCTCAACACAACAAATAGCCTGCGTTGCTGGCGGTCTGCGGTTTTTTTTCTCCGCCCAAAAACCGCAGACCGCCAGCAACGCAGGCTACACAACAAACAAAGTTAAATTACTGAACTAGCCATTTCTAATAGAAAGTGAAGTGCTACGGGCAGAAAACAGCTGGTGTATCCACGTTAGCAGAACTGTTCCCCTAAAACTTACGAAAGTACACCGCTTTGTCTGATATATCAAATGTTTCTTACCTATCTCCTGTGCATTGTATGACGAACACTGCTAGTTGACCTTCAATATTGAAGTACAAGGATCAGTGTCGGACACACACGGTTCAAAATATTTAGCACTTTGAGTACAGCAATTTTTCACACAATTTCAAACGGCTAGCCTTCGCAATGATTATAAAACTAGACGCACACGTGCGTTCACTCGTGCCCTTTGAGCCCCTTTTAGGAGAGGCTTCAATGACCGGCCCCGTTCGTACTCTTCCCCGAGCCGTTTCACGCATTCTTCACTTAACCGTAACATAATATAGACCTTTTTTGACCTTTTTAAAGAATATCTGATTAGTCAATTTGTCTGTCAGCAGCTTAGTGTTTGCCTTTGTCCCAACATGCAAAAATATACCAGTTTATTCAACTTTTTATTTCACTATATATCTCAATTGTTTGCTATAAAGACTTCAGTCTACAACGACGTTTTTGACACAATAACAAATCGTGTATTTTTTCGTTCATGTTTCAGATGTTTTATCTATTACGTGACCAAACGCATCAGGTCAAATAGAGCCTTGGTTCCATGAAAATATATAAATAAATTGTCTGGCCAGAATTGTGTTAAACTTCATTACAAAAACCTCTCAAGATCTCTTGAATGCTTGAATGAAAAATATAATTGACTTGCCTCTATATGCGTTCGTTTAGCAACATGTAGGGTGAGAAATTCGTAGATTTCCAGCTCAAAGGAATTGCTCCGAGTCGCGAGAGCTTCAGTTTTCAAGTACTCCATTGAGAGTTCGATATTTGGTCAAAGTATTGGAGATCAAGCTCAAAATAACAGCCCATTCTGAAGCTCTTATAAGTGTCTAGGTATATCTCGAGTTAAAAGCTCCATTTTCTATTGTCTCACTGCTGGAAAAGCCTGTCTCTGAAAGCTATTTTTTGGGCTGTCCGCCATCTTGCATTCCTAAAGTTCCTGACTGGCGTTCACTTCGAAGACCTTCGAAGAGTTCGCACTCGCTCAAAGGTGATGAATGAAGGGCATTGTTTCTTGCGCTCTTAACCAATCAGGAGCTTTAACACGTGACCGATTGCGCAAGAAAGGCCTCTTCTGGCGACGAACAGAGAAAAAAAAAACATTTGCAGTTTACAACTCGTTCCCGGCCTAAAGGCCTGGGCACGAGTAACTAACTGACCCGACCCGTTTCACGCATTCTTCGCTTAACGGCTAGTTTTATGTTCTATTTGACCTGACGCGTTCGTCACGTAATCGATGAAACATCTGAAACATGAACGAAAAAATACACGATTTGTTGTGTCAATGATGCCGTTGTGGAAATCTTTACAGCGAACAATTTAGACACTATTCTCATTGATTGGATGGCCACGATTTCACTCCCGCATTTCTTAAACTAAGTTTATAATAGTTGTTTATCCACGGGGCGCGTGCAATTGAATCCCTTGGGTTCTTAAGAAGGTTTTTAAGTCCCAACAAAGCTAGTTCTACCGGTCTTCTTCGAAAACTAGCAACGGCCGGAAAGCAAGATTGTGGCGACCCTCCCACCTCCCCTTCGGCGACGATTACCCTAATTATACCAGTTCACCACTCAATGTCTCCGGAATCGCGTTTCCCATATCTTAATTCCCGTTCCGGGACAATGAGTGGGCATCTTTTCAATGAGAATATCTTACTATACTGGACTACTGGTACTGCCAGACTGTTGATGGAATCAATCTTATGCTTTGCATTAAGCTCACTTTTTAATATCATTCGCGTTCTTCTATAATATTCTTTCCTGATCCTTTCTTTCATTTTGCTATGCTGAATTCCTTCGCTTTCTTCTACTCCTAGATATTTGTAGGTTTTTTCTTGTTCTAAGTCCTTTATTGCAGTTTCGATGTCTAGCGTTATGTTTTCTTTCTTCGTTAATCTCCCTCCTCTTAGTGTAGCTTTAGCGCACTTACTCAGTCCAAATTTCATTCTGATGTCGTCACTAAACTTCTTCACAACTTGCAGGGCTCCTTCGAGTTGTTGTTCATTTCTTCCATAAAGCTTCAGGTCATCCATGTAAAATAAATGACTGACGATTGGACTGCTTTTGGTGACATTGTAGCCGTAACCGGTAGAGTTAAGTTCAGAAGTTAGTGGAACAAGCGCCAGACAAAACAGCAATGGTTATTAATTATTATTATTATTATTATTATTATTATTATCATTATTATTATTATTATTATTATTATTATTATTATTATTATTATTATTTGGTATTGTCTCTAAATTTCTTGCTCTATTCGCTCATGATGCCGAGTCCAGGCCCTGGACTTAGGGCACCTATGAGGGGGTGATTGGTTTATTTAATTGATAGCGTCCTCCTTAGTATATGAGCGGTACCAAGGAGAGCAATCTTCTGAATTTCATGTACCTTGATGTTACCTGGTATCTGCTTGACATATTTTTCCATCCCTTTCTTTATCAGACCGAGAGCACTTATTACCACAGGTATTGTTGTGGTCTTCATGCCCCACATTTTTTGAATTTCTATTTCGAGATCTTTATATTTTGATAGTTTTTCTGTTGTCTTAAGGGAGGTGTTTCTCTCAGTTGGAATAGACATATCAATAAGCAAGCAAGTTTTCTCTTTCTTATTCTTCACTACTATATCAGGTCTGTTGGCCTTTATTTCCTTGTCAGTTTGTATTGGCATATCCCAGGTTATAGTAGCTTCATCGTTGTCTTCTACAGTTGATGGTTCATGTTCATAATATTTATCTTTGACTTCGATGTTATAGTGCTTACAGATTGCCCAATGGAGGTAGGCTGCTGCTTTGTTATGCCTATGTATATACTCTGTTTTGGCTAATTCTGAGCAACCAGAAATAAGATGATCTAAAGTTTCTTGGTTTTTGCTACATATCCTGCACATTGGGTCTGTTCCATCTTTTAAGATCTTGTTCCGATAGTAATTGGTCTTAATACACTGGTCTTGGGCAGCAATGATAAACCCTTCTGTTTCAGATTTAAGGCCCGATGTTCTAAGCCATTCATACGTTTGCGCTTGATCCACATCTTTATCATTAATTCGTTTTGGATACTGACCATGAAGAGGTTTTTCTTCCCATCTAGCTAAATTTCTTCTTATTATTATTTCTTCTTCTTCTTCTTCTTCTTCTTCTTCTTATTATTATTATTATTATTTCGTGTTATCTCGGTTTGGTGGAATACCGGTGATATGTCTCTGAGAGCAAGCTGCACCCAGCAGCCTTAGGTCTCAAAAACCTTCCTTATCAACCTTGCAGTACCAAGCAAACATGCTTTCTGCAACAACTCTATGCCACTACAGACGTTCAATTCTTTCAGCCATTTCTTCAAATCCCTTGAAACAACTCCCAAGGCTCCAACCACAATTGGTATCACCCTTACTTCTCTCAATTTCCAAAGCTTCTTTAGTTCCCTACGTAACTCATCATACTTTTGAATTTTCTCAATTTCTTTTTGGCCAACCCTACTATCGCCTGGACAAGCAATGTCCACAATGAAACACTTTCTCAGCTCCTTGTCTAGCAAGATTATGTCAGGTCTCCGGTGCCTCTCAATGACATGATCAGTCTGTATGTTTACATCCCAGAGAACCTTTACGTGTTCATTTTCTAGCACCCTTTCTGGCTTATGGTTGTACCACTTGACATCTTCAACCAGATTGTACTGTTTACAGATATCTAGATGTATGATCCTTGCAACATTATCATGTCGTCGTTTGTATATTATTATTATTATTATTATTATTATTATGGTTTATTTAAACTTCAGACTGTTTTACATGGTGTAAGCAGATATTGCGGACTTGCAGCCTAAGCAACTATCTACATGACTGGACTTACAGAGATGCACATGATCTAATAATTGTACAGGCGTTTTACAATCTCGCAATTTTGTGAAATAACCCATCTTCACTTTCTTACAATATTTAGTCCTTCTGTGAGTCCTACGCTAGACAGGTTGGCTATCAAATTCTCTTGGTATCCTGATAAGTAGTCAAACACAATGTTGACTTGAGTGATTTATTATTATTATTATTATTATTATTATTATTATTATTATTATTATTATTATTATTATTATTATTATTATTATTATTATTATTATTTTCTGTTTCGGGATCCCTGTGATGGGAGGGAGCACATGGATCCCGAAACAGAAAACGGCTGCGAAGGAGACTGGCACATATCTTATTTGCTATAAAAAAAGAATATCGGGATCAGCTGGGATCGGCTGGGATCAGGGATCAAAATAAGAGAACATTTTGGATCAAGGATCAGAAATTTTGTCCAAAAAAAAACAAAACAAAAACAAAAAAAAACGGGATCACGCGTGACAAAACGTACCATGTCACGACCCTGCAAATAGCCCGACAAGTTTTGCCGGAGACGGCGAGGTTGGGACAGCAATCTTCAATGGTTTCGTACCGCATCAATGTGATGTACGATTTATCAACACCAGTTTGGTGTCTCGATTCAGTACATTTTGGGAGACCTAGATTTTTCTTTGCAATTTTGTGATTTCTTTTCAGTTGTGATCTTCCTTCTTTCTCCTTTTCCTCTCTCTTCAATTTGTGTACCTATTTCAAAAAAGGTTGTCGGAGCCAAAGGCGATAGAGAATAAGCGATAGCTAATAGTTAATACATTAGTTAATACGCGATAAGCGATAGGTCTTTCCAAGATCCAAGAAACGCTGAAATGACTTTTGCTTCTTAGTATTATTCTCACTAGCTAATAACAGCGAGGTCGTCAGTGTTAAGACAACCAGTTTGGCTTGCAATCAGCAAAACCATTTTAAAGGCCTCGATAAACCTCGATTATTCGTGTTATTTGTATATCCATAATTCCTTGCCGTCTTAGAATGGCATATATATATATCGTCTATTGTCTGTTCAACTATTGTATACACCTATTTCAAAAAAGGTTGTCGTACGAGAGGTCTCAAGCCCCGGCGACTAGACCGAAAAGGAGTATGGGTAGTAGCAAAACTTCACTTTCTTTTCAGCTGTGGTATCGACTTTAGTATCAGTAAGTGAAGTTCTGCAGTGTATAAGGTCAAAGCAAGCTGAATTCGAGTAATTGTGTGTAATTTTTGTGGTTTTAAGCTGTTTTATAACTTTAGTAATTTCTTTCCATACTTTCTTTCGGGTGAGTCGCGTAGGCTTGATACCGACAACGTTTAGTGAAATAGGTGTATCTAATATCTATTGAACTTGAACATTTGGTGCCGACCTTTTTTGCAACAGCCGTCATTTCGTTCCTTGGCTTTTTGGTCACCCGCGAAAGAGTCTTCCCGAGAGGAAACAAGAATAGTTAGCGATAGGACAGCTATATAAGTTTCCTAGACTGTAGTTTTTAGCATACTATTTTTCATCAATTTGATTTATTTTTGTGATAATAACGCGATGTTAATGTCAATCGTGCATTTGAATTGAAAAAAAAAATCGAAAAAAATATATATCAACAAGAGACCATAATACTAAGAGAGCGAAACTCAGTATTGATGTCTGTGCGATGTTCGCGGCGACTAAGGCTATTTTTAGTAATTTCGCCATCGCGCGCGCAAGGCCCTCAACCAATAGAATTTGCTTTTTGGCGTGCGCGCGGAAGGGAGCGTTTGAATTCTATTGTTTAAGTGCCTTGCGCGCGCGATGGCGAAGTTACTAAAAATAGCCTTAGGCGCCACGAACATCGCACAAACATCAATACTGAGTTTCGCTCTCTTAGTATTATGGTCTATTGATATCAAGGGATATGAATCATTTACGTTTAGCCGCTAGAAATGGTCACTCGCTCTAAGCATTTCGGACATTCTTTGCGATCTTTTTAAATTTGTAAAGAATTTGTTCATGTAGCACTACGATAGCTTTGGTATAGTAGCTCTGTGTAAGTTTAACGGTTGGCTTCCTGGGACACCAGCGCTCAGTTGAACAGTTGAAGGAAGTACCGACGCTAAATATTAGTGCTTTTACAAACAATCGTGGGAGCGTCCGTTTGCACTTGCATGGGCCATAAGGTGCATGACGAGATCTTTAGTAGACAGCTGGCTCCGAGGGTGCCCACACAACATGCCATCTTACAGTTCCATATCCCATAAGTGATATTAGCCATTCGAGAATTGCGGAATCGCACTGAATCATGGCACTGTCAACTGTCTACTTGAGACTTCCCGTCCACCTTAGTAGCAAGTGTAGCTCAGTTGGTTAGTGCGCAGCTTTTTGATGTCAGAGGTCCCGAGTTCAATTCTCTGTCGGATCAACCGACTTCAAGTCTTTCCATTCTATGTAGCTTTAAAGAGTATTACTAATGGTCTCTTGTTAGTTTTAAATACCCTTAGGGGCTGTTTATATGACTGCGAGTTGTTCCTGGTACGGTCATCCACTGCAGCTGACGACAAAAACAAAGAATATGTGGATTACTCTGAACAATGTCTTTTTGTTCTACTTGTTGCCTGTGGCATTGTTTCCTTCCGACCGTAGTGTATTACTGCCCTGGCAGCAGGAATAACTCTTTTGTTTTAAGTCCCCCAGGGAGAAGAAAACAAAAGAGTTATCCCGGCTAGCAGGGACAACTCGCCTTCAAATATACAGTACGTGCCTCAGAAAGGAACACCAACAGAAAGATGGGAGGGGGAGGGAGGGTGCACCGTCGGAGGACCAGCGTTCAGCTGGAGGAACTAACAACGCTAGATATTTACTACTTTTCAAATTCATCTCAAGATACGATACATGCAGTGCAAAAAATACGAGAGTAATAAGCAAAATAGCAATTATGATCAATAACATACCAGGTTTAGATTTATAAATGTAACCAGTAACCAGAAACCGTGGACAGTTGTTTCGACCTTCTTGGGCCTCGTCAGCACGGTGAACTGGATACTGGTCAGGTTCTGGTTTAGATTTGTTTGCAAGGTTCCTAAAATCAGTCCCAAATTTCATCCTCGTTTCGAAAGCCTTCTCAGCAATCAGAAAGCTGAGAAGGCTCTGGGAACGAGGATTTCCCAAAATTCAACTCGAACTTGAACTTCAGAATCACGAATATATATAGTAAATATTACAATACTGTAACTTCAATGTCATTTTCCACTTCATTAGTACTTGGTACTGCTGGAGGTGTGATCACATATGTTTTAACATTCTCTTCCTCGTGTGGCACAAAGCCATGATCATCTTCGAGATTCCATATTTCACATTCCTCACCATCACTTACACTTGATGCAGGTGAATCATCAGTCTTGCTTTCGTTCTTGTATCTCCCGGCAGACATTATATCGTAGTTATAACTCGCAGAATCCAAGTTTAAGAGATCCGGCATAGTGCTGACATTAGAAACTTGTCGTTCCCATTCGAGTTCATCAGTTGTACGATCTTGTTCCAAGTCAAATCTCACTCGTGATGAACGTTTGCCTGTAGGATCAGGTCGTTGTATGCCTCTGTGTATATCGTAGACATTGTAAGTCATTGATTCACTTTTTTCTGTACCGTCTTTCTCAAGATTTCTTGGAGAGTAGCTTTTAGGAGAAAATACATTGAAGGACCTAGGTGATGTTGATTTGGGTAGTTCTTCTACTTGGTCTGTTTGATCGCCCGGTGAAAATCCTTTTGTACTACTTCTTAACAAAGGGTTTCTGAACAATGGAGGCTTTCCTTGACAGTCTTCTATTCTCAGTCCTGCAGTCGAGGGTTCTTGTTCACTCGGTGAAGTCGCATTATCGTAAACATGGTTGTCAAACGAACCCTGAGATACTTGTGCACCTTTCACGTTGTAATAACCTCTATTTCTTTGCTTGGAAATCCGACCCGATTTGCTGATTCGACCGACTCTAGCTTTACTCGAGGGTAATTCGGCCTGTAATTCCTTAAACGAAAGTTTACGAGGTTGATGATCATCCTTGTCATGTCGCGAACTAAGTACAGAGGTGATCGTTTGAACATCAGTTTGTGGAGGTGACGTTCCACCATCACGTGTAATGTAGTCACTACTTTCATAAATTTCCTGATAAAGCAACATCAAAGTATCAGTAGAAAACTACGCTCAACAGTCAGTAAACAAGGAAAAATTAGAGGAATGGGGAAAGCTAAAATGCATGCAACAAGCCCTACGGACTGGACTGTGAAAAATCCCTACTTCAAGTGAGACTCTTGTTGGTCGGGTGTGCACCTACGCAAATCAACTTTCCCATTTCTCCCAGTGAACCTCCATACATGTTTTCTTGCACAACCAAGAGAAAATGAGTTACCTCATCTTCTCTTGGCACAACGCATTGATATTGGCATGGCAGTGAAGCCCAGTTTCTGTGCAATCTTTTCTAAAATGAATAGCTCCACACGCTAGACTTCGGGAACCGCTATTCAATCACTGCAAGGTGTTTCAGCCTTTTAAAGGCACTGTTACAAAATCCAATTATTTCTCCAGCAATAATCCTCGACCAATAATCAACGAACCATTGCAGGGGCCTTACGGGTTGCAACGCCGAAAAACATCGTCACTGCAATGGTTTTTTCCCAACGATCTTGCATGGTGCGGGGTATGTTACTTGCTGCACAAATTTTGCCATGCTGTCGGGAGACGAGTTGCTGAAAAAACTGGAATCCGTGTACCTGAATTGCTTTTGCACACACATTTTACACACTACATGAAATCTAAATACCTTGTTATCTGATTCAGCATTTGGTTTATAGACTTTGCTATTGTGACGGCTTAGAAGTCGACTAAAAGGTTGACAAAGTGTGTTGTAAGATAGAAATTTTTTTGTAGTTCTTCAAGCAGGCAGACAGCACAAGAAAATGGCATCTTGTTTTTTAAATTGATTTTTATATAACAAATGGTATACAGCTGGTACTGGATATACTTTACAGAGTATTTTCAGCGCGCCTAAGTGACATGCGATCTGACGAAAAAGTACCAAAAGCGGCGGGACTACACGTCACATCAGGTGGCGCACGTGTCTCCTGGTTGAAAGCACTCCTTAAAGCACTCCTCTAATTTAAGCAAGTGATCAAATTAACAAATAGACTCCAATTTTCCGTGCGTCTGTACTCTAATAGATGCACAGATGACGTCAAAATGCGGTGAGAACAAAACATACTCCACAAGACGAAATCGAGTGGCGTGACTGTTGTTTTCACTACATTTTGACGTCTTCTGTGCATCTATTAGAGTATAGATCCAAGGAAAAATTAATTGAATCCATTTGTTTCTATAATATTCATGAAACATTTCAACCAATGAGAGAGCGCGCGTAAGATCTTATGACGTTATCTATGTGTGTGTGTACTGTACTTACATATGGTTTTCTCGACCAATCAGAGCGCGGCGTAATATACCATTTGTTATTTAAGTAAACACAGCAAATGATTATACATTGTTATACTTACGGGTGATCGGCACGTGATTCTATGTAAGCTCCAATTTGTGGATAGTCAATTGAACTGAAACATTACAACAAATCAAGGTTTAAAATCATCGTCATTATATACGACCACTGACAAAGCTACAGCTTGTCTCTTGAAAGACCCAGTAACTTTTCATGCCTGTTTATTTACGAGAAAACTCACGGGGGCGCGGGAGCAAATGTAATCTTTGTTCGTTGTATGGAGGTTCCATTAATAAAGTACTTTACTTTATGGTGATTTCAACTATCAGACCTATCAGGATAGGCGGCTGTCAACTGGGAAATTCAAATTTACGGAGATACTCCGTAATCCAATGATCTATTCATTGCCCAGAAACAAAAATTACAGTCTCACATATCACGAAATTTAAACATTTTTAAACCATGTTTATTTTTACTCTGCATTTAAGTAAACAAGACCAGATTACTTAAATTAAAATTACTTAAGATCAAATTACTCAAATTATTTACTTCCAAGGTATTTCAAGGTTGCTTCTGTAATAATGACCACAGGGAGCCCACAGCTACTGGTAGCAACGGGAGATTCAGTTAATTGAGTTTTTTTGATTAATTGGATTACATTAGGAGCGGCCGTTTGGTCGCTTGTGCTATGTTACGTTACTTAGTTTCTCGAATTTCAGCGCCTTATTGGATTAGTGTTAAGAGCGGTTATCGGATTGGTCAGAATTCAAATTTGAATTTCCTCTCAGCTGTTACGTTGGTAGAGTAGTTAAGAAGAGGACAAGGGAAGAAGCTCTTAAGATTTGCTGTAATATCTGTGCCTCTAGCAAGGGGGGACGGAAGCGGAAATGGCTGATAGCGGCGGAAGTGACCGTCTTCAATTTCAAGTAATTACGAGTAATATTTCTCCAGGAATTCCTTCAAAGTTTAAAATGTTTTAATGTTTGCATCGTTGAGCTGAAACAAGGATTGATTCCAATTGATGAGGTACAGAAGACCATAAAACTACCTTTCCATCACCTAAGGCCACTTTGACGTTGTTTGTCCGGTATGATTTCTTAACGTTGGAAAACAATTACTGAGATGCCATTAACAACAGCGAAGAATTTACAGGTTATTTCTTTCACGGTATTTTGAAGGAAATTCCGACGCGAAAGCTAAGTACATGCAAAACGGAAGTCAAAATATCGTTGTCGATGACGTAGCTGTCAAATTTATAACACAAAACAGAGATATAGAAGCACTTCATTTGACTTCCGTCCCCCCATACTCGAGGCACACACTGAGCGATATCAAACTTCTATTTCGTTAGCAATTTTTTACGGCTAAGGCCCCTACTGATTTTTTCTGCTCAAGCAGAACATTGGACAATCTTTTCAAGCATCATAATTTTGAGATTTTAAGTTCATAAGACATTTCGTGAATTTTTTGATGCAATTTTGTTCAAGGGGTCCGATTTTAGTTTCATCCCTTGTTTCTTCCTTTGCTTCTTAACCTCTCTTAACACTAATCCAATAAGCCACTGAAATTCGAGAAACTAAGTAACGTAACATAGCACAAGCGACCAAACGGCCGCTCCTAATGTAATCCAATTAACCAAAAAACTCAATTAACTGAATCTCCCGTTGCTACCAGTAGCTGTGGGCTCCCTGTGTAATGACTAAGCATGCCTAATTTATCCTAGCCAATCACATTACAGCACTGCAAGCTGTCAATTAAGTTGTGTATCACTTGTAATTGATCAGCCAAAGTTTTCATTCATTCTGGTATAAGCAACCAACTTGATACAAGCATTTTTTCGCCTGTCTCCTGTTTTTATCGTTATCTTTACTTCCTCTTCGAGCTGTAATTTTATTTGGTTTTGACGAGGATGCCTTGCCACACGTAATCACCGTTCGTCAGCTGTTTCTCGCTGATCGCAAGGTCAACAACAATCCGGCAACGATGTTTATCGACCACGCGGTTGTGAACGCTTCATCGTACAAGAGCTTTGCTGAACGAGAGGTATCCCCGCGACAGGTATACGCGACAGGCTCACGAGATGCCTTACTACAACGCCTGAGTTTCTCTGCTTCCTCTTCTAAAAGACCAGCTGACCCTACCACGATCGCAGGATCCCAATCATCTGAGCAGGCAACTGTTTCAACGGAACACCAGTCACTACTCAGCGATGGACAAATGGTGATGGCCACCGTTCGCGAGACATCGAGGGAGATTGCTTCAGAAGCTGCTCGTGCCGCCATAACAGCGATCCGCAGCACAGAGACAACAAGTACAGACAGTACTCAAGTCCCCAACTCTGGACTGCCACGTACCGACACTATTGGACAACCACATGCACCAGCAAGTGTACTTCAAGGCGACCAGACAACGCATACCAGCTTTGAAAATACGCCCAACCAAGAACTGCCGGCTTCATATGTACATGAAATTCAGAACGGTGAGTGTTTTGATTTATCTCAACTTTTGCCCCAAAACCTAAACGCATTCCAGAACGACGATGACAACCTCACTTTGTCGCTAGACAACTCGGTCCTCCTATCCGAATCTTGACAACTATTTAATTATGGTTGAATAAGGCTATAAGTTATAAACACTTATCTTTACCTACACTGTATTGTTATTAGATAATAGGTTATTATGACTTATGATATTCAATTATATATATTATTGGGAATATTTATTATGACTTATCATATTCAATTTATCTTTACTGTGTGTTGTGAACACACTACTGGTTGCAGTTTGCTTTCCTTTCAGAATTAGCACCTGGTCACCCACAGTTCACCATACTGTTACAAGCAAACAGCACAGGATAAAAAATGGAATCTTGTTTCATACTCTGGCATGGGTGTAATCCCGACTCTTACCAAAGTTGTCTATCAGATGCCTGACTTCCATCATAATGAAAGTCTCAAGTAAATTGTTAGGGGATATACTAGCAAATAATCATCCTTTATTGCTGCTTCTAAAGTCATTTACATTTCAGTTTGTGGTTCGTCTATGGGGAATACACTATGTGTATTTGTGGGGTTAGGTGCTCCCATACTGGTCACTCCTTGCCCCATAGACTCATGGTATTGCTAATATAGGCTGGGAATTAATAATCCCTCCGAATCGGTGAATCGGTTGCCATGGGAACAATGGGGCTAATAAGGGATTATGACCCTTCAGTAGGGGTTGAATGTGATTTTCACCCCTCAGCGGCCTAGGGGATTATGACCCCTGGAGAGAGGATACCTCTCCTTGCCATGCAATGCTATCTGATGTGACTTCGGATGAGCATAAGGGATGATCACCCCTTAGTAGAGGTTGAATGTGATTTTCACCCCTCAGCGGCCTAGGGGATTATGACCCCTGGAGAGAGGATTATGACCTCTCTTTGCCATGCACTGACCAGTATGCTGTCGGCTGTGATTGCAGACGGAGACCTAATCACCATTCCCCATTTATCCCACAAACTGTTGTCAGTTAATGTGTCTAATGGGTTGGGAGCATTAAACGAAATTTAAACATTTTTAAACCATGTTTATTTTTACTCTGCATTTAAGTAAACAAGACCAGATTACTTAAATTAAAATTACTTAAGATCAAATTACTCAAATTATTTACTTCCAAGGTATTTCACTGCCATCAGCTGCAACCTCTGAGTTGTCAGGTACGTAGATATGCACATGTTTTTCCCTGGGAAAGAAACGAATTTATCGATATGGCGAAATAAAGTGGAAATATACGACAATTTTACTGTGCTCTTTACTCTGCTCTGTTCGATTACTTTTGACCTTTGTAAAACACTTAGAGCAGATTAAAGAAGAGTAGAGCAAAGCGAACTGGAGGGGGTAGGCTGAGCAAGACTGCAACAACGAGCAGAGGACGATGTTCAACTATGGTTTCAATGAGATCATGTCTCAGTGATAAAAAAGTAAACTTCATTTATTATATAGTGATAAGAAGAAAGACAGGAAGACGTTACAAATATAATATAGTTATGATTTGCTTTATTTATCATTTTCTAAGAACAATGACTGAAAATTCCTTAATAGCCTCATAGTGATTTCATCCATCCTTTTACACTCACACGGAATATTATATGATTTATAAAAGACCACTGACGCTAATGTTTGAACTTCATCCGTATACTGTATTTAATAAAACTGCACTCTTTTCTCAAAAACAAATCTACAGTCGTCTTTTAAGGACCCAAAATGGCCAACAATGTCGTTTGATCCCGTTCTGTTTTCTCAAATAACGTTATTCTCCTACATGTATACACACGATAAAAGTGCTGCATCGCACTGCATCGCACGCATTTCACGTGTTATTAACCTTTTTCGAGTTTGATGATACCGCTGCAAAATTAGACAACAGGCGCACAAAGGCAAGGTAAACCTCGAGTCAAGGTAAATTATTCAAAAAAATACCAAAACAAAAACCGGCTTCAATTCCCTGGGTCTTTCTTGAAAAGGAGGCTAACCCTGCATAAATGCGTTTTTTTTTGTCAACTAAGGCCTAGTTCAAACGTCGCATCTCACATGTGTCGAATTCAATGCAAATTAGTCAAATCTTTTGTTTCTACTCATTTGCATTGAATTCAGCACATGTGAGATGCGACGTTTGAACTAGGCCTAAGCTCAGCGGACTCTAGCAAATGGAAACTGCACTATTGTTTAGCTATTATTTTTGATGATTATTTTGTTTACTAGAAATTCACCTAAATGTCATGTTATGGTATCGCGATTCTCCTATCACTTTGATCTACAGAGAGACGGCGTTATTTTCCGGTAATGCCGTCTCAAAATTAGCGCTCGTCATTGGCCCAAACACTGAGGACTGCATCAAAGTGGCTTTCTTCAAAATCACAAAAACCTACTGAAAATCAATTCAAAATTGAGCAGCAAATATAAAACAACTTTTTAGATAATATCCGTGATAAAATGGCCGAAAAGAATGACATGCTTTGATAAAGAATAGCCGCTAAGTTGAATTACAGCTACACACGACTTGCGAAAAGTAAACTGAACTGGAATCTGTTGACCTATTAATACTACAAGTAGATAAAATAACTACACAAAAAATCACGAAAAGAAGGTCAAAGAAGTAAAAAGAAATCATCCTAAGTAAAGAAAATCATGTCTGATAAGTAAAATCGGTAATTTCGTTTTCGTTTTTGGCTTCAATGACTTCAGTCACGGCAAAAGTGAATTTTCGGCAAAGCAAACAAATTGTCCTTTACGGAAGACAAAAACGGTATTGCTTAAACAAAGACGAAACAAACAACTTTTTAAATAAAATAAACAGGGAATACACAAGTGTGGACTACCTTTTTAATACCTTTCAATAACTTTTCAGCATCATTCTTTTAGGTTGAAGCTATATTTTGACAAACTTTCACTTTCGCATGTCGGTCAGCTCGATCGTTTTTCGCCAGTTTTGCTGAAGAAACAGCAAAAAAAATCTTCAAAAGCATCAAATAACCCATACTTCTTTCATGTTGTGAGCTTTTGGGCTTGTTTCTATAATTAAATCACCTCTTTTAAGCGTGAGAAAGCTTCCCGGGTCTGGCCGCCATTTCCTTTTTGGCTTTCTTCTTGCAAAGAAAGAATGAAGTTGCCATGGAAACTGTAATTCCTACAACTTTGCAGGTAAAGAGAATCTCGCGTTTAATCAATCAAAAACGATAACTTTTCTCTTTTTTCTTCGCAGAAAATAGTTAGAATCGCGATACAAAACTAAACGCGATTTTGAGACGGCATTATCGGTTTATAATGACGGCGTTGGGAGAAAATATATTCAGGTATTGGCTCCGTCGCTGCGCGACTCCGCCAATACCGAATATATTTTCTCACAACTAGCCGTCATTATAAACCGATAATGCCGTCTCAAAATCGCGTTTAGTTTATATTAATGTTATTGTTAACGTTGTTGGTGTTGGTGTTGTTTTGTTGTTGTTGGTGGTGGCGATGGTAGTTGATGTTGTGGTGGTGGTGGTTGTTGATGTTGTGGTTGCTGATGTTGTGGTTGTGGATGTTGTGGTTGCTGATGTTGTAGTGGTGGTTGCTGATGTTGTTGTTGTTGTGGTGGTGGTGATGGTTGTTGTGGTGGTGTTGGTGGTGGTGGTTGCTGATGTGGTGGTGGGTTGCTGATAATGTTGTGGTGATGGTTGTTGTTGTGGTGGTGGTTGTTGCGGTGGTGTTGGTGGTTGCTGATGTTATGGTGGTGATTGTTGATGATGTGGTTGTTGTTGTGGTGGTGGTTGCTGATGTTGTTGTTGTGGTGGTGGTGGTGGTGGTTGTTGTTGTTGTTGTGGTGGTGGTGGTTGTTGATGCTGTGGTGGTGGTTGCTGATGTTGGGATGGTGGTGGTTGTTGATGTTGTGGTTATTGATGTTGTGGGTGGTTGCTGATGTTGTTGTGGTTGTTGGTTGTTGTGGTGTTGGTGGTGATGGTGTTCTTGGTGGTGGTATTCTTGTTGTTGGTTTGAGAAACTCTCGAGCTCCAGTAAATCTACATCTTTCTACTAGTCAACCATGGTATCTCACACTTTCGTCTTCCTTTGAGGCATTTCAAAGTTACACAATTTATGAAACACAATTCTTATCAACACATTCTTGATGTCTTCGTCTCTTTAGAGTTTTAGTTACTGCTACACGTATTTCAGGCATTCTTAAGTAGCAGTAGATGGGGTTAAAAGAAGAGTTTAAAAACATTAACGATGTGGTCAAGTCAAAAGCCTCCTGCAAAGATTTGGAATTTCGACTTTGAATATAAACCAAGACGACACAAACCAATGGAGAGTAACAAAGTGCTACAATTATAACAACATAAAGCATCGTGTATACAAGTTTCTTGTACTTCAGAAAGTCCGTAATGCCAGTAAGCTCTTTCTTCTTTTCATGGCTTGGCAAATGTTCAGTGCTCGAGATCTGTCTGATATGGTGGTGTACAATCTTCAAAATTTTATAATATGATATCACTATGATGCAAAGATTTGCGACCAAACCAACAGATACAATAGTACCAGCGATTGTGCTATTTATGTATATTCTTGAGATTGCCACAAAGGAGACAACAATCCATGATATTACAACCAGTATAAGAAGACGACGTTTGGTAACAAGAGAGTTATATCTAAGATGAAGGTACATGGCTAGGTACATATCGATACTAATTAAAGAAAGAATACACATAGAAGCACCGGAACTTGCAAATCCAATAGCTTCCATGAATAATCGACTACCACAATGAATTGAAAAGTTTCTGAGAAGCTCGCCTAATTTTGATATAATGAACGATGGTTGGGCAAATACTCCAACAAACGCATCCGAGAAAGCCAGGCAACAAAGTAAGACAATTGAGTTGTTTTGGAGTGAAGGAGTCTTGAAGACAGAAACCATGAAAATGATATTAAATAGAACGGCTACGATAGAGGAAATAAAATTCAAAACACAAACGGCAACTCCTAAAGGGATAGAGACATTGTTTGTGGCATATGGTAGAATATCAACGTAGTAACAAGACTGTTGGGTGAGAATTGTGGTATTGTTGTCCATACTGAACCAAGATGACTTTCACAGGATGTACAGAGTAACGAGGACTGTTTTGTGGTAGAAGTGAAGTGCTTTCTAGCTAGTTGTGTTGGCTTTGAATTAACACGGTGATTTACATCGCTCACTTAAATCGCTCACGATGTTGTGGTTTGCTCGTCTGTTTTAAATTGCAGCTAATCAACCCGGTGTAACAAAAACGAAATGTTCCAAATGCAAATTGTTGAGATATATTCCTTTCCGCGTAGGAAAACTGCTTGTCACCCAAACTGTAGTGTATTTTGCATATATAGTGTGCTTTTATAAAATTATACAATTTGCTCTGTCATCATTACCATGTACAAGAAACATTTCGGTTCACATCCGACTGCGACATTTGTCTAAACAGTTTATTTGAGAGAAATTCCAATCACGAACTTCAAGACAATTTCCATACAATTTTAAGACATTTGGAATATTCAGCTGTTTGTTATATCTCTTGTAGCTTCAATATTTTGTTTAAAATTTCAATAACTAAAAACGTTTTGTTTAACAAGCATCAGTTACTTGATTCACGCTTGTGACACCTATATCCTACATGTATATATGTGAAATTGTGTCGTCACAAAAAGGACCTTTAATTTTTCTTCAGACTTTATCACCTTTTATTCTTTTCTTTTTCCTTTCCTTTTCTTCTATTTCATTGTTTTCTTTCTCTTCGTTTCTCTGTCTTTCTTTACATTTCTTTCTCTCACCGACGTACTGAATTTTTAGAAATTAATTAAAATTGCCCCACGTTTTGACGAGCAAGATCAGTATTCTAATCAATGGCAGCTGACGTCGGTGTGTGAGCAGCCGCATGCAATGACATAGCAATTTCTTCTTCTAAAGAGAGTTAGTGCAATCAACTTCCCAGAAACAGCTGGCTAAGGGCCTGATTATATGAACCGGGCTGGCTCGGTTAAGCGGGTTAGCTTCTTTTGTTTTGCTTTCCCTTGGGGCCATAAAACAAAAGAAATCAGGCCGCTTAACCGGGCCAGCCCGGTTCATATAATCAGGCCCTAAGGCTCAACAGTGTAGAATTAACAGCAATTACATCAAAGCAAGAATAAAGCTACACAGGATCCGACACAAAATGCCATTTTTTCGAGTTTTTGAAAGCTAATTTCCTCTTTTAACGTATTTTGCTAAATATTTGTCTTTTCTTGACAACATTCTGTGAATTCATAGCTTTCTTTTCTTCGATCTGGCATCAAAATGTTAATTTAGCTATTTCAAGGCATGATGAATCACGTCACAATAATACGTGGCAGATTGCGTCATTTCCAAAATCCTTACCTACCATTATACCTTTATTTCATTACTCGTGCCTGTTCCGAAGGGACTGGGGCACGAGGTTTAAACCGCAGTTTCGTCAAAGGAGGATTGGCAGATCTTCCCATAATGCTTTGCGCACAACTTATATTATCACTTTTTGCTGATCACGTGATCAGTCATTTGGCGATGGATTTCTTAGAGATAGGAGCTCGCAAGTCGAAAGCATTTATAGACAAAACCACAGTAATTCTGTATTGCCTTGGGACAGACGCAAAAGGTTGTCATCGAAAGTTGTCTATGTTTAGAGGTAAATACCGCCATTGGTAACAAGTTTTCCTGAGAAAACAGCCGAAACTGGAGGTTTTTTGTGTTCCCTTTTAAGCTTACAGACCTTTAAGCTTACGTCAAAACTAGTCAGCGAGAGTCAAGAAAACTATCTTCTATGGTTTTTATCAAGAACGATCAAATTGTGTTGTTTTTATGATCAAAACTAATAATATTCTCAAAACTTGGACAAAAGTGTTACGTTCGTACTTTTGACTATAAATCAGTGTGACTCAAGAAGCGGCGTTTTTGACAATAGTTTGACAACTTTCATCGAAGGAATCTGGCAGAAATTATGCTGAACAAAGAGTTTTCTAAAGATATTTTTCTGGGCTAATTTAGTGATAAATAAAATGACGAGAAGTTTTGTGAATAAATGATATTTCGGGCAGTCTCCACTGTCCATCATCAGATAATTTATTGCTAAAGTAAGGTTTACAGGTAAGAAGGAACATGTCCCATGGGGACCGGTGGATTACAAGATTATTTTTAGTTCAACAATTTTAATGGAACGGATTGTCCTTGCTCATTCAAGTCAGGCCTTTGTTCTTTAATAATCAATGCCTCAGCGATCTTACGTTTTTGCCACCAAGGGTAATGCTCTCCTAAGACTTCAAAGTTTTCAGCGTTGACATGTTCATGCTTTTTGTTTACGCTATGTCTAAGGATGGTGGATTTCTTGTCTCTTCCTTTATGGTCAAGCATTCGTTCTTCGAGTCTTCTGGCTGATTCTCCGATATAGGTGGATGGGCATTCTTTATTTGGACACGTGAATTTATATATGATGTTGTGTTTGTCCTCTTTGCGTGGTTTGTCTTTAACTGAGAAACTTGAGCTCAATTTTCTAGCATTGTAAATACAGTTAATTCGAACATTTTGTGTAACGTTATTTGCAACGAGTGTTTTAAGTCGCTTTATCAGATCTGTTCCTTATTTTATAGGCACAAAAATCTCAATGTCTTACAACAGAATATTAATTCTGAATTGATTAATATTCATGTTTGGTTATGTGCAAATAAATTGTCACTTAACATTGAAAAGTCCAACTTTGTTCTCTTTCATGCAAGGCAAAAGAAAATCACAATTAATTTTGAACTAAAATTAAACAACAAAAAATTAAAGCAAGAAGAATCATTAAAATATCTTGGAATATTCATTGATTCTAATCTGTCTTGGAAATTTCATATCAAATATATCTCAAAAAAGATCAAAAGAAATGTTGGAATTCTATCGAAATTACGCTATTATGTTGACACTGATATCCTTGTAAATCTATATTATGCGTTAATTTACCCATATTTAATCTATGGGATTCTTACTTGGGGCAATACTTATCCAACTACTTTACAGCCGATCTTTATTCTGCAAAAAAAGGTTGTGCGATTAGTTACCTTTTCGGCATTTGATGCTCATTCTAGTCCCTTATTTAAAAGTCTTAACATAATGAAATTGCATGATCTTGTAGAATACTGCACTGCAGTCTTTATGTATAAATTTAAAAATGATATTTTGCCTACAATTTTTGATCGTTTTTTCACTTCAGTTAAACAAATTCATAATTATAATACAAGGTCAGCAACTAGAGATCATTTTTATTTGCCCAAAATACGAACAAATTATGGTAAATTTAATATCAGATTTACAGGGTCATCAATTTGGAATTCTATTGATGACTCCGTAAAAATGATGAGCATGAAGAAGTTTAAATGTAACATCAAAAGTAAATTTCTTGAGTTCTATTGAATTTCAATTCATTATGTTAAGCTAGCTTTTCTCTGTTTTTTCCTCTTTACCATAGGTGTGTGTGTGTGCGTGTGTCAGTATGTGTGTTTGTTTTTTCTTTATAGATATGTTGTGTGTAATTATTCTAGCATAGTTATATGTAATTTAAATACTTTTGAAAATTGTAAAAGCCCCCATCTGTTTTATGTAAATCAGTACTTGTCCTCTGGTCCTAACTGATTTTTAGCTTTTTAGTTATTTGTTAGGGCCAGTGCCTTTAACTATTCATTATATTTTTTCTTTTTTGTTACAATCTTATTTTAAACATTATGGGCACAAATAAAGATGTTGTTGTTGTTGTTGTTGTTGTGTCCCAAGTAAGGAAGGGTTATGTGTAGGACTTGTTCTTTCTCCGTACCATTTTGGGGTCGTGATGGTTCGCTGGCTTTGTGTTTCATATGTTGTGCTTTGACTTGCCTTATGGTCCGTTTTATAACCTTAGTGGGGTATCCATTAATCTCAACAAACGTTGTCTTGATGTGTTTTAACTCTTGTTCCAATAAGTGTTTTTCTGAGCAGACAGTGAATGCTCTATTGACTAAGCCTTTGAGTGTCGCTCTTTTCCAAGTGTGTGGCGCTGGCGAATCCCAGTGTATATAGAGGTCCGTATTGGTTTCTTTACGGTACACAGACGTTTCAAAGTGACTGTGTTGTTTCCATGTGATCTTCGTGTCTAGGAACGTTATAGTGTTATTGCTTGAGAGTTCGTAAGTGAACTGTATCTTTGGATCATATGAATTCAACTGGTTGAGTGCTTGCGTTTCTTGGCCATTCTTGACATATGCGAGAGTATCATCCACGTAACGCTTCCAACCATGTAAGATTCCTGTTAACTTTGGTATGGTTTCGTGCTCCAGCTGTACCATGAATATGTTGGATATAACAGGTCCTAGCGGTGAGCCCATTGCTACCCCATCCTGCTGGATGTATATCTCGTTGTTGAAGGAGAAGGGTACTTGTTTCGTACAAAGGGTTAACAATTGTTTGAGCTCTGGCCTGGATAATTCGGTCTGGATCTCTTTTCCATCATAGACTCGCGTTAGTATTATGTCAAATGCTCTATCTAGTGGTACATTTGTGAATAGACTAGTGACATCAAATGATATCATACTGTGATTGTCTGGGAGAGTTTCGGTGCGAATCTTGTCTACAAATTCTTTAGTGCTGTGAACTGTAAATTCAGACTTTGCCAGTGGCGAGAGTAGTCTTGCTAGATACTTAGCAATTTCATAGGTAGCTGTTCCTATATTTGATACTATTGGTCGTAAAGTAAGTTTGTCGACTCCATCCCCTTGACATAATTTATGTACTTTTGCAGTACCATAGAATGCTCCTGTTCTAGAGCCAGTTGGATATAAATTGCGGTATTGTTGGTTAGTAAACTTAGATTTTAATTTTCTCAACGTTCTTTGTACTAGTCCTTCGGTCGACTTGGTTGGGTCACTGGTCAGCTTGATGAATTGCGGACCATTTAAAATGGCTTGGCATTTATTAACGTAGTCTGATCTGTTCATGAGTACAACACCGCGTCCTTTGTCTTGCTTGAGGATGACTATTTCTTTATTGGCTGCAAGATTCTTGATGATGTTCTGTTGTTGGTCTGGTACTTTCACTCCACAGTAATGGTTGCAGATGTTGCGAATCTTTGTCTTCAATTGGGTTTGTTGAGATTGGGACAGATGCTTGGTATATTTTGTCAGTTCTTGGTAGAAGAATTCAAATTCAGTTTTGATGCGAGTTTGATCTGGTTTTCCAAGTACATGTTGATCTAAACTGAAAGAAAGTGCGTGCTTTTCTTCTTCTGACAAACTATACGACGAGAAGTTATGAATGACCTTCTGATATAGATCTGTGCGATCTTGTCTTTTACCTCAGTTGGTGTATTCTTTACGTAGATTTCCAAGTTTCTTGTTGTGACGTTCAGTCCATTCTTTGGTTTTACCTCTTATTGTGTTGTTGATTTTGATGTTAACGATCAGGTTGAGCAAAGGGCTAATTTTTTGTTGTTGAACATCTAGTCTTGAACGTTCGTATTTGGCTTCGAGGATCTTTCTTCGTTTATGTTTGTGGTTAATTTCTGCCTCCAATTATATACGAGAGATCTTCTTGCGAATTCTCCTTGAAACTTTTATACTTAGTTTTGGCAGTGTGAATTTAGGACACAATCGTTCCTTCTTGCTGGTGGTCAAGAACTGTAAATCGGTCTTAACTTTAGCAAGCTTGGTGCGATCCCGTTCGAGATTTCGTACAGCTTTAACTGCTTCTTGCCCATACTTCCCTTGAATTAATCCAAAGATATTTTTCTGGGCTAATTTAGTGATAAATAAAATGACGAGAAGTTTTGTGAATAAATGATATTTCGGGCAGTCTCCACTGTCCATCATCAGATAATTTATTGCTAAAGTAAGGTTTACAGGTAAGAAGGAACATGTCCCATGGGGACCGGTGGATTACAAGATTATTTTTAGTTCAACAATTTTAATGGAACGGATTGTCCTTGCTCATTCAAGTCAGGCCTTTGTTCTTTAATAATCAATGCCTCAGCGATCTTACGTTTTTGCCACCAAGGGTAATGTTCTCCTAAGACTTCAAAGTTTCAGCGTTGACATGTTCATGCTTTTTGTTTACGCTATGTCTAAGGATGGTGGATTTCTTGTCTCTTCCTTTATGGTCAAGAACTGACAAAATATACCAAGCATCTGTCCCAATCTCAACAAACCCAATTGAAGACAAAGATTCGCAACATCTGCAACCATTACTGTGGAGTGAAAGTACCAGACCAACAACAGAACATCATCAAGAATCTTGCAGCCAATAAAGAAATAGTCATCCTCAAGCAAGACAAAGGACGCGGTGTTGTACTCATGAACAGATCAGACGACGTTAATAAATGCCAAGCCATTTTAAATGGTCCGCAATTCATCAAGCTGACCAGTGACCCAACCAAGTCGACCGAAGGACTAGTACAAAGAACGTTGAGAAAATTAAAATCTAAGTTTACTAACCAACAATACCGCAATTTATATCCAACTGGCTCTAGAATAGGAGCATTCTATGGTACTGCAAAAGTACATAAATTATGTCAAGGGGATGGAGTCAACAAACTTACCTTACGACCAATAGTATCAAATATAGGAACAGCTACCTATGAAATTGCTAAGTATCTAGCAAGACTACTCTCGCCACTGGCAAAGTCTGAATTTACAGTTCACAGCACTAAAGAATTTGTAGACAAGATTCGCACCGAAACTCTCCCAGACAATCACAGTATGATATCATTTGATGTCACTAGTCTATTCACAAATGTACCACTAGATAGAACATTTGACATAATACTAACGCGAGTCTATGATGGAAAAGAGATCCAGACCGAATTATCCAGGCCAGAGCTCAAACAATTGTTAACCCTTTGTACGAAACAAGTACCCTTCTCCTTCAACAACGAGATATACATCCAGCAGGATGGGGTAGCAATGGGCTCACCGCTAGGACCTGTTATATCCAACATATTCATGGTACAGCTGGAGCACGAAACCATACCAAAGTTAACAGGAATCTTACATGGTTGGAAGCGTTACGTGGATGATACTCTCGCATATGTCAAGAATGGCCAAGAAACGCAAGCACTCAACCAGTTGAATTCATATGATCCAAAGATACAGTTCACTTACGAACTCTCAAGCAATAACACTATAACGTTCCTAGACACGAAGATCACATGGAAACAACACAGTCACTTTGAAACGTCTGTGTACCGTAAAGAAACCAATACGGACCTCTATATACACTGGGATTCGCCAGCGCCACACACTTGGAAAAGAGCGACACTCAAAGGCTTAGTCAATAGAGCATTCACTGTCTGCTCAGAAAAACACTTATTGGAACAAGAGTTAAAACACATCAAGACAACGTTTGTTGAGATTAATGGATACCCCACTAAGGTTATAAAACGGACCATAAGGCAAGTCAAAGCACAACATATGAAACACAAAGCCAGCGAACCATCACGACCCCAAAATGGTACGGAGAAAGAACAAGTCCTACACATAACCCTTTCTTACTTGGGACACCAAGGAACAGATCTGATAAAGCGACTTAAAACACTCGTTGCAAATAACGTTACACAAAATGTTCGAATTAACTGTATTTACAATGCTAGAAAATTGAGCTCAAGTTTCTCAGTTAAAGACAAACCACGCAAAGAGGACAAACACAACATCATATATAAATTCACGTGTCCAAATAAAGAATGCCCATCCACCTATATCGGAGAATCAGCCAGAAGACTCGAAGAACGAATGCTTGACCATAAAGGAAGAGACAAGAAATCCACCATCCTTAGACATAGCGTAAACAAAAAGCATGAACATGTCAACGCTGAAAACTTTGAAGTCTTAGGAGAACATTACCCTTGGTGGCAAAAACGTAAGATCGCTGAGGCATTGATTATTAAAGAACAAAGGCCTGACTTGAATGAGCAAGGACAATCCGTTCCATTAAAATTGTTGAACTAAAAATAATCTTGTAATCCACCGGTCCCCATGGGACATGTTCCTTCTTACCTGTAAACCTTACTTTAGCAATAAATTATCTGATGATGGACAGTGGAGACTGCCCGAAATATCATTTATTCACAAAACTTCTCGTCATTTTATTTAAAGAGTTTTCTGTTTTTATAATGGAACTATGACTCGAAAAAGACGAAACGATAAAATATAAGACCATATAACTTACAGTTCTTCAAGATTTGCAAGTCTTTACGTGCTTTTCGATGAATCAGGCAGCGTTCAACATGGTGAATTGAAAGCCGTGTTTTTGGCTGAAGCTTAAGTTTGAAAGAGGCTTACAGAATGAGGATTTTGCTGGTAAACGAGAAGCTGTCGATTTGAATTATCTATTGGCTGTTTACCAATAGCTTGTGTTAAAACATCCCTTCACTGGCGTAGTTGGATTTTCACGAATAATGTACAAGTTGTCTCGTGGCGACGGTCAAGTTTGGAAATCTTCTTCTGTACATTGTACATGTCTTTGTACGTAAGTAAGAAAAAAAACTTTAACTGACTGGCGTCGTTTGAAAATTAATGCTCAACCGAGTCGTTTTCTTTGAATATTTACACTTTTTTGCTTGTGAAACTCAGTTTGTATTGTTTGTAAATTAAACTAAAATTGGAAAGATGGAAAATCTTTTTTTATATCTTTAACTTTTGGTTTCCTTACTAAAGTAAAATTTGTAACCATACAAACTCATTCGTCAGAAAACCATGTCTTTATCGGTGAAAGCCATTTAGTTATCAACTCCATAACTCGAAGATAGCTTAATTCCTTAGCCGAGGTTTTGCCCTTCCCATCAACCACACGTCATATTGGCTTTCTTGTTCATAGTTCTTCAACTGTAAAAGGACGAAAAAGGACAATGTTCATGTCTTTTGTTCATCACAAAAACATGGAGCCCTTTGGAGCCCTTTCTAAAAATTAACATCCAAATTTCTTCTTCTATCAGTTAATAAGGGTATTTTTCCTATATGTTCAATTTTTTAAGCTGATCTTTACTTATTTTGTTGGGTTGTTTGTCACTGTCCCGGCATTTTCTACAAACGGTGAAAAAACCGATAATTCAAAGCGACGAAAAAAATCAACAAAAACAGATCACGATGTTTTAAAGTTTTCTGAAATGGAAAACACATGTTAGAGAAGGTTTTCTTGCATTTCGCTTGTCTATTTTTCGCCAAAAAACGATAAAAAAACAACTTCAAAAACCAAATCTCAACCACAGAATCAGCTGTTCCAATTTATTCACTTCCGGTCACTACGGTAATTTGTGCGCAAAGCTTCATGGGAAGCTCTGCCAATCCTCCTTGGTTTCGTCTGTCGTTGTCACCACAAAATGGAAAATACACAGGAAGCCCAATAAACAGGTCGTCGGAGTCGAGGCGTTCACGTTCACAGCATGTAGATCTCGCCATATTGAAAGCTACCTAGCGAAGCGAAGAAGCATAACAAAGCTACCATATGGAGTGCTATTTTCTTTGAATTTCTCGTTTTTTTAACTGCTAAACTACTCCAGCTGTTCTGTTGCCGAATTATTGAACTGATTTATGGACTCATAACATTGTCAAAACTTACTACAGAACAGAAGCTATAAGCTTACGGCAAGCGAGGTGGTACAAACTTCGTAAATTCGGTCATTGCAGTAATTTGAAACTCGAAGGTCACGGTGAATAAAATGAAGCATGTTTGCATTTAAAGACTGAAATTGCAGCGACAACTTTCTTGCTTGATGACAGCATAGCTAGTTAATTACCAGGAGAGCGACATAAAAAAATCCACCCGGAAAGGATTTCACTCTAGATGTGATCGAATTTTTCCCAAGCAGAGTTATAGTACAAATGTGGCAAGGAATAAGAAATTAACTATCAGCAATTTCCCCTCAAGAATATCCTACATCCAATCTTAGCGAAACATCAAAATTATCACTACAATAATGTAATCATACTGTCTGTTCACACATGAATTGTGCATCACAAAATAGCACATCAATACCAAACCTGTGACCTGTTACTTTGATACATTTAGGCACGAGTAAGCCCTGGCACAAGGGTCTAGTTTTACTCGTTTTACCTTTTTACTTTTATACGTTTCACCTTTTCATCTTTTTACTTTTTAACCTTTTTACCCTTTTACAGTTTTACGGTTTACCTGTTTACCGTTTTCAGTAGCTTCTTACTGTTTTACCTTTCTACCTTTCTACCTTTCTACCTTTTTACCCTTTTACTTTTTTTATTTTTATATCTCTTTACCGTTATCTAAAAAAAGATAAAAACGGTATTTTTGTTTAAACTGCTGTCCTATCATGATAGCTAGCGCCAATCGTAAATATTTGGCGCCGATTTTCAGATGTATTTCATGAAGTAAACTTTACGTTCTGAAACTATTCGTTCTATTTGTCATGAATATTTTGATGCAAAACGAAAACTTTATTCGAGATCTTATAGAGGGGAAAAGCAAGCTACACAGAGAAGTTTCAAGGATTATTCAGAACAGGAATTCAAACGTCTCAAGAGGTTTATCGCCTAGAAATATGAGATTGTTTTGCAGCCATACTAAAAAAGGTAGAAAACGGTAAAAAAGTAAAAGGGTAGTATAAAACAGAAACGTATTTTAGAAATGACGCAATCTGCCATGGATTCGCAATTTAAGGAAACATGGAATACTTGTGGTTTCCCAGTCTTATGCGAACATTCAAGTTGTTTGAGGTTGTTCTTATTTATTTATTTATCTTTATCACCTGTTGATTAAAAGATGATGTTGAAGATGGCTCCAAAACTACTTAACGAACAAACAAACAAATTATATCAAGAAAGCAAGCAAACAAACATCAAGAGGGCCAAGAAACAAGAAAGTATACAAAAACAACAACAACAAAAACAAAAGCAAGGAAGCAAACAAACAAACAAACTTAAAAACAAACAAGCAAGCATCAAGAAAGCAAGCAAGCAAACACTGAAACAAAGAAACATCAAGAAAATATGCAAGCAAACAAACAAAGAAACATCACCGTCAAGAAAGCAATTAAACAAAGAAACAAAAACAAAAAAAACAAAGAAAAACAACAAATTAAAACTGGTGATGATAACGTTAACTACTCCTCACGGTGACTTCTACACTGGAAAGAGCCAGGAGGCGCGCATAACTATAGGGAAAACGATCTTAATGGACCACAAAACAGTACATTTTCTTTTTCAGTATAATATTATTTTGACTTACCTGTATTTATATCGGCACACAACCAAAATAGCCACAAAACCAACGAATCCAATAAGAATACTGAAGACTATCATGGCCCCAATGTACGCACTGAAATAAGCTGTTCTTGCGCTGACTTCTGGTTTTCCATGAGAATAGACTTTGATGTTCCATTCAGAATAACGTTCATTCAGTTCATTAGATTTATTGGCAAAGATGCTGTAAAATAATTTGGTATATTATAGCTATGTCAATTAACGTCGCTGAAAAAAAGCCTAAATATCAAAATATCAATATCTAATATAATAGCATGACTGACTCGGATTCTATTGTTCCGAGAGGAGCATTTAATGGCTAAATGCCCCCTCACTGCTACTAATCGAACCTCATGCATAAGCATTAGGTACGATTAGTAACTAATCGTACCTCATGCATAAGCATGAGGTACGATTAGTAACTAATCGTACCTAATGCATAAAACATGAGGTACGATTGGTAACTAATCGTACCTCATGTTTATGCAAGAGGTCCAGCTATGGATACGTCCCTGAGAAATTTCTTGAGGACACATCCGCAGCTAGCAGTACTTGAATTATGCAAATTAGCTTCAAGTCACCTTTCAGTGTAGTCTAAACCATGTGGGATGGATTACAATACTATTGAGCATGCTTGTCACATTTGGAATGGACTGAAATAATCTTGCGCATGCGTGGCACGACAATGTTATCACACAACTTTTTTTATTTAAATAATAGCTGCTCTGCCATACTTGTGCTGCGAATACGTTACTCAAAACTCTCTTTTTATACTAAAATGCAGTAGAGTGCAAACACTAAAAGCATAAAATATTAGATCTATTTGGTGAATATAAATAACTAGTCAGACAAGTGCAGTTGTAATGAGGCATTGTTTTCTTTGTGTTTGGTCTTTCTTGCACTAGTTTTGTACTGTTCTGGTTGAGTGATAGTGTCTAAATAGAGTTCCCTAGAGTAATAACAGCACTTTTAATTTATTCGTTTGTAACTTGTTACATGGTCCAAATCGTTCTAGTTTTCCCATATACTTCCTCGGCAACCATACTATTACAAAGTAATAGCATGGCTATTTCGGTTGATTAGTGATTAAATGTCCCCTCAGCCTCGGGAGGTTTAGTAAAAGTCCCTCGGCCTACGGCCTCGGGACTTCCACTAAACCTCCCTCGGCTTCGGGTACATTTAATCACTAATCAACCTCATAGCCATGCTATTACTTATAATTTTTTGTGTACTAACAAACTTCTCTGTAGGCTATCTGAGAAATTAAGGAATATGTGTCCAAATTGTAGAATTTTCAAGCATACAGTGAATTTTTTATTGTCATGATGTCACGGAGATAAAAATTTTTCATGATTCCGCTCTCAAAGCTTTAGGCTTTAGGCTTTTTTCAGCAACAAGTTAATTGAATTAGCTATACAATATATTAGTGTATGGCTAGAAGGAAACCCTGTGTATTATAACGCTCGCCATTTTGATCGAAAGTCGACTTCTAATGCAAGTTAATATTTGTGTTGAATCGTGAGGCTGTTTTGAGGGACGCCAATTCACTTCAAGCTGTGGTTACCTTGTTGCTTGGTCGTTGCTCAGAACAGTTAACGATTGATTATTTATCAGATGGATGACAGCCGTTGTTGAACTAAACAAAATAAATCATAAACTATCCATCAAATTATATAAACGTTATCTTCTAAAGTAGAAATACTAATAATCTTAAGGTGGCATGGTTTCTCACCCAGAGGAAAAGAGTATAAAATCTTACTTTATGGGAAGAACGTTTGCTAGTGCAATAAAGGTAAGAACATCTACTTTTGGGTCAAAAGTGGAACCTTTCGATACTGAGAATCAATTTTCATAAATATTCATATCCTATGTAGCAAGCTTTTCTTTGAAGGGAATGGAACAGAGAATTGGGTTACCTGTTTAACACAGGAAACTCAATCCACCTTTAAACTCAGTTCTCAAAAAACGCTTGCTCGATAAAATACTTACAGAGGATCAGCAGAGGATTTGTGGAGACTTTTCAAAACAACTGTCTGTCCTGTAATGTTTTGTAGTAGACTGAAATATAAAACAGGGTAAATAAAACAATTATGGCACAACGTGTGATGTCACAGAATTAGCCACTTTCATACCGTGAAGACTGGGTACGAGTCCCTTAAACTTTGATGATGGCAACACAAAACTTATGTAGTCAGAAAGAGCAAATCGAGATGCATATAATCCCAAGGTTTGATGTTGATCGGATATACATTGAAAGAGATACAGCAGTTCAAACATGCTAGATTTTACAAAGAAATGTATGGTTGTAGGGACAAATGTCCACAAATGTCCCTACAACCATACATTTCTTTGTAAATTCTAGCATTTTTGCACGGCTGTTAGTCATTCAATATTAAACCGATTACCACCAAACTTCGGGATTTTATATAGCTCGATGTGCTCTTTCTAACTATATGAGTTTTGCGTTAGCATCGTCAAAATTTGAGGGACTCGTACCCAGTCTTCACGATATGAAAGTGGCTAATGGAGGGCCCACAAGAGAACACTGCGGTACACCACATGCATTACATGCATGCAATGCATAACAATCGCTCCTGGTTCAAGTTTATCGAGAAAGAAAAATTCTAATAGTAGTCTAAATTGGCAAGACAAATATCAATGTACAATTGATAAAAGAGGGTAGTCGAGTTGATACTATTATTGTTTACCTTATCAGCAGCTGTCGGTTAGCCGACAGTAATGCTAGTGGAACACTAACTGTGAGTGTGAGGGACCTACTCGAACTTAACTGGAAAACCTAAAACGAACGAGATCCATTTAACAAATCGATTCCATTTTTCGACGCATCTCTACCCTAATAGATGCACAGATGACGTCAAATATGGTGAAAACAACAGTCACAATACTCAACTTCAATCGTTTTGTACGTGGCGTTTATGTTTTTTCTCGCCGCACTTGGACGTCATCTGCGCATTTATTAGAGTACAGACGGATGGAAAAATGGAATCAATTTTTTGTATAATATTAACCCAATCAGAGCGCGCGAATGATTCTGTGACGTCATTTGTGCAACTACTAGAATGCAGACGCGTGGAAAATGGAATCTATTTGCTTTATATTCTATAATGTTCATCAAATCTTTTAAATCAATCAGAGCACGTAAAATATACCAAATATTTATATTGCTTTTAGAAGGGCATTTCATTCAATAAAGCTACATTGAGCTACAGATATTATAGAGAAATCAACACAAGAATGTGAGATTCGCGAGGCGTCGAGAATCGAACCCGAATCGAAACCCTTGCTAAAAAGAAAGCGACGCGCCGCACAATAGTAACTAACTTATCGCAAAATGATATAGCCATAATTTAATTAGAATATTGAGTAAAAGCCAACTAAGGAAGGAAAATAAGAAAAAGGAAAGTAAGAATCTCAAGGCATTTAAAGAATCATTTAAAAACTAAACAAAGACTGATACTTACAACAACATTTGCGCTGTCTCTAGCAGTGTTGTAAGGTACAACACCATTGTTATCCCTGGCATTTACATACATTGTGTAAGTTTGAACTGACTGATCTAAGATAGACTGGGTTCGTGTGAGTTGTCCTGACTGGGAATTCAGCAGTAAAACACCTGGGATGGACTCGTTTACCACAAAGTATCTAACAACGTCTGTTGAGTCTTTATCTGTTGCCTTGGAGGAAACAAAAAGTCATCTAGAGGACATTTTTCAGATTGAAAATAAACAATCAATCGATTTTCCTTCTTTTGTAAGCTTTGTAATCACTGAGGAGATCTCGTCCAACGACTGTAAAAACGGCAGGGTCACAGCAAGAAATACGTTAACGGCATCTGAAGTTCGGTCCGATGTTTTTACAGACATCATAGCAATGATTAAACATCAAAGCACTGACACGGTCAACGTGGAGCGCGGTACGTTTCCTGTACCATAGAGTTTGCTGCGCGAATCGGGTCGACAACACTCCATCACGTCAATCGTAATCATTCGCGATCATTTCTAAAATGCTCTAATATTATAAGCGATCTTTTAACATCGTTCGAGATCAAATAGAGAATCATGTACATACCTTCACTGTTGCTATAACTGTGTTTTCTGGATCTTCTGGGTAAAATCCTGTAGAAAAAAAAAACATTAATATAAAGAATGATCAGGCTCAAGCTGAACGAAATGTGTATAGTGTTGTGGATAAAATGATGTTTCCGATCAATTTATCCACGGGCTAGAAATTTATCCAACTGCTAGTGCTATGCATTGTTTGTTTAACCGTGCCCACTAGTATAAAATTACAGGATGCATGGCCATTAACGTTATTACAGTAAAATGTTTGATCAGCCTGTACGTACAGTGGAGACTCTTAGCTAGTCAGACAATGGGTGGTAATGGTACTTACTTCCAAGGTAAAGTGTCTGTGTAAAGATAGGTGAGTTGTCGTTTATATCTTGGATGGATATTGTTACAGTGGCTTCATCATAAACAGAAGACGACACTGCCATTGAAAGTTATCGATAATCAGTACCAAACAAACAAAACAGACGAACGAACAAACAAACAAACGAACGGAAGAACGAAAAAAAAAAAGAAAAGAAACAAACAAACGAACGAATGAACGAACAAACGACGAAGAAACAAACAAACAAACAAAGTAATGAGCAAACGAAGGAACGAACAAAGGAAGAAACAGACAAACAATTAAACAAACAAACGGCAAATTAAGAAACAAACAAACGAGCAAACAGAAAGACCAACAGAAGCAAAAAAAAACCCACAAAACAAAATAAACAAGCAAAACATAAAAACAAGCAAACAGACGAATCATCTAACCCCCACGCATCACACAATCAGTTTATCATACTTCTAGTCAATCGGTCACTTGTTTAGTAATCCTCGCAGGCCTTTTGATTAAGGTTCGTCACGCAGCGCTGTCAGAAAGCGTCGCATGACGATCCCTCAAAAGGCTGCGAAGGAGACTATCACTGACTTAGATATCAAACAATGAGGTGAGTTGCGGTCAATCAGTCAGCACCAAAAGAAACTCATACCTTGTCGTCTTGTTCGCCTGGCTTTCAATTTATCGTACGCCCTTACAGTCAGGGTAATGGAGGATGTCGACTCGTAGTCTAAAGACTTTGCAACAAATATCTCACCAGAATTCGCTTGGATACCAAAGTAACCTACAAGTATCATTAAACATTTCTTAAAGAACCGTTAAATGCAACTCTCTCTGTGTAACAGGTCTCGCAATGGCGTTGTGAAACAAGTTGCAAGCACCATTGCAGCGTGTAACATACACTGCCTCGTGCAAAATCATTGCAACAAAGGTTATTGACACGCTACTGAAATCATTGCAGTCACTTTATCGACATTGCAACTTTTTGTTCGCCGTTGCACCGCGTAACATCCGTGCAAAGGCTCGTGCAACGGCTTACGCAATGGCAATGCGAGACTAGTTGGAGACAAAATTGCACCGTATAACAGCGCCTTTACTTATCATTGGTACGTGAATTGAAATCTTTTCCTCGGATATCTATAAAAACGTATCACACGAAAATCATGTCAAACTCGTCGCGTAACGGAACTCAGCCGTTGAACAAATTCCTATGTAAACGCGTAGCCTTGATGGTTTGAGCAAAGATGAGTTTATCAACTAAACAAGCAGTTGCTTGAGAAAACGGCCGTCTGACAGAGCACTTTCGTATGAATGTGAAATGGAACGCTCCGTGTCTTGGCCGTGTCAGTGCCGTGTTGTCTAGGAAGTCATTCGAAATCCCTGCTGAAGCCATGCGTACCGGCCATGACTGTTTTTCGTTTTCACTGTCATAAGAATACTGTAATACTCTAGCATGCCGTAAAATGATGCGCGCATATTCATATTGGTCTCTCGTTAGTTACGGCACGCAAGCGGTTGTATTAAAAGGCTGGATAAGCACATGTTACGAAAGCACGCTTGATACCTTGCTGATTTCCAGATGTGATGTGATAATCTATCCCAGCATTCTCTCCTTGGTCTGGGTCTTCAGCTTGTATTTGTCCAATTACATCACCAACTTTTAATGATTCATTTGGTGAAAATCTAAAGACGCAAAGCACAGCAAAAACTGAGAAAATGAGATATTACACAAATAAGAATGCAGTCATATTGAGGTTTGTTAAATTCGTAAAGAAAAGAAAATGTTACTTTCTTAAAATGGTTTCCTTTTATGGTTTCCTTGAAATCCCGAGGAGCCGGATGCAGGGCTATCTCTTATGGAAACCAGTACTGAGAAATGTCAAAGATGCTTGTTTCTCTTTCTCTCCATCTATATAGCATCCGTTTTCACTTTTTAACTACAAATGCACCAGAACTTTAATGTCTCCCCTAACTGGGTTACATGGCACTGTTCTACTGGTTGTATGATCGGTTTTTCCACTTATAACAATGAAACTAGTTACTACTGTACTTACGAGTATGATTTGTGAGTAAAACTAGGTATGTTGTCATTGACATCGTCAACGATTATAATTACTTTAGCTGTGGCTTTGTAAATAGTTGGATCACGTAAATCATTTGCCTCTACAATAAGCTGTAATACAAAGAATTTGTATTTAGATATATATCTCAGAACCAAGCAATTAATCATTCAAGAACAAGAAGAAGAAGACCGCAACAACCCACCCACAACGACCATTACCGACAACACATTCAACGACAACAGAGGTAGCAACAACAACAACAACAAAACAACAACAATAATGACGCCAACAACAACTTTCTGCTGATCATGATAAGCGGGCCTAAGTTCCACGTCATACTTACAGTATAGTTTGGTGAAGTCTCCCTATCAAGACTAATTTGCGTCCTAAGTATTCCACTCTCAGGGTCGATTGAGAAATGATACGAATCATTACTGCTTTGTTTGTGGAGGATTCGATAAACGATGTACTGTGAATGCTATCAAGAAAAGAGAATAAATCGAATAAGCGATTTAACAGAGTTTTTATGCATCTTTACCCTGAAAAAAATTTAGTGTTACCTGGTCGTGAAGTGTAGCATTCACATCAAACACAACCGAGCCAAGCTTTATGTCTTCAGATACACTTGTCTTGAAAACATCACTTGGAAAGGTTGGCATGAAATCGAGGACGTCCTTGACAGGTATCACAAAGGTCAACCTACTGCGCATGCGTACTGGTGATAGCGTGTTTTCAGCGACGACCGTTATATTGTAGAATGGAGACGTCTCAAAGTCCTACAAAAACAAATTGGCCACTTAAGCTTGATCAATTAATTAGTTTGAACTCATGCTTAATTCATGGGAGTGATGTTAAAGATAGTTTGTAGAGCATTGGAAAAGTCGCCCAGGCGTCGTTGGGTTTGAGTGCAATTTTACTGAGACTTGAGTCAAACATTTTCCTCTGATTCTCGTACGGCCTACACCAGTTGATGTTTTCCTTAGAGCGGTTTTCGTATGAGTGGGAAACCATGCCATAACCATGCCATAACGTGACTGTGTCAGTGTTGTAAGTGTCTATAAAAACATTCAGAATTCCTGCCATAACCGTACTGTGCAGTGACCGTGCCAGTTTCCCAGTCATACGAGATCTGCTCTCGATGTCAGCGATACTTTAATCTTGTCATCCATACAGATTTATGGTGTGAAAACGCGGGAAATTTAAAGATAGCTCAGTTTAATTTTGTACATTACCAATGCTGCTATCGTAGAAATGACTCCTGTTCTATTATTGACCACAAACGTGTTTGAAGCTTCGCCTGTCAGAATATAAAACAGTTAACAAAGGAGATGGAAAAATCTCGACTTTTTTTCAGACATGGAAAAAAAAAAGTGGTAGAGATAATGATTTATTTGTTTTTGATTATTTCATCAGATAGCATGTGAATACCTTCAATATAATAGAAAACTTTTCCATTGACACCTTCATCCGGGTCTTTAGCTGTAACTTGAGTTACTCGCGATCCTTTGGGGGCTTTTTCAGAAATCGGCGAAATATTTGGAATCTAAAAATAGACATTGCAAAAGCATATAAGTATTGAGTGTCGTTTACCATTAACTTGAAATCAACTCGATCGAAATCTTTATTTTAATATAAGTGAAAATAAATTGGATAAGGTAAGAATCTCCAGTCCTCCCTCTACATTCTACTACCACAGGATACCCGCTGAGGGAGTTGCGTACATACATACGCTAGGAATCTAAGTTATTTTGCTTGGTATCACTCTTACCTGAGTAAATATTGGTGCGTTGTCGTTAACGTCAAGAATTGCTACCGTCACTGTACCATAGTCTGAGTTGATTCGTTCTGAGCGTTTTTTGATGGCCACAAATAGCTTAAGAAATTTTGGGAAAAAACTATTAAGGGCATTAATCATCCAAAATTAGGGCAAAATGAACGAAGGAACAAACGAACGAACAAATGAACGAATAGATGAATGAACGAACGAACGAATGAACGAACGAATGAACGAACGAACGATTGAACGAACGAATGAAAGAACAATGAAACGAACGCACGAACGAACGCACGAACGAACGTACGAACGAACAAACGAACGAACAAACGAACGTACGAAAGAACTAAACATTCATTAAAAAATGTAGAATTTCTTTGGCATTTTATTGGGTCTAATATTTTGATCTATCCAGCATTTTCGTCTTCCTTGTTATTCATAGTTGGTATTTATTCCTACTATGGATTATAGGAGGGCGATTAATGAGCGTTTTTAACCTTCCTTCCTTCCTTCCTTCAACACACCGCGAACTCACTAAACCCTTCCCATTGTGTCATGTTCCCGTTGCATCTAATACCTTGTAAGAAGATTGTTTTTCTTTGTCTAAACTTGACATCAATGTAACCTCTCCTGTCGAAGAGTTCAAATCAAATATCCCATCATCCTTATCGAGTCGCAAGTACACTACATTATGTCCACCAGATGTGTGAAGCATGGTGACTACTTGTCCTACAGTCGCATTCTGAAGTAAGAATAGAATTACTAAATGTTACATGATTTCACATTGTATAACTACGATAAAAATTATCGTAGTTATATAATGTACTAATGTACAAAAGAAGCAACTCAACCAATTTCGCATGAAATAAATTTTCGTCTGTTGCAAATAAATCATCACCACAAAAAGCAGAGAAAAGTGAGAGTACAATTTCAATGTCATCTAATATCTGCCCTACCTCGTAAATACTAATATTGGCATGCTGTGGTACAAGCAATGCTTGGTATCTAAGGCCAGGTGAAATAAACACATATACAGTAACATTGGTTGCTAAAGTTGTCGGAGTACCATTATCTTGGCACGTGGCACTCAATGAGATGTTTTGATTGGCTAATCCCATTACTGATCGAGACAATGACAAAGCACCATTTCTGTGATTGATAGTAAAAGTACCTGGAAGAAAGAAAGGTTTATTTTCAAACACACGTCTCTTTCATTCAAATTTCCATGCATTTCATTCTCTTTTAAATATGTTCTTCATACGTCGTTACCACGATAGTTTATCATGCTCACAGTGTCTAACTCTTACTACTCCATTTGGCAGCGATGTACCGAGCACAATTTACAACGTACGTTTTGCCAGCACGTCAGTTGAGGCCTTCTCGTGTTCTGAAACCTTTCAGACATTGACATATACATTAAAATTGTGCTTGCAGCGTCGTTGGGACGGTTCCGACAGTAAGGTGTGGTAAGAGTTATGGCATATCATAACGCAACGGCAATATCAGTACACCTATGTCCGCAGGTAAAAAACGTAAATTATTTACAGCTTACTAGTTACAGCTGAATACTTACCTGTTCTGTTATTCAGAGTGTATCTCAGTCTTGCGTTACTACCACTGTCACGGTCACTAGCCGTCACGAAACCAATCAATCGACCTGGCATTACATCTTCATCAACGTTAAAGTAAAACGACGGCAAGGAAAACTGTGGTGCATTATCGTTGACATCAAGTACATCTATAGTGACCTGGAATGATTAAAAAGAAGTGAAATTAGTCATATCCTTAATGCTTTGGTTATCATTTGTCGATTATAGTTAAAAAGCCGTAACATAGCTACAAATACAATCGTGAAGCCATGAAAAATGTATCTGATATAACGCGCGATCTCATTGGTCATGTTTTCAAACTTATTAATAAATATGTAAATAAATAAATGATAAATAAAATCAATGAAATCAAGCAATCAATAAACTAACCGATGTAAAAGATGATAAATGATTTAAACCACCATCAGTTGCTTTCACACGTAATTCATAAAAGTTTCTTTCTTCGTAGTCCAGTAATTGTACGTTAGTAATTTTCCCTGTATAAGAGCTGACGCTGAATACCCCATAATTATCAACTAACGAATATGTCACCTAAATAAAATTCAATATATTATATTACACGGAGCAGTGATTGATAGGTGGGAGGGGTTAAAGAGCGCACCGGCAGCTTCCTGGGAGACCAGCTTCGTGCTGAAGGAGCTATTTTCACTACTAAAAAACTCCGCAAATTCGCAGCACGCGTGACTATTGATCCTTATTTCCCACGGGAATGTTTGCTTAGAATGTTCTGCATTGCCACGCTTTCTCATTGGCCCATATAAGAGTTAATTCTGTCCATTTCGGGAGCATTTCGACAAAGTCTCTATCAAGGCCTCTTCAAAGATTTCTTCTCTTGTTTTTTCCTGGCGTCGCCGAAGCAACCTACCTCTCAACCCTTCAAGAGTTTAGCTCAGTCCTTCGCCTTCAACGAAATACGACAGCGAAACTAAGAACCAGCCGGTGTGGTAACAATAGAAGCAGTGCTTCCAGGAGTTAAAATGTTGTACGACTACTTCAGGTACTTTTAGTCTAAGCTTCGGTGTAATTCGTTTCGTTGTGTCTTCTCCCAAATTTTATTGTATTGTATTTTATTTTTATTGTATACGTTGTTTTTGGGGACCCTGGTTCGCCTTAGCGCTTCCATAAGTTTGCTGTTTTCGTCTAAGGCTATTTCATTCATATTCATATTCGCGCTCGTTGCAAAGTTTACTTCAGTGAATCCGTTTGCATGCATTCGGGGCGCCATCTCCTCCCTCGGGATTTATCTTCATAAAATTGTGGATTCGTTTACTTTATGCTCGCGCCTTGCTTCGTTTAGGTATTTTTACCACGGCATACGCTTTTAGTTCTGGTTTTTCTAGTAAGCGTTTTTCTAGTATGGCTTCTTATTTATTCAGTTTGTTCCATGTAGTTTATCTTATGCTCGTGCTCGTGCAACCCTGCAAAGTGCGGATAAGTTTTTTGGTTAACAATAAATTATTAGCCGTCTATATCACTTCGTTTGGAATACCCACGCGCCACGACTCTGCAAAATTCCTCGGGTCACAGGTTGCCTGTTTGTTTGTTTGTTTGTTATATCTCTCGTTTAAAAGTATTTCGTTATAATTACAATTAATAGTTTGTTTTAAAGAAATAAATATAAACACATTTATCTCAGCGTAGCTCTATGTTAGCACATCAATTTAATTTTGCTAACCATCGGAAAGTGATTTTGTCCGCTGCGTTACGGAATAGTTGGTAAATCTCCCCGACAGAGAATTCAGTTGTGTGTCGGCCTAATGAATACGAGACCATGTGTCGGCATAGTGATTTGGCCGTGTGTCGGCATAGTAAATATGGCCTTGTGTCGGCATAGTAATGTGGCCGTGTATCCAAAAGTGAATTGGTCACGCGTACATAAAGTAGCCGTGGGTCGGCAGTTAGCCATATGTTGGCAGGATAGCCGTGTGTCGGCAAGTTTGTCGTCCAAAAGTGACTTGATCACGTGTATATAAAATAGCCGTGTGTCGGCGGGTTTGGCATCCAAAAGTGAATCGGTCACGCGTACATAAAGTAGCCATGTGTCGGCAGTTAGCCTTATGTTGGCAGGATAGCCATGTGTCGGCAAGTTTGGCTTCCAAAAGTGACTTGATCACATGTATTTAAAGTAGCCGTGTGTCGGCTGGTTTGGCATCCAAAAGTGAATCGATCACGCGTACATAGTAGCCGTGTGTCGGCAGTTTAGCCATATGTTGGCAGGGTAGCCGTGTGTCGGGAACGTAAATATGGCCGTGTGTCGGCATAGAAAAGATGGCTGTGTGTCTTCCTAGTGAATATGGCCCTGTGTCGGCATAATTATAGTCAATATGGCCGTGTGTCGGCATAGCAAATGTGGCTGTGTGTCAGCATAGTAAATATGGCCGTGTGTCGGCATGGTTCAATAGTTTGTTCTCTAAGTGATCATAGTATGCTTTTCTCCTTGGCCTGCATGAGCTTTCCTCGCTTTGCGAGTATCGCTTGACAATTACTCTCGGGCTCAAAGTGTGTAACTCATTTATAGCCATGGCTGCCAATTGAAGATAACTTTCCAGGCTCGAACATTATTTTTTTCTTTTCCGCTTGATTTGTTTTTCTTGGCCTGGGACTCTCTCTCCACTTTTTCAGCCGCGACCAGAAGGGTAAACTAAACTTTCACCCTATAACTTGCCTTTGGGCGGGTTCCTGGTCCGGTTGGATGGTGGGGGCCTTCCCTTAGTTTCTTAATTAAGACCAATTAACTCCTCAGTACCAAGGTATTATTTTGTCAGAAGTGCACATCTACGAAATTTTCCACAAAACAGTATTGCGCACGAGGAGTTCCAAAGTCGTTTGTTTCTAATTTAGTTTTCTTTCACTTCTAAGCCTATACGGATAATTCTCAACATAGTAGTGCTTAAAATTCAACGAACCCTTAAGGTAGTTTTTCCTTCTTTTCATAGCCTGATCCTATCTGGTAATCAGTAGCAATTCAATAATCTTGTTAGTGGAATTCGATCTTCTCCGTTTCGAAATCTGGTCTATTCATTCCGTTTGTCTGTCACTTGTCCAGTATTGGAAGGAAAATATGAACCCTTGGAACTCTCAATTTTTGCATTGATGTGTGATACACGATATGAGCTGGGAAGGTCACCCCACTTGTCCAACCGGACCACTTTCAATCCTGCCCAAGTTGGCAACATTTCAATTCATGCTCAAGCCGAGTAACACGACTCTCGGTACTGTGAATTGGATGATCGACGCGAATTTCGGTCACTTTAAACAATTATTTTTAAAGGCCCACTGATGAAAATCGATGAAAATTGGAAACTGATTATTTCTATCTGAAGATGAGGGTAGCTAAATAACTAGCTACCCTCTGCCCAAAAATCTGCATTTCAAGCTCATTATCAAAGGGAAATTTTGATATTAAGTCTAAAAGAACAATAGGGTTTAAAATGACGTCACTTACTCACAACTTAAACGCTAAAATACTTCACAATTTCTATTCGTCTCGTTTGAATGTAAAGAAAATGTTGTCTTTGGTGATTGTTGGGAGTCGACATAGGTTTTACTAAGTTTCAAGTCATTTCCAATTTTAATCTATTTTCATCCAAGTACCTCTTTAAATCTTGGTCTGTTTAGACGGTCGGGAGTAGTTGGAACACCTACCCTAGAAGGAACATACTGGCTGGGTTTTCGAAAGGTAACAATTGTGAATCTCGCGGCTTGAAAATAACTACTTGCTGAAACTGAAGAGGGAAGCACATTTGATTTGTCTCTGACAACGTTAACCTTTAAGTTTATTTTGCATATTTATGATAATGACAATGCTGCTGCCCTTGCATGTCCCAATTCTTGACAGTGGAGCCCCCATCTCTCCCAGAATAAGTCACTTAGGAAATCCAGTGAATACTGTGCAGTCTAGTTTCCCATGTCGCGCGCGCGCGTATTAATCCTAAGAAGGCAGAATTCTTACCAAAGAGGCTTTCACTTCTTTTCACTGCAGCTTTCAATGGCGACCATGTAATATTATCTTTGCCATGTCATTTAAGAATACATAAGTAAGTGTTAGGTTACAATAAGTGGTCCAGCTAGCTCTCCTCTGTAGTTTCTCTGTAGCTCGTTTGTAGTTGCCGTGGTCTCACCAGCTCCGTTCATATGCTCGACATCTCTGAATTAAACGTACGCCTGCATGTCGCGAAGGGCGTATGCGTTTGTATGTACAGAAATGAGTTAAGAGACTTCACGAACAGTATGAAACAACCCTTTAAAGGCCTTCGGAGCGGTCACAAGAAAAAAAAATTGCTGATTGGTCATTCGACTTGCAATACCAAGAGCTCTTCGTGGAATCCTGTGTCTCGACGTCACCTAATGAACCATCGAATCCCATTTCGGCTTACTGTTGACGATCCTTCCGACCGTCATCGATGAATACAGAGCCTGCACTTTGTGCGACACCCGCCCGGTAACGAGTGTAAGAATGCGCTGCGAAGATCCAGACTGCATTTCGCGACAGACCGCGAAATATACGAAGAAACAGTAATTTATTTCGTTGAAATCATGCTCGCCGAGTGTTAATTTTAGGAAAACTATGTTATATAGCAGGAAAACCGCAGATGGGCAAGCACCAATCACTGAGAGGGTCCTTGAAGGCACATCTATCGAGTGGTCAATTAACTCTCCATTCGTTCATGAATGATACCTAAGAATTCTATGGAATCTCAATCAGTCTTCCATGCTATAAATTAACACGCAGTAAGCATGAGTGCGAACAAGGTTTAGGTAACTTGAAGAGCTATAGTGACTCGTACCAGGCCACGGGTCATTCCAAACATACCTCGATCTATGCACATTTTTGTTTGCAATTGTTGGCTCATTAGCAAAACGCATTAATGTCAGCTTTCCGATGTTTTGGGGACATACGCGCCATCGAGCCAATCCATTCTCTGTAAGATCTGGAGTTTCAAAGCTGCACTACGCCAAAACTATCTTATGTGTCAAGAGCCCCAATTTGCAAGGAAAGCTAATTTTGCCACATGGACGTTAGCAAAGATTTTTCTATTTGTGGTGCCAGTCATTGGTAGTATCCAAGTCGGAATTTTAGAGGAACTGTAAGCGACTGTGCACGAAAATGGTCCATCAAGGATACACTTGGTGGCTGGTCGTTTTGATCCTCACATTCTTGATGCCAAGTCAGTAGACTATGGGGTCCACATTTGGGCTGTGTTTGCGAAACGAGGTCGAGCCGAGAGTGAGATCTACTGATCGCTTCCCAGAGGTGTTTTGAGTGCAATGAGTGTTGACACCTGTTGACACTGGCAGCTTGCTCTAGCATCGATCCATGTGGCTGTCTAGTAGTTGCTTGTTCCATGTCAAGTTGTTGAACCCCAAGTCCCACTCGGTATTAACGGGCTCAGTAGAGCTCAGTCTTCTCCAGATTGTACGTAGATACTGCCGGGCTAATTTTAGTTGCGATTCTTTGTGTTTTTCTTCGATTTCGCCTCATTCAATGTGAGATCAGATGCCGACGTCCAAGCAAATAGACGGTATTGTAACGAGCCAGCATCTCCCAAGACTTGCCCTCGCCCTTCTTTCAGGTTTCTCCGCCGTATGACTTGGTACGAATATCGCCTTCGTCTTTGCGCCTTCAACAACCATAGCAATATCATGGACTCCATCCGACATACCGCTCCCTAACAGAAGGCCCATAACTGATTCCCTTTTCAGTTTTCTCTAAGAAAATGGCACGTTCTCCAAATTCTAGGGACGTAATTCAATCGACAAGCAAGACTCCAAGTGTTGACAGTTGAACAAAGCTCTCGAAGTTTGCATCCTCGTTCCGGAAGTCGGAAAAGACCCGCGCAAATATCTCGATTTCTTTTCTTCATTCCATTAGCCCCATGCCTGCGCACCAGCGGCTGCAGTGTAAAAGAAGACTGTCTCTGGGGCAAGCTCAGTCTCGTTGACTAAATTGCCTCCCGGCGCTTCCAAGTCGAGTCGATGCTGCTAGTCACTCCAAGGTGTGTGACACAGAGGAAACCTTGGTGAAAATGGTGGACCATGTGGTGGCTCTCCATCCTGAGTGTTTAGGTATTCTGTGTAAATTCCTAGGTTCCTTGTACAAATGAGCCTTTGTTGGCGATTTCACTCTCCCTAGATGATTCAACATATCTGATTTTGCTTTCTTTTTTTTCTGAGTTTTGGGAGGAGGTATAATTTCTTGTCAACATCTTCCTTTCAGGTTTCTCCACCGTATGACTTGGTATGGGTATCGAAGGTAGCGGTAGCAGTTTCGGCGAGTGAACGGAGGTCAAATCTCGTTCTCCCATAACTTAATCACGCCGAGACAATGAGCGGGGGAATTTAGTAGTGAAAATGGTTTACGATTTTAACTGATAAATCCCGCAATTCCACAAAGTCTCAGCGGAGTAATAACGTTCCCACGCGTCGTTTTGTATTCCATAGTCAGTAGACAGTAAAGCAAGTAAATAGTTCATTCCAATCCAATAGTTGTAAATTGAAGTTCCGTCTGGCGATTCTGAAGAACAATTTCTTAGTCCTCATCACTGCCACCTTAATTCTTTCTTCGTCCAATTATGCAAACACTTCCTTGGTTAGATCCTGATATTGATTTCTATAGACCTAGCACCATTTAACTATAATGCAATACAGTGTAAATTAAAACTGTTTTGCAGCGTTATTTACCGGAAAATTGCGAAATTAAAGTGAGTTACAATTTGATTTTTCGCCCGACTTTGCGTCTCTGTCGCGAACATTCGACCTCCAAAATCGCGAAACAATCGTGTCGCGAAAATTTCATGAAATAAGGTACGTCGCTCCGCGTTTCGCTCATTGCCTCGGTCAAATCTCGTTCTCCCATAACTTAATCACGCCGAGACAATGAGCGGGGGAATTTAGTAGTGAAAATGGTTTACTATCGACATTGAATAAAAGCTGTCCCCGGCCTTCCTAACCTACCTTTTTATTTACACCCTGGTCAATATCTGTAGCTTGTACTATCAATATTGTACTATTGACAGGTATGTTTTCGCTGATATTGACCCTATAATGTGATTGGTTAAACACAGGAAGATGGTCGTTACTGTCGTTGATGGTGATAGACACCATGACAAAGCTCTGCAGTGATGGAGTACCACGATCAGAAGCAGAAATGTTGAGTTTGTAGGATTGTGTCGATTCGTAGTTAAGGTTTCCAAGAGTTCGTATAATGCCTGTGAATTCTGAAACATATTTTGAAAGAATTTATATTTGTTGTTACTATGTTGAAAATATTTTATATAATAATTGGTATATTACGCGCGCTCTGACTGGTCGAGAACCGTGTGCGATTACAGTAGAACAAACAAACAAATTAACAAACGAGCAAGCAAGCAAGAATGCAAAGTGGAAGCAAAGCTCGACGCTAGAAAAATCATCATTGATCGGATTTCAATTGCTGAATCTAACGAAGTGTTTTTACCTCCAATGATGAATTGTCCTTGACTACCAATAATAATAGCATATCGTACATCTCCATTACTTCCTTCATCCAAATCACGTGCATCAAGGTCCATTACCACGTGACCTCCAGGGGTGTTTTCAAACAAGGTCACGTGATATTCAGTTTGGTTAAACATTGGTTTATTATCGTTCACGTCTTTTACAATGATCTTTAGAGGAACGGTTGATGAGAGGCTTGGAGTACCTTTATCAGATGCCTTTATGAGAAAACCTACGATTAGACTACTACCGTAAAATGTAGCAAAGTTTTGCTATGTCTTGAAAAGTTCTTTCTTTTTCAGTTGCAAATTTGTCGACCTTAGAACTGAGTTCCTGCTAAGTGCACCAAATGTGTTAAGGGTCGTCGGATTTCTACATTTCCACAAATACAGTGTTTACGGTAAAGCAACTAAATACTATTTCTAGAGGAAAATTCATTTGAGCTCACGTTACAGTAAGACAGACATGGTCTTTACTCCCATGCAAACAATGTCTTCACAGAGATGACCACTTCTATCCCCAAGACGTCAAGTTCAAAACAATTCCAAAACGTTTCTGTAATATGAGCGATATTTGATCACTATAATAACACATACCTTAACATCAAAATGATATAAGGACACATTTTCTCTGTCTAATGTGCCATTTAGTGAGAGGACACCACTACTTGAATTGATAATGAACAGAAACTCTGGCACTTAGATTTAAAAAAAGAAAACAAAAATATATTTATAACGTGATAAAACCGTTGATGAAAAGTTAGTGTTCTGATGCAGTAAGAGTTAAATAGGGAAGAAGTAAAGAGAAAGAAAGCCACGAGAGAAGGATTACAAAGTTGTGATCTCACCTGCTGTATGTAAAGAATATCTAACCTCAGCATTACTTCCAAAGTCTTTGTCTACAGCATTGATAACTCCTAGTATATCTCCTTGTGTAACATTTTCCATTACATTGTACTGGTATGACAGTTGGTTGAAAATTGGTTTATTATCATTGATGTCTTTTACTTTAATAACAACCTAAAAACAAGTATAATTTAGATCATTTGCTCAAGTACAGCCAACATAAAAAGCACACCTTCAAACCAAAAAGTGGTCCCGTTATGGAAAGTTCAAATTATCAAAGTAAACCCTTTTTCACGAGCGACGGACGCAGAAAGTGAGCAACATACACAGTGTTGCAGTGCTCAATTACAAAATTCTCTCAAGAAATGCAACACTGAGTCTGTGTGTGCTGCTTCCGCTTCTGCATCTATCGCTTGTGAAAACCATGCAAACATAAAGATAAGTTCTAGCGTGCGTAGATAGCTAGTCGCCTGTCGGTAAATGCTCTTTTCCATTGATGTCCCTTAATACTAACATCTACTGTAGAAGAAAGCTTTGGCTGTCCTTGGTCAGCGGCTTCTATGACAAGAGTGTAAATGCCATTTCCATTCTGATCGATCTTGATTCCAGGTCTCTCTCGATCTAGGTCTTTAACAGAAGTAAGGTTTCCCTACGCAAAATAAAACGGTAATCTCATATCCCATGTATGGAAGGATAAAACGTTCTGACAATAACATTTGATGGAAGCTGCAGTTTTTAGCCGCTCACTTATGGGATCGGCAATCTTCCATTTACGTGGTAGAGCTTAACAAGGTCAAAGGAGTACAGCAGACTGCAATTTGTTTCATGTTTTATCTTAGGAAATCTATCCGTTAATTGACAAGCTGAAAGTAGTTACTAAGATAGCACCGAGCAAGTCTCGAAGGGTCCTTCGAAGAGCCCGACGGTTCCTCGATTTTCGTTTTCGGGGCTCGCTCGTGGCATTCTGGCGCCCGCTTTTCCGCTTGCCAGTGGATAAATTCCAAAAATATGATGCCATAATATAGACCACGCAAAACAAACACTAGTCTGCTTGTGATGGCATCAACTTCCAGTTACTGGAAATAACCTTACGAATCATTAATTCCTGCAGCTTTGTTCTCATAGTATTGTGGCCTCTTGGTGTTCACTTTACGACGCCATTATCATATACCCAGGCAGCCATTACAGAGTATCATTGTTACTTACCGTCATCTCATCAATATGAAACATCCCGTCATCATTTCCACGAACAATACGATATCGCATCTCCTTATTGACCCCCTGGTCGATATCAGTAGCAGTGATGTCATACATGACATTGCCTTCCTTTGTAGTAAAGGTCAGCGTTGATGAATTGAACTTTGGTATGTTATCATTGACATCAAGTACGTGTACAACTATAGACAATATTGCCTGTTAAATTACAAAAATGAACTTAAGCTACGCCCAGAAAACACGGTTAAAATGCCCAAATATTATTTTCTCCGGATTCCGCTACCTCGCCGAAGTGAGGTAGCCGCACAAACCAAAAAACCTCCATGGTTTCTATATTACTTACTTTGTTATTTCCTAGATCTGTGGCTGTAACTGTTAAGTTATAGAAATCTTTAGTTTCCCTGTCAAGTTGTTGTGGCGCAGTAAACAATATGCCTGTATTAGAATCCATGTAAAATTTTCCATCGTTGCCTACAAGTAAATAATGTTCTTCAATAAAACAATACTACACTCTTTGATTATATATATATATCATACCTTGTAATGAGTAGGTTATCTTTGCGTTGGTCCCTTCATCTCTGTCATATGCCTTGACTTGTGTAACCTGAGTCCCTCCTGGAGTATCCTGTCAGGTGTTCAAATATTCACAATTAGACTTTGTCACTGTCAGTAGTAGGAGTGAAGTTTATCGCAGCGGTGGACATTATTCTGTGGAACATCCACCTCCCCAGTTTCAATGTTGCATGGGGTATAGTTTGCAAAACAATGTAGCGCTCCAGAATGCACGTCAACATTGCATTATTGGGTGTGGTTGAAGGTTCGCTTGTAGAGTGGGGTTTTTGAGGAATATTGTAAGGCACCTTAGATTATTTCATAAAAAAATAGCCGGTCATTTGCAATTCAATTTTGTACTGAGTGTCTAGGTGAGTACGCAAATCTTAGTCATAATAATTGGGACAAATGAGTCAGAACTGGTTGAACTACAATCATTGCCAGAACGGTTGGCACGATTTGTCATTATAGCGCGCGCAATGCATTTTTCTGTTATTTATGGCCCCCCCTCCCCCCCTTTCAATGTTGGAGTGCACCTACCAGCCTAAACTCAGTCAAGCACACTCTAAAGCACCCATCAACATTGATAAGGGGGGCGGGGGATGCACATATACAATCACAAAGTGCATTATATAATGAGTCCCTAACATTTTCACATCGGACCAACTCTTTTTGGCAATGATTGTAGTTTTATACATTTACCAGGCCTCGCGGTTGTCCGCGGTTGAACGAAGGTGGATATAGCGTTATCCATTGGATAAATTTATTGGGAAATGTCATCGTTTTATCGACTGAATAACGATTTATCCAACGGATAGCGCTCTTCACCCTTTGTTCAACCGGGGCCAGATCGATACCTCATTCAGACTTATATTAACTAGATGTCCAGATGTGTTGAATACTGGTGGGTTATCATTGACATCTTGGACTGTTATAATAACATGCGAAGTTACGTTGTATTTGCCATCAGAAGCTATTACCTGTAAATGAAAGACATTCATTCTTAATTTGCTAGCAGAAGAAAACGAAAACGGATGAAAAATTAGAAGCTTGCATTGCAAAGCTATGAAGCACGAGTGCCACCATACGCAGCAAGCAAGCGCACAAACATGTTTCAAGGACCGACGAAGGAAACAAAAGACGAGGTAAGGAACTGTAAAGAAACGTCGAGCAAACAAAAAAGCAAGAAGGCAGCAAACAAACAAACAAACAAACAAACAAACAAACAAACAAACAAACAAACAAACAAACAAACAAACAAACAAACAAACAAACAAACAAACAAACAAGTATCAATAAAGCTTAAAATTGCAAACACATGCACTTACTGTTAGGTTGTAAAGAGCACGTGATTCTCTGTCTAAGTCACGTGACGATCGTATTCGTCCAATAAACCGCAGTGACTGAGATGTTGTATCAAGCACGGTTTCAGCTGTTATGTTGAAATCAGACGATCCATCTCCATTGACCAAGAAATAACTGATCTGTAATCGGATACGGAAGATTGAATGAGTAGCGCATCGAGGAAATAAATGAAAATGAAAATTAACAAATCGAAATTCTACACAAAACAACTATTAAATATGGAAGGCTACTACAGTTTGTTAGGCATTGGAACCAAATAGTCTCTTAATAAAAAATTTACCTGTGCGTTAGTACCCAGATCTCCATCGACAGCTGTTACCTCTACCACAGGTGTCCCAATAGGGGCGTCTTCTTTGATGGCTCCATAATACTTTCTCATGGAGAAAACTGGAGGCAAATCATTTAGGTCTGCAATGAAAACATTTACCTACAAAAAGCAGTATAAAAATAAGCATCCGCACCAATAATACGAACAGCGCGAACTTCTCTTAGGGTTCGCCTTATAAAAAATTTACGTTTGACATTTTTGCGATATATCTGGAAGACGTGTGTGCCGAACTGGAGACCTTTTGAGGAGTACCAAGACCACAGGAAGCCCAACCTAACTGTCAGAAAAATCTAATTCATCACTAAGCGTGTATTGCTGGGTTTTATTATCTGCTTCAAATGGTGGTCACGTACTGTGGTCTCAACCAGAGAATATTTTACTGAAAACTTGTCTTTCAGCTGATGAAAATCCCAACGACATTGAGAAAGACGTTATAAGATCCATCTACATTATATGTGAGAGCATTTAAACCTTACAGAAAGCAAAGAAAAAGGTGAAAAGGGGGAAAAAAAGAAAGAAAGCTAGAAAAAGAAAAAATAAAGAAAAAGAAAAAGAAAAAGAAAAAGAAAAAGAAAAAGAAAAGAAAAAGAAAAAAGGGAAAAGAAAAAAGACTTCCAATTGTGAGGAAATTTTGTCTCTTATTTGCAAGTTTTAAGGCTTTATATGTAATATAAAATAAGAAATTAGATTTCGCTGATATGAAGCTTGAGCTCCCTGTGCCAAATATTTCACTATGGTGGGACTATTTGTTGACAATTAAAATTAAAGGAAACTTACGTAAGCATGGCCCCGTCTTGGAGGGTTACCATGATCCATTGCAGTGATGACCAGGTTATATTGGGCAATTGACTCACGATCCAAGTCTTTGCGAGTTGTAACAGATCCCTTTAATAATATATACAAAAAATATATAGCTATTTTTTATTATTTTCTGATTTTGAAAGCGCGCAGCTACTATCATAGATATTGTTATGGGAATGGATAGAATTGCAGACGGATGAAGGAATGAATCAATTAAATTAACGAACGGACGCATGCACGTAGGCACAGACGGACGCACGCACGGACAGACGGACGAACGAGCGAACGAACGTATGAAGGAACGAATGCATAAATGAATGGACAAAGAATGAACGAAGTTTAGAGGATATTCCGCAAAGAAACTAAAGACTGCTTACCGTGGTGTTATCGATGTCAAAGTATCTATCAGGATCTCCAAACTCTATTTTATACGCAATCCTTCCTTTCATGCCAGAATCTTTCTCGCTTGCATTAAGACTGATGACAAGGCTTCCTATTGGTGCGTTCTCCGTTACATTTACCGTATACGATACGGGATTAAAGACCGGGTTATTGTCATTGACGTCACTTATGATTATATCAAAGGTATAGAGCGAGCTGTTCAAAGATGGATGCCCATGGTCGCTGGCAACTACATTGAATTTATACCTGAAAGATAGGAATGGAGTTGAAGTTTATGACTGTAGAACCAATTTTAACCTTAAACACAAATAGTTAGATAAATAAGCCATGGAACGCAAAATTTAACACAACAAAATGAAAATCTAATAACTGTGGCTTTGTTATATTCTTCATGAGTTCTAGGGTCCGTTTTTAGAAACAAACGATCACTTCGCGGGCCCGTTAACTTACCCAATAATGTTTACAGATGTTGCTTGACGCACATGTTATTTTCAATTTCTATGATTGTACAGGCAAATTCACGGGTGCTTGCGCGCTCCCGAATTTTTCTCGAAGATTAAAGGGCCTGTAAAGTTATCGGTCTTTCCAGAAACGGGTCCCTCAGGGCAAAAGGAAAACACAAGGCCGCTAATAAACAAAAACGTCCAAAAATCTGACAAGCAGGAAATAGGCAAGCATGTAAGGTTAGAAAATCAAACAATTTAGGATACAGGCCATCTACCTTTGGACTTTTTCTCTGTCCAATTCTCTAATAAGTGTAATCACTCCAGTTGATGGATTCAGGGCAAATATCCCAGCAGGCTCTGCGGATCCTAAATAGGTCACATGTGCATTGGCGCCTTGGTCTTTATCTTCTGATGTTAAAATATAAACCAAAGAACCTGTGGAAAAACATATTTGGTATCACGGATCAGAGGGAATAGAGCTGGGGATTTCTAGCTTAGAAGGCGATGTAGCGCACTCACGCACTAAAAACACGTGTGCTTCTTCGTTGGTTCCACGCTATATTCACCTTCCTGGAGTTTACCAGAATTCTTTGAGCTTTTGCACACGGAAGGGAGGTCAGGGTACAAGAATTTAAGTAAAGATAGCATTTATTTGTTAGGAAGTCTTGCATTATATGAAAAATTAATTGTCATTTATAAAGCAGTTGAAACTGGGAGATTTTCCTTGAAGTCCTTCTCGTGCACTTTTAACGGCATTTACGGGTACTGCACTCGTTTTCTGCTGAATTTCTTTAGTGTGTGTTATCTATTGCCTGCTTTAAGCACATTCTCCACTCATCGCAGAAAGCACTCGCAGCGATCATTTTTACTCGCTGCGAAATTTTGAACAATAGATTTTATTCCGAACGATTACTCGCTGGCTTGCTGCGAGTAATTCGGGACTCATAGATTTTACGATAAACTTGCCTTCAAAGTTCCTCCAAAGAAAGAGGTACATAGGTGGAAATAAAACGTGAAATATAAAGAGGGGGGGGGGGGGGGGTCACCAAGGTCACTCTCGAGGTATGTGGGGGGAGATGTGAAGTGTTTTGGACACTTTTTATAAAAATGGTTAAATTCAAGAAGCCCAAAGAACGGAAAAAATTAATGAGCGAGACTGGGAGGAAGTCTAAGGGCAAAATGACCAGAGTTGAGAACAAGACTTCAGTTATTGTTTTTATATTCGCTGTCATGAAAAATTCAAAACAACGTTTGACAAAAATATCTGCAGTAATGTTGTCTTTCTGCCTCAGCCAGCTGCCCTCAAGTTTTAAAATCCTAATTGAACCCCCCGCTTACCAGTTAGCGTATTCTCAGGTATCGTGATTTCTCCTGGTCCGTTCGTTATATTGGGTGCGTTGTCATTCACATCTGTAACCATTATCACCACCGTAGCACTTGAACTCAAAGCAGGCTTCCCCCTGTCTGCTGCAGTTATTTCAAGCTCATATCGATCTTTGAACTCACGATCAAGGGGGGTGGCTGTAAGGATTATTCCAGAGGCGTTGATTGTGAAGGCATTTCCTGTATTTCCACCTTAATTAAATTCAAACGGAAAACAATATAAACAGCGAGGACTTCCACTAAGCGTCCACCCTTGGTATCTAAAGAAATGGCCGGTTAATAGAGGTGTTCGCTTTAGAGGGGGATTGGATCATTGGCAATTTTTTATACTATCAACTGATTGGTTAATATCAAAATGGGGTCATTTAATAGAGGGTGGCTGTCGACTATCAAAGGTGACCGCTAATGGAGGCTTTATATTATATTCAACTTAGTCTTTTAGTAGAGGATAGTCCACATATAGAGATGGCCACTCCTGGAAGTGGCTCTATGGACACCTTTCCCTTCCTTTTTTCTTTATTCTTTTGAAGGAATAGGTCTAAAAGGAGACTGCTCGCAACAAAGGTACTTTTATAATTAAAACCTCTTGTACGTGTATCAGAGGCGCAACGCTTGACGAGAATAGACACTGCAGTGTTACAGGACAAGAAATAAAGCAGAATATGAGTGTGGCTGTGACCGCGCCGTACCGTGACCGAGTCTATGTCATGATGTCTATACTTTCGAAATTCTCACGGTAACCGTGCAGTGCCTGTGCCATTTTCTCAGTCATATGAAATCTGCTGTAGACCTACCAGTTATTGTGTAAACTACATCGCCATTAAGCAGTTCATCTTGGTCCTCAGCCAGTACTGTCAATACACTGGTATTATAGATCCCTTCTGAGACTTGACCACTGTAGATCTTACTGGTAAACACAGGCCTGTTGTCATTGATATCAGTTAGATTGATTATCAGATCTATACTGGATGAGCGATACTGGGGTTCACCACGGTCTGTTGCGAATATCTGTAAGGTGTATTGTGACGCTGTTTCTCTGTCCAAGCTCGCGATGAGTTTGAGAACACCTTCACGAGAATAATTAAACAATTTCAAAAGATGAAATATTTGCTCGCAAATAGTGTTTTTATGTTTTGTCATTAGAAGTCTTTGTTTTGTTATGGTAGTTAATGCATATTCAAGGAGTTTGTAATTATTGCGTGACTGTGTCCTATTGTGAGAGGGGGATCATTGCTATTAGAATTGACAGTCCCTTGGGGATAATGGTTCACGTGACTTCGGTAGCGTCACTCATTCACCCTTGCTACTCTTCGAGGCAACATCAGCAATTTTTTACCCACCTCCTCCCCTTATATCCTGCCTCGCTTATAGGACACGGTTATGATTTGATTGTGCCTTCTGGCGTGTTTTAGCCCCCACCTTCACTGGGGCTAACTTCTTTCTAATCAAAATTGTAAATAGAGGTGTTAACCTCAGTTTTTATCTTTGTATATTAAAGCGGCTAGGGGCATTACCCCCTAGCCAATTTACTCCAATTTACGAGTTGTTATTTGTTGGGCCTCCAGTAAACGAGCTACAGGAAAGCAGCATGTTTTTGGGTGGTCTTATAATGGGAAAACATAAAAATATATACTTATGGCAACAATACCAGTCATTTATTTAGCCTGGTCCCGTTTCACAAAGGTTGGGTACTCTCAAAGTCCTATTTAACAAATGTCGTTTTTGTAAGCTAAAGAAAATTGCCACAAATGAACTCGACAAAATACAACGAAATTGCACCTGCAAAAATACTGGCTTTAAAAAAGGCAATACCAATGAATATTAATAATGATTAATCAATCATTTAGTTAAACACGTTTCGTATAAGAGTAGAAGCTCGTTCATAATACGAACGTGCAATATAATAAATATACAAATCTAGGTTTTTGGATTTAGGCATATTCGTAAGTTACGCACGAAACGGTTGCCTGGTATCTATATAGTCAGGTGTCTATGTGATCAAGGTGACAAATATGATCTGTTTGTGAACCTCTTCCAAAGTATGTTTATGATCTCTTTCAGCAAAAAAAAGCAACAATAGCAGTAACAAAAACAACAACAACAATAGCAACAACAGGCAGTGACACCAGCGACATGACCGAACAAAAAAACAACAACAACAAAAAACAACAAACAAACAAACAAACAAACAAACAAAAAACATGAGCAAGAGACACAATCGCATCAACAACAAAACAACCACAACAACAACAAGGAGATATATAAACACCTACAACAAAATCGACAACCACCACAACAACAAAACTACTACAACAACAATAATCAACGCATAAAAAATTTCTCCTGTAACACAAATACTTTCTTTGTGACATATTTCCAAAGAAGTGTACACAAGGAAGGTTTTACCTATAAATTGTCCCTGCGATATGCTCTCCAGCTTGTGCAAGGAGGCGTCATGCAAGTAAACTGCCCGTTTACAAGGTTTCAGTTTAGAATCATCGAGTTTGGTCAGACATATTAGATTACTTGTTATCAACACAAACCTGTGGTTTCATTGATGTCAAACTTTGTTCCATCTCCAATAAACGAATATCTTACATCACCATTATAACTTTCATCAGGATCACTAGCGTTAACCCATAACAACCTTGTGTCAACTGTGGAATTCTCTGGTAAGCTTATGGAGCGCACAGGTACGTTGAATGAAGGCGCGTTATCGTTTTCGTCTTCAACAACAACTCGAACTGAAATAAATATATATATATATTCCATCATGTCTACCAAAATTTTAGACTGTCGTTCCTTTAAAATGTGCTCCAAGTCTTTCTAATGGATTCAGCTGCATAAAAAGTAAGGTGGTACGTAACTGCTAACGTCAATACATTATTAACAGTGGTTTGAACTGCAACATCCAACGTAACAGTTATGTCCAACGTTAAGTTTCATGCAGCTTGCTCCTGCTTTCTAGCTGGAATTTTGCCTGCCTGGTTCGTTCCTATTGCCTACTGGTTATCTGTCTCGTTGCTGGCGTGGTAGATTGCCTATCAGCAAGTAATAGAAGTATATATATCTCAGGGGCGAATTCAGAATTATCTTTCAGAAGCGCGTACAGCAACGTTATAGAAATCAAAAAGCGGATATCGTGAAGAAAGAGTTCCAAAATCGTCTCGCAGGAGGGGTTGCGCACCCCACCTCATGAATCTGGCCCTGATATCTATTTGGTAACATCCTAATCTCTCCCTTTTTTCTTTTACTTTATCTTCTCACCTGAGCAGTTGACAGTTTTTGAGCTTTCATTGTAATTAAAAGCCTCGACATTCAATAAATACTCAGACTTTTGTTCTCTGTCTAGAAGTTTTGTTGTGTTGATAACACCAGTTGCAGGGTTGACAGCAAAATTATCGCTTGTCAGATGGTATAAAACCTTCTGATTAATACCAGAATCCTTATCAAGAACATGAACCTGGAAAGATGCATAGTGTGTCAAATGAAGATTATAAATGCATGCACCCAATAATACACTGACAACACCGTGAACGTGCTACGCATGCATGCGAGTCTTATGAAACGTTTTCCGTAGTGAAAGGTACAAACAAAACTTTGCCGGAGAAACTCCAGTCAAAGAATGTAAACTTAGTTCTGTCGCCTGCCTTTTGCACAAGGTACTTTCCTGTTTCCACCCGTGCTCAAAATTAAGCTCAAAGATATGATATGATATAATCTATTGATAAAAATCATAAAGATAGTGCTTGGGATTCCTGTTATCAAGATGTGTACACGCATTTATAAACCCTCGGAGTTGATACTAACATACCTTTGTTACAAAATGTCCTGGGGCCAAGTTCTCTTTGACTTTCACGGTCAAATCATTCTGCGCACAGACTGGGTGATGATCGTTTACATCAATTACATTAACGTCAACACTTACTGTCGTTGTTCTAGGAAATTTACCGCCTGTGTTTGAAACATGCAGACAGAGGTCTATCATTGCAAGGTCTATCAGGGTTTTCACTCGAATTGAATATCTTGATTTTAATCTTTGCGAGGAAGATAAAACTCGCAAGTTTCCATGTATAATTGGCGCTTTGACTCTTCCAAAGCACAAAAAATAAAAAACCTCCAATGAGAACTGTATATGTTGATATGACCATATTCAGATCGATATTGTTCTAGATATTTAGAAGAAAGACTCCAATTTAAGGTGTTGTGGATCAATATCTGTTGCCATGACAATAAGCTGTTGTTGCGTAACTAGCGCGCAGTTATGACTTGTAGCCCAACATTGCAGCAGATATTTTAATTAGCTTCAAAAACTCACAACTTTTTTGCCATTGATTTTCGCGCCACGCATTCCATTTTACACTGTCATCGTTTAACAACATTGTTGCGCTAATGGTGTCTAGCGACATCGCTTTAATATCATGTACAAAAATAATGAGTTTCAAAGCTGTTTCACTTACCATCTGTTGCAGCGACTATCAGTTCATGTTTTCTAATAGTTTCAAAATCCAGTCTTCCAGAAACGTTGACTTGACCTGTCATCTTGTCGATTCTAAACGCATTTCCATCATTTCCTGCAATTATGGAATACGTGATTTTGCCATTTTGTGCGATGTCTTTATCAGTGGCCCAAAGCTGGATAAACAAAACATATCAAAAGTTATCTCAAATTTTAAGATGAATTAAAGTGTTGTAAAGCGTTGGTTAGTTTGAGTGTCGCAAGCATCAATAAAAACATTGGCCATTATTTTGTCGTCATCATCATCATCATCATCATCATTTTAACCACCATCATCGAATACTATAAAAATCAGCATCAATAAAAGCAACAGATCTCGTAAAAAGCTTAGAAAGTTCGGCATCGGGGTAGGGTCATTGGGACTGTAATTTTCAAAAAGAAAAAAAAACCCTTCAACTTATTAACAAAACACACTCACAGATAACCTCTAAAAGACCCTCTTCCGACGAAAATAGAATCAATACGACCTCACCTTGATGACTTCGTGTGTTTCTGCTTCTGACACATTGATAGTATATCTTGATTGGCTAAACACAGGACTGTTGTCATTATCATCGATCGCGTGAACGAGAACGCTAACATTACTGGACAGCGGTCTCCATGGATCAATATCTGTTGCCATGACAATAAATGTATAGTTGGCCACGCTTTCTCTGTCAAATACACTAGACGTGCTGATAAGTCCAGTGACTGAGCTGATTGTAAAGATACCTAAGGCAAAATAGAGTTTGAAATCAATGTAGTTTTAAAAAGTCACAATATAATATTTCTGAGTATAAAGGTTCCGAAAGTGAAAAGCCTTTTGAATAGGCCTCAGTCATATGCTACAAAACCCGCCACACTGGATAGAAAAGGAATGCGACAGCCTCCAAAACAAAAGGATTTTGACCAGTCAAGCTTGAGTTTTTTGTGTGTTAGAACTAGACCTAGTGCGTACTTTGCCATCCAGTATGGTCGATGTTTTACCATGTGACCAGATGAAGCAATAAAATTAAAGGCCTTTTAGTCTTGGATTATCCTATCCTAAAATGAAAGGTGGAAGTGTAACCCCTGAAAAACTTTGAAAAATTTTGCAACATATAATAAGTGTAGGCTAGTGTAGCTATAGTAACTATTTACCTGTCTTATTTACAATACTGTAACGAATCTGACCACACATTGCACCAGTTGCATTAGCATCTTTATCTGTTGCAACAATTTTACCCAGCAACAAGGAGAAGCCCGAGTAATCTCCCTGAAATAAAGCATCAGGTATTACAATCGATTACAAACATGATATAGCCTGTGAACTCGGTACATTACCTCCAATAATGAAAACTCATACTCTGCTTGTTGAAAAGCTGGAGGATTGTCGTTAATATTAAGAACGTTGATTAACACTGAAATCTCCCTGCAAAAGAGAATAGAACAAAGATTCCTTCACAAGTATTTTAGTTTATTATCGTTTTTTGGATCAACGGCCATAAGGCATATTGTATAATAGTTCTTGTTACTACTAAAGAAGTCTATACCTGTATAACTGTGGCTGTCCATGATCTGTTACGTCTATTTTAAGATCGTAAGACGTTCTACTTTCAAAGTCTAAGATGTCAGCGGTTTCGATAGCTCCCAACGACGCGTTAATGGTGAATTTCTATACAGAAACAAACGACTATTTAAGCAAAGCAATAAGGCAGCCTTAGTTTTTAAGCAATAATATGACCTGTCCGAAACAACAGCACAACAAGTAGTAAAGGTCAAAGAAAATGAGGGAAAAAGAGTCACGTGTTACTGACCCCATCTCCACCGCTGACCAGCCGATACGTAAGGCGTGCGTTCTCCTTCAAATCCACATCTTGGCAGGCTAAAGCAATCACTGTTGTCCCTATTGTTGCATTTTCTTGTACATTAGAGGTATATCGCTCTAAAACAAATAAGAAACCCGGCCATATAAAAGTTCAGAATTTGATAAAGACCTTCAATTATTTTTGTATGTACATGTTTTGAATAAATTGAACATTTGAACTTCTTGATTTGCAAAAATGTGATAAGACATGAATTACCTTTTGAACAGTATGGCGAGTTATCATTGACATCATCAACAGTTATTGTTACCTAATGAAGAGAACCAAAATGTTCATATAATTATGTGTATAATGAATGTACCCTGTTCGATTACCCATAGGCCTATTTGAGATAATTAAATAGTAATAAATACTTGAAAATATCATTGCATGATATTAAGGAAACTCACATTAATGGTCGATTTCAATGCACAATTTTTATTGTCTTCTGCAGTTATCTAGAGCGAAAAAAATACAGTCTAGGAAATTAACAAATCCACCAACTACGCAAACAAACAAACAAACAACTTAGCCTCTAAAGTCCTTAGTCCTTAGCCTCTAAAGCACAGCCAAACAACTCCCATTCGTCAACCAACTTACTTGTAAATAGAAGAAGGTCTCGTTATTGGGTTCATCTCTATCAATCAAGCTTTTTACGGATATTAAACCACTATGGTGATCAATTTTAAAACGTGACAATTCATTTCCGGCGGATATGACGTATACAACATTTTGCTCTACATCCGGGTCCTTAGCCTCTACTTGGATCACTTTTGAATCAACTGCAAGGCTCTCATTGATAGTAACAGAGTACGATGAGTTGGGAAATAGTGGAGCATTGTCATTAGCATCCTAGTTCAGAAAGAAAGAAAGAAAATATCATTACATTTTATATAATAATTGCTATTTTACACGGGCTCTGATTAATCGAGAACCATACACATAGATGACGTCATTAAATATTACACGCGCGCTAAGTAGTTGAACAGTTTCGATAAATATCATATAAAACAAATAGATTCCAATATTCCCGTGAATCTGTAATCTAATAGACGCACAGAAGACGTCAGTATGTGGCGAGAACAACAGTCACGCCATTCGATTTCGTTTTTTTTTTTGCTGCGACTTTGCCATTCTCGCCACATTCTGACGTCATTTGTGCGCTATAAGAGTACAGACGCACGGAATAATGAAATCTACTTGTTAAATACATCATAGAATACAAAAACGAGGCTCGCGTTCACGATGACAGCTGATTGCACACGCGCGCAGTTTTTCATAGTTTCTTTTGTTAGTGATAAAGTAAAAAAAACTTGACGATACAATAACCCAACTTTAAGAGATTACCTGATAAGATACGTTTATGCGGAATTCAGAATCAATTCAAGAAATAGCACCAAAAAGTTTGAACTAAACAAGAGTGCTAAATATTTTTCCAAAAGCACGCGCCGTATGGCATGGTCTTGAGAATTTGAAGACAAAATCACTGCTTACCTGAACAGTAATAAAAACAGTTGCAGTATCGTTCAAGACTGCACCCAGTGTCGTGTTACCACCAATATCCTGTACAATCACAGTTAATATGTACGAATCTTTCTCTTCTCGATCCAGTACTGCTGCAGTCGATATTTTACCACTTTGGCGATCGATATGGAATTTGTTGGAATCGGCGCCATCTTGAATGGAGAACCGCAACTTTGCACTGAGACCCTGAGTGATAAATAGAAGATATCAAACAAATAACATTTATTATTTAAGGAATAAAAAACGGTTTCCCGTGTTTGATAGCCTGATCAAAATACGCGTGATGTTGGGAGAACACGAGAGAGCGTAGTGGAAGCACGAGCCGTAGGCTCTCGAGTATGGTTGAGTATGGTTGCACAAGAAAAATATATGCGCATGCTCACAAAAAGTAAAATATTCAAAAACAGATTACTAGGTACTAGTTGAACTTTTTCTCTAACTTCGAATAAGATAAGCTAAGTAGGCAAAGTTCTCGGAGCTGCGCTTTAACTTCTCAGTGAGTCAATCCATGTCGAAATACACGTTTGAGTACGAACGTTAGTAATTACTACGAAGACTTGATTTTTGTTCATGTTGGTGAGTTGCCTCATTGTTAGTGATTTGTAAATATAGGAAATACCTCGTCCTTGTCAGTAGCTTCAACTTGCAACAACACTGTTCCAGTTGATACGTTCTCACCAATTGTACCATTATAAGAAGAACTTTGAAACACAGGTTTATTGTCATTGACATCAGTTACTTTGATAGTAACAGTAGCATGGTCTGATACTGGGAACGATGAGAAAGCCTGAGGAACAAAGACAACAGTTTGAAAAACAAACACATTAATTCATGTGCGAGTAGTGAGAGAAGAGTAGCTAGGGAAAGTGAGATTGCGTATACTTTGTAGTTATTCTGGGTGGTGTTGCCAAATGTGTTATTTGTCTTTCATTTAATTCTGATAAAATATATATTCATTAATTGGGTTTCAAACTTTTCAAACCGGTCCAGTGTTTTGAAAGTTCCAGAAAAATTTGTTTTCAAGACCTGCACAGTATCAAATGCCTCACATATCTGTATCATATATAAGTCTTACCAAGACACGTATTGTGTATTCAACAACGGTTTCTCTGTCTAACGTCCCATTAAGTGCTATCACACCAGTGGTAGTATTGATATCAAACAAACGCGTAGGATTGGTCCCTGGAATTGAAATGGATAGCAGTTTATGTTATTCAATTCTTTATTGATCATCATTTCTAAATTAACAAACTCAATTTGCAATCAAATTTATATACAATGGTCTAGGTAACTTTATTTAAACACGGAATCTCTTCATTACATAAAATGCTCTTCCAGAGCAATCTCAACATAATAGGCCATTTGCATGATGGCGTCATATACTACAACTACCAGAATGCTTTGCACACTTTTCTTTTCTTTCTTTGCACACTTTCTTAATTAGAGCCAATTGTTCGACTATTCTCAAGAGGGAAGAAAAATCTGAATAAGAAAGAAACTTCGTAGAGCATTCTGGTAGTTGTAGTAAAATGACGCCATTATTAAAACAGCAACATGACCAAGCACTAGTCCCAAGTCCCAGGAAAGTGGGGGAGAGGGGGAGTTACTCAGTTTACAAATACTGACAATTTGGTGCAAAGTTCTTTTTGAGAGAAGTAGTCCTGACGCCTGCTTAAGGTAATGCGCTCGCGCATTCGTACGCATAACGTTTGCGCATGTTTTGAACGCGCGCGCTGATATCGAATTTGATTGGGCTTCCTGTGTTCTAAAATATTTCAATATGGCGGACGCCACATAACAGAATTCAAAGCCATATAGCTTAAAATCTAGCACCGTGACCTATCCTAATTTTTTTGCTTTTTCGACGTATTTTTATCAAAAGTAAAACATATCCAAAAAGGAAAATAATTCGTCGATAGCTTTTTGAAAATCGCGAAAAATCGTGATAATGAATGTCCGATTCCCACGTAAGTACATTTGATTTTCATCTTCCAATTGCAAATACTCAGCTTTACCTACAAATAAGTGAAGGCATATTACTTTTCATGATACTTTGCTACTGGAGCATGTCTGAAAGCCTTTAGTTTGCAAATTTGCAAAGACTTACCGTTCAGACTCTGAAATCTGTTGTTTTCGTTAGAAAAGACGAGATTTCGCTCTATTCGAGCTATCATAGCACCGAAACTAGCGCCGTGACTCCCCATTTTCTTTATTGATTTGATGTTTCCAACTCAAAAACAATCTACATAATGATTTATAGTAAAATTCGTCGATAAAAACTCGCGCGAGCCCATTACCTTAAGGAGGCTAGAAATGGTTCTTGAGCGCGCGCCAAGTGCGCGCGCTAATTTGATGACGAAATACGAAGTGACTGAACAAGACAAAGCACTTTTTTGACAAATTTTCGTATTTATAATGGATAGAAGTCGAATCTATTCAATATTCGACCTAAAGCTTTTTTTAGAGAGCAAAAAGCATCAATCTCATCCACATTATTTTGCACAAAATGGTTCTGTTTGCTTGTCTCGAGCTTCAATTGAGGCAAAATGACGCATGCGCAGTTTGAGACCCCTCTGACGCGTACACGATAAATTTGAGCAAATATCTCAAAAACTACTCGGTGAATTTTTTTAATCTTTTGTTTTTCTATTCTAACTAAGTTTAAGAGTGTGTTGATGAAATATTAAAAAATTCTGTAATGGGGAAGTCTTTTTATATCTAAAATACGGTTTTGCAATGTTTCATGAATTCTGCATTACAGAATTTTTTAATTTTTGCTCATACGAAAGGTCAACTAGCGAACTCATCATATGCAGTTTTAAAAAAACTTTCACCGAACAGAAATTAAGATATGAATATTTATATTGAAATTTTACGTCAGTTTGCCGAAAATCTGTTGTCATGACAACCGCATACGTGATGATTTTTTAAAAATTGAACTACCCGTTTCATAAGCTTTAATATGGTATATCACATCAATATTACCTTTTTGGCGATATAGAAATCTTAGAATTTTTTATGAGTGTGCACTCATTTATGGGAACCCTTTCCAGCCTCCTTAAAAGCCTCTCCACCTCCACCGAAGAAAAATATGACCACTTTTGAGATTGCTTTGCGGGCAATTGGACTTTTTGGAATTTGTCTTGGCGTTTAAGCCGCGGCTACACGAGCGATTTTTTGCTTGAAATGGCGACGCGATAGCTACATGAGCAAAAAATGCTGGTAGCAAAAGCTGCCGATAAAGGCGGCATGACAAGAAGGACTGGTTTTCATAAACAAATATGGTGCACGAAATTGTAACATTGGTGGTATCAAAAAGTCGTGTCGCCTGTGCAAGCAAAAAATCGCTCGTGTAGCCATGGCTTTATCATTTTAGCTTAATTCGTGCTTCCACTTCACCCTGTTATCTACATACCACCCACTTTGGTCAGGAAACATACTTTGATCAATACTATACGTTACTGTATCATTTATAGCTTTGTCAAGATCGTAAGCTTTGACTTGAAGGATTGAAGTTCCCTGTAAGCAACATGGAAGGAGATTGAAAAATGAATGCAAACTGTCTTCTTGGCAATTACTTGTTAAAAATGCAATAGATTGGTCGTGCAATTAATTGTTTACATGCGGCAAAATATGTATACAGGTTAAATTAAATATCTTTCAAAGTCTACCAAGGGATTTAATAGGGACCTTATGCAACTAAAATCAGCGGCGACTTCGACCATGCTTTTACATAGCGCAGGACGTCATCGTTGAGGCTACCGTTCTCGTTCAGTAACATACCACTAAAGCATCTTCTTTGACATTTGCTGTATAAGAGTAAGCTGTGAACGTAGCAGGTAAGTCATTAGCGTCCAAAACATTGACTTCTAAGACAGTCCAGTTACTGAGCCCTGGTTGATCCTGAATGCAAAGCATAAGGCAAGGTAAAGCACTATATTTAGCGTCGGTAGAACGCTGATCTCCCAGGAAGCCGACAGTACCGTCACTCTTTACGCCTCATTCTTTCCATCAGTGCTCCGTTTTAAGGGTGTTTATTAAAGGCAGAATGAAAAGAAGTCGAAACAAGTGTGAGATGACTGGGAATCGAACTCGGACCTCTCTTCAGAAAACCGACTGGACATTGTGTACATAAAAAAGATTTTTGAACAACACGCCAGTTTCCAGTAGCACTCGTGCATTTTTTCTCAGTGGCCACCTAAAGTAGGGGATCACTGAGAAAAATGCCTGTGGAGGTAGTGGTTCTAAACACTGAAAATTACATTATTCAATCAAAGCAAGCAAATTTAAGAAAAGAAAGCTAACCTGGACAGATATGTTTAAAGTGTACTGCGCTTCTTTCTCAAAGTCCAACTGCTTGGAAAGCCTTACTTGTCCGCCATAAATACTGATAGAAAACACCCTTGCCTAAGATATTTACAATTGACATAAAAGAACGTCAATAAACAAACTGCCCTATAACTTTAGACAACAATGTAAAAAAAGCAAACTATACAATTAGGTGATTTCAATTCATCCAGGAAATGATTCAAGTTTAGAAATATACCTCATCGCCGTTGGTTATGTTGTACAATAGTTCACTGTTTATTCCGTTGTCACTATCCTTTGCTGTAGCAGTAAAAATACTGCTTTTGATCGGTATTACCTTAAGGAAATAAAGAAAAATTGATGATACCAATGGGAGGGAAGGAAGAAAGGAGGGAAGGAAGGGAGGGAGAGAGGAAGGGAGGAAGGATGGAAGGAAGGAAGGAAGGAAGGAAGGAAGGAAGGAAGGAAGGAAGGAAGGAAGGAAGGAAGGAAGGAAGGAAGGAAGGAAGGAAGGAAGGAAGGAAGGGAGGGAGGGAGGGAGGGAGGGAGGGAGGGAGGGAGGGAGGGAGGGAGGGAGGGAGGGAGGGAGGGAGGGAGGGAGGGAGGAAGGAAGGAAGGAAGGGAGGAAGGGAGGGAGGAAGGAAGGAAGGAAGGAGTGGCCAAATGTTGCACACGCATGATATGTGCAAGGATAACTTGAATAGGTCAAATGAACGCATTACCTCACTTATTGAAACTGAGTAGAATCTCTGTTGGAATGCTGGTACGTTATCGTTAATGTCTTTGATTAAACATACAAAAGGTGCGGATTGCTATGAAAACAAATAAACAAACAAACAAACAAACAAACAAAAGTACTTCAGAATACAACCTTTTCTGACGCCATATCATAGATATGAGCCTAATAGGCAAAGTAGCGACTTTTGTTTCGTATAGACATTCTGATTTCTGAATTTGACAATCCGTTCTTCTTGGGAAACAAGTAGAAGTGGTTCAAGATTAGTCTGCATCTATGTATCGTAAAATAGATGAATTCGGGGGCTCGAGGTTGCAAACCTCCGAAGAAGCGTACAAGTGCATGTAGCTCAAGCTTCTTAAGTGCTTAGGTAAAGCATCCATTTTACGGTGGACGCAAGCTAAGCGTGAAATATTTCTTTCATAAATAGCCATTATACATCAACACGCCAAAATATTGCAAAATATAACTTTTCTTTGTTGATCAAATACAAAATTATCATCACGTTGCATGATGGACTGAAAATCGCGCGAAAACAAAGAACCGATTTTGAAAGTGTTTGTAGTGACAACTTTCAAATTGCAGAATATAAAGTGGGGGCGTTCATATCGTCAAATGGTTCATGGTAAATAAGCCTGCGAGCACTATCATGTTCTAGCTATAAGAATACTTACAGTTGTGGATCCCTTCGTTGCTGTCACCCTACCTCGAATAATATCGGAATTGCCAAGATTCTGCAAAACAATAAAAGGAAAGCATAAAATCCAAGTATGTGTTTCTATGTGCACTGATGGAAAGCGATCCAAAGCCATTTATTGAATGCATGGGTTGGGTTTTGGTCATCATTTTACATACGAACCTATATCGCTGATGCCACAAGAAAACTTGTTGTGCGCACTGCCTGCGCTACCTGAGAGACGAGAAGGGGAAAGGAAAGACTTCAAACCAATTAACGCCCTTTTAAGAACCATATCATCAAGATTTGATATCAGACATGAATATCTCTCTCACTTATACGCAGTATTTCTCATATCGATATATTTTACCTCTCTATCAATGCGTTTCTTTATAAGTATGTCTCCTGTTGTGCTGTTGATAGAAAAGTACGTTGCTGCATTCCCAGAGATCTCATAGCGATCAGCTGTCAGTGAGGTTGTGACATTAGTTATAAGTATACCTGTAAGCACAAATACCAAGATAAGGTAGGGTCCCAATGCGACGAGTATTCAATCAAGTTTACCAAAGTCAAAACAAGTGTGTGACGTGGCCGATTTCCAGGCGGATTCTCGATCATCCTAATTTGTGAAAGACCATTTACTCGCTCCAAATTCTACCAATCCAATATTTGTTCCCCTGTAGTAGTCCGCTGTAAGGGGGAGTGGAGCCCTTTTTTTCTTGCTCACTCCCCGTAGGACCAGCCACCAAGGATAGCACAATAACAACAAACAATACAAATATGAAAAACACTTTCTGTATTTACAAAAAAAGGCCATTCACTAGCCCCAATCTCTCCGCAAATGACGTCACTAATTGAAAATTAAAACTAGCGCCGATACTTATTGAACGGGTTCCTTGCATGCTTCTAATCACCATGGACCCACTATACTACAATCAGCCACTTACCTACAGGTAATTCTTCAAATATTTGAAGCGATGCCAGTTTCTGAGTAGATTCATGCTCAATGAAGAATGTTTGGATTCCTAGGTGAACAAAAGATTATAAAAGATTACCATTCAAGACTATATATTATCGCAAGTGTCAATTCATTACACGCGTTAATGTGTACGGTGTTCTTTTCATTAATCTTAGATTGTCAGAATAAGAATAAAACAAACAAATGTATATTAGTCAATACTTTGGTTCCAGAAACCAACAAAATAGAACCAAAGTCCTATTCCATTATTCCATGCTTATGTATTCAGGCGCTCGCCTGCTTTGAACACTCTGTGAACGTCAAGACAAGGCAAGACAAGACAAGAAACTTTATCTACTCGCCATGCGATATTTACAATTATAGTATTAAACTATAATAGCTAAACGAACTAAGCAACGTCACAAGTCCTACGCACACTCAGTTAACAGCACATGCAGTCTTTGCGAAGACGAACAGCTCGGTCAGTACACGCCTTGCGGCGGACCGATTCACGTCTTAGAGTAGATTTCATGGACGACCTTCAAAAATGGCGGCCTAGTACATGAGAACGAGACCAGAAAGGCCTTGTTACCAGAAAATAAGCACGACGACAAATTTTTTTTTGCTATCAGAGACGATGTGTTCCTCTTCAGTCCTTTTAGAATATCTATGTTCTATGCATTTTAAAGGTATACTTAGACTCATTTGATGTCATGATAATTTTGGAGGCCTTTCTGGCCTCGTTCTCGTGAACAGTGAGCCCGCCATTTTTGAAAGTCGTCTATATGACTGTGAAAACGGCACCGCACGGTTACGGCACGATTACGGTAGGAATTCCCAATGTTTTTATAGACATCACGGCACTGATATGGTCACTCATACGGAAATCTGCTTTAGTCGAACTTTAACTTACTGTTCAATTGATAGAGTGCATGCACTTAATCCATGAAACAAACACTACTAATTAGTAGTAAATAGTGTTGATTAGAAATAAGAAACAAAGGAATTATTATAATTTAGCACTATTTTGAACAGCAAGTGACAACATGACGAGTGGTAGGTCCTTCATATATGGTTATATATACAATAGGACCCATTATAATGTACCATATATGAAGGACCTACCTGACGAGTATGCGCGAACCGCTGGACAGAAGTGGCCTCAATTACGGTTTTAACCTGGCTTAGCTAGAGCTACCTCTCTCATAAAGAGAGTCGTATATAGTCTGCCCAAATGTTTTTGGTGCATTACAGTCGAGTGCAGAAGTATGAACAGCTAGAAATTATCCTTTCAAAATTACCATTTTGTCCAACACAATAGAAATTGGAGACATGCGCAGATGTTATCACTTGCTGCTACTTTTTTGTACAATTTATGTTTCACAGATTAAGTGCGTGCACTCTAAGAGTACAAACAGAATGATATTGACATGACTAGTAGTCTGTGTCGTCTGGTCTGGCAGGCGATCATTGAACCAACACATTTACGCATTCACGCAAAGTTCTTGAGTATAAAGTAATTTTTAGAGATACCGAGATTTTTCTCGAAACGTAACGAATACTTTTTATTATCAATCTGAGTTTATAGATTCTAGTATGGCTTGTTGATGCTGGTTGCAATCGTGCATCAAAAAAGCATTTTTTCGTTTTATGTTCGGAATTTCTTAAAAATGAGTACGTTTGGTTAATATTTGCAAATACTAATACAATAAAATAATTATAAATAAATCTAAACAATTAAAGTAGATTTGCAGTCTTCTTGGAAACACTTGGAAATTTAAGTTTCATTGCCGTGTTTTTAGCCGAATTAAGTTCGATATAATTTCGTGCAGTGATGTATCCAGGTGAACGGAGATTTTAATTTCAACCAATCAGAGCGCGTTCAGCATTTTTGCGACCGGCCCTCGTCCCCAGGCTACTTACTTCACGGTCGACGAGTAAGTGAATCTGCCATTTTGCAACTGGAGTTTATAGTAAATTGTTTTTCATCAAGATATGTGGTGAACAACTGTAAATTTAGTCTTCTTCCTGAGTCTAACGTAATTGTTGTACAAATGTTTGTAAGTTTTTATAATAAACTTTTGATGTGGCAATGTGTACTGTACTCCATTATTCCCGGAATTATTCCGTTCGGTTGACAAATATAAAAGTTATTAGCAAATTCATGCAGGTGTAGACTCGCCAAAACCCTCAAGTATACTTCCATGTTGAAAAACCTCATTTTTAAAATCATAGCCCTTATTTATAGTGCTGTAAAGCACGATATTCTGTTTGTAAACCGATTTCCTTTGGGAGATCGCACTATGAACACGCTCGCCTCGGTCAACTCTCAAAATCACGTATTGTTTGATTGCATTTATACGCTCATCAAAAATTTCAAATGCTTTCCTAGAGCCTAAAATAAAATTCAAGTATTGTCATCAAATAGAAAAGGCAAGATTTTGAGTCAAAATAACTTTCGTAACAAAGATAATAGCGATGAAATGTGCTTACATTTTAATAAGAAAGACAGCAGCCAAAAGATTGAGCGTTAATATGACGATACCAACAGCTTATTTGCTAAATCTTTCTTAAATACATAAACATATATTCGCTCATTAACTTTAGGAGTGGAATGTTTTCGCGGAATGATAAGTTCTTGTTCCTTCAACAAATCGTGACGGTATTGCGTGACAGTTTTGATCGCTGATAATAATGCGGTGGCAAATCGACAGGAACAGTCAAAAATTCAAGGAAGACTTCTTTCAAACTCTTTTGCTAAATTATGTGATTAAAACCTTTCAGAAATAATTTTTCTAAAATTTTAATTGTTCATCAAGGGACCTGGAAACCAGGGCCGGTCATTTTGTCCAATAATGCTTTGCGCGCCGTGCTCACCGTTCACCTGGATAGGAATAAGGCAGAGATTGCCTTATTCTCACAAGGCATGAATGCATGCATGCAATTATCTACTTTAAAATTTAACATACAGAATGAAAGTATCTTTTCTTGACTGAAAGATAAGATAAATGTTTAAACGAAAATAAGACTTGAACATTCTTTATATGATTTATCATTAATTTTCAAAATTAAATCCAAAATCTGCCTACTTTATTATTATCTTTCGCATGCAGTATGACTTTTTCATCGCGCTAGATAGTTCCTGTATAAAATCGAAACTGCAGTTTGTAATTAATTACATCTTAACCTACACCAACACTTAAAGACTTTATTCTCATGTTTCATGCCCATATACCGATCTTCCGCTCTATTGTCTAAAAAGTTTAATAATCATTAGCTGTATGTACGTATTGGGCACGAGATGTTTACTCACTATTTAAATTCATCCAATTCACATGCAGATGTTTTGAAACCGTTATTCAACATATTTACAAAGTTTATCAAGGCATTCTCAAAATTCAAACTAGGCATCAATTTCTGTTTAGTATGTACTTTAATTTTGACACTTAAGCACTTAAATTTTTCCTTGCTTCATTGTATCCTAAAAAGGCTGAGAAAACGAATAAATAGCTAGCTATGATACTGGTGTTTCAGCCGGCTACAGTATCTACATCATAATTGCGAAACATACGTACCTTCATCTGCTGCTATAAACGACAAAAGTATAAGAAGGATTTCGCCAGCAAAGTACATGTTTTCAGGACTTTCCACTGACTTAACCACTACATCGAACTAGAAGATTCCTTGGATACAGCATTAGTAGATGAAATTCATCTTTACCGTAAAGATGAATTTCATTGGCAAAAATTAACTAGAAAAAAACTTGATATTGATAGAATAGTTAACCACAACCCGTTCAGATATTTCAGACAAAAAAATTGTTTCTTACATAAGGGATGTGAGCAAAACTAAATTAAATGTTATGTTAGTCGCTTGGGTGACAAGCTATCTGAATTTCAGTTGTCGCTCCAAAGAATTTGCTTTGAATAATTTATTGTTTATGGAGTCATAGTCTACATGAATATATCTCGTGCAGAGTATCTTAGTATTGACTCTAGGAGTTAAACACTTCAATAATACACAAATAGGTTGGTCTATTGGTTAATAGTACATAACAGTTCAGTGACATAATGCCTTTATTGGCTAAGCTGAAATTTACATTATACTACCAGTTCAAAATTGTGAAGGGTGATTCAAAGTTTGAAAGGTAGCCTCGAAATATCAATACAGATGTAAAAACATACTAAAAATATTGACATTTACATAATTGGCTGCACTTAGAGATCGAGCTCAACCAAGCCGAGATGCTGTTGTCAAGGAACTTTCCGTGCCAAACAAAACTCATAAACTAAAAATTCTTTTTTGCTCATACATAATTATTTGTCTTCGATTTGTCTCTTAGGAGTGTACCCTTATAGAAAGTGAGCAAAAAACAGATTCTAAAATATTTGTATCTACTCAAAATGTCAGCAAAGGCAACGTAATTGTTGCACCATCAAACTGAAAATACATCATTCAATGTCCAAGTTGTTACTTCTACGTAAATGGATTTTATTTTCCAAGCTTTCGGGCCCCTGGCCCATCTTCAGGGAAAGAATTCTTTCCTAGCTGAAGATGGGCCAGGGGCCCGAAAGCTTGGAAAATAAAATCCATTTACGTGGAAGTAACAACTTGGACATTGAATGATGACACCCACGTACAACAACACTCTCAATTTGAAAATACATTAATTAACGAGGATCTTAAAAAAACACACACAATTGTGATATCCTCAAATACTGTAACTGATTTGTTGCTTTCAAATGCCATTTCGCCAGATCTATCTATTTAAGATATATTACTTTGATGTACGCAAAACTGAAAATGTCGAAAACTACTCATTCAACTTGACTTGTTAACCAATGGTGCATCAACGAAACAAAAGATTAACAAAATGCTATTAGAAACTGTGAATGGAGATTTCACTGGAAGTGATAATGAACAGATATTTATTTATTCGTCTATTTGTTTATTTGTTTGTTTATTCATTCATTCATTCAATGTATTTAATTATTTGTTTGTTTGTTTACTTATATATTTATCTGTTATTTTGGCAAAGTTCATTGTCATATTTGAAAGAATTGCATTCAATTCAAATCTAAAAAAACACTAATATCTTCACAAATTTATTATTCATATCATTAACGTACCCATTAGTATCACATAATAAACAAATATAAAATTAGAAATTGTTTCTAAATTCTAAACACTAGATCCACTAGTAATGGCATTATTATTGTGTACATGTTTTTCAATACAAATTCGAATATTGTTTCCAAAAGAACTAAGTTTTAATTTAACAAAATGATTCCATTATTCCGTGCGTCTGTACTCTAATAAATGCACAGATGACGTCAAAATGTGGTGTTGCGAGACTGTTGCTTTTACCTCATTTTCACGTCTTCTGTGCATCTATTTGTTTTATAAAATATCCATCGAAACATTTCAACCACTCACAACGCGCGTAAGATTCAATGACGTCATCTATGCGTGTATACCATAATCATGCATGACTTTCCAGGTTTGCCCAATCCGAGCGCGTGTAATATACCAATTTATTATATAATGATTAGTTATCATATACGTGGTCTTCTATAAACTCCGAAATGCATCGTCGGTACAAAATTATTCCAAATCCACTCGGGGTGGAACCGGTGGAGGACCACGCGTCCTCTGTGTAATGTTTTGTGTTTTTTCTGCTTTGGACAACGGATCCTCAGGAAGTTCAATATTTTCAGAATTTGTTATGGAATGTTCCTCGCTAGGTCTTGCTAAAGAATTGCTAAGTTCAGAAGAAACAAATTGAGGGAGATTAGGCACCGACATTGGACGTGTTGGTGGAAGTTTGCGCCTGCGCGCTGGAGCAACAGGTGGACGATTCGAAGGTTCTTCTTCCCGAGAACTAATATTAACTTCAGATCTTGCTGGAGGTAAGTCTGGTTTTGCTCGAAAATCTGCATTAGGTACATCTTGGGCTGCCTCATAATTTGATTTCTCGAGACTTTGTTTTCTTCCAATCGGCTTGGGTTTTGTGAGTGGTTTTGGTTTAGTATCCGGGGCTGCCTGTGCAGTATCTTCGACTGTTTCTTGTTTAACGTCAACGTACGATCTAGGTCTCGGAGCAGGTGTTGGTCTTGAGCGTCTAGTTGGTATTGGATGAATATCAGATTCGGGACCAGTGTTTTGAGAAGTCCTTTCTGTTTCAGAAGGTTGGCTAGACTCCTTGGTATTTACTTTAGTGCTGATATTTGTTCCTTCTGTTTCCTGGGGGTTTGTATCTTTGTCCTTGGAATCCATTGTCGCCATGAATGAAGGTAAAAGCGTTGGATCGTTTTTGGCGGCGAGTAAAAGTGCTTCAATGTTATCAGCACTCACATGACCAAGATGTTGTACGTTGAATGGCATGCCAATTTCCCTTCGTCCAGATCCTGCAGCCGGCTATCAAAAACAAGAGAATAAAGTGAATAGAGTGGCCGTTTCTATTATTCGCTTGGGAGTCAAGAGATAAGATAAAGAAAAACACACCATAAAGCGAAATCGTTCGTAGAACTTCACTAGCAAGATGGCCGTCTTGCAACCGAGCTCAGTAATTTGAAGTACACACCCTTGGACCAACTACTGAAGACCGGCTTAGAGGGGCTTTCAAGATATGTCAAAGCGAATTCTAGAGAAATATCTGAATTGTTGTCCAATATTGTAATCAGTTCACAGCTTACCTTTTTAACTGGCTTCGTCTCACGAACTGGTTGCTGCAGTTCTGCAGTAGGTTTGGGTTGTATTTTAGGGGGAGCTGGTTGGTGAGTTTCAGTTGTAGTCTTCGGTTGTACTTTGGGTGGAGCTGGCCTTTTAGGGGGTGGAGGCCTTTTGGGTTTCTCAGTTATTTTTTCAGCCTCTTTTTCTGCTAAAGGGTCAAAATCTTGAAGGGCTTCTTGAGAGCCTTTGAAATTATCTCGTAAATCTGGTACAGCTCTTTCTGGTACATCTTCGACCCTGACAACTTCGTGATCAGGTGGTTTTGGTCTCGCAGCTGGACGAGGAGGCTTGGGACGTTTAGGCTGTGCTGGCCGAGGTGGCTTAGGCTTGGACTTCTTTGCTTCTGGGTGTGAAAAGAAAACAAATCAAGGTTGCTAAAATCATTCCACTTTTGTTTTACGCAGCCTCAGTAATGTACAGAATGGATTGGCTGTCTTGCTGCCTCAGAATGGATTGTCACTCGGAAATGTGTTTGTTAGATTTGTATGCTTCATTCATCAGATAAACTTACATATGTTGTAGTTCTGCAGAGTTTCTATACAAATCATTCCGCTCGGGTTATCGGACAGCGATCATCCCGCGAACGCTCAGCATAAATAACGAATTTCGACCTGCTCGCCACTAAGTTGGTACAGCGTCGGACCGGCAATCCGAAGGTCGTGGGTTCAAACCACGCTGAGGGCTTGGATTTTTTTCAAGCAAAAATATGCACTCAAAGAAGCATACAAATCGAACTAAAACAGTTAGGATATTTAAAGGGAGCTACATATCTTTCAAAAACGGCGGGTTTGCAACGGATCGCCAACTAAGGTTGGTGACCATTTTCGTGGAAACGAGGCCACAAAGACCTCTTCACAAAAACAAGCCTGGCGACAAATGTGTAGACGTGACAGATGATTTTTTCTTCATCATTTGAGATGTCTTTTCTTTATGTACTATACAGGTTTTACGTTAAAGCTCATTTGATACCATGAAGATTTTAGAGGCCTCTGTAGCCTCGTTCTCATGAAACTCGTTGCCAGTCCTTTTTGGTGGTCTAGTGTATTGCCTTCTACGGGTAAAAAAAGACCACCTATTTTTAAAGTCGTCTTTTACCTTCTACTAGTTGATCAGCTTCTGGTCTGCTATCAACATCAGCTTCATCACTATCATAATTTTCATCGTAATCAACATCTTCCTCGGCTTCACTCTCCGAACTCTCATCCTCGACTTCCAAGGACTGTATTTTGATTGGTTCGAGAACTTGAAAGTTTTTGTTTTCATAGCTTGAGCCAGACAAAAGATCGGAAAGCGCTCGGCCTCTTGTCGGAGTAATAACTTGAGTATCGGGTACCTCTCCAGTATAGGACGAATCACTGGATATTAATGTTTGGATTGTTAAATCGGTATTTGAGAGAAGAGATTCTGACTTCAGCTTTATACGGGCGGTCTTGCCTGAAATCTATTGGAAAATTAATCAATAAGAGTGAAGTACCTCAAAGAGTAAATCTAGAACTACAAAAAGGTAGGCGGTCCAATACCTGCTTTCCATCTAGATGTAAAGCTTTCAAAGCACTTCTGCCATCATCGAATGTTACAAGAATGTCATCATCAACCACCCTATATAACAAGGAGAAATATTACATCAAGACAGGGGAAAATTACTAGGGGAGTCCATCTCGCGCTCTACAGTGGAACCATCCTCGAACTAGCTGAGCTATTTTTAGAACGAGCTCTGATTGGCTGCTTTCACGAGCGACCAAAAGACAATTCGAAAAATTCAATCCTGGTCGTTCTACTCTGTGCCGAGACAAGACATGTAGGGCTAGTTCGGTTTTGAAGCACTTTCCTTAGTAATTGAGCATTCCTGAATATAGATAGAATGTTTTGAATATCCTTCGACTCTTATTCTTGGAGATATTCTTGCAACAAAAATTCAAAACTGCCGGTCAATGACCTCGAATTCCGATCCTATTTGACCGGCAGTTTTCAAATTTTCCAATATTTCCCCTAAAAAAAAACATTCGTACATCATCTAAAGTACACTATCTTTATTTAGAAATGGTAAGCGGTCATAGTTAGCGCTGTAGTGTCCAACTAGCTCTTTTTCTCTAGCCCCGGCACAGAGTACAACGAGCGACCAAAAGACACTTCGAAAAATTCAATCCTGGTCGTTCTACTCTGTGCCGGAGCTAGGCAAATAGAGTTAATTACACATTACAACGGTAGTTGTAACCGCTTACCATTCCTAAATAAAGATAGAATACTTTAGATGGTGTACGAATTTTTTTTCGGGGAAGTTTTGGAAAATTTAAAAACTGCCGGTCAAATAGGAATTCGAGGTCATTGACCGGCAGTTTTGAATTTTTGTTGCAAGAATATCTCCAAGAATAAGAGTCGAAGGATATTCAAAACATTCTATCTATATTCAGGAATGCTCAATTACTAAGGAAAGTGCTTCAAAACCGAACTAGCCCTACATGTCTTGTCTCGGCACAGAGTAGAACGACCAGGATTGAATTTTTCGAATTGTCTTTTGGTCGCTCGTGAAAGCAGCCAATCAGAGCTCGTTCTAAAAATAGCTCAGCTAGTTCGGGGATGGTTCCACACATCATTACCACTAGAGCGCGAGATGGACTCCCCTAGTAATTTTTCCCCTGATCAAGAGTATGAAGGAGTTCATTCAGAGGGGAGAAGGAAAAACCCCCCACCCCCCAATTCTTAAGTCCCTCTTTCCCCTCAACGTTCATCTTATATAATCAATTTAGATATTCAATTTTATTATTTGTATATTAACTTGGTTCGATAATTTAGTTTGATAACTACAAGAGAGCTGAATAAACTATTATTATTATTATTATTATTACACCCTGCCCCTCCCCTCCCTTCCCCTCCCCTCCCTTCCCCCTCCCCCTCAAGAATCTGCAGGCAGGCTAAGACTAACATTAATCCTTAAGGGACTATTGATAAATGACCTCCATACCTGACCAAAACAGCAGTTCCACAAGCCTCAAGTATTTCAAGAAGTTCACCAACATCAATTCCTTCCTCATCATCTTCATCGTCACAACTGACTACAATGGTTGGGTCAGCAGGACCCATTGATTTCATTACACTTTCATGGACTTTGCTCTGGTCTTTGAAATTGACTTCTTGAATTTCGATTTGAATTAAGGCTACTACCGGTCTATAAAAAAAAGTAAAAAGAAAAGAAAATGCAATATATATCACATAATAAAATCGTTTGTTAAATTGTCAAAAAAGAAGAATCAAAATAAATGAACAAAAAAGACATAAAAAGATGTCAAAAAGACATCAAAATAAGCGAACAACAACAACAGCAACAAACCGGGAAAAAGAAAATAAGAATAAAAATACAACGCATATCAAGTTAATGAAATCATTAGTCAAGCAGTATACCAACCTATGGTCAGAAGTCTTAAGTTCTGCTCTACCATAATAAAGAACTTTACCAGGGTGGAAGTGAATGTCTGTTTGACTTTGATTTCCACGCTCTAATGGTCTGACTTCTGTCATAAAAAAGCGAAAATCATTACAGTTTGCCGAATGTCATTTGAAGGAAATTAAGGTCGCTATCTACTGAATCTCAGATTCGGTGAGTGATTTGATGACTGATTGCTATCTATCGTGTTCGAAAAAAAGGTCGAAATAGCTGGATCGAGTACAAGGAAAAAACGATGAAGTTTTACGGGTTTCGCACAAAAACTGGGAAACAAAATCCATGAATTTCCACGACTTTTCTAGACATGGATATGCAAATGCCTAATTCCGTGTCTTTTCATGACAGTGTGGGCCGTGATTTGGTTATAACATCCCTGATTGGCCACCAAAGCTTCCCTGAGCTGCGAATTCCTTACCTGGACTGGCATCTTCATCATCATCATCGTCATCGTCATCGTCATCGTCATCATCTTCCTCCTCCTCCTCAACTTCTTCCTTGAGTAAGTCACCCAGGTTTTCATTCGCTCGTTTAATCACTTTCTTTTTGACATGCGCAGTATGCTTGAATTTAGGCTTTCTCCGTCTCCACAGGACGCGGTCGGTCCAGGCAGGAATACGCATCTTTTCGCTTGTGTCGTAATCATCGGAAAACAAGTCATATTTATAAGTTGGTGCAAACTTTAATTGTCCTTCGATGTATCCTCTGAAAACCTAAATACAAACTACAGTTGTAACTTTTAATGTACGGATTTACATAAGATGGTCTACAAAATAATATTTTCTAGAAACATGCTTGTTTTATTATTTCTTTACTTATATATTTTAGGTTATTGTTTCCCCAATTAGCCACCCCAGGCTAAATACATAGACACGTGAATGAAGTTCGTTGATTGACTGACTGATTGACTGACTGACTGACTGACTGACTGACTGACTGACTGACTGACTGACTGACTGACTGACTGACTGACTGACTGACTGACTGACTGACTGACTGACTGACTGACTGACTGACTGACTGACTGACTGACTGACTGACTGACTGACTGACTGACTGACTGACTGACTGACTGACTGACTGACTGACTGACTGACTGACTGACTGACTGACTGACTGACTGACTGACTGACTGACTGACTGACTGACTGACTGACTGACTGACTGACTGACTGACTGACTGACTGACTGACTGACTGACTGACTGACTGACTGACTGACTGACTGACTGACTGACTGACTGACTGACTGACTGACTGACTGACTGACTGACTGACTGACTGACTGACTGACTGACTGACTGACTGACTGACTGACTGACTGACTGACTGACTGACTGACTGACTGACTGACTGACTGACTGACTGACTGACTGACTGACTGACTGACTGACTGACTGACTGACTGACTGACTGATTGATTGATTGATTGATTGAACCTACGTATATTTACGCAGATCGGGAATTCAAACATCTCTTCTCGTCAATATATACCTTGTGTTCGTTTCTTTGTTTTATTAGTTGATCTCCTTCAATCAGCGCGTCCCAGTTCTTTTGCTTGATTGACGACTTGACATCATCAATTGGTTGATCAATACGATAGTTGAAATCACCACACCAAAACACGTAGTCATGGGAACGGATTGTACGACCCTGGGAAACAACAAATTTAGGTAAAAATACACTAGCCTTAATGTTGTGGTCCCATGACTAAAAGGAGCGCTTATAACGGCCATGTGGAAATATTATGTTTTGATCGCTGAACAAAATCAACGCAATCCTCACTTTATATGTTTCACTGACTTACCATTGGGAAGGCAATTCTTGACGCGATATCTAAGTAGTCATTATTCCTGTCAACAACACCTGACTGTCCTGCAGCAAGATGTGAGCAGACAAAGCAAATAGAAGTAGCATGTAGTAACATTCGTATTCCTACACCACCTTTATTCCCAGCACTGCCACCCAGACCTGTCTTGACAGCGTGAACAGCTACGTCTCTAAATATAGCAAAAAGGTGTATAATTCGTAAAATATTTGAGATATAACGCGCGCGCTGATTGGCTGTGTTTATGTAAGAGGTCAGAGACATGGCTTGCACTTAATCATCGAAAACTATTTTATAAAAGCAATATAAAAAGATCGTTTATGTCTTTGTACTGTTATATACAAGCTCTGGAAGACGTAGAGCACTCGAAAACTCGAAAAGCAAGAGTAACGCACAGCTAAGCTTGTTTTTCTTGTGCTCTCCCAGCGTGATTATATCAGAAACATGTGCGTACACTTTATATTGCCTAATTATAGTGTAATACAGGAAATGTGATACACAAATTGTCTTCCTAATATACTAATTAAAGTGGCTTAGTTCCATTGTTAGTGAGTAATCTTCTATTGATAGAGGTTGCATCGTTTCACTCTTACTTATGTTCTAGCGCGATTATATTTGTAATATCAAAAACTTGTCTGGAAACAACAATTTCAAAAACTTGACTCACTCACTCTTTGGTTCTCTTTTACTAAAGTGGAATTATGAGTTTATACGTAGTCTTGATTGATAATCGCTTACCTTATATAAGGAACAAGATGTGGTCTTACAAACAGATACAAACACACACCAACAAGCTGTTCACACGTGACCAGGACGTACGGGAAGTCACGTGATATGACACGACGCAATTCCTCGCCCCACTCCTTTCTCTGCGTCGAGCTGTAGAAGAGCAGTCAAGCCTTATTCTAGCCTTATTCTAAGAATCGCGTCTACTCGAACTTCCTGGGAAACTAAACATTGTTCGTTGACGATGATATAGTGATTGATTGCAAATGATCTCAGGCAAATGGGTTTGTGTTCGAGATACCACCACAGTACCTAAGGTCACGGTTTCGATACAGAATCTATTGTGTGTTTATCTGGCACGAATTCTTCCGTTTATGGTACAATCAGAGTAATTGGTGGGTTACCCGCCCCTAGGGGGTTAAGTCTAATTAATTAATTAATTAATTAATTAATAAACAATATGACGAGAATAGCAAAGTACATTGTATTGTTTCAAACACATACAACATCCCCGTACGTTCTAACATCTCTATACATCTGCGTCTTTTTTGACACGGAAAGTTTTATAACAAAAGCAATATTTACAACAACCTGATATTCTAACCTTGTTGATACAATATTGGAAGCATTAAGATCCACCAGCTCTTCAAATCCAATAGCATAAATGTCAGTAGGCTGTGAAAAGTCCACATTATCCACCTCACAATAACCACTTTTATGAAAATCCAGTAACCAATCATGCATCGTTTGGTGTTTGTGTGCTATGGACCGGAAATGACGTCCACCATTGACATTCCACGTACCCACACATACCCGGATGTTCGACCACGTGGTATATTCTAAATGACGATCACAAAGCTCACGAAGGATTATTGGAGATGCTAGAATAAAAAAAAGTTTGTTTTTATTGATCAATGGAATTTATAGTTAAAGGGTCTACTTGTCTGAAGATTCACAATAAACACAGCCAATTTCATTTGTCTAGGAAAACGGCACAGTCACCGCACGGAACGGTTATGGAGAATGGGATGGAATGTTCTTATAGATATATTACGCCACTGACGGTCACTCTAACTTTGATTATCACCGACAAATTTAATTTTACTTACAATGAAGGAAAGAAGAGTGAAGTAGAGCTCGAGCCCGCTCTCCTAATTCACCCGAGAACGTGTTGCCTAGCAACAACATATCAATGGCTTCTTGTTTGCTCCCATCAAGAAAGTTGCTACGGATTGCCCTTTTTACTGAACGTGCGCCATCACGAAGCTTGTTGACAACCTGATAAACACAACAAAAACAAAATGATGATGATGATGGTGGTGGTGGCGGTGGTGTTAATAACGAAAAGGACGATGAGTAATATGCAAATCATGATAGACGAGCAGCAGCAGCAGCAAGTGTGCCTTAGTTGGTGAGTGCGCGGCCTTATAAGCGAGACATCCCGAGTTCAATTCCCAGTGGCATCGCACAATGTTTCGACTTCTCTAATCCTTGTTAGCTTTGATAAACTGTAAATACCCGTAAAACAGAACATCGATGGAGAGAGGGGGTAAAGCACCCATAGTCGGCCTAAAATTTGTCAGTTTCTCTTGAAGTTGACTGTCTCGAGTCACGGACGTACAATAAGGAATAAGGCCGTTTATCCTAAAAAAAAACGAGAAGGGGCAAGAGGAAAGGAAAGAATGAAAAGAAGGGAAGAAAGAGGAAGAGAAGGAGAAAAAGGCCGAAAAGGAGAAGAAGGAGGAAATCATCCGTGAGAGAAACAGGAGTAGAAAGATCAGGAGGAAGAAAAGGAGACGGAGGGCAAGGAAGATGACGAGAAAGAAGATGAGAAAGGGAAGAATAACGAGGATGAGGAGACGAAGGTAGTAGTTAGAGGGAGAGTTGATGATTCAAATTCATTGTCAATTGGTCCGCGTTAAATCATATACGATCCATTGATATGAGCGTCCCGTAAAACTTACCCTTGCTTTACCATCCAGTGCTCCAGTGCCGATGTAAATCCTACTGATATTATCACCATTTTTAGCCCACATTGTTTTAAAACCTTCCTCAAATCTTACTACAATTGATGACTTGTTAGCGAGGCCAAGTAGCTGCATTTGTACTGCTAACATCTGAACAAAACATCAAAATGCTAAAGTAATATTATTCTTCATATCACTACAATGATCAATATATTATCGTTAACAAAGGATCTTCAGTACAGCTTCAGTACTACAAGTATCACTTGGTGGGTGGAGTCCGCCGAGTTTGTTATTCGTCCGTAACGAGCAATCTCGTACCAAGTGCCCGCGTTCCTCTTGGTCAGCGACCAAGAATCGCTGTCCAAGAGGACGCAGACTCTGGGTACAAGATTGCCGTCACGAACTGCAGACAAGTCTCTACAGCGCATGCACAGCCTGGGAGGGTCAAAAGTCCGCCGAGTTAACGGTGAAACGAATGTCTTGTATTGATAATACTTCCTCATAGAGCACATTTCGCATGAGTGTGAAGCGGACCACACCGTGCCGTGACCGTGTCAGTGCCGTGTTGTCTACAAAAACATTCGAAATTCCTGCCGTAACCGTGCCGTGACTGTGCAGTGCCGTTTTCAAATTGATACAAAATGTACTCTAAAGGTAACAGCACGACACACTGGTAAACACTCTATTACCTCACTTCCAAACAAAGTCTGTGCGTTGTTTGTTCTATCGATACAATCTATACAGTTCGACCTAATAACACCTTTTTGATGCCTGCAAAACAAAAGTTCATTTTATTGGGTGCAGCATCCGACCGGTACCCGAATGTTATCCGACCGGTGGGCATGTCCGGAAGGTCAAGGGTTCGATTCCTGTCAGGTGGACTCAGAATGTTTTTTCTCCGAGTCCCCTGCACATCTAGTGACTACCAAGAAACCACAATACTAAGAAAGCGAAACTCAGTATTGATGTCTGTGCGATGTTCGCGGCGACTAAGGCTAGTTTTAGTAACTTCGCCATCGCGCGCGCAAGGCTCTCAAACAATAGAATTCAAAAGCCGAAAGCAAACGATCCCGTCCGAGCGCACGTCAAAAATCAAATTTTATTGTTTGAGAGCCTTGCGCGCGCGATGGAGAAGTTACTAAAAATAGCTTTAGCCGCCACAAACATCGCACAGACATCAATATATTATGGTCTCTTGTGACGTACTACTGAACACATTTTCTATCATTTCTTTCTAGCTGCTTATCTTAGTTTCTATCTGTTATTTAAAAGACAAAATATCAACGCAATGAACATTTTTATTACCGCCCAGTTATCAGAGAGAGTTTCTGTTTAAATAAAATAAAATAAAAATAAATAATTTTCTACAACAGATCCACATAGTCGCTATTCTTCCGCTGGTACTCACACTCACTACCTCTACATTAAATATTTTAATCCATCGCTCAACTCACATGTTGATTTTTTACGGAGGGAGGAAAACCGGAGAACCCGGAGAAAAACCCTCGTGGCATGGTCGAGAACAACACATCAAACAAAATCAATTCACATATGATCGGATGTCCGAGCAGAGACTCGAACCCGTGCCACAGCGGTGAGAGGCCGGTGCTCAAACCACTCGGCCAACCATGCCACCCACAACGTTCTAATTATGAAACAGGCAAGAGTTCCATGTAAGAGTACATAGCACTTACTTTTCTATATCTGATCCTTTAGCGAAGAACAAACTGAATTCATCCATGGATGGTTTGGCTTTGTCTTTCAGTATCTTTAGTTTATCAGATCTGCCTCCTTTACAGTTTCTGTGATAGTCAAAACATATCATAGCTGTATTGTGACCATGTACAGAGTCTTTCAATTGATCCTGAATGAAAAATAAGAACGAAAAATAATGATGATGATGATAAGAAAGTTAATGACGGAATGATGGATTGAAGTAAACCAAATGATGATTGAAATGGCATGGTAAGGGACATAAAAGAAAATGAAAAAAAGGTAAAGAAAAAGTATAGTTGTACGCACAAATGTAAATTATGGGAAAATAGGAAAGAACAGTACTCCATTACCTGGAAAGCAAGACTAAGTGTGTTTTCACCTTCCTTCATACCAAGTAAATTTAGAATTAGAATCTGTCCATAAACACTCTTGAGAGCTGTTATATGTCTGAAAAATTAACATTGAATGAATGTAAATTTTCATGAAAGCCACAATAACTGACAGGCCAACCGATTGATGACAAGAAGAATAGGGGGAGAGATAAACTGGGTTGGTAGGTGGGTGAATTGATGGATTAATGATTGCATTTGATGAGTGAAAAATAGGAAGAAATAATGGCAAGTTGAGTTGTACTATACCTGTCAAAAGCAGGAGAAGATGCAATAAATCCCCTGGAAAGCTTGACTTTATGTGAACCAACCTACACAACCAAATGTGATAAGAAAAAATATTATTTAATACAATATAAACACTATATTTACAAACAAAAGATAAAATGACCGCAACCAAACAGTACCTGAATCCCTGGCTGCTCCCAAAACACTGGAACAGAACCTCTTGTTTGAACATAAGACGTTACTCTGTCATCTACTACAATAAGCTACAGGAATGAAGAAATAATACATTTATGAGATTGTCTTGACATAGGTATATATGGTAAAGGTGGAAGTTCAGTGTACTACATGTACATCTTAAGTTACATGACAAGTATATTACACCCTCCAGTGTTTCTTAATGTAGCTTGTGGTCTCAAAAACTGAACTTAGGGACTGGAGCGGAAGTGGAGTCTTATGCAATACTGGCCCTGCAGATGGGGGCTATTTGGCCATTTACAGTGGTTCAATAGTCTAGCGAATGAGATGTGCAAGGTATGGGTGTACATGGTGCAGAAAAAAAAATTGAAAGGGATGCACATGAACATGGCTTAAGTGACGCTAACAAGGGTATTGCAGAACTTCCCCATGGTAAAATATCAATTGTGCACCCCTTCAACAGCTGACTTCCAAGATATACTTCATGTGGCACAATTGCAAAGAATAACAGGACAAGGTTATTTGCACAAAGCTCACTCATAAAATAATAATAACTGTTTATTTAAGCTATGGACCATGTCTTCTAGTGCTTGCACACTAGCTGGGGTACACTATACTCTCTCGCACTCACTACCTATCTACATTAAATATTTTCATACACGGCTCACAGTTCACGTTGATTTTTGCTGGGGGAGAAAAGCCGGAGAACCTGGAGAAAGAAAAAGCCCTCATGGCATGGTAGACAACAACACATCAAACAAACTCAGTTCACATATGATCCAAGCACTCGAGCTGGGACTTGAACCAGGACCAGCAGTGAAAGGCCAGCACACTAGTGCTTGGCCAACCATGCCACCAACCATGCCACCCTTGTAACAAAACAAAGTTTTGAGAGTTTTATGCAAGAAGCATTGCTCTATAACTCCTTCATATGAGGCAGGTAAAGCATGTCTCATAACAATAATTGTAGTTACCTGTTCAGTCTCCACAAAGTTTGCTACATGACCCTCATCATTTGTTCCTCTAACATAAAACCTAGTACCAGCCCTCTCACAGCTGAGTCTTGATATAAGACATGCTCTGGCTTGTTTGGTACCAATATAAACGGTTTTAATTTCTACACCACCACACATTATACTTAACACCCAATGAGATACATCAACACCAAACTTTTGAAGGTGAATTTGAAGACTTCGATTCCTAGAAGAAAGAAATCTTATTAAAACAGATGGTCATAATAATATATTACTTGAGCACACATAAGGTTTTGTATTAGTGTGGAAGTGATAATGCCATGCTGAGAGCATGTCAGTGCTGTGATGTCCATAAATGCTGATACACACAAGGGAGCATGCTTCTGCAACATTTTGCACAACTAGTACAAGCTCCAGGAGCAAATTACTGCATGCAACAAGCTCCCACAGTATGCTCCCTTGTATGCACTAGTCGTGCAAACTGTTTCAGGAGTGTGTTACGGGAGTATGTTTCATGAGCTAGCTAGCATGCTCACATGTGTGTACCAGCCTTAACAACATTAGAAATTTCTGCTGGGAACATACTGTGCCACAACCATGCTGTTTTCACAGTCATGTAAATTTTGTTCTAGCACAGTACAATTCATGTGGCAGTGAATTCACAGAGTGACATATATAAATGAAAAAGAAATTTTATCTAAAACCTTAAACAGCAGTCAGATTGTTTTTGGACAGTCAAAAATAATGTTTTTGGAATTGGATTATTAATCCAAAAAGTCCGTCTTTTTGGATTAATAATCCAGTTCCAAAAAACATTCTGACTGTCAAAAAACAATCTGACTGCTGTTCTTAGAAGTGATTTCCAAATCAACACTAATTGTTCTTCTTTCATCCTTCCTTCCTACCCTTCCGTTTCATTCTTTCCTTCCCTATCATTCCTTTCTTCCTTCCTTCCTTCCCCTCCTTTCCTTCCTGCCTCCTTCCTTTATTTCTCTCTTCCTTCCTTCCTTCCTTCCTATCTCTCTTTCTTTCTTTCCTCCATGCTTTCTTTCTTTCTTTTTCTTTTTCATTCATTCTTTCTTTCTTTCTTTTTTCTTTCATGCTTTCTTTCATGCTTTCTTTCTTTTTAATTGTAGAACTTACCACAAAAATCTATTGTCTGATTTATGGTTATCATACTGCCTTTGTGCACTAAGACTCAAATCAAAAGGTTTCTGATCATCTGGTGTGACAGCAAAGTAAAATGTACTAGAGTTAAGAAGTTTGCGAATCTCTGCAATGCTTTCTTCATCATTTTCCTCTTGTAATTGTATAAAATGTGTTGAACTGATCTTGAATATTTCACTTTCTTTGATTTTGCCAACTGAATTGCAACCAGTTACAAGGACAAGGAAGTCCAAAGTTTCTTCTTCATCTATAATTTAATAAGATCACTTTTAGATATATTTGGATATATTGAGTTGAGAGTATTGGGTTCCCTGTGCCACAGGAAGCCCAATAAAAGCATTTTTAGCAATAAATCAAAATTTTTATTAATTATAAAGTAATCATTAATGAAATATGTTAAACATGACACTACACAAGAATGGTGCAACACGATGAATGTAACCACATTCTTTCCTGTGTGATGACCATGATACAAGGCTATATAAGTGCCAGTCACTGAACAAATGAAGATATCCTTGCAAAAACAGTTAAGTGAGCTATGATGAAAAGTAACTTCTCCTATGTTGATAAGGAAATTCTAGGAAGAATTTACCATTTGATTAAAGTCCACATACAATGTTGATGCACTGTTGCCTTCAAAATCACAAAAATACCAGTGTGTCTCAATGGCCATAGGCTCGTGATTTTCAAACTTTTTTCTCATGTTTCTCCCAACATCACAAGTGCTCTATTTCACCAATAGAGTCATAGAAAACTATCTTCTATTGCTTTTATGATATAGCAAGAGGTATTTTAAGATTATGATCAGATTGTGAAGGCTCGTGATTTTCAAACTTTTTCTCATGTTTCTCCCAACATCATGCGTGCTCTATTTCACCGGTAGAGTCATAGAAAATATCTTCTATTGCTTTTATAATTAAAATTTTAAAAAGTGCTAGTTGGAGGATGGCAAGACAAAAGTACATTAACAATGGTTGCAATTTAAGCTTCATGTTCCCACCTCCCCCTGCACTATGGGGCTTAATACCAATAGGTGCATCCAGAATCAAATGGCATAAAATTTCTGATTAGCACGTCATAAGATGCTTAAATACCCACAATTACTAGATCCAAAATTATAAATCTTTTCAGCATTAATTAAAGTCAAAATATAATTAAAATTTGCATTCATTATACATTCCTTTCATTGTATTTTCCCTTCACTAAATGAAATGCTTTGAGAAACTTTTAAAATGAAACATCAACAAGACAGCTCTACTGACAATGCATGGTGATTTTCAATAACATTTCCCCACAATTTCTCTAAACTTCAAACACCCAGAATCTATAAATAAATAATAGTTTCCTGTAAGTGAAAGACCCAACGAAAATGTCTAATCTGTTCTTTGCGGTATTATAATATAAATGACTTTTTCATCCAAACCTTACCTAGGTTGATTTTCAGCACTCCAAGACACCCATAGGAATCGATTACTTTAGTATAATTTTTCTTGATTGTTTCTGTCTCAAGTTGAGCTGTAGATCAAAGAAGCATTAGAAAAAGATACTACGAGTCTTGTTTGTCACCTTAGTAAAGAGTCCACTTACAAAGTTGTGCGATTGCTCCACTTTCAAAGAGTAAAGTTTCCTCTCGGTTTTTGCACTCGAGTAGAATTGAGACTGGATCTCGGTCGGTTTTTGTGTAGCATATAAACGCTTTTCCAATCATCGTTGAAGAGGAAGAGATACCTTATGTGTAAATTTTAGTTAATTGGTAAATAAGTGTTGGAAATTGATTTTTTAGAGACAGGAAGACAGTGAACGTCACGTTCTGTTGCCTCCATTTTGGGTCAAATTGATCTTGTCTACACAGGAAGCCCAATAGAATAACACAATGTCACAGCACATGGCATTTTTTATTATTTTCCTAAAAATGTCATGATAATGTAAACAGATCAAAAGTTTTTCTGTTTTTATATTATTATACCTGTATTCTCAGGCATTCTGTCTTCTAATTTTCAATTTTAGGTTTCCTGTGTGCTGAAAATGGCCGATGTAAATTTCTTTGGAGTTTGGGAGGAGCAAATGTCAGGAATGTTGGACAAATGGACCGCGGAACACTTTTTCCTAATATTTATTCTGAACATTTACCTGAAATACATTTTACAAAGCTTTGAAAGGATACATAACTTACAAGTGCTCGTAATCCAAAATCGTGTTCGTTTAATTTTTTCCGAACATTTCAAGTGTTTTATCCTTTTAAACGCCAGAACCGGCATATGATATGCAAGTTTATTTTATGGAAGTTCCCTTTATAGTTTATCATAAAGATGTTTATTACATACCATTTCACGATTATTTGTGATTTGTTTTTGTGTCGTGGAAAATGCAGAACTGTAAAACTTGTTCCCCAAAAAATTAGTAAGGGCATTGTAGTATATTCCGGTCCCTTGCATTTTTCACCTCGTTCTTTCCTGTTTTCAACTGTGCTCAAAAAATTTCAAAAAGATGATATCGACAAATCTGACGATAAAATAATAATAATATAGATAAATAAATAAAGGAATTCTCAGTAAAGATATTCCTTGGGATTCTGGTCAAGAAGCCCGCTAAATCTTGCAGATTTGCAGTCGGTTGAGCGGGATCACCATTCAGCTGATTCTCGTGGAAAGTACGTAATGTTTTCTTCGATTATTGTTTACGAGTTTGTACGACCTATGATTCGTCTTTGCAATTATTTTGTAAGTAATCAGATGGTGTAATAGTTATTTAGCTAATTCTGCTCTAAACCAGATAGTTTGAAAACCATTTTTGCTACCCCCTCCGCTTCCAAACTAAAACGTTGTTTTTCTTTTGCTTTAATTTCCTAACGCGGTAAAAATACGCGTTTTCCAATTTGTCCGAATTGTTATGGATATGTAACCGTAGCCTCATTTTGGCGATAAAACCAATTAGCATTCTAAGTAATTTGCATGTCAACATATTTTTATAATAAATCATTAGTGCGTAAACTGAGTCACTTTCATCGATTGTGCCTACTTCATGGAAGAGCTGTAGCTTTTCGATTTTAGTCGAAAGGCAAAAACTCTGCAAAATCTTACTGAGGAAGGTTAGCCGTTGCAAGTCCGAGAAAAGTTTGAGCAAAAAGTAACGGGAACGTACAACAGATAACGGTCGTGGTGGACTTTTCTCAGGTGGCTTTGTAACTGAATCGACGCCAAGCTGAGCACGTTGTGGAGAAAGGCAGTTCGATATACAAGAGACAAGAGTCTGGAAAACTTCGAGGATTTTGCCGAACTCATCGATTGTCCGCGAATCTAAAAGCAAACTATTTGTGGAATTTGAAATTAACACCGGAAAAGTTTTTTCGATTTCTGAATTCATCCTTTGATATTTTATAATACTTCCATCAGAACTAAGGAAGCTTAACTTGTGTTCTTGCCAGGAAAAATTAGTCTTGGAAAGTGGGACTGACATAAGGAAGACAGTTGACCAACTAAGAAACGAGAGAGTAAAAGAGAACAAGAATTGAGGCACCATTTGACACAGTTGTTCACTTTTAGAGATCTGCATGCGCAAGATCATTTATTACGAGCGAATCGCAATCAATATGGTAATATTGTAACTACATCTCCTTATCAAATGAACAGTTACTTTTTTTGTTTGAAACATTCGATTTGATTCATCGAAATTGCTTTGGATAATATTGACAAATAAATATCGACTTCCAAAATATGAAAAACCACTGAAGGAACGGTGTCCGGTTGCTTTTCATTGTAATATATGCATATACAGCCACAATTAACTTCCACATTTAAACTGTAATTCAAAGATCCAGTGTGACTTTCTGGACTGAGATCATGAGAAGACTATTGCTGTTATGCTGTTTTCCATGCAGACGAATTTGTTCGCCAAAACGATTTATCGTGATTGTAACAGCCATCGTTTTGTTGACAATGATGAATTTAGTCAGAAAAACTGGAATGGACTTACCACACCAAGGAAGTGGAGGAATGCTAGGAGTAAAGACAGGAAAGAGCAAAGGAAAGCAATATTGGAAGAGGCAAGTAAACATGTGATATTTCTTTTTCCTATTTAGGAAATAGGCCTCGATTTATAACTTTCGTTGAAAACTGATCCAGTGAACATGCAAATTTCTATTTGCCTGTCATTGTATCTTATTAACATAGGCAAACTGGCTTGCCTGCTAGGTAGTTTACGTTGCAAGATTGAGCATATATATTTGCTTATTCTCAGTAAGCCTGAAGTGAAATGAAGCATTAATGAATAGACATATATATTCTTTCTTTGTTTCTTCTACAGCATTAACAAAGGCTTTTCACACACCCGGCCCAAAGTAATAAAAGTGTCTCCACCTCGACCGATTTCGGACTTCATGCTAGAAAAAGATGACATCAGATGTCTAAAACAAGGGACACAAAGGATTGAAAACCGAAAATGCATTTGTAAGAAAGGATGGTTTGAAAATTCTTGCAATGTTCCTGAATCTATTCAATTTTCAAGTGAAATTCACAAGGATTTCCTGGAATTTCGTTCCACTGCCCGACGTATAGTTTACGCTGCTCCTTTCAACCATGAGTTTGCAATGCTTGAAGCTGTTCTGAACGATTTGCATGATCTAGTTGATGTATTTATTATAATGGAGTCTCCGTACAGCGCTTTTGGAGTACGTAAACCGATGCGACTATTGCAACGACTTCATAGAGGTTACCTCAAACGGTTTCACTCTAAAATATTGTACCTGTACCTGGATCACTTTCCACGGTCTGGACGGAAAAAGGGCCATATTGCAGACTCGTACTTGAGATCCTATCTTGGTAAAAAAGGAATGCCTTATATCAGGAATCTCAATGATGATGATCTATTTCTGGTGTTCGACATGGATGAAATACCATCACGTGACTCGCTAATATTTCTTAAAGTCCACGATAAATACCCTGAGCCGTTCGGTTTTCGTTTCCGGTGGTCTGCTTTTGGATATTTCTGGAAGCATCGCCACTACAGCCAAGTGCCTGCTGGATGCACCATTGGGATGCTAAGGAAGGTTTTTCACGATGATTCAAATCTCGTGCGTGACGTTCATCATGGCGTCATACGAAATCGTCACCATGACTTCTTAGAGTATAGACGAACTACTTTGGTCCGTCCATGGTTTATAGGTGAGGTGGGTCACTTTGCTGGCTGGCACTGTTCAAGCTGTTTCGATTTGGAAGGGATACGAATCAAATTCATGTCGGCGCAGAACGCAGATTGGCCAAGATGGGGAAGCATCAAAGAAAAAATGAAACTTAAAAGCCTTAGAAAAATGGTTCGAGATGGTGTTTGGTTTGATGGGAGGGCTCTGAATAACAGAGCAAGAGCGAAAATGGCAGATCCCGATAGCGATCAGTTCTACGCTCCTCCTTATATTTTAAAGAACCCAGAGAAATTCAAGTACTTGTTGGAAAACCCTTACCTTGGTGACGAGGACGAGAAGGAGGACGAGGAGAAAGATATGGATACCCAAAACACTGGGACCTGCTTTTCATTAGCAAAAACACTGTTATTTTGTACTCTGATGCAATCTGCTAAAGGAATTGTACAATAGTGATATTTTGATAACATTTTTATATAAATTATGGAAATATGCCAATAATTTATACTAAACCAAAATTCGTTGCAGCAAAAATTCAGAATATACTCCTCTTTTAAAAATATCACATCCATTCCTACTTTTGTTGCTGCTTCTGCTACGAAACTTGTTCAGTTTATTTTTGTTGTTGTTATTTGGTGCTGTTTTTGTTCGTTTGTTTCTTTATGTTTGTTCGTTCGTTTGTTTGTTCGTTTGTATTTTTATTATTGTTCTTTTTATTGTTAATTGCTAATGTTGTTTTTTGTTTCAGTATTTGATTTGTTGTTAATTGTTGTTGTTGTCTTTTGTTTGTTTGTTTGTTTTTTTCTTCCAGCTATTCTCGTACGCACTTTGGAATACCAAAAGCTGACGCACTTTGAAATATGTTTACAGTCACCTTGGAACAAATTCAACAGGTTCCTAATCACCTTATTGTATTGATTGATGACTTCAATGCTCATGTCGATACTCTCTTCGGTATTTGCTTTTCACGATGGCTTGATTGTAATAATCTTTTTCAAATGATTAATGAACTCACACGCATTACTCAGTAGCTGTTCGATCTTGGACTTAATAATTACAAATGCTTGTTTGCTCAGTCGAGTACGGATAGCCCACCTTCAAATTGTCAATTGCAAATTGTGATCATAACTATATTTTTGGGGCGGCAAGGAGGTACGAGTGGTATATTCTTAGATATCAGTAAAGCCTGTGATCGGGTATGGCATAAAGGTATAATGTTTAAACTTGTGGCTGTCGATATAAGGGATCCGTTTCTTAAGTGGTTTCGTAGTTATCTTGCAGATAGACGCCAGAGAGTATTAATTGACGGACAATGTTCTGAATGGGCCAATATTTCTGCCCGGGTACCTCAAGGCTCGGTCTTAGGACCATTACTCTTTTTGATACACATTATTGAATGACATTGCTTGTTTTTTGGAATCGAAGTGCTTCTTACATGCAGAAGATACATCCTTCTGATCTTGGAAACTGTTGATAACCCCTCACTCTCGGCAGCGAAGCTTAACGGTGACCTTGAATCTATCAATGTTTGGTCAAATAAACGGCAAGTATTAATGAATCCAAAGAAAATTAAATCAATAATATTTTCACTTAATAAAAAAAAACCCCGGCTCATCAAAACATATTCGTCTGGCAAAGGTATTGACGAGGTAGACAGCCACACCCACTTGGGCCTTCCTTTGTCGTCTAATGACATTAATATCACTTTCTGACACAGTTCCATCGAAAATATTCTCGCATACTGCTTGTAACATAAAAGGTCCAAAATGGAGCATGAGTTTATTGCAGCACTGATTTCATTTAATCAGCTCCGAATTCTTCGTTTTGTTTTTAATTTGTCTGCATGCTTGTTCTGTTTGTCTGTCTCTCTGTTCATCAAGCCACGTGACCTAAAAATTATGATCAAAAATTATTTCAAAGTGCGTCAGCTTTTATATATTTCAAAGTGAATCGATTTCTATTTCAATTAACGTACTTCAGTTATTTCAAAGTGAGTTCGGAACATATAGATTTTCGAATGTGGTCCGGAAAAACCCGTATCCGGACCCGGGCCCGCGCGCGCGTCCAAAATGTGAATAAAATAATCAAAAAGAGTCCTTTGATAAGTACATGTTATTTGATGAATATCAAGGGATCATAAATAAGAGTGGGAAACTTTTAATGGGGCGCGCGCCGTGATGATTCCCATCTGTGCTATTTTTAGTAACCGGATGCAGTTTAATTTTCGTCTTACCCTACTCCCGTGCGTCGAAAAATTGAACGAGAGGAATTTCGCGATTTGAGCTTCATAAAATCACACAATCGATACCAAAATTATTCTAGATTCCACGAAAAAGCTATCTGATGTCCAATTAATAACATAAATAAAAAAATTATAAAAACAAACGAGTTTTTCTCATCTAAATGAGCGAAAATGTTTGAATAAACCTAAGCGCGCGCTCGATCGATGACGTGTAGCGCGCGCATTTCCGCTAAAATTTCTTTCAAAAACACAAAATCCTCGACATTTTTGCCTTGTTTCTCATCATAATCGTTCCTTTGCGATTTCTTTTCTCTCTCAGAAGAAAATATTGATGCGTTTATAGAGGCACAAAAGAACCCAAGAACACAAAAGAAGACTGAGGTGGACACTAAGAAGCTAAGGTTTTGGACTTTATTTCACAAGCTCCGTACTACAAAGAGAGTCCAACTGAAGCACTACAACCAGAACGCTTGAACATTCTTGTCAAACATTTTCTACTGGAAATTCGCAAATATAATGGATCTGAATACGAACCAAACACTCTAAAGTCTTACAGAAACTGCACTGGCCGATATTTGATAGGGAAAAACTACCCAAAGCTCATCGAGAAGTGTTCAGACAAGCAAAGAGAAAATATAAAACGGCTTCGCTAAGATGGGTTGGGGAAACAACCAAACGCACGAAAATGTTTGACAGAGGATTTTTCCAATAAAAATATGTTGGCGTCATGGTCTCTTTAGTAAAGCGTAATTTTTGACTAAAATGTGTAATAGTTATAGGATAATATGGTTATTTGATGTATTTTATGGAATACTGGTGAACATTTTACTCGAAATTTATATTCACCCGTATTCCATAGAAAACCATCAAATAACCACTAAATACAATAAACTTTATTCAAGTGTCAATGTGTTTAGCCTAAAGACTAATTAGGGACACGATAAACTAAAGAATTAAAGAAATGATAAATAATATATAATTAGATGGTTAAAATAACTATATCATAAAATATATGTATATGTAGGATCAACTTCAAATCAACTTCAAATTAGGTTCCGCAATCACAAGTCTGCTATGTTAAATAACAAAAAGACTTGTGAAACTGCGAAACATCCATGATGTCTGTCTTTGATCGTGAGGAAGCTGCAGGTCATTGCTGGTTCGCACAACAGACAACTAGTTTACGCTCCATAGGGCGTCTAATAGTATTAAACAAAAGACTTTCGAAATTTCAACTGGTACTGCGCATAGTATCTAAATGATATCACACGTGCGACATAAGCTTTTAGAAATTAACAAGGACCCAGCAGCAGCAGCATCATCGTCTCTACAAAACCGGCTACACACGATCAAGTTCAGAGGAATCCGAGCAACCAGATTTATTCTGTAAGTATAGTGAAAGACCTTTCTGTTTATTGAGCACGAAATAAATTGTTGAATAAAATTAAACTTTTATTTAAAAAATCTAGAGGTAGATTTACATTCTAGCAAACTAACCTGAGAGTACAAATCCAATAAATTTGATTTGCACTCACTCATAACAAGCTAGAATCTCTTATCAATAAGACCGATTATGGGAAATTTTCCTGTATTCATCGAATTGTTTTGTCAATTGGATTAGTTAGATCAGTCGTAGTTAATTAAATAAGTAGAGGTTCCAACAAAAAACAAAAAACACGTCGAGAACCAAACAGTGAAAAGTCTATTTTCTAAAACATAAAGACGACTTTCAAAAATGGCGGGCTCATTGTTCAGGATAACAAGGCCAGAAAGGCCCCCAAAATCATTATGGCATCAAATGAGTCTAAGTATATCCTGTAAAATCCTGTGAAAATTGGTATTTCAAAAGGAAGAGGAACACGTCATCTTTGATAGCAATTGAAGTGTCGTCACGCTTATTTTCTGGTAACAAGGCCTTTGTAGCCTCGTTCTCATTTAGCATGCCGCCATTTTTGAAAGTCGTCTATTGTCGCTGTTTTCTCTACGAACTGTAATAGAGAAAGTTGGTATTAATCGAAAAAAAATACACATATATTAAATAAATGAAAACTCCAGAAATGCAGTGAAAACAGGCCAGTACGTGTTATTTGTATAAAACAGGAGGGAATTTTGCATGCGCATGTGCGGACATGCTTCGCGGAACACAAGTACACAGCCAGAGCGCTAGCAGCAAGAATAGAGAAAGCACCTCTTCCTTTTACGACAAGCCACGAGCTTATCAAGATTCGTTTGCCATTCTTTTGATTTGTCTTGGACAGTATTGCTGTTCATCTCAAAGGAAGAAAGATATTTTAGAAATCGCGCTTATATATTTACAAAGTTTTCGATCAATGTTTTGTACTCTTCATTTTCTTGCATAAATTACTTTAGAGCGAAATGTTTTTATTGCTCTTACTCAAAATCGAAATAGGATCTCCACCTTGAACTTGCAATAATTCTAATCAGCAATAACAGCGTTTTCACGTAATGTTAAGTTTAATGCCACAAAAATTCGCCAAGAACCTAAAAACTTGATGTTTTTGCAACTAATTAATGCAAAAATTCTGCTCCACTTGTTGTTGAAAGCCCTTTTGTTGAGCACGCTTAAAAATTACCGACAAATTTATTTCTGTGTTAAAATATGGACCGATTCCATCTTTGATTAAGTTGAAAAATGATAAAATGTACTTGCGTTTTTCCGCTTTTCCGAAAGCCGACAATTGTTCTTCTAAACGTAGAGCATATACATTTCCTCGCTTGTTGACTCAGTCCAAAAAAACTGCCGGTTCAAAATCACTTTTATAACTTGAGCCTGACTTCGCATTGTCTAATTTTGTTGCGAAATTAGCACTTTTTGGGGGTAAAAATTTTAAATAAACTCTGTCGCCTGCGATCGCATTGCCATGCATCAGCGGTTACGTGCATGCGCAATACAAAATTCCCTCCTGTTGATGTACATACCTATTTCAATTAATGTTGTCGGCAAAAGCTTACGCGACTCACCCGAAATGGAGTATGGGTAGAAATTACTAAAGCTATAAACCACACAAATCAGCCATACGACAACTCAAAATAGCTTGCCTTGACCTTAAACACTAAAGAACTTCACTTGCTGATGCTAATAATCAAGACCAAACCTGAAAAAGATCTTTGCTCCTCAGTTGTGCTTAGGCACGATACGATAATAGGCCACGTTCGAGATATCAAGATTGCTAGCATGATAGCGAGGCTCACACGTCTCAAGCATGTTAAGGCCTGGGTTTTTGGTCCATCTGAGAAAAACTATTTTTCTCAATATCTTGACAGGTTTTTGTTTTTATAAAACACAAATCGGTCTAAGAATTGTATTTTAGATCCTTAACTGTTTACCGTAAAAGTTATTGTAATCACGTGACTTATGACGTCATTGAATTGGAAAATAGAAAAAATGAAACTAGGTGGCGAGTGTAGTTTGTGTGCCCTTAAAAGTACCATGAATATACACATCATAATAAGCTTTATAAATTCACGTTTGGAATGGTTGGCTCTCGATTTTGATTAAGGAGATATTGAGTAAAAAGTGATTTGATCATCTGGTCACGTGACCTGTTTCATACTATATCTCCTTAATGAAGAACGTACGTTAGTCATCCATTCCAAACGTGATTTTTTCATGCTTTCAAATTGAACTGTATTTAGGGTATCTGCTATTGTATATCAATATAACTGGCCACCTAGTATTTAAAAGACTGATTTGTTACATTTTCTACGACTAACTGATCACGTGACTAGTCTTTCACAAATATTTTGAGTTAAGGCAACCAAGAAACACAATTTCTATTGATGTGCCAAATTTCAAATTGTTTGAATATGTGTGTAGGGTGATACTAAAAATCATACTTTAGTTTAAGAATTTGGCTGCTGACCCAGGCCTTAATGTGCTTGCATGAGACGAATAAACCGCCGAAATAACCACCTAGCAGAAAGAGAATAAGTGTATACGATATTTGAAATTATGTAGAAATTAGTAAAAATTAGATTTCTGACCTAAAATCACGAATAATCACGAATTATCAATTAATGACTTTTCGATCCAATGACACATTATTTGTGATTTTAGGTCAGAGATCAAATTTCTACTTATTTCTACATAATTTCGTATACACTTATTCTCTTTTTGCTTGGTGGTTGTTTCGGCAGTTTACTCCTGTCAGCCTCGCTTTTCTGCTAGGAATCTTGATATCTCGAACGTGGCCTATTGCATTTAAACTTTAAACGCGCCCTTTTAGCCAGTTTTGCTGCAAGATTCCTCCACCAGTAAGCAATTCAAAACATCTACTTCGAAATCGAACACTATTTGTAACTTGATTGAAGTAAAACAACCTTGTATATAGATTCAACGATCGCTAAATTCTACGTAACGTGTTGGTAATGACTTCGATGGGAGGTTTGCCGCAGACTCGGATTTCAAACAAAATCCAAGAACAATGGTTATGAGGGCCCGGACCAAAAATATTGGTTTGTGTTCGCGATAGTTAGGGCTCGAGATAATATATCCGATAGTAATTTACTGGAAATGAAAAGGAACAAAGGGAAATGGGTTTGTGTTCGAGATACTGCGTTTCCTAAACTTTGCCAAACTTTTGAAGACATGCTACAGCAAGACACTCCTTATTTGGAGTTCATTAACATCGACGAAAGCAAGGAGTACTGCTCAGTACCATGTGAAATTATAACATAGCTACAATAAAGCGCGCGCTCTGATTGTGTTGTGACGTAACATTATTTTGAAGGAAGTTTTGCTCGGTACAGCATTAGTATACGTGGATTCTCGTAGTGGCCAGAAAATACTTGGTCGTGCCCTTATTGATCCTGGATCGCAATCACGTTTTGTAACACGTGGATTTGCTCAACGCCTTCGACTTGAAAAGCGTGAATTGAGAAATGGAATCTCGATTAAAGGAATTGGAGGAGTGCTCAAAGGAACATTGAATCAAATGGCTTATTTGAAACTTTCATCTTGTTTTTCTGGAATCTCTCCTTCGATGGTTGATGCTTTGATAATTGATAACGTCACTTCTAAAGTTCCTCGACGCGTTATTAACGATTTGGAATGGCCTCACTTGGATAGTCTGCAGTTAGCTGACGAGCATTTTTGCACACCCGGTTCGATAGACATTTTACTTGGAGCTGATGTATACCCTAAGCTTTTTTTGATGGTATGCGAATTATGAAGAGTCATAATGATGAATTGTTAGCACAAGAGTCAATGCTTGGATGGATCAGTCATTACAGGAACAAAGAACCAATCTTCGTTCAAGAACTTAGTTGGTTACCAATAAATGAAATGCTACAGCTCAGAGATGTCACCATGGTCTACAAATGTCTACATGGCCTCGTTCCAAATTACCTCGAAACCAAGTTGGTCAAGCGCTCTACCATCCACCACTACAATACTAGGCAAAAGGACAACATAAACATTACACTCAAAAGAACATCAACAGCTCAGAGGTCCTTTTTTGACCACGCCATATCCTCATGGAACAATTTAAGCGACGATACTAAAAACAGTACAAACATTACTAGTTTTAAACGTTCTGCCCGAAGTGAATTGTGGGCCCGTCTATAATTAATTGCTGTTTTAATCCTAATAGTCCATATATTTTTGATAAATTACTTATTTCTTACCATACAATGTATTCTCATTAGAATTTATATATATATACCCATTTTTGTAAATTAGTATTGAAAATCCCTTTTGGGAATTACTAATAAACGTATTGTATTGTATTGTAAGTCAAGAGTCTTTGGGTTATTCTCACCTGGTAGAAGTTGAAGATCTTTTGAAGAAATTCTGGGAGATTGAAGAAAACCCTGTGGCGAATTCTTGGTCTGTGGAAGAGAAGCTTTGTGAATCTCATTTTGTCAAAACCACTCATCGTTTACCTTCTGGAAGATATGTTGTGTCTCTTCCTTTCAAAGAAAGCTGCATCCTGGGAGAAAGTAGAGATCAAGCTGTTCGTCGTCTTCACCAACTTGAAAACGTTTTTCTCATGATCGAAAGTTGAAGGGAGATTACAGTAAAGTCATGCAGGAATACTTCGATTTAAAGCATGCTGAGGAGGTTCCTCTTAAGGAATTGCAGAACTCTTCCTATTATATGCCTCATCACTGTGTTGTTAGAGAATCCAGTTCCACCACGAAGCTTAGGGTGGTCTTTGATGCATCCGCAAAGTCGTCTAATGGAGTGTCATTGAATGACTGTCTTATGGTTGGACCCAAAGTTCAATTAACAGGACTTGATAGATATCCTGATGCGTTTTCGCCTTCATCCAGTTGCGTTTTCTGCTGATATTGCCAAGGTGTATCGACAAGTAACATTGAATGAGCACGATCGTGATTTTCATCGTTTTGTTTGGCGAGCTGATTCCTCTGAAGAAATCCAAGATTACCGAATGACAACTGTTACTTTTGGTGTGGCATCTTCAGCTTTTCATGCTCAAAGAGCTCTGCTAAAGTTGGCCGATGATGAAGGTGACAACCATCCTTTAGCTGCACAGATTGTCAAAAGAGATCTCTACATGGATGACTGTTTGTCTGGAGCATCAGATGTGGAAATTCAAGGAGAGCTTACTGATCTATTACATAAAGGTGGGTTTGAATTGCGCAAGTGGGCCTCAAGTGATGTCAACCTTTTGAAAGTAATCCCTGAACAGCTTCGTGAAATCAAAGCCGACTTGAATCTAGATTTGGAACATTCTTATTGTATTATCAAGATCCTAGGCATGCATTTATTCTCAATCAAAGATGAATTTTTCTTCAAAGTTCAACCTCTTGAAAGTTTAGCCTCACCCGAATTGACTGCCAAGCGCTCATTCCTTTCTGATGCCAGTCGTATCTTTGATCCACTGGGTTTACTAGCACCTGTACTGATTACTACTAAGATTTTATTCCAAAGGTTATGGCTGTGTGGAATTACTTGGGATGATCCTCTTCCAGACGACATCTTAAAGACTTGGATTGAATGGAGAGAAAGTCTGTCAAGCTTGAAGATTTGAAAATTCCTCGATGTTTGATTTCAGAGAACTGTAGCATTATTAGCTATGAAGCACATGGTTTTTGTGACGTCGACGCATCTGAAAATGCATATGCTGCTGCAGTTTACTTACGCACAGTTACTTCGAAGGGAGAGATTCTTGTTCAACTAGTAACTGCCAAGACAAAGGTGGCTCCTCTAAAAAAGATATCATTGCCTCGCTTGGAACTTTGTGGAGGTCTTCTCCTGGCAAGATTATTAAAAAGGGTTTACCAAGCCTTTGTGCTTTCAAGTTTAACTCTCTTTGGTTGGACAGATTCTCTTGTGACGTTGTGTTGGATCCGTGGTAAACCAAATGCATGGAAAACGTTTGTCGGAAACAGAGTGAGTGAAATACAAGACCTTGTCCGTCCTTCCAATTGGCGTTATTGTCCCTCATCTGATAATCCTGCTGATTGCGCAAGTCGTGGAATCAAGCCTAATCTTGGTATAAAGGACCACAATGGTTGATAGAATCTTCAGAAGCATGGCCTGATTCACCAACTTCAATTGCTGCAGAAGAATCAAACAAAGAACGAAAGAAGTATTGTTTTACTGCAATAAACGTTTCTCAGAGTTCTGAAAAATCTGTTTTTGACATGCTTCCTTTCTCTTCGCTCAGCAAAGTAGCTACATTAGCCTGGTGCTTACGATGGATTAACAAGTATTCCAAGCCAGCCAGTGAACATTGTTCTGGTTCATTAACAACACTGGAGTTGAATGAAGCTTTGTTCTATTTAGTTAAAGAAGCTCAACGTCAAGCATTTGCCACAGAAATTGGTCTTTTGAAAAGTGGAAAGACACTCCAATCCAACAGCAAAATCCTTCGTCTCAGTCCTTTTATTGATGAGCACTGCATACTACGTGTGGGTGGACGTCTAAAGCATGGTTTTCTTCCATATTCAAGCAAACATCCCATTCTACTTCCGAAGAACCACACTTTGACGAAACTAGTGTTAGATTATGAACATAAACGAAATCTTCATGCTGGGCCACAGTTATTGTTAGATACAATCCAACAGAAGTTGTGGATAATTGGAGGAAGAGATTTGGCGAGGAAGTTTGTACACCAATGTGTGACATGTAGACGTCAAAGAGCCAAGGTATTGGACCAAGTGATGGGAGATTTGCCAGTTCATCGTATTACGCCTACCGTGCAGAGCCTTCTTGAATGCTGGTGTTGATTATGCTGGACCAGTACAGCTGAAAACAGGGCGTGGTAAGGGCACCAAAATGGAGAAAGCTTAGACTAAGCTTGGATAGCTTTGTTTGTGTGCTTTTCTGTTAAAGCAACCCATCTTGAGCTGGTAAGCAGTCTTTCCTCTGATGCTTTTCTGGCTGCTTAATTTGAAGAGACTTATTTCAAGAAGAGGACAACCAAAGAATTTGTACAGTGACAACGGTTCCAACTTTGTGGGAGCTAATAGAGAGATAAAAGAAATCAGAAAGCTTTTGATGTCAAAAGAGCATAACGATTTGATAAGATCTTATGCTCTTGAGAATGGTATCGAATGGCACTTTGTACCTCAAAAGGGTAGCCACTTTGGTGGATTATGGGAAGCTGGAATCAAGAGTGTTAAGTTCCATTTATGCAGAGTCATTGGTAATGTCAACTTGACCTTCGAAGAAATGACCACTGTTTTATGCCAAATTGAACCCAACATTTTTGGAAACGATGGTCTCTAGAGTATCTCTCCAAGCTACAGCAAAGGCCTAAATGGATGAGGAAAAGACCGAATTTGAAGATCGACGACTTTCGTCCTATTTTGAGAACTTTCAAAACATTACTCGTACCTATTCTCGTGTCAGATTTTCTCTTTTCTCGAAAAAATGTTTGACGGAGTTTTTTCATTGCTTTAGTCGGCAAAAGCTCACAAAAACAAACCTTGAAAAGCCTACATTCAAGTAACCAATGCCATGACAGTACAGGCTCGTAACAAGGTATATGGGATCAGGGATTAAGCTCCAAATTATGGCCAGGATCAGGGATCAGAGGCCAGGGCTCAGGGATCAAATGGATGGGATCGAGGATCAGGAACATTGGGTCAGGATTAGGGATCAGCTCAGTTTTTTACACCAAGGATCAGGGATCAAAAATTTCTAAAAATATGGGCTCAGGTCTGATCAAAAATTTCAGTAAAAACCCGGGATCAGTGAGACGAAAATATACCATGTCACGAGCCTGACAGTAAGTTGTTTTGATGTAAGAATTTAACCTCAGGCGATTTTTCGAGCAGCTAGAATTAAGGTGTCTGGAAACAGTTTTTTTGGTCACCAACCGATAACAAATAAACGGTTTAAAAACCACTTTCCTGTAGTCGATTATTTAAGATGTTTTAAGACATAGTAGCTAAAGGATCGAAGTTTCAGTGCTAGGTGTGTCTCTGCAATCGGCGTTAATTTATGCATATTATGGGGAAATCCCGTATATCAGACTTTTGGTTATTTCTCAAAAAGTTTACTATAGAATCTTAAGTCAACTTTGGAAATTAATATTGGAAGTACGAACTAAGTTTTCACCGAGCTTCGAGGGATTTTATTTCGCAAATCTTAAGTTATAAAGTCTTTAATTTGGGATATGATTTTTTAAGGCGATTGTAAATATCGGAGCGAAAAGCGGTGTAGAGAACATATTCATGTACATCAGCTGATTTCATGCTAGAAGTTGTTTACTACCCTCTTTACTTGTCTAAAACGTTTGGAGGCATTTTTTTTTTTATTTTGGCGGAGTTAGAGACTTGGAAAGAAAGAAGACTTTTACGCACAAGTGTCCACAAATTGAGCAAGCGGAGTCGGACCAGCTTTTCTCAAAACTGACTCCAACAAATTTTTTCCAAACTTCTGCATAGGAAATTCAAACCTTACTGATTTAGCCCTATTAAATTTTATTTTGCTGGAAATTCTAGAACGAACACTAGAGCAGAAACAAAATCGGCTTCATAGCCTTTCCAAAAATTGCGTCTCGAGTCAAACGAAAAGCTTCGATTGTTTTGGTTCTGTCCTATTGGCTCTGTAACAATGGCGAGATTAAGGGATTAGTGTTCTTTAATTTAAAAAAATTACCTCCAAACGTTTCGGACAAGTAAAGAGGGTAGTAAACAACTTCTAGCATGAAATCAACTGATGTACATGAATATGTTAGTTCTCTACATCGCTTTTCGTTTCGATATTTACAATCGCCTTAAAAATCATATCCCAAATTAAAGACTTTATAACTTAAGATTTGCGAAATAAAATTCCTCGAAGCTCGGTGAAAACTTAGTTCGTACTTCCAAGATTAATTTCCAAAGTTGACTTAAGATTCTATAGTAAACTTTTTGAGAAATAACCAAAAGTCTGATATACGGGATTTCCCCATAATATGCATAAATTAACGCCGATTGCAGGGACACACCAGGCACTGAATCGATCCTTTAGCTACTATGTCTTAAAACATCTTAAACAATTGACTACAGGAAAGTGGTTTTTAAACCGTTTATTTGTTATCGGTTGGTGACCAAAAAAACTGTTTCCAGACACCTTAAATGTGTACACTGTACATCAGTGATAGAGTCAGAAATTTTGAATAAATGCTTTTGGGAAAACCTAGCTTGGAACTGACATAAAAAAGCTAGTGTTTTAAAATTGGTCGGTGTAAACGTCTAAAAGCAGCCAGAATAAATGTTATGTACTTCTAGAGAAATATAGATAGATAAAAACAAACAAACAAACTCAATAGTGATCACTATGAGAACACATTGAACTTTAGCAAGACTTGTCATCAAACTCTCTAGTAGAAAATCCGAAGTTGTAAGCTTCACAAGATGGCGGACCCATACATTTCACACCAAACAATGAAGATATTTGATCGCTCGTATTTCGTTATCAAAATATTCTTATGACTAAAAATTTCGTATAGATACAAACCTTCAACTGCTTTTTTCTATGCAAGACATTTTATTCAAAAATATCCTATATTAAGCCCGAAAAATTCAGTTTCCAAACTACTGATTCGATGCAATTACGTCTTTTTCGTCGATATTGTGAAGCCTTGAGTAATCGAGTCCAAGTACAAACCTTTGTAATACTAGTACCATGAGGTTTAATGATATTTTCTGGTATATTTTAGAGTAGAAACTCACTAGTGAACGAACTCAAGGCATTTGTTGTCGCCGCCACAATTTACAAAGCCGGCACTTTGTTTTCGCGCGCTTTATCAATCGTGGAGTGTGGTGAGAATTTTGTATTTGATCAACAAATTTGCGTTTTAATATTGTGGCTATGTTATAAAAGAAATGGTTCACGCTTAGCGTGCATCCATCGTGAAATGGCACGAGGCGTTAGATAAGGCCGCAACTACTGCAAATGATGGTGACAGTGATGATATAGTGTTAACCGTGAATCTCGAACGCAGTTTCCAATGGTGAATGTCGAACGCATTTCCAGTGGTTTGTTATGATTTTATTCTATTACTATGCAAAGTCATTGAATATGTATATTCTGTTGAGGGAATGTTGTTTATGACCCCTTTCACGAAGGAATGTCCCGTGGCGGTAAAAATAGGCAGTTCTGATTGGTTTCCAGTTTATATAAATTAAAAGGACGCCTTTGCAAGCATTACTTGGTCAAGAAATCAGAGTCGGGGCCCGAATAGAGATCCCTCTTTAGTTCTTATTATCCTGCACCCCGGCTGAACTATTCATGGCGGACGATCAAGCCCCTGTTATGAATCCTGCTGGCGTAAGAGCTGTTGTAAATGCCGATCCTCCAGCAAATCTACCAATTAATCCATCAGCGAACCCACCAGCGAATCCTGTAGTAAATGATGATCATCAAGCGAATCTTTGGAAATCAACCCCGGCTTAAATTAAACTTTCATTGCGATCAAGTCCCACAAGTTACTCAAGCTGATGCTGTAGCTGTCCTTCTTACTGATGAATCAGCTCTGCCGTCAACAGAGGCTGTAGTGCAGAAGTAAGAGAATTTGTTCCATTTTGTGGAGCTAAGTGCGCTTTGATTGAATGTCGGTTCAGTGCATGTTCTCAGTAGTTGAATTTCGTAGAATGGCCCGTGATCGAGGCAATGATTGTAGTTTTCTTTACTGAAATGCTGGCCCGTGATCGAGGCAATGATTGTAGTTTTCTTGTACTGAAATGTTGGTCCGTGATCGAGGCATTGATTGTAGTTTTCTTGTACTGAAATGTTGGCCCGTGATCGAGGCAATGATTGCAGTTTTCTTGTACTGAAATGTTGGCCCGTGATCGAGGCAATGATTGCAATTGTAGTTTTCTTGTACTGAAATGTTGGCCCGTGATCGTGGCAATGATTGTAGATTTCTTTACTGAAATGCTGGCCCGTGATCGTGGCAATGATTGTAGATTTCTTTACTGAAATGCTGGCCCGTGATCGTGGCAATGATTGTAGTTTTCTTGTACGGAAATGTTGGCCCGTGATCGTGGCAATGATTGTAGAATTCTTTACTGAAATGCTGGCCCGTGGTCGTGGCAATGATTGTAGATTTCTTTACTGAAATGCTGGCCCGTGATTGTGGCAATGATTGTAGATTTCTTGTACTGAAATGTTGGCCCGTGATCGAGGCAATGATTGTAGTTTTCTTGTACTGAAATGTTGGTCCGTGATCGAGGCAATGATTGTAGTTTTCTTGTACTGAAATGTTGGCCCGTGATCGTGGCAATGATTGTAGATTTCTTTACTGAAATGCTGGCCCGTGATGGGGGCAATTATGTTTGCAGTTTTCTTGTACTGAAATGTTGGCCCGTGATCAATTGCAAGGCAATGATTGTAGTTTTCTTTACTGAGATGTTGGCCCGTGGTCGAGGCAATGATTGTAGTAGTGCCTGTGAGTTATTCATTGTTATCAATGCTCTTTTTAGGATCCAAATCAGTTATTGGATCTGGAAAATCAGCTGAGAAGTCTCGAACGGTTACAGGAAGTTTAATGTAGATGTCATGTTATCGATCGAAAATCCTTTTTGAAGCCTTTGATCGTGGCGAATGCGAGTCTTTGCGTATTTACAATTTAACCCGTGATCGTGGCGATTGTGTTTTTCAATTTGGCCCGTGATTGTGTGGCGGTAATTGTTAGCTTTGTTTCTTTATGTTTCTTCAATTTTGCCCGTGATCGTGGCGGTTGTTTAGTTCTGTTTCTTTATGTTTTCAATTTGGCCCGTGATTGTGACGACTATGAGTTCTTTCTTTACAATTTGGCCCGTGATCGTGGTTTTCAGAGCTATTACTTTGTAAACGCAGCGTTTTTTACGCGTATAGTGTTTTGGAAGGCTTGATAATTATCGTAAATGGCCTGTGATCTTGGCTTGTGTATGTCTATCAATTGCATGCAAGATATTTAGCTTGACCCTGTTAAGTGAGGGTAATTACGATCATTCTGATTTCTATTCCTTTTTTCGTCCATTGCATTAGTTGTCGCTCAATGGAATTTGTCTTGTTTTGTCTTATGTGTTAGGGTTGGTTCTATATAATAATAAAGTCTAGTTAGCGTGTGTTGAGAAGTATTCTTTGGACTGTTTAGTTACTTCTAGACCTTGTTTTCTTGTTTTCGTTTGTTTTCTTTTTCTGCCTGGATCGGGGAGAGTAACTCGCATGGGTTCGCCTTATATTCTGGGCTGCCGATGTTGCGTGCCACTTTTACGTGGGCGTGGTAGTTGCTCTCTCCTGGTCAGGGATTCCATCCACCGGGGATTTCTCTACTAGAGAATGCGCATTGAGCGGTCCTTTTGTCTTTTCTTTTCTTCAGATCAAGCGACGGCGTGTAGACGATTTCCTAAACGTTAAGATCGCTCAGTGGGAATTTATTGATCGAGATTTTGAGACTAAGCTGCTGTTGTGTGGGAAATCGCCAACTCAGAACCATTCATGGGTGACTTGGGATGGGGTCCCTGTCCAGGGGGGAGAGACTATGTATTTACTTCCAGAAGATATTTTAAAAATGGAACACAGGCCTGGTCTATCTACGTTGCGTCTACGAGACCCAGAAAAATTTGTAGCGGGGGGCATCCATGCTAACTTTGTCTGGTGGGAACGTATTTTAGAACAGCACCCAAAACGGGATGTCATTCTATCGTGGTTAAGAGAGGGAGTTAATGTGCTCGACTTTACGGTCCATTTTTCGGGTTTCTTCAAGGGCGTTCAGTATGACTCAAGCCAGCCACCTTCTAAAATATGGCCAAACCATGCGTCGTGCAAGAAATTTTCACAATTTGTGTCGGATAAGCCCAAGTTTCGATATGTCCTCGACTCTTGTTTTCCGGCCGTGAAGGTTTGTCGTGTTTCCTATTTTCACTCATCGTGTCCGATTTGTATTCTAGACGTTTCGGTATGCATGGTGCCGACTGATTTTGATGCACGAGTGGGACCTTTTGACAATGTTTTGAAACTTTGTTCCAAAGGCAATCGGAATGTATTTCTGTCTCCGTCCAAGTGTGTGTTTTTCATCGCGTCCTTTTAACCTTTTTTATTGAATTTTCACCTGTCAAGTGTCCTGTTTTTCACAAAACTTGTTGTCTCAGACGTTACCAAGGGTTCCCAATTAAGTTGTTACAACCATCGGTATCTTGTGCCAAGTGTAGCCATGCCATTGAGGAAAATTTTAACTTCTGCCAAAACTGTGGTTATCACATAAGGGAGATTTATTTAGCGAGAGGGCGCCTAATGTGCATTCTTGCTTCAATTTCCTTGAATTACCTTTACATACCCTTAAAACGGAGTTTTGATGGAAAGAGGGGGGTAAAATGAGCGCACCGTCGATTTCAAGTTTATCAGTTACCCAAATTACTGTCACGAGTTATCGATGTAAAATATGGTCGCTTTACTTTACTTTACTTTAGTTGGAAATTGATTTTAAAAATATATATTTACACAGCATACTCAAATATTTTACGTTAACTAGCCGTTTCTAACAGAAAGTGAAGTGCTGCGAGCTGATTAGTACTGTATATATTGTACGAGGCTTTAAAAAAAACAACTTATTAATTCAGCGAAAAGTTTGACCCAAAAAACTCGTCTATACGTCGAACATGACAGTGTCTTTCCTTGGAAAACGTCCCAAAAGCGTCCATGAGTTTGATGAATATTACTGTGCGGTACAAAGATGACGTGGGGTCAAAAGTGCTTTATAGTAAAGAAGCAACAAATTTCGTCCTCAATTTACTGATCACAAACAACTAGTGTTAATAGCAATGATTAAAAAATGACTTATTGATGCATTGATAAGTGGCCCTAGCAGCTAAAAAATTACTTGATAAATATCTTTGGTTACAAAGAATCTAACAACGCATTGTTGTTTTATTCCTTGCGGTATAAATATATGTGGATTTAATTTTTTGAACTACTGAAAGTAGTCTGCGTAAGCAAAATTTACCAGAAATTTTAGCGATATCATGTGGCTTTCTCAATAGATTTTATTTCTCAGAGGACATTCGAATGAGACTGGAATGCAATATATCTGAACTTATCAGTTATCGACTTGCTTCGATCGATTGATCAACGACAACGAGAAACTTCTAAAAGAACATTGTCTTCCCGAGAAATATCATTAAATAGTTCGTGACCCTATTGAATACTTCCAAGAGCATAAAACAATGGTTTTAGTGGATTCCCGGAGTATGATATAAACTCTGAATAACAATGACAGCTTTTCGACAACTTTCGAGTGATATAAATTCAGCTGATTCTTCCAAGCGTCTCATTTCAATGACGTCACGGATTATCGTTCACTCTACATGTCTACAAACATGCCAAAAAATCGAGTTCAGAAGGAGGGTTTGATTACTCCAAGAGCTCTTGAAGCGGCTGCAGCGCAATCAAGGTTGAGCATTTCCGTAAATGAATTGAAGGGCTCTTTGTCAAGTGATCACTTGACTTTGCATGGTTTTAGGAGCGACGCGGCTATCTCAATGGCGCTAGTCGATGTAAGTCTTGATCAAATTATGGATCATCTGGGTTGGAAAACTTAGAGAGGGGATCCTAGGGGTTTGCGGGATTGCGGGATTGACCATTTTTTTTTGTGCGGTATTGCGGTATTTTACAAAAAAAATTGCGGTATTGCGGTATTCTCAAACCCTGCGGTATGCGGTATTTTCTTTTTTGAGCTGCGGTATTACAGGAAAAACGATTTGAAATTGCGGTATTTTTGAGGCCTGCGAGATGCGGGATTTTGCTTCTGGCGCTCGATAGAAAATTTCATGTTTCTGTGATTCATGTTTCTGCGCGTGAGGTCCCGTGGGAGTGGTATTTCGAATTTTTTCGTGTGGTGAGCCGTATTTTCGAATTTTTCATGCGGGATTGCGGGATTGACCATTTTTCGTGCGAGATTGCGGTATTTTCGAATTTTTCGTGCGGGATTGCGGTATTCGTAACCCCCCTCCTTAGATACAGGTGTGGGAACTGATTCTAAATCTATGGATCAATTGAAGGGTTTCGTTAAGGCTTTTCCTTCGACCATACTGGTTTGTTTTTGGGATGCGGAGTTTTTCTTTTTTGGATAAGGATTGGGAAGGGAGAACGTGTTCATATTAGTATAAAGTTCAGTTAATTGAAAAATAAAGAATTGATATATGTGAGGATTAAATCTGGTTCTAGCGTCTTTGGAGGTGGAGGAACGAAGGGAAGGAGTTGCGTGTCCATACCTTATTAATAACTATGACTGAAACAGAATAATACACTATGCAAAGTCATTGAATATGTATATTCTGTTGAGGGAATGTTGTTTATGACCCCTTTCACGAAGGAATGTCCCGTGGCGGTAAAAATAGGCAGTTCTGATTGGTTTCCAGTTTATATAAATTAAAAGGACGCCTTTGCAAGTATTACTTGGTCAAGAAATCAGAGTCGGGGCCCGAATAGAGATCACGACCCACCCTCCCCATCCAGTTCAGCCGGGGTGCAGGAGCACCTCGACTGGCTGCCTGCTACTTCGTATCGGAGGAGACTCCGGTCGGAGTTGCGTGTCCATACCTTATTAATAACTATGACTGAAACAGAATAATACACTATCGATTATCTCAAACCCTCGCTATCCCGAACTCGAATCACTTCCCAGGTTTGTTATATTTTCTATTATAATCAGTTATCTCGAACCCCCGCTATCTCGAACACTGACGCCTTTCCCGTTGGATAATTTTCACTTAGTTTTAGGTCAATTATTATTATCGGTTCTCTCGAACCCTCGCTATCTCGAACACAAACCTTTTCTCGTTAGAATGTTCTATTTTAGGTCAATTATTATTATCGGTTATATCGAACCCTCGCTATCTCGAACACAAACCTCTCCCGTTGGTATGTTCTATTTTAGGTAAATTATCATTATTGGTTATATCGAACCCTCGCTATCTCGAACACAAACCTATTTCTCGTTGGAATGTTTTATTTTAGGTCAATTATTATTATCGGTTATCTCGAACCTTCGCTAATTAGGCTTGTCATTTGGTATTTCTTGCCAACATTTATGCATGATCGCGTACCTGAAACGCAACGTGATAAATAACACAGGGCACCCAATGCCGAGGAATTCTCTTTAAAATGGATGGCAGTGACTGCGAAGACTTTTTTCTTCATATTTGAATGTAAGGGATAAAAGCTGTACAAAATTAAGACCGAATTCAATGGGGGTCCTATTTACCGAATGGTTACTAGGTTACGATGACTGAATATATATATATTACACATAAATTAACGTCGGTATACCGTGACGGAATTATACTGAGTACCGAGTGACCAGACATTAGGCGGCAGCCATTCATTGAAAAGCAGGAAAAACACCGATGGAATGATATCTCTTCCTAGTTTAAGGTAATGCCTTATGTACAACAGTGTTGTTTTGGTTCCAAGGTAAACGATATTCAAAAGCGTTACGAAGTACCAGTTTTGATTGAATACTTATAATTACACCTCTTGAAGCAAGTGAGTATATATGTTCATAAAAAGTGTTCAAATTGAAATATATACACATGCATATAAAAAACAGTCGACGGATGTTGAATCTTTGTGCTATCAATGACATTTGGCTGAAGTTTTGTGGAGCCGCCATTATTTTTCGCTGTATAAGAAGAGTTTGTATCATTTCTGAGCCAAAATATCAGATAAGTTGAAATTGCGACTAGAAATGAATGTTTGGCTTGAGTTTCTTTTTTATGACTATTATACATGAATCTTTTTGTAAGTGAGCGATAGTTTCGTAAAAACAAATTTATTGATGGTTAAAATCGTTTTATAGTCGAAATAGAAACGCATTTTGTCAAATTGAAGCTACAGTGTTTTACAATAATAAGCCGCCGTCACGCAAAGATGCAAATTAGGAATTTTCCTGTTATTTGAATTATTTCTATATTTATGCATTTTGTCCAATCATATGATGTAAGTGGTTAGCTTTATATAAAAAATAAATCAATTACAATTTTGTACGCCCGCATGCATGAAATTTGAAACACTTGAAAAAAGATTTCATTATATTTTATGAAAAAATATCTTACTATAAATCACGAATTCTCAATTCTGCGCTTCCTTTTCAAACCTGTTTATATTATGACGATTGTTGAAATAGGTGTATAAGCTCATTTCAGCTGAATATAAACCCCTAGGCGACAACGATCAGCATCATTGATTGAAACAGTGAATATTTGCAAAGGAAAGATAATTCAATACAAAAGGAAAACGTTTCTCATGTAATGAATCAAAACACCAAAGGATTTCATAGGCTACGAGACCAATTCGCCCAGTTTTATAGAGTGGTTTTCATTACTCGTGCCCAGGCACAGACACCCCAGGCAATCATTTAGAGCAGCGCGTAGTAACTGATCAGCGTACAAAGCAATGCGAAGCAAATGTAAGGGTTCGGGTTCGAATCCTGCATGGAATAAATTTGTTTTTTCGCCTTGTTATGTAGTAAATATTACTTTTTCATCTTAGCTTTTTGTATGCTTTTTTCTAGTTTTGAAGCGTTTAAGCTGTTTTCTTTTTTTTTCTCTCTCCCCCCTTACATAGAAGAACTAAAGGCCGGTTACTTCGGCCATCACCAGCGACCACCTCCTCTTCTTTGACCTCCAAATAATGCTAGATAAATGTCCCAATCACCTCCAAAACCACCACAGCACTCAAGGCCAGTTATCACTTCAACTATAAATCGCACTTGAATCCATGTCAGATAAATCAAACGGCAGATTTTCATGAAACTCGGACTTAGTCGGTTAAAATTTTGCTTGTAACGAAGCGTAACTCGTAATGCCTAGCCTGCGTCACATCCGGACTTTTCCTCCGTTAACGGAGGAAAAGTCCGGATGTGACGCAGGCTAGTAATGCCTGGATATCTGGTTTCACACTTAAGCTTACGCTGTAAGCCTGTAAGATCTTGAATAGTTTTTGTGACGCTTACAACTTCAGATTTTCTACTAGAGAACTTAATAACAAGTCTTGCCAAAGTTCAATGTGTTATCATAATGATCACTATTGAGTATATTTGTTTGTTTTTATCTATTTTTATAACATATATAGCTACAATCTTTCGCGCGCTGTTATTGTCCAGAAAGCTATGAACTATTTGCCCATGGTCTCCACTGCGCGCGCACTATCTTCGTCATCGTCTTTTTCAAATAGTTCGTTTTTAAGATGGCGACACATCGGCTACGCCTCGTGCCAGTCTTACGGTTGTTAACGCCATGGACCCACGGCTTTCTGTTGTCTTATTGATAAATATTTCTCTAGAAGTATACATAACATTTATTCTGGCTGCTTTAAGACGTTTACACCGACCAAACACTAGCATTTTCAAGTCAGCTCCAAGGTGTTTTCCCGAAAGCATTTATTCAAAACTTTTCACTCTGTCGACAGTAAATTGATGTATTAAACACTTTTAATTCTAGCTGCTCGAAAAATCACCTGAGTTTAAATTCTTACATCAAAACAACTTACTGTCATGGCATTGGTTACTTGAATGTAGGTTTTTCAAGGTTTGTTTTTGATTTTGTTTTTGAGCTTTTGCCAACTAAAGCAATGAAAAACTAAAGCATTTTTTCGAGAAAAGAGAATATCTGACGTGAGCGTGCGTCCATCGTGAAATGGTTCATGGTAAATTAGCCAATCAGAGCGCGCGCTTTATTGTAGCTATGTTATAATTAAGAAATATATAATGGTTTTGCGTGTGTTATGCCACGCCTTTTATAGTTTAGCAATCTTTATAGTTTAGCAATCTTTATAGTTTAGTAATCTTTATAGTTTGGTATAAACACTTGTATTGTTGAAGCTTCGTATCAGGTTAGGTACTTTCGTTCAGTATGTAAATTTAACAAATGTGTCAATTACATTGACGCATTGACCTTGCTAAAAGTTGTTCTCAACAATCAGCTGTAAGTTTCGTAACTAGAAAGTTGATCGAAGTCCCAGGTTAACTTAGCTAGGGGAACTCCCCTTTCAGCAAATGTCAAAGTTTGTAGCTTTAGCCGTTTTCCTAAAATGGAAATGTTTTTGGTAGTTTAGAAAGTGAATTATTCGTATAAGATATATGCTAGTTTTTAATAGTGTTAGCTAGCTCTATGCAGCTCAGTTGTCATTGTTGTTCCTGAAGGAGAGTGGAGGTTGCAAGAGCACAAGAGTTACAAGAGTTCACAGTAAGTCTAAGAAGTCTCTGGCTTCGTGTAGTTCCCGACCTCAGGGATCCCTACAACAGTTCCCTAACAAATTGGTGGAGACCCTACCTCAAGCCCGTGGAATTTATCCTATTGTGATATTCGTGGTTGCTCATTTTGTGCAGTTGCTCTGGGGTTATCTTTGTCATCGGTTCCACATCCTTGATAAATGTTTTAAGTGTTGTATAATAGTTGTGTGTTACTTCATATATAGTGTTGTTGTTATCTTGTTAACTTCTTAACTTCTAATGAAATTCGAGTTTACATGAGAGCGGCTGAATGAAATTTACAAGCAAACCGAAAAGAGGCGAAGATGATTCAAGTGGAAACTTTCGCTAAAATGCAAGAAAACCGAGACATATCTCATTCACTCAAGGAAAAGGATGATAGTTGAAAAGTCGTAAGAGTGGTTGAAAACTATCAAATTGTTTACTCTTTTTGAAGAAGAAAAGCTCTCAGAGAGCAACTATCATAGCCGAGTCGGAGCAAGCTGGCGAAAAGTGATTTCTTGTGCAGAAAAATTGCTGTGTATGAAGGCTTAGGATACCTGGTTGGCTAAATAAGACTGAATTTCCTGAAATAAGATGGTTAGTGTTCAATGTTTGTTGTTAAATAGATTTTTTTTGTTGAGCTTGAGGTTGTTGTAAACCCTTTGTCAATGAAAAACAACTTTCGCGACGAAACGGAGCTTGAAACCGAAAGAAAATGATTAAGACTCATACAAATATATTTTTCCTTTTTTACTACATTATCTCAGTTGTATTTATGTAAAAACGATTAGAAAAAAAAAAGTTTGAAAATGTTTTATCTGGTCTTTTGCTGCTTTTCAGGGCTCAATTTTTCTTTGAGCTCTAGTGTTTTGCATGCCGGCCGTGTTTATTGATTTTTTTGTTAGAAATTTACGGATAATTCCTTTTCCTCTTCAGTTATCAACGACCTTTTGCTTGCTTGCTTGTTTGCTTTTTGGTTTGTTTGTTTGCTTTTCTTGTTTGTTTGTATTTGGGTCATGTCAAGCATATTTCGGTGTGCTAGATTTCAGTCAGTTTCACAATTTTTAGTCGAGCTCTAGCTCGCTCTTACATGAAAACTCCTTCTCCACTTGTTTCCAAGATTATGTATCCTTTGCGATTCCTTTTCCATTAAACAAACCAAAATGAACCGTTTGAATATATGTGAAGATAGTTACGTTTTGTTTTTCAGTCAGTTTGATTCAGTAGTGTAATCGCGACTGGAAAATTTTGGCTGCTCACACTTTTTCCCATGGTAGTTTGTTTACCTTGATTTCTGTTATAGCCAATATATTATTAGGTTTTTATAGTTCCTTGCTGAAAGTATTTCTTATGCTCTGAAACTGGAATGCATTAGTTGAAATAAGTGATGTTCAAAGAGACCAAAGAAAATGAGCCTTGTTTGACTGATTGATGGCGTAGCGTGTTTAGATAGCCTCATCGATCTAGAGCGCTTCTTGGCCAATCAGAGTGAGCGTTCTATCCAAATTATTTTATAAAAAATGTTCCTTCACTAAGCAAGTAAACTTATTCGCTTCAAGCACTTTCACTTTCACAATTTTTAGTCGAGCTCTCGCTCTTACATGAAAACTCCTTCTCCACTTGTTTCCAAGATTATGTATCCTTTACGATTCCTTTTCCATTAAATAAACCAAAATGAACCGTTTGAATATATGTGAAGATAGTTACGTTTTGTTTTAGAGTTTAGAAAGCTAAAATTTGGCAAATCCCAGCCATTACACATGATTGACGAGTCATCAGACGAGTCATCGCCGCTGGCCGCGTAATTTTGAAAATTATTTTAACGTAACACATTTTAACATCTTTAATTATAATTTCTTGATTTCAGTACTGTAGTTGAACACATGTACAATGAATGAACACTTCAAATTTCACAACCTCTACGAGCAGCTCACCCAGGGAGCCCTTGCAGAACTTGATTTTCTAAAAGAGGTGGACAGGTATCCTTCTTTGTATGGTGGTCCCATTCTAGACAATGCAATACGACGCTACGAGTGCTTCTGGTTACCCCTGGTAGCAAAGTACACTGATGATAATAAGGAACGAGGAAAGGACCCACATATCTCACTAAGATCAGCACCAGTCGACGTGGCATGGGTGTGGCATGTTCACATGCTCTCACCATTGGCTTATCATCAAGACTGCATAGTACGCTTCAAAAGAATCCTCCATCATGATTACCGTTCACAGAATCCCACAATTGGAAGACAACTTTGGCAAGAGGCAAACCCTTCTGAGTCGTTCGATGTGGATCTTTTCAACCCTCCTCAATATATTCCCGAGTATTCGTCACAGCTTCAGTACGATATACGCTCCGCTGCACAGCGTCAGAGCAAATTTTACTACAATGTTTCCTTACCACATTATAAAGACCCAAAGTTTTTAGAAGCAGCAGTGGATCGATATAAACATCATCTGCACTTGAAAAAGACCAACCCTCACATGTTTGCTGTTCCTTGCTACGACTTTGATCTTATTTGGCATGCCCATCAGCTTTATCCGCTGACTTATTTAAATGATATGAAAAAGTTGCTGGGCTTCGTACTCGACCACGATGATACAGAAACTGGTCGAATTCCAGGTTCTAAGCTTTATGACTCCGAAATGCAAACCAGAGAAGCTTGGTCAAACACAGGGATGTCCTTTTCCAAAAGAGGAGCCATGTACAGAGGAGAGCCTCTTCCAAAGATTCCACCAAAACCATCAGGCAGATTTTCTTGCCTAGCAACACATGACTTTGAGGTGGAGCTGGTGATGATTGATGCGCACTTGAACCCAAAGAAGAAGTTTCAAATTATCATTAAATCAGATGCACTGAAAATTGATGTGAAAAAGCTGGTAAAAGGTGGAGAAATGTCGTTTGGAAACGAGTACTCTCCACTTTGCAATTTTTCGTGCAATTCATTTGATGAGTCAACCATTTCATTAACATTGTATCACAAACGATTGCTTGGACGAAAGAAGCTCCAATTCACTGAATTCAACCTGAAAGAATTTCTTATAAGCCTTGAAAACTCCAATTTCTCCCAGATGCCAGTGACTCACACCACCAATACCAACTTTATCGAGGGAGCTGTAGGGTTGAGTTTTCGAGTTACTAAAACGCCTACTCCAAAGAATTTTAAGTTTACCGCCATTCCAGAGCCATATTTCACTACAGTCCCCCACGTAGCTCAAGTTTTAAGTCAACCAGCGTTGATGGTGATGCCAAAAAAGCTGCAAATGCCAATGTTGCCAGGTGAGATGACAACCAATCAAATCAAAGATCATCGTGGTCAAGTGGTCTTCAACTGTAAAATCGTCCATTCAGCCGAGTGCATGCTGTCCGCCGTTGAAATCATTGACGTTTATGGTAACCTAGAGGCTACTGCGCATGTTCTAGATATTGGCGCCTTTCCCGAAGAAGACGAAGTGTCTAATGACGGTAAAGACTGCATTACTGTTTCAGGTCGAAAGGGCGCTCGTGCAATGCTTATACGAAGTAGAGATGAAGATTATGGTGTTTGCGTTGGGAAATGGATGAAAAGAGAGTTGAGAGGAAGAGGTGGAAGAAAGAAGGATCTATCATTCATGGGAGTAAAGTTTTACAGTTTGAAGTCATATGGACAGGGATGGTGCCAAGTTAAGAAGCTCAAGAAGTCTAAATTCCTCGTCATTTTAAGATCAGGAGAATCCTCTCCACTACAGATGAAGGTTGATCTCAACGATGGTGTCATAACGGTCCCCTATGCTGGAGTTGACGACATCCCACAATGCTTAGCAATTGGCTTTGCAATATCCATTCTACATCTTCTGTGTCGACCGTATTCTCCCAAGGAAAACCAACTAGCCGCCCCACTAAGCAGAAAAACGCATGGAAGTCACACCGTAATGGCTGGAGCTACTGCTACCAAACTTAAACGACGCAGTCTCTCGAATAACAGCCTCTACCTGTATGCTACCCCATGTATGATGCTGGCGGCAGGATATATGTGTATGACAGTACCAACAAACGTATATCTACTATCATGTATGGGTGACGTTGGTTGGGACTTCTGCCCTGATGTCGACTGCAGTGATGGTTTCGTAGATATGGACTGTGACGGAGACTGGGGTGACGCTATAGGCTTTGATGATGTTGGGGATAACATAAGTATGGGATCCGCAGATGGTAATTGGGATTTTGAAGCAGATGACTGGGGAGATGGTGGTTGTTGTGATGATGGAGGTGGTGATTTTGGAGGGTTTGGCGATGGTGATGGTTGTGCTTGTGGTGGTGGGGATGGTGGGGGGTGTGGTGGTGGGGATGGTGGGGGGTGTGGTGGCGGAGATGGTGGGGGGTGTGGTGGTGGGGATGGTGGAGGAGGTGGGTGTGGTGGAGGATGTGGAGGGGGTTGTGGTGGAGGCTGTGGCGGCTGAGACCAGAAATCGTCTTCAGACAGTTTTTAAGACATTTCTCATCTTTTGGATGACAAAGTCTATTTACTCTATGGGTCTTGAAACAACGAAAGCGAAAAAAAGACACCCTAAAATGTGTTTGTATTTATACTAGACCGAATTCCGCGTCAGACGTCGACCACTGCATGGTTCAAGTAACAATGCGCGTAAGAAGTAGGCAACTTTATATTGTTTTGCAGTAATTGCAACTTCCCCACGAACGAATATCTTCGTTTTTAGGCTGATAATATATCAACCTATGGATAACTCATTTTAGAATAAAATGTGGAGAAACTCTGTTTAAAACAAAGTTTCTTTTGTACTAAAAGATCTCGTCCAGGCATAGGCACTGAAAGCAATAGCCAAAAGACGCTTTCAATTTGCTATGTCCTGACATAGAAATTTTGTTATTCAGTTGAAGCTCAGGAAAGCTTTTATGAAAACGGAATCAGATATTAAATGAAATATAAAAAATGCACTAACTCTTGAAGCTATGGCAGATTTTTATATTTTTACCAATGAGATGGATGGATTACACAATAAGCAATTAGCACCTTTTTGCATCCATTGCCGCTTGCTTGCCTACTTGTTACGTGGATCATTACTTAAAATTAATTAACACAATCGTATATAGCTTGAATGGTGTATTATTTAGCCTTTTAAAATACAAGCGCATTTTTCATTGATTATTCAAGAGCTTATATGTGGTGTCTCCTGTTAACAATACACCTGCAAAAAGCCTTTTGATCTTAGAAATGCTAAAAATCCCGAAACAAAAGTTCCCGGATGAGTGCATTAAGTAAGTGCGCAGTAATTAGAAACCATTTACATTGCATCGCAACGGTAGAGTGATTTTCATAAACCTGTGAAATAAAACTTAGCTTATTAAACACTACTAAACTCTAAAGCTTTTGTTTTCTATTGTTTGAATTTGATTATTACACATTAATAGCTAAAATTTGTTTCACGGGTTTATGAAAATCACTCTATCAAGAGCGTCTAATACGGAATAACTCTACAGTGTCCTTTTATCGATAGTGCTTTTAGTATAGTATAAAGAACGAGAGAGAGTGTTTTATCGGATATAAAGATCCGAGCCGTAGGCGAGGATCTTTATACCGATAAAACACTCTCTCGAGTTCTTTATACGGCTTAAAAAACTCCAACACATATTAGAGTTGTTCTCTAAAAGAAATTCAAAAATATCTTCATTTATCTTGGAGAAAATCGAGGTTAAAGTTGATGTAAATTAGGCCGAATCTTTATCAGATATAAAGACACTCGTCACGGTGGCGATTTTCATTGTGTTTGCCTTATGAATTATTAATGAGTTTTTTTAAATAATGAATAAACAATGAATTTAAGTGCGTCCATTTAATAATAATAATAATAATAATAATAATAATAATAATAATAATAATAATAATAATAATAATAATAATAATAATAATAGGTTGCCAAGGAACAGCAGACCAACTGTTTATTGACTCTCAGAGAAAGTAGATGTCGGAAAAAGGACTTAGCGATGTGCTGGATAGACTTCAAGAAAGCATATGATATGATCCCCCATTCGTGGATAAGCGAGTGTTTGCAGTTGTTTGGTATTGCTAAGAATACCAGGGATTTTCTTACAAATACAATGAGAACTTGGAAGACTGAACTAACATCAAAAGGGGTAGTCTTAGGGGAAGTTAAGATCAGAAGAGGTATTTTCCAGGGTGACTCACTGTCTCCATTACTATTTGTAATATCTATGATTCCTCTTACTCTTGTATTTAGAAAGAATCAACTAGGATACATATACACAAACAAGACCAAAATCAACCATCTGTTTATGGATGACATTAAAATCTATGCCAAGAATAGAGATCAATTAGATTCCCTCGTTCAGTCTGTGAGAATTATTAGTGCAGATATAGGAATGGAGTTTGGCATAGAGAAATGTGCAATGGTGGTATTAAAAAGAGGGAAAATTATACAAACTGAGGGGATTGATCTCCCTGATGATCAAAAGATCAAATCCATTAAAGACTGTGAGGGATACAAATATCTCGGAATATTAGAAGCAGATGATGTTTTGCATGATGAAATGAAACAAAAGATCACCAAAGAATATATAAGAAGAGTTAGAAAAGTAGCCAGATCTAAACTAAATGGTGGTAACCTCATACGAGCTATTAACACATGGGCAGTGGCACTGCTCCGATATGCAGGAGGCATCATTGATTGGAAGAAACAAGATCTCAGAGAACTAGACAGGAAAACAAGAAAATTGCTGACAATACATGGAGGGTTTCATCCTAAAGACAGTGTTGTGCGCCTTTACATAAAAAGGAATGAGGGAGGAAGAGGCCTCATATCAGTTGAGGATTGTGTCACCCAAGCAAAGCTGACTCTGCATAACTATGTGCATTCCAGTGAAGAGATGCTCATTAAAGCAGTTAGGGAAGATAAACCAGTGGAACTAGAAACACCTCGAAACTTTAAGAAAAGGAAAAAGAGCGAAAAGTTACAAGAGTGGAAAGACAAACCCCTTCATGGACAATTTGTCAGACAAAATGAAGAACAGAGTAATGAAAGTACATGGATATGGTTGAAGAAAGGTAAACTCAAGAGAGAAACTGAATCACTGATTATTGCTGCACAAGACCAGGCTATACGAACAAATTATATCAAAACCAAAATTGACAGGACCCAATCAAACTCTAAATGCAGACTGTGTTATGGAGCTGATGAAACAACTAGTCATATAGTTAGTGGTTGTCCTAAACTTGCACAGAAAGAGTATAAAAGGAGACACGATAACGTTGCCAAAGCAATTCATTGGGATCTACTAGGAAGATGTGGATTTGACCGAAAAGAAAAGTGGTATGAACATACACCAGAAAGCCAAATGGAAAACGAAAAGTTTAAAATTCTTTGGGACTTTAGTATACGCACAGACAATGAAATTGAAGCTAGACGACCAGATTTGGTGGTAATCGATAAGGAGACCAAGATGTGTAAGATAATTGATGTAGCAGTCCCTGAGGAATCAGGTGTTAAAGCAAAAGAAGACGAGAAGATTTTAAAATACCAGGACTTAGCAAGAGAACTCCGAAAGATGTGGGAAATGAAGACAGAGGTTATACCAGTGGTAATGGGTGCTCTTGGAACTGTGCCAAAACGGCTACAAAAATATCTCAAAGCAGTGGAAGTGAATACACCCATAGAGCTTATTCAAAGAACTGCTCTGTTAGGCACAGCCAGAATTTTAAGGAAGGTGCTTGAAATACAGTAAGGAAAGGAAAGAAGAATTTAGGTAGTCTTTGACAGTTTGTTACTGTCCGATGCCTAAAATACCAGCATACACCTAAAGCTGTGAATGAATTTCATTTTCATAATAATAATAATAATAATAATAATAATAATAATAATAATAATAATAATAATAATAATAATAATAATAATAATAATAATAATAATAATAATAATAATAATGAAAACTTTATTTTTATGTTTTGTTACATGTACGTGCAATTGTAAATCTCTCTACTTATAGGTGAAATACAATTGGCTACTTGATTAACAATATTATCATAAACTAGATACATTCAACATTTACATAAACTTGAAAGAAAAAAAAAAAAAAAAAAAAAAATTCCTTAACAATATTTCATTAGTTCTGGATTCGTCCATGTCTTGTTCTTACAGCAAAATATGTAATACGTAGTTCTGATAGCAATCTTTACAATCGATCTTACGATATACTTTTTAAATGTATTATCGACACCTAGATCATCCAACATTGTTATAAAGTTTGATGAATCATTGGCAAACACACCTAGAGCACTCACAGAAAGATTTACAAATATCACGTTTTTGAACTGACGTTTTAAGTTTTTGAAAAGGACTTTGTATTTAACTTTTTTCCGTTCAATGTTATTCTGGAGATTTGATTCAAAACCCACTGTTAGTTCAAGAACGTATAATAAACCATCAGATTTGACAAGCAGTAGATCAGGGCGGTATTCATCATCTGTAATTATCGAGGGACTTCTAAAATCAGGTAAATCAGCATAAAGGGATGAGTGGTTGACAGATTTGAGAGATTTTGCCAAGAAATTTAGAATAGAATCATGCCTCCAGGTGTAACGTCCTTCATCAAGATAATTCTTGCAGCCCGCAACCACATGGCCAAGAGTTTCAGGGTTTAAACAGAATGTACATTCATGGCTAGATGATAAGCCCCATTTAGCAAGGTTTTTAAGTGTAGGAAGAGTGTTATTTATGTAACGGATTGTAAAGTTGAATATGTTTTTGGGTAACTTTGACTGTGCAGTAGACCAGATTTTGTTCACCTTAGTTAGAGAGTACTTGATTACACTTGAAAAGAAAAAGCCTTGTGAAAGAAGATGGTTTTGTAGTCTTTGCTCTTGGTTAGTGTGAAATTCTTTGATAACATCTTTGGTGGATTTGTAGGCGTCATATTGAAGATTGGTATAGCAGCTTGTAGATTTCCAAAGGTCATTAACGGAACGATTCTGAGACATTTTGAGGGCTTTGCGAAGAACTGTTTGACACTGTGTAAATTTAACTGAGGGAGGACATAGGTTAAGACCAAATTTATTAGTAGGTAAAAACGTGTTACTAAGTGTTCCAGATATGGGGACATCTAACCATTTACGCACATATTGAAGTACTATAGGATCCAAATTTTCTGTTATCCATGTCTTGGAGATGTCAGCGACAGTAAAATGCCAGGATATTTTGGAGAGAACATAGTGGTTATATAAGAGGAGCTTATTCTTAGGATGAAGTGGTTTAAGATCAATATCAGACATCATGTCTTTAATAGTGGTGATAAGTTCAGATTTGTGAGTTTCATTGGACATTTCAAAATCAAAGTGACGGCCAAGGTATCTAAATGACTCTCCTATTTTTACACAAGGGACCAGGTGTTTGTTGATTAATAGTTTAGGAAGGTACTGTTGAGATTTAGTTAGGGATTTCTTGATTCCAAAAGTGCTACATTTATCAACTCTAATACACATGTCAGCCCATTGACACCAGATGGAAAAACGGTTTAGTAGATATTGGTTTTCACTCTCTTGGCCACTTATCACTGCCGCATCATCAGCAAATTGAAACCAATGAAGGGGGCTTAGGAATAGACCAGTGGTATTGAAAGAGAAGCCAAGTTGACGATATTTATCAGATTTAATGTGTTGAATGAAAGTGTTAAAACACATGTTAAAAAGTAAAGGACTAAGGCAATCACCCTGAAGGACGCCGCGACCAACAGCAATGAATGGAGTATTGAATTCTGAAGTGATGATGCTCGTCTTGAAGTCAGTATATAAACTTTTGATAAGAATTTTGATGTGATGAGGGACATGATGATATTCGAGAACAGACTGTATGAGATTATGATGCACTTCTCCAAATGCATTTTTAAGATCCAGTAGTGTGATTACAAGGGAACGTTGTTTGATGCGCGCTTTGTTGATTATGTTTGCCATTTGAGCAGTGTGTTCTAAAGTACCTGACAAACCAGGAGTGAATCCCTTTTGGATATCATGCTCTATAAAGTCATTGACCTTGAGGAAACGGAAGATTGAGTTACGAAGACATGAGGTAAATACTTTTAACGGCACGGATTGCAGAGTTATAGGACGAAAATTCGATGGCATATCAGTGTTTCCTTTTTTATGAATAAGTATGGTACATGCTTTTTTCCATTCAGTAGGGACACATTTAGAAGACCAAGCGTCACGAATTATATCTGTTAGATAAGTTCGTAGAAAAGGGCATCTTTTGAAGCATATAATAGAGAGTTGATCAAGAGGACAAGGAGAACCGGACGCTTTTATTTTACGAATGACATTCGTAACTTGATCGTATGTTGGTGGATTAAGGTCAAAAGGAATTTCGGGGGCTGATAGGCTAGGAATCCAGTTTGGAATGATAAACAGCTTGTTTGGAAGGATTGAAGAGAGAGTTTTACGGAAATAAGTTGTGCATTCTGCCATATTGAAGGATGGAAGGACAGAATCTTTTTTGTTTAGAACGTTTTTGATATATCCCCAGAGACTCTTGCTTATGTACGCGTCATGATTTATATTTCTGTCTTGCTCATTATCATCAGTCGAATCGGAAGTGAGTTTGCGTAATCTGTCACGCAAGGTTCGAGAAACAAACTTGACTTCAGCAACATTCACATCATTACTGGACTTTAGATCTTTTAAAACTTTTTTAAGTTCCTTTACTGAGCAATCTTTATATTTAGCAACTAAGGTTCTATCACACAACTCCATGACTACACCACATGTACTAGAGAAATAATTATAGACAACTTCGTTTAGAAGCTTGATTTTCAAATTTGTATCCGTAGATCTGATTGGTTCATCTGAATGAAGGGCAATTTTGAAAAAGTCGTTAGCCGTTGACCACTCATCATCATTTTTAGGGAGTTTTATGCCTTTCTTTAGATCAGGAAAATTACCATCGTCGAAGGTATCATTAGTAGGATAGTCATGTAAATCAACAGATTCAAAGTTTTCAGTAAATTGCTCTTCAATGTCATGTCGTAACTCATCATCTAAACCAAGCACAACTTTACAACTACGCTGATGCATTTTAAGACCACGCACGCCTTTACAGTTCTTGCCACAGCAACACTTAACCACTTGGGAATTTGCAGGACCAGTAGAAGGTGAATTAATTACTGGTAATTGCCTTGCAATATTATCATTGCGTCTCAGTTCTGCTTGGATGACACGGTGTTTACATCTCCACGAATGGCGACCCAGCGTGACAAAGTCTTTACCACAGAACGAGCAAACCACACACATCAGCAACATAACAACAAAACTTGAACGAATCATGATTTAGATCATCTAAGAAACTGATATAGTGGAAAGTTTGATGGATGTTTTGAAAATGCAAGTAGGAAATAAGCAATAAAACAGTATACATGTACAGAGCACGTCTGCACGCGACTCCGCTCTATGTAATAATCGTAATAATGTGATAATAATAATAATAATAATAATAATAATAATAATAATAATAATAATAATAATAATAATAATAATAATAATAATAATAATAATAATAATAATAATAATAATAATAATAATAATAATATAATAATAGATATCGAATGGCGGCGAGTAGAGAAGACGTGTATTGAGGTGCTCTCACCAAGCGTCCGAATTTCATTTTTTTCTCGAAGTCCTGCCAAGCTTAAAGCGCCAGTGCAAGTCTTACAGATATCAGTGGATATCTCGCAAATTTCTATTTCAGGAATAGAGGCGACTTAAAGCGATTTCTCCTAATTTACTTAACTACAAACATGCCAAATCAAGAACAACAGCAACCATGCCGCCCGAAAAGACGAACATGGACAAGTAAAATGAACAGTGCGGTAGAGGGATGCAGTCAGTCGAGAGCGTATACAAGACAACGAAGATCAAAGCAGCAGTTAAACTTTACTCGAATGAGGATCCAACGATGGAAATAGTGCGAAGCTTCGAAGAAAATTCCTCACGGAATGGCCATCAGTCTCTAATTAAAGATGCAGTCAAGTACGCTGAAGAGCTAGGAATCACGTTAGATCTGAGATATCCTAATCCCTCCTGTTATGGTGACGATGGAAAAGAGATACCTTATACGCAGATCAAAGCAAAGATCACAGAAAGCAACGTGCAGCAGTTAAGGGACATAATGAAAGACGAGAAATGGCAAGGAAAACTACTCACTCAGCGATGGAACGATGAGAGCAGCACAGAGAGGAGCTGTTTTGGCTGGTTAAAGAATTGGAATTCATGCCCATCACAAGTAGTTGCAGGGATGCATGAGCTCTATGAGCAGCTATTACCTACAAGACTATATTATGGAAAGAAGATTGGAACGACTCCTGTCCAAGATTTGTCGTGCAGATTGTGCGGAAAAGCTCCTGAAAGCGTCCCTCATATCCTCGCTGGATGCTCGGCGTTTGCTCAAACAAAGTACTTATGGAGGCACGACTCAGCTTTGAAGGTCTTGTTCTTTGAACTGCTGAAAGATTGTGGTTTGGTGGATAGAATACCGCCTTGGTATTCCCCGGTAGTTCCTAAACCCATATACGAGAATGAGGAGTATCAAGCGTATTGGGACGTCCCAGTTTATGCAGAAAACACTGAAGTGCGTGCTAATCGAGTGGACGCACGTATTATCAATCACAAGGACAAGAAGATAATGACATTGGAAATGAGCTGTCCGTGGATGGACAACCGAGAGCGCAAAGACAGTGAAAAGACTATGAAGTATGGCCCTTTGAGATGGGAATTAAAGCAGCAGTTTAAAGGATACGAAGTACAGCAGTTCAATATAATCATAGATGTCTTGGGAGGATGGTCTAAAGAGCTTCAAAAGACGATGGATGAAATATTAGGATGCAGAGGAAAGATGGTGCTCCAAAAGATGCAGAAAGCTGTCATTTCGTCGACTCTGAACATTGCGCGCACGTTCAAGACTTATACATAAGTGGCGCAATTTTACCTCAACAATTCAAGGGAACAAACTTTGAACACATATAAAATCGAAACTTATAGTAGGTTTTTTCAGTATTATTTTATATAGACATATATATATATATATTTTTGCTTTTTTCAGGAATTTACCATTTATAATAGTTCTTAAGATTTTTTTAAGCTTCTTTTCAATAATTTTTAGGGATATTTTCTTTCGAAGAGGCAAATTTTATTTAATATATTGGTATAGCATTAAGGAAATTAGGTTAATTTTACATGGCCTCTAGGTAACGCTTAGCGCCCTATTGTGCCATTAGGATTTAGCATAAAGATGTGTAACACTGCTGGATATAATAATAATAATAATAATAATAATAATAATAATAATAATAATAATAATAATAATAATGGGATCTACTAGGAAGATGTGGATTTGACCGAAAAGAAAAGTGGTATGAACATACACCAGAAAGCCAAATGGAAAACGAAAAGTTTAAAATTCTTTGGGACTTTAGTATACGCACAGACAATGAAATTGAAGCTAGACGACCAGATTTGGTGGTAATCGATAAGGAGACCAAGATGTGTAAGATAATAATAATAATAATAATAATAATAATAATAATAATAATAATAATAATAATAATAATAATAATAATAATAATAATAATAATAATAATAATGGGATCTACTAGGATCTACTTCCCTAAAAAAAAAAAAAAAAAAAGGAAAGAAGCTGCTGTGGGACTTTACCATCCAGACAGATCGTGAAATACCAGCCAGAAGACCAGATATTGTCTTTCTCGACAGAGAATCAAACAAGTGCTTTATTATTGATATTGCCGTGCCAGGAGATTCAAGAATTGTTGAAAAAGAGAAGGAAAAGATCAACAAATATCAAGATTTGAGAAGAGAAATTGCAAGACTTTGGAATGTCAGGGCACAGGTCATCCCTGTTGTTGTGGGAGCACTGGGAATGGTAACAAAAAACCTTGAAAACTACCTCAAGACTATCGGAGTAACAATAAGGACTGAACTGTTACAGAAAGCTGCTTTGCTTGGCACAGCAAGGATTTTAAGGAAGGTACTCGAAGCCTAAGGCTATAGGTTATAGCTTGCCTTCGAGGAAGATAAAACACCAGTTTCGACCTGCTGTGATAATTTCATAATAATAATAATAATAATAATAATAATAATAATAATAATAATAATAATAATAATAATAATAATAATAATAATAATAATAATAATAATAATAATAATAATAATAATAATAATAATAATAATACACTGGGAAGAAGATCAAAACAACTAATCATCAAGATTACACTTGTCGCATGTGTGGTAAGGGCCAAGAGAGTGTCGCGCACGTGTTAGCGGGGTGTAGTGTTATGGCTCAAACCAAATACCTAGAGAGACACAACAGCGTCCTTAGAATCCTTTTCTTCGAGATTCTAAGTAACTACAATCTACTACCAAGAGAGGAGTACGCGTGGTATAAACCAATCAAGCCAAAACCAGTCTACGAAAACGAAGAAGTTAAAGCTTTGTGGGATGTACCTTTGTTTGCAGAGCAAGTAGAAGTTCGAGCGAATCGAATTGACGTGCAAGTCATTGATAAAGTGAAGAAGGAAGTCATCCTAATCGAAATGAGCTGCCCATGGATGGAAAATCGCCAGATGAAGACGGAGGAGAAAACGCGCAAGTATGGACCACTTAGATGGGAGCTAAAGCTACAATATCCAGGATATAAAGTTACTCAGCATAACATCATCATGGATGTACTGGGTGGATACTCAAAAGACGTGGTGAAGTCAATCAAGTGTTTGGTAGGAGACAGGAGTGACCTGGTGCTGAAACAGATGCAGAAGGCAATGCTTTCAAGCACTCTGAACATTGCAAGGAGTTTCAAAATCCTTGATGAACACTGAACAATTTTATAAGAATTAAAGGCAAAGATAAACTTTAAGATGAACATAAAAGTTATACATATGATTATTTAAGATTTTGAATTTCTTAGCTAGGGTTTTTTTTATATATAGATATTATATATTGAGGTTTTTTAAACAATTTTATGAGCAAGATAAAGAGATATAATTAGATATTAAGATATATATATTGATATATAGGATTTTAGATCACTTATCTAGGGCTTTTTCTTTTACATTAGGCATAGGAAATCTGAAGGCATCAGATATACATTTAGAAATTTAGAACAATTTATAAGGAAAACAAAGATACATTTAGACATTAAGATATACATATCGATACATATATTAGGATTTTTAAACTTCTTATCTAGTTTATTTTCTCTCATGAATTACCTAGATGTCATATATAGTTAGGAATTCAGAAAATTATAAGGAATACAAAGAAATATATATTTTTTAGACATTAGGATTTACATATTGATATATATTTAGGATCAAGTTAAAAATTCTTATCTAAATTTTTTTAGGGATTAACAGATATTGGTCACGCTTCCGGGCGCCCAATCTTTGTATTAGGTTTAAGGCAAACAGATGTTTTAATAAACTGCTTATAATAATAATAATAATAATAATAATAATAATAATAATAATAATAATGGGATCTACTAGGATCTACTTCCCTAAAAAAAAAAAAAAAAAAAAGGAAAGAAGCTGCTGTGGGACTTTACCATCCAGACAGATCGTGAAATACCAGCCAGAAGACCAGATATTGTCTTTCTCGACAGAGAATCAAACAAGTGCTTTATTATTGATATTGCCGTGCCAGGAGATTCAAGAATTGTTGAAAAAGAGAAGGAAAAGATCAACAAATATCAAGATTTGAGAAGAGAAATTGCAAGACTTTGGAATGTCAGGGCACAGGTCATCCCTGTTGTTGTGGGAGCACTGGGAATGGTAACAAAAAACCTTGAAAACTACCTCAAGACTATCGGAGTAACAATAAGGACTGAACTGTTACAGAAAGCTGCTTTGCTTGGCACAGCAAGGATTTTAAGGAAGGTACTCGAAGCCTAAGGCTATAGGTTATAGCTTGCCTTCGAGGAAGATAAAACACCAGTTTCGACCTGCTGTGATAATTTCATAATAATAATAATAATAATAATAATAATAATAATAATAATAATAATAATAATAATAATAATAATAATAATAATAATAATAATAATAATAATAATAATAATAATAATAATACACTGGGAAGAAGATCAAAACAACTAATCATCAAGATTACACTTGTCGCATGTGTGGTAAGGGCCAAGAGAGTGTCGCGCACGTGTTAGCGGGGTGTAGTGTTATGGCTCAAACCAAATACCTAGAGAGACACAACAGCGTCCTTAGAATCCTTTTCTTCGAGATTCTAAGTAACTACAATCTACTACCAAGAGAGGAGTACGCGTGGTATAAACCAATCAAGCCAAAACCAGTCTACGAAAACGAAGAAGTTAAAGCTTTGTGGGATGTACCTTTGTTTGCAGAGCAAGTAGAAGTTCGAGCGAATCGAATTGACGTGCAAGTCATTGATAAAGTGAAGAAGGAAGTCATCCTAATCGAAATGAGCTGCCCATGGATGGAAAATCGCCAGATGAAGACGGAGGAGAAAACGCGCAAGTATGGACCACTTAGATGGGAGCTAAAGCTACAATATCCAGGATATAAAGTTACTCAGCATAACATCATCATGGATGTACTGGGTGGATACTCAAAAGACGTGGTGAAGTCAATCAAGTGTTTGGTAGGAGACAGGAGTGACCTGGTGCTGAAACAGATGCAGAAGGCAATGCTTTCAAGCACTCTGAACATTGCAAGGAGTTTCAAAATCCTTGATGAACACTGAACAATTTTATAAGAATTAAAGGCAAAGATAAACTTTAAGATGAACATAAAAGTTATACATATGATTATTTAAGATTTTGAATTTCTTAGCTAGGGTTTTTTTTATATATAGATATTATATATTGAGGTTTTTTAAACAATTTTATGAGCAAGATAAAGAGATATAATTAGATATTAAGATATATATATTGATATATAGGATTTTAGATCACTTATCTAGGGCTTTTTCTTTTACATTAGGCATAGGAAATCTGAAGGCATCAGATATACATTTAGAAATTTAGAACAATTTATAAGGAAAACAAAGATACATTTAGACATTAAGATATACATATCGATACATATATTAGGATTTTTAAACTTCTTATCTAGTTTATTTTCTCTCATGAATTACCTAGATGTCATATATAGTTAGGAATTCAGAAAATTATAAGGAATACAAAGAAATATATATTTTTTAGACATTAGGATTTACATATTGATATATATTTAGGATCAAGTTAAAAATTCTTATCTAAATTTTTTTAGGGATTAACAGATATTGGTCACGCTTCCGGGCGCCCAATCTTTGTATTAGGTTTAAGGCAAACAGATGTTTTAATAAACTGCTTATAATAATAATAATAATAATAATAATAATAATAATAATAATAATAATAATAATAATAATAATAATAATAATAATAATAATAATAATAATAATAATAATAATTTGCAATTGACTACTCGAGTGATACATGCATTTAAAAATGTAAACGACAAATGATAATGATTAAAAAAATATATATATTATATATATATGTATATCAAAATTTCAATAAGTCTGGGTTATTCCATTCTTTGTTTCGACAGCAGAAAAGGTAATAAGTTGATCTAATTGTAATGTTGATAATTTTTCTCACGATATAGTTTTGTTGTTTCGTGTCCTCTAGGCCAAGTTCTTTTAGCATTTCGATGAAATCAGACGATTGATGGGAGAATACACCCAAAGTACTGATGGAAAGGTTTACAAATTTAACCTGCTGAAATTGACTCTTGTGGTCGATGACAGTCTCGTGATATTTACGTTGTTTCCGGTCTAAGTTGTTAATAATAATAATAATAATAATAATAATAATAATAATAATAATAATGATGATGATGATGATGATGATGATGATGATGATGATGATGATGATAATAATAATAATAAAAATGGAGGAAATGTGATTAGAGCAATAAATACGTGGGCAGTATCTCTGCTGAGATATTCTGCAGCCTTCGTGGACTGGACAAAAGACGAGCTCAGAGAAATTGATAGGAGGACACGAAAGTACCTAAATATGTACAAAGCACTACACCCAAGAGATAGTGTAGCCAGACTATACTTACCCAGAAACGTTGGTGGAAGGGGACTTCTCTCAGTTGAAGACTGTGCTGACAGGGCCAGATTAGGATTAATGGCTTATATTCGAGAAAGTCAAGAAAGTCTTATAAAAGCTGCTAGAGCAGAAATTAAAAAGCAAATTAACGAGATGGAGGATGTGGAAGAATTCAAGAAGAGGAAACTAGATGAAAGAATGCACGAAATTCTGGAGAAAGGCCTGCATGGTCAATTCATGAGAGACGTAAAAGATATTTCGAGTGATAAGAGCTGGTTATGGTTAAAGAATGGAACCTTTAAAAAAGAAACGGAAAGCTTGCTAACATCTGCTCAAACACAGTCCATCAGAACTAATTTAATAAAGACGAAAATCGATAAATCGCAAGCTGATCCCAAGTGCCGTGTATGTGGAGAAAAAGATGAAAGTGTTAATCACATCTTATGTGAGTGCTCTGCACTAGCACAGAAGGAGTACAAGAGGAGGCATGATGGAGTAGCGAGAACTCTCCATTGGGATCTATGCAAAAAGTATGGTCTGGAGCACCAGGATAAATGGTATGAGCATAACCCAAAACCTGTCTCTGAAAATCAAGAAATCAAGTTACTATGGGACTTTACTATACAGACAGACAAGAATGTATCACACAATCGCCCAGATATTACTCTGATCGACAAGAAAAATAGCAAATGCTATATCATAGACATTGCATGCCCTGGAGACAAGAGAATTCAAGAGAAAGAAAAAGAAAAAATTGAACGCTATACAGATTTGGGAATCGAAATTAAGAGAATTTGGAAGCTAAAAAACGTCAAGACAGTGCCTATTGTTATTGGGGCCCTGGGTATGTTCACCAATAGATTAGAGAAGTACCTAAAAGAACTTGAGTCAAGTATTTCGCCCGCAATGATTCAGAAAACTGTCTTATTAGGGTCGGCAAGAATCCTCCGTAGAGTCCTAAGTATCTGAGGGGACTTGTTGTCACCTGATACTAGGACAAATATAAACCAGTATTCTACATCTATTTACTGTGAAAGTATAGGGATAATAATAATAATAATAATAACTTTATTTACTGAGGGTAGCACTAAATAGTGTACAACACTGGTTGGTTTTCTTCATACTAACTCAGTCATACGTTGTAAACTTTTGAATATTAAGCTTGGTTAATTTTAACGGGCGGCGTAGGTAGAAACGGAAGCATGGGCGGAAGCATAAGACCGTGTTCTCGTGAAAACAGCTCGACGGGAGCGGAAACGGAAGCCGCACTTGAAAGCCAATATTTTTCCCACGCTAGCTAAATTTTTCCATTCTAATTCACTTGAGGAATAATATTCCTTGTTTGAAATACACGATAGAATGCTCACCTCAAGAAATTCATTTTACCAAGAGAATTTGTAAGTGATCTATGCTTCCGTCCTGCTTCCTATCTGTTTAAGATGTTCTGGTTTTCACGTCGACAGAAGCAGAAATGGAAGCATAAGAAAATGGAAGCATTCCGTCTTTCCTGTTTCCGTCTCTGCTTCATTCTTCGTTTTTCTGATTTTTACGACCACGAAAGAGCTTTTATGCTTTCGCTTCCGCTCCCATCACTAGTGCAAACCAGATTTTACTTTATGATTCAAGTTCTCTTCTCATCGAATTGTTGATCTAGCTCTCCGTTGCTCGTATCTAGTTCTCGTCCCGAATGTCCTTTTCTGCATAAGAACAATTGTTGCTAACGTTTGCAAATATGACCACCACAACACAATTTAAGTTCTCTTTTCACTGCATTTTTGAGTTCTCTCAGGCGCCAGAAATATATAAGAGGGTTTATGGAAGAATTGAGTAGAACTGCGCCAGAAATATATAAGAGGGTTTATGGAAGAATTGAGTAGAACTACGGTAATGGATATATAACTAAATGGAAGAACAAAGCCTTCAAAACCACCAACTACAATGACACTTACACAGAATGCTGCGTAAGGAAGCATGAAGGCAAGTAGGACAATTGTCACAATAAAAAATGTTAAAGAAGACTTTTTGATCTTCAGGATGCGTTCACCGTAAGCTGGACCTTGTTGCATTGCATTTTCAACACTCTTGATTTGTCTTGCGTGTCGCTGGGTTATTCTGTAGATTTTCCAGTAACAAAGTAGAATAATTAATGTACAGATCGTTGAGCAAACTAATAAAATGGCAGTAAAAAGAACAGATTTGGGAATCGAAATTAAGAGAATTTGGAAGCTAAAAAACGTCAAGACAGTGCCTATTGTTATTGGGGCCCTGGGTATGTTCACCAATAGATTAGAGAAGTACCTAAAAGAACTTGAGTCAAGTATTTCGCCCGCAATGATTCAGAAAACTGTCTTATTAGGGTCGGCAAGAATCCTCCGTAGAGTCCTAAGTATCTGAGGGGACTTGTTGTCACCTGATACTAGGACAAATATAAACCAGTATTCTACATCTATTTACTGTGAAAGTATAGGGATAATAATAATAATAATAATAATAATACACTGTGCCAAAAGGCAAATATTCAAGAGTATTCAGAAAAAGAATATGGCTTCTTGACTTGGAGTATTCTAGGATATTCGAGACGGATGATATACGTGACGTATTCTAGTAGTATACAACCTGAATTCTTACGCATACTTTGCATGACATTTCTCTCTCAAGTATTCGGACTCGAATATGTAAAGTATGAATGCACAGGGATTTTCAACTAGAATACTTCAGATATCCCAAAAATAATATTTCTTCGTGACTTCGAAAAATACTTTCTGCGGTTTGAATATTCACGCATATTCTTCGTACAAGATATTTCTACGGTATGAAGATTTTCATATCTGAAGTATGAATATTACTGGAATCTTCAATTAATATTCATTTATTTCTGAGTGATGAAAAGTGTGATACATCATGCAGTTTACATTCTAAAATAGATGTCTAAACACCAATATTTTGATACAATAAACATTTTTCAATAAGTAGAGTGCACACATGCTGAATTCTTACGCATACTTTGCATAACATTTATCTCTAGAGTATTCGGACTCGAGTATGTGAAGTATGAATGCACAGGGATTTTCAACTAGAATACTTCAGATAATCCCAAAAATAATATTTCTTTGTGACTTTGAATAATACTTTCTGCGGTTTGAATATTTACGCATACTTTTCGTAAAAGATATTTCTACCGTATGAGGATTTTCATATCTGAAGTGTGGATATTACTGGAATCTTCAAATAGTATTCATTTATTTCTGAGTGATCAAAAATGTGATACATCATCATGCATAAATACTACTGGCATAATGATAAGTCGATTTTCTTTAACATGTTCAAGAAATATTCAAGTGGGTGTTATCAATTTATTGTAAACTTTTGGTGTTTGTACTCTTTTTATTGTTGTGAGATGGTTTGCTGAAAGCATTTGGTCACGAGTCGTTTCAAGGTTACTGGCCGTTTAATCTGATATCTGTTGATTGCGATTTTCTGATAAACAAAATTCGCTTTTTCATTGTTCTGTCTTACCAAAAATGTTGATTTCAATTAATCGAAATGAACAAATAGTACAAATGTGAGGCTTTTTCAATTGCAAGTTCCTGTAATTTTTTTATGAACAAACAGATATTCCAATACATTCAGGTTCAATTTTATCCAATAATGCACATACATGGATAAATCCTGCCAGCCACTCAATTATGCACTGAAACCAGCCTGAAGATCTCACTAAGTGGCACTCACCGGGTAGTGCAAAATCATAAAGCTCGGGCAAACATTTATACACAAAGACATTACATGAATAAAATTGACAAAATATATATATATATAAATCTCAAAGTGCAAGTCACAAAATTGAATTACAACAAAATAAAAACAATTTTGTTGATGGCCAGATATTCTAATAATTTCAGACTAAATTTATGTAATACTCACACATGAATAAATATTGTCACTTGACAAATTGTGACAAAATTTTTTAAATTGTCAGTTTTTAAAAATGGTCACATGTACCATTCAAGTGAAAATTTACTCTGCTGTTAATTTTAAGTAATCAAGTCATTTCTGGGTGAATTATTTACAAAAACCATGGATTTAATCATATAAATAACAACTCTTGGTCATTCCACTTCCAATAAGCAGTTTCATTTACACCTGTTGAGAGATAATACAATCTATAGTCACTCTTCTGTGTCAAACATTAAATTTTGTCAAGATTTCATGATAGGGTCATTTCATAGTATTTGTGGACAAAAAAAGTTAATGTTCACACACAATATCAAATTACTTTTCAAAGAAGCTGAATAATCAAATGATAAAGTCCTGATTGTTTTTCTATTTTTTTAATGTACATGTAGATATTACAAAAATGTTGCCTGTGCTGGTGGACATGAAGCACACATTCCCTCTAACAGTGACATCATAGAAATGTTCGGGGAAAACTGTTTCATCAGGAAACAAGGTTTCAAACAAAATAATTTAGATAAGCTTATCTATCATTTCAACGAAAGTAATTTAAATTGGCTTATTTATCATGAAAGAGTCTTATTTTCAAGTTTTGCATGGTATTTGATGGTGTAATAGGTCATGGACAGAATTTCCCTTTAGTAACTTCCTAATATATGACAAGTGCTTTAAATTGATTAGGCCACAAATCACAACTTTAGATGAATAAACCAACCTTGTCTTCTGTGACTTTATAAAGTCAGGTAAATATGGAACATTATTATGTAAAAGAGTGTGCTTGATATATCAAAACTTTGCAGAGTTCTTGAGTTTTATTTTAAGATTAAAAAATGTCACTTTTTCTGTTCCCCTCTGTAATGTTGAACATTTTTTATTCTCATCAAAGCATCAATGTTTGGATTCTTTTAGATCCAGTATGTCTGGATACCAATATCATAATGCCAACAAAACAATAGTAATATATTTCATAATAAAAAGCTACAAGTACACTGCATAGTTGGATTTTTTTGTACTCCCCTCTGTAACTTTCAAAACACTGTGAAATGACACTACAATACTACAATATTATGCAAAACATGTTAACCAACATAAATCACATTTGCAGTTTTAAAATATGAAAAAATATAATTACCAGCATTGCTGTTGCAGTTGGTAATTCTTCATGTAGCTGTGGTAGTTTCAGTTCACTGATCTCCTTTATATCTTCCTGGCATAGATTTTTTCTCTCCTCTTACACTAGTGCAGCATTTCCTTATGTAGTCAATGCATGGAAATCCTTTTGAATTTTTATATTGCAAGAGCATGTTTCTTTTAATGCCATGAAGAGACCTTTTTATTATTAATTCTTTTTTCCTCTTCTTCTTCTTTTTCTTAGCTATGCTTCACATGATATATTTGCACATTCTGGAATAATGGTTGCTTTGTAATCCTAAAAACCAAGCAAATGTTTGAAAATTTGAATGCAAAGAGTTAGTTATATAATTGGTTATGAATTTGGACATGTTTTAACGAATAAAACAACGCAGGTTGTAAAATACAAGTAAGACTCATTGTTTGATGTGAATAATCAGTGTCTAGTACAACAAAAAAATTAATTATTTATGCTTGATCAACAACATAGAATCCAAAGCAGTTTACAGTACTTTGTTTAGCAAACATAGTAAAAGCAACAAAAATATTAATAATTTAATTAATAAGAAGCACAATTAATTGTGTCCCTTTGGATAATAAAAGGAACAGCTTCCAAATCCAGTCAGTTTGGACCATGTTGACCTACTACTGTGCAAAATTGGCGCCAAAATTTACGTTCCCTTCAAAGTCGATTTAAAAGGTCTTAATCGAGGAATACCTCACGAAAAGTATCTTTATCTTACGTACCTTTGTTTTATCTTGTTGACTTGTGTCCTTTGAGCTGTTTTTAGGTCAAAAATCAAAAGAAAGAGGTCCAAAATGCATAGACAACTTTACAAACACCTTTGTCTTTTCGATGAATTAATAATTGGCCAGCGAAATGTTGAGTCAGCGGTCAATGCACAGGAATCCCGTGCATTTCTCACAATAAACCAATGAAAACACGGTATTTGATCACGTGCGTGTTTTGAATAGTAGGCGCTCATTCAGTGAACGGTTGAAGTACGATCGAGGAGATAGCGAATATGTTCTACAAAATCCTATATTTTGAGCCTAAAATATGTCCTACATTATTCTCAAATCGAAGAGGAAATATAGAGAAAGCTTTAATACATTGTTTGAAAGAAGAACAAGCTTCATCAGAGTAGAAATAGTTATTCTACAAGGGCGACAATGGAAGGACGCCGAAATCTCTGGCGGTAAGTTGAATATTTGATAAGCAATTATTAGTATTGACCGAGTTTATCGTACGAGAAGTCAATTTTAAACCTTCTTATAGGGAAGAAGAAGTTCATAAAAGAGACTCCTTTTAGGATGGCCATATTTTGTTTTCACTATGACGGGAATATGATTGTTCTTTCGAGTAAATCAGCTCGGGTAATAAGCTTGTACGTACAATGACTTGTGATTATGCTTTTAGATGAACAGATTTTAAGATACTTTTATATCTTTTTAGTTAAACTGGAGAATCTTGGATTGCGACTTCAGCAAAGCGGCCAAAAATGCTCCAAGCTGGGAACCAGTGATCAATGTCCGTTTCTTTGAGGTACTTCATAGCGTACGTCGACTTGTCCTCTGGCTACATTGATTGCGAACAGTTGAGTGTATATATAAAGGACACTATGAGACACGTTTATTAAGATATCAAGTAGTTAAATGATTCAAGTTAGTAGTCTATTATCTATTACTGTTCAAATGTTACCGCCATGTCAATTGATAAATCCTATACCGTATTTTAATAAAACACATTTCAATGCTATGAATTTGTTTGTTTATACTTGTATATTTTGTTTTTCTATGTATTTTGATGTAGTTATAGGCCTTTGAATGGGTAAAATGCTTGAAAATATCCCGTATTTCGATGGGATGTTGTGAAGAATACGTTGAGAATTCAAGAATATCCGTATTATACCAATGATATTCAGAGGGTAGTTCGACTAGAAGACGTCAGGGGTGTCTAGTATTCAGGAATATTCGTAACATACGACAGAAATTCGGAGGGTTGTTCGCTAAGAAAACGTCAGGGATGTCTAGTATTCAGGAATATTCGTAACATACGACTGATATCCGTAGGGTATTTCGGTAGGAAGAATTTGACAATGTCCAATATTCAAGAATATTCGAAGCATCAACTAAACGAATACAATAGTATACAAGAGTATCATACTTGTTACTTCAAGTATTCAGGAAAATTCGATTAGTATTCAAGTCCGAGTGATGCAACGTCATACTAGAATCACTTGGAACGAATCCGGACAGAATTTCCATTTTCGTCCCGTATACTCTTGACTGACTTCACGTATAAATATACGCCGCGAATATTTATACGTGAAGTCAGTCAAGAGTATTCGGGACGAAAATGGAAATTCTGTCCGGATTCGTTCCGAGTGATTCTAGCATGACGTTGCATCACTCGGTCTTGAATACCAATGGATTTCCCTGAATACTTGAAGTATGCATGTCTATATTCAAGCATATTCTTTCCGAATATTTGCCTTTTTGCACAGTGATAATAATAATAATAATAATAATAATAATAATAATAATAATAATAATAATAATAATAATAATAATAATAATAATAATAATAACTTTATTTACTGAGGGTAGCACTAAATAGTGTACAACACTGGTTGGTTTTCTTCATACTAACTCAGTCATACGTTGTGAACTTTTGAATATTAAGCTTGGTTAATTTTAACGGGCGGCGTAGGTAGAAACGGAAGCATGGGCGGAAGCATAAGACCGTGTTCTCGTGAAAACAGCTCGACGGGAGCGGAAACGGAAGCCGCACTTGAAAGCCAATATTTTTCCCACGCTAGCTAAATTTTTCCATTCTAATTCACTTGAGGAATAATATTCCTTGTTTGAAATACACGATAGAATGCTCACCTCAAGAAATTCATTTTACCAAGAGAATTTGTAAGTGATCTATGCTTCCGTCCTGCTTCCTATCTGTTTAAGATGTTCTGGTTTTCACGTCGACAGAAGCAGAAATGGAAGCATAAGAAAATGGAAGCATTCCGTCTTTCCTGTTTCCGTCTCTGCTTCATTCTTCGTTTTTCTGATTTTTACGACCACGAAAGAGCTTTTATGCTTTCGCTTCCGCTCCCATCACTAGTGCAAACCAGATTTTACTTTATGATTCAAGTTCTCTTCTCATCGAATTGTTGATCTAGCTCTCCGTTGCTCGTATCTAGTTCTCGTCCCGAATGTCCTTTTCTGCATAAGAACAATTGTTGCTAACGTTTGCAAATATGACCACCACAACACAATTTAAGTTCTCTTTTCACTGCATTTTTGAGTTCTCTCAGGCGCCAGAAATATATAAGAGGGTTTATGGAAGAATTGAGTAGAACTGCGCCAGAAATATATAAGAGGGTTTATGGAAGAATTGAGTAGAACTACGGTAATGGATATATAACTAAATGGAAGAACAAAGCCTTCAAAACCACCAACTACAATGACACTTACACAGAATGCTGCGTAAGGAAGCATGAAGGCAAGTAGGACAATTGTCACAATAAAAAATGTTAAAGAAGACTTTTTGATCTTCAAGATGCGTTCACCGTAAGCTGGACCTTGTTGCATTGCATTTTCAACACTCTTGATTTGTCTTGCGTGTCGCTGGGTTATTCTGTAGATTTTCCAGTAACAAAGTAGAATAATTAATGTACAGATCGTTGAGCAAACTAATAAAATGGCAGTAAAAAGAACAGACTGATTTTGAAATCTAGGTATTAATGTTATAGCAATAGTTGGCCAAAGTAAAGCAAAGGCTATGATTACTCGTGGAATTGTTACAATTTCAGTGTATCGAAGATGAAAGTGCAATGCAAGAAAACGATCGATGCTGATGACTGTAAGTGTTCCAAGTGACACCCCTGATAGCAGCACTGATGAACTTATTGCGGTATATACTCCGTTACAAAAAACATCCCATATTTGATAATATACCCCAATTCCAAGGGCAACCACACTTGGTTGTGTTATTGCACCAGTTAAAAGATCAGAAACAGCAAGGCAAGCAAGTAAAACAAACGAAGGTCGATGAAGATCTGAGTTCCTAAACACCGTCCAAATAATAACTGAGTTCTGAATCACTGCCAACACTGAGAACAAAGAGTTCAAGACAATATTCAAGATTGTAGTTATCTGTACGGCTTCTTTATGGTTGCCAAATGGAATTTCGAAACAGATCTTTCCTTCTGTTCCGTTCATCGTTGATTCTCTTGTCCCTCGAGATCCACTGATTTCCTAAAACACAAATGTATTATACTTTATAAGCTTTTACAATGTTGTTGAAGCAAACAGCAGTTTCAGCTCCAGCAGCGAAACTGATAACAGTATAACCAGCGTCTTCACATATCAAATATTTCTTTCGATTGCCCTGACGGGTATCATGATGGGATTCTGTTGAATGTCCAATAAGTAGTTTTAACCCTTACACGACTATAATTGCTTCGCTATCATCATCTACAAAAATATCTTATACACTTGCAATTTGCAAGTACAGCTGTTGTTCTTGACAGCTTAGGTAATATAATAGCTACACATGTTAATTATACATGCGAAACTTTTATTGTAGTAGGCATACAAAAGTGCCGTGTTAAAGGTGAACCTTCTGTTTTGCACCGTGCACTTCTACTGCGCATGGTAAAAAAACCCACAAAATTACGACTTTGCGAGCATTTTCATTCAAATTACAACAATAAAACGAAATAAACGTAGTTTGGAACATTTTTCTAATATTTCGTATGATAAAACTTGACTTTTCAAAACTAGCTACATTCCCCACTCGAAGAAGTTTTTTTGCCCTACCGATTATGATGTTCTCGCAAGGGAGCACAGTGACCCCCAAGCCTTGCTTTCTTGAAACGATTCACACTATATTTTTGAAAATTAGAAAAAAATATCGATAGGGCTAACACTGAAAAATTGTCGTTTTTTGTGTGAGCATATTTGAGCGCTGAAATGTCAAAATCGAACATTTCCGCGTGCATACGTTCCTTTTTCAAAGTTGTAAAAAAAAAAAAAAAAAAAAAAAAATTCAAAAATGTACCTTACAGAGGTAATTAAAAGAAACGTTATTCAAGATATTTTATTATTCTACCTGTTTCTACTACTAATACTGCTAATTAACTTTGAGTTTTTCCTTCTTTTGAGTTTTTCCTGAGACCTGAAAGACATATCAACGAGTTTGCCTGAATACATCCATTGTTTGCACAAGCAATGTGACGTGACTCCTTCTCTTTTAGCTTCTTTACTCCCGGGGGGGGGGGGGGGGGGGGGGAGGGACTCCTATATATAAGAGGACGGGGATGCTCGTCGGAAATTTTGAAAATGACCCCTAAAAGGTACCTGAGTGGGAGTGGCAACAATTCATTTCTACCCTTAAAAAGTACCAATTCAAAAGCAATAATAAGAAATTAAAGTAAGAAACACTTTGTTATCGATGTGCTTTGAAGATTCAATTCAGATCATCGAAATCGTCCCTTTCATGTGTATTTTAGGTAGTTTATTTACCCCAAAACAGTCCCTAAAAGGTACCAGCTATGTCTCTGGTAGTCCACTTAAGTCTGAGACACTCTAAAAGGTACCAAATTGCAGATTTTGACCCCTAAAAGGTACGACGAGCATCCCCGTCCATCTACGATCGGAGTCCCCCCCCCCCCGGGTCTTTACTACGAGATAAGAAACTCACACTATCAAATTTTCAGTGCTTTTCATGGAGAGAACTGAGGAATTACCTTAAGAAAACTTGAAAACTCGAACAACCTTATGAACGTTTATCAGGAAAGTCTGGTAATTAAGATATTCGTCTTGTATGTATGAAGCCATTGAATAATTACACTTGTCTAATCCAAATGCTTTTTACTAGCATGAATACGAATTTCATTGATTCTGATACCTGTCTCATCTACATGCCACAAATGAACATTATAAGACGGGGGCAGTGAGTAACAAGCTGTGAGTTTTTTTCAGCCGGTATAATTTTACAATTCTGTCTTGTCTTTGACTTTGCAGCTAAAATGTTTGATATTTAATTTAAAGTCCCTATGACGCATATTTTTTTATTTTCAAACTCATTTCTTTTCTGGGAATATAGTTAAGATATTTTTATCCCATTTTGGAATACTCTATATTTTCGGAGATATAAAAGTTTCAAATTTCAAAATGCAAATGTGATGACGTCAGGGGAGTCATCATCACCAGCTTCTCATGGATTGACTAAAAGAGGTCTTCAATTCCACAACCAGATTTTTTACTCAAACACAGGCTTTACCAACGGAAATTAATTCCAAATGAAAAAATAAGAGTATTTCAAGTCATCTTGGTTTTGTATAATAAATGATGACTCCCCTGACGTCATCAAATTTGCATTTTGAAATTTGAAACCTTTATATCTCGAAAAATATGGAGTGTTCAAAAGCAAGACAAAAAGACCTCAACTATATTCCCAGAAAAGAAATGAGTTTGAAAATAAAAAAATATGCGTCATAGGGACTTTAATTTGCAGAAATTCAATATATGTTTCGTGTAAAATATAAACCAATTATTGTAAATTTGCATTGCGCTGCTGGTTCAATAAATTATATAAATAAAATTAAATGTTCTTTGGCCGTAAGTTAAGAATTGTTAAACATTAATTCTTGTGTGTATTTACACCAATCACGAGTATATGGCTTTTTATTATTACCATCACTTGATATTCTCACTCACTCACCCACACACTCACTCATTCACTCGCTCTTATATTAGTTATATTGGCACTCACCTTTTTACTCAAGGAATATATTCAAAACAAAGAAATGAGTAGGGAAAATCCAGCTGCTCGACGTTCTCGTTGGCAATTATAAACCAAAAGGTCCTCCCTTAACCAGATAGTTGGTAAGTAAACAAAGTAACAATAATGGTCTTCTGAAGAAATCATAAAGAATTACTGCAAAAAGGAGTTTTGTATTTTAAAATACTAGCGATTTTTCCCCGGGCCCTAAAGAAAATATAAAAGCAGTTTTCCTTAGAAATAATTTTGTTAATTAGGTATTATCGACGTTCGGATATTAATGTAACTGCAACTGTCCAATTAACAGAAAAAAAAAACCGCTAGAGAAAAGAGTGTGCTCATAATACAAAAAATCACGTGAAAAAGATATTATACTAGTTTTTCAGCCAATCAAAATCAACCCAAGAAAATTTTTGTCAGGCAATTCTTTAATTATCACACGATATTCAATATATATGTATGAGGTGTCCATTTTAAGTGGCATGTTATTGACTTAAGAAGACAAATATTTGGGTAAAAATACTATTAGACTTATTGAAGGTTTTGAGATTCCGTGTTTGTAAAGTCTGTCTAAAATTAACAAATGTATGGAATGATGTTTTATGTTCCCGCCTTTTTCCAAGAAAAAAGAATGTTTAAAATTTTAGGAATTGTTTTGTATATGGCTTTGAGTTAGGTCAAAATTGATCACGTCTAACGCTCTAGAAAATCTATTACATCTTTCTAAAAAGCAAAAGATGAAACCATCAACGACAGTATTACGTTATATAATTTGAATGCGAGTGGGAAACATTTACATACTGAAAGGTTAACACTTCGAGAGGCAGCTGCTAGGATTAATATTATTTCCCGAGAGCCTTGTTTCCAGGCTGTCTCAAATGTTCGAGGAAGCGCGCTAGAACGAAGTTCTGATCTTGCCTGCTATTATTTCAGAGATGCAGGTCACACGCTTGAGTAAATGATCAATTTATTGCGCAAAGCAAAGAGAGAGTTTTACAAGGAACATAAACATGGTGAGCACTGCTTCTGTGCGTGATGGTGTCCTCTCTGTCACATGCAATTAGCTTTACAGAGTGATAAATCAGGACCAGAATCTTCAGGCATTCCTTACCCGGATCGTTATCTGTACTCGAGGTCTAGTCTCACTAGTCTTACTGTATTCTTGATTTACTTTTTTTTTCTTTTTTTTTTTTTTTCACAACTGTCCGAAAGTTGATTTCGGCACAAAATAAGTCACTTTTTGTTTGGGTTCTTCACGTTTATTCACTACCTTATTCACTCGATACACTCAGTTCACTTCTCTTGTAGCGTCTCTAGCTCGTGTACGCACTCGCACCACACCCCCTATCACATTTCACTCTGGCTCACATCCGCTCTGAAAAGATTACAAAATTACTTCCGGTCACGCTCCCCTAAAATTTAGAAATCATTTCTTAAATTTTACAATCCGTTGATTATAAATCTACGAAAGTTCATTTACTATCAATACATTGTCATTGCAATCATAATCCTTCAAACAGCAACAATAAAATGAATACAAAACTATACACTTCTTGTAGTGTTCATGGTTTTACAGTTCAATCAGATCAATCACTTGCGTGATGACCAAATGTTCAACAGTTTAACTCTTCGTCTTCAAGCATAGTCCTTATGACTTCCTTTGCGTTCTGCGCCGCTTGTCGGGTACTCCTCCTGTGGTGTGTGGGTTGCTGTACCTGTAGCGTGTCAGCTGCTGTTGGTTGAGTGTCCACCTTAATCTCCAAGGGGCAAATAAGAGACAGTGGTCTCTCAAGGTGATGTCCCCTGTGAAGTAACTTTACTCCCCTAATTACTCCGTCCTTTCCTCTGATTACACCATCTTTGCTTGACTATTTTCCCCTTCTTCCATTCTCCCCGATTCTTTTAGTTCCCACCAATCTCTGGTTGAGAGTTCGTCCCCTTGTTAATGCGGTGGCTTTCCATAAGACCGTGTATGTACTCGTTTTTTCATCTCTTCAACGCATGTTGTTTTTTCTCAAGTCGTTGGTATACCTTCGTTATTTCATCTCCGTCTAGTTCGATATCTTCTATGGGGTGGGCCTCTTGGCCCCACATGATTACGTTAGGCGTCAACGCCTGTTCTTCACCAGCTTCACTTTTCACGGATGTCAAAGGACAACACCCATCACGATGGCTGCGAGCTGCTCAAACTCTAGGTTCCCTCTCCCCACGGTTTTCTACAGCGTCTTCTTTACGTCTTTGATGATATGCTCATAAAATCCTCCCCATCATGGCGACTTAGCAAGAAAGAACTGCCATCGCACATCGAATCTTTCGGATCCACTCCGTTATTGTCTTGAATGCTTGTGCGTTGTCGAAAATAATACGCTCCGGTCTTGTTCTACGGGTAATGAACGTAAATAAACTTTTGCTGTAACTCTTCTGCCGTCGGCGACTTTGTTACTTCGAGATGAACCGCTCTCGATGTCGCGCAGGTAAATACAAGGATTTAGCACTTGCCTTTCTCACTATTACGATACCTTGTATTAGGGTTGGTCCTGGGAAGTCCACTCCTGTGTTGAAATAGTCGATTGCTTTCAGTCCAGAAGATGGGCATTGCAGCTTTTTCTGTTTTTTCCATAGGGCTTGGTGCTAAAAGTTTTGTATGTTTTGCACTCGTCAATTATCTTCTTCACCTTGGATCGTAGCTTGGGGATCCACCATTTCTCTCTAACAGTGGCCATTGTGTTTGGAATTCCCAGGTGGTTGACGTGTATAAACGTGGCGTATCAACTTATATGTAAACACTCCACCCTCGACGTAAATCGGTTGGTAACCAGTGATTCTTTCCTTGCACCTAAGAATACCTGTGTCGTCCTTGACCATCTTCCATCCCGGAGCCTCCAGCTCTGCAATGATATCAGCTTGTACTATATTTACCCAGTGTTCTTCTGCGTTGTTGAGCTCTTCAGACGTAGTGTCACGGTCTCTTTCCCTCGTCCTTTCTTTGCCTGGCTGTTGTTCACGAACCCCAAGACCCACGCAGTAATTCTCAGAACTTTTCAGTAACTAAATTTGTCTAGTATCGTGTCCCATTCGTCCGGTTCGCGCTTAGCAGTGAAGAGAACCTCTTGTTTGGCTGGTCTGCAGTCTTCGCAGACGCTTCTAGAAGTTTCCAGCCTAGGCTGTTCTGGCCATTCGTCTCTGACCAGCAGCGAGTCGGGTCCACCAAACCACTTTCCCGTCTCCATTTGGTCAAGCGAGGCACCTCTGCTTCCAAGGTCAGCAAGATTTATGTCTGTAGGGCAGTACTTCCACGTGATCAGGAGTTTATTAGTGATCTCCGCTATCTTCTTGACACGATTACATACGAATACCTTCCATGGCCTGCCAGGGTTCCATATCCAGTACAGTGATGTCATACTGTCCATCCATACGGTAATTGACTTGATGGGCCAGCGTCATAAGGCTTTCTTGATCTTTACCATGTTGGCTGCCATGTGTCCACCGATCAATTCCAGCCTTGGTATCGTTGTGTTACGCTTTGATATTCTCGACTTCGACGTCAGCAACCCTTTGGCCAGTGCCGATGAATTTTCAATCAATGCAATAGCTACTGTTGAGCATACTGTCTTACTTGCATCAGCGAAGACATGCAAATGAACAGTGTCAATATCGTTCACTCCAGTATACTTCTCTGCACTTGGACGCTTTGCAACTGGCTCGTCCACTTATTCCATTTTTGCGTTGTTCCATCCAAGACTGGAGCGTTCCAACCTTTGTACTCGTCACAGGCGTCCCGATAGATAGCTTTGCCGTGGACTATCATTGGTGAGGTGAGATTACACCAACGGGCCGTATTTAGCCTGCTTAATTGACTGAGTATTTTCCTCTTCGTCAATTGGCTCTCGCTTGTCCTGTCTTCTATCCCCGTCTTTATCTTTATTACGTCTTCTCGCTTATCCCATACCTTGCCTAGTATTTTAAATGGATTTGATTCGGTGTCAAGCTCTTGTACGTCTGACTCCCACTTGTGCACGGGAAGGTTAGCACCTTGCAGCACTGTAATTGCTTCTCTTTTGAATCGCTTCAGCTCTTCGATATCCGACGCGGTTTTCATGAGGTAGTCGACATACGTGTCTTCTTTGAGTGATGTCACAGTGCTTTGTAATTCTCGACTTTGCAGGTCAAAGTGATTCTGTAGTGTGACTCCTAACATGAACGGACTTGCCTCAGCTCCAAAAGGCACCCTGATAAATCGCAAGTGTTCGTCCCTACCGTTAATGTTAAAGAGGAAACGAAACGCATCTCTGTCTTTCTCTGCGATGGTTATCTGAAGAAACGCTTTTTCAAAGTCTGTCTGTAACAGGTGTGGTGACATGCGACCTCTGATTATTAAATCCCAGAGGAGTGGCTGGAGAGGAGGACAAGTGTACATACACTCATTAACGCTGTTTGCTAATGGGTGTGGTTTAGCGCTTCCGTCTAATACCATTCTCACTTTGGTTGTGCTAGTTGTTTCTCGTACTACAGGCTTTTGGGTCATGTGGAACACTCGACCTCCGCTAGGTGTGTCTGGAATTCTCTCGATTACGCGTGTCTGCAACTGGTCTGAAACTATTTTCCTGTACGCAGCTTCTATTAGGCAATTCTGCCTCAGCTTCCTCTCGACATTCTCCAGACGTCTTCTACTGGGTTGCTCGTTCCTGTTAGTTATTTCTGCTCCTGGTATCCAGGGAACCTGGACCTCATATCATCTACCTTCTTCATTCAATACAATGTTCTATTTGAACTCCATATGTACAACTGAACTGTCATTTACTACCCTATCCTCAACTCCTAGTACATCTTAAGAGAACAGTTTCTCGTAGCAAAGGTCTATGTCCTTATTATACAAGCATGATCCCCCCTGAGTACTCTGTTGGCCCGTGGATCACCGACCCAAATGTTGTTTCTTCAAATATAGGGTCGTCTGGCGCACCTTTGTAAACTCGTTTCGATCTTATCTTGCTTTAAACACCGTCATTTAGTATGAGATCAGTTTGGTACTCTTCTGAGGCGACGTAATAAAAGGTTTTTCCGCGCGCATGTGGGTACTTTTCCTTCAGCTCCTTCACGGTTGGTCGCTTAATTTTTGTGAAATCAGACATTTTACTTCCCGTTAACTGAATTCTTTCACTTTCGTGATCATCTAAGGACTTGATTTGAACTTCAAATATGGGCATAGATTGTTGTTTCATCCCGTTCACAGTCACAATATTTTGCGTTTCATGTTTTATTGGGGTTAACTGGAGCTTTTCAACTGCATCTCTAGATACAAAGTTCCTCCCTGAGCCGGTGTCGAGGAACGCCCACAAGATTTCGCTTTCAATTTTCACAGGAATTATCGCGGGTAAGCTTTTCTCACTGGAAGGGGTATACCCATTCAGGACGCCATTTGATCGCACTCTGTCATTTGTACTGCTATTGTCACGCGTGCACAGACTCGTGTGATGCTTCCCCTTGCATTTGAAGCAACCTCTACTGCGACACTGGTTGGCTTGGTGCCCCGCGCGAGTACAATTAAAGCACAATTTCTTCTCGGCCAGGAATCGTTTACGGGTTTCTACAGTGTTGTAGCTCGGACAGGAATCCGCCCAGTGACTCCCCTCACAATATACGCAATGCGGCCCTTTATCTCTGGGTGGTACGGTTGCTTCTCCCCTGCTGCTATAGAAATGCTTTTCCCTTTTCTTATTGTCTTCCCTGGGGCTCTCTTCTACCCTGTTTCTTTTTAGCCATTTTTGAATTGACTGCAAGAGGTTTGCCATATCCCAATTCTCCCAGTCGTCATCGGTACGGACAATATCTGGTTTTACTTGAGGTAATTTATTTATTGTAGATACGACAAGGGCTTTGAGTGTATTCCCCTCCCCAAGAGATTGTAGGACATCAAAGTTTTTCGTCAGTTTCTCGTAAAACTCGCGCACTTTCTCGTAGTTAGTCCCGCGAACGGGGGCTAAGTTAATTAATTCATCCATGTGCGCCGCGCTAACTAATTTGGCATGACCGTACTCACTTTGTAAGCGATCCCACGCTGTCTTGTATCCTACGGCGCCGGGTTTAAGATTAGAAAATCGGTCTCTTACCTTTGGCCCAACCAGCTCTAGTAGATATCCGAATTTCTCTTCGTCAGAAATAGGAGACTTGTCAATTTGAGAAATAAACATATTCTCAAACCTTATCCAATCGCTTGGCGTTCCCTTGAATTGTGTAATCTTCAACTCCGGTAGCTTCGTGCGTCGTTGTTTCTCAGCTCGCTCCATCTCCATCTTCTTCTCTGTCAACTTAAGCTCTGCCTTTATCCTTTCTTCGAGCAATTCCTTTTCTTTCTCGTGCATCAATCGACGAAACTCTTCTTCTTTCTGGTGTTTGAGTTGTAAACATTCCTCTGTTGCGATCTCGCTCGCGTCTCTTTGTTTCTGATCCACCAATCTTTGTAATTCCATCTTTCTCTCTACTAAAGGTGCGTAAGTAGATTTCAAGGTTTTCTTCCATTGTCTAATTGATCTAGTGGTCGAGTTTCCTAATTCTAGCTTCAGTTCTTGCAATTAAGTTTGTCACAAGTTCGTTCAGTTTGTCGTGGATTGTATTACACTTATTGAGTACTGTCTTCAATTCTTCATAATCGTCGTTTTCTTGACTTTCTTTAGCATCTTCTAGAAAGAATTCCAGCTTTTCGATCTCTTTGTTAATTTTACCTTCTTGTTCCCGTTCTTCTGCTGAAGTTTCGCTCTCGGCTTGTGGTTCAGTGTCACTCATTGTAGTCAATTTGTTTATCTTCGCGTTACATTGCGTTGTGTTGTTTTAAATCCCACTTTATCTTGCTTTGTCCGGCTTTATCCTGGTCACGGCACCACTTGTGTCCGAAAGTTGATTTCGGCACAAAATAAGTCACTTTTTGTTTGGGTTCTTCACGTTTATTCACTACCTTATTCACTCGATACACTCAGTTCACTTCTCTTGTAGCGTCTCTAGCTCGTGTACGCACTCGCACCACACCCCCTATCACATTTCACTCTGGCTCACATCCGCTCTGAAAAGATTACAAAATTACTTCCGGTCACAACTTTATTGGACAAACCATAACTAAAATACAAAAATTAAAGGAAGAAAAAAAATCAACAAAACAAAGGCACTGTCCAAGAGGTGGGTACAAACGGGACACGAAGTCCCATGCGAGGTACCCGCCTTGACTAAAGTAACTAAAAACTAGAAAGATATCCTCCCCAAACCCTAAAATAGAAAGCACTGAAAATATTCTATGCAGCTATCAAAAACTAGCAGTGCCGGGACCCATGTGCCAACACGTTCCAGCCACAGGAAGATCCTTCATGCCGGTCTAACTATGGCAAGAACATGTTGGCACACGGCCCAGGTGCAACTGGAAATTGTCCTCCCCACCCTTAAAATATTGAACACTGAAAATATTCTTCCGGGTTATCAAGAAAACTAGCGGAGCCGGGACCCATGTGCCAAAACGCCCCAGTCATAGGTAGACCCTTCATGCCGGTCTAACTATGGCAAGAACATGTTGGCACATAGGTCCAGGTGCAGACAAAATCTGTCTCAAACTTTGACATAAATTTCGTTTTGTACTGCTTCTGGAGGAATACTTTAAAGGCAGATACATTCAAAAAACTGTCAGGATCAGCTATAGCACACATTGAGTTCCAGATGTTAACAACTCTATTGAAAAATGATGACTGAAAAGTTTTGGTTTTACACAAAGGTACTTTAAGTATACGATTGGATAATGCACTCAGACGAGTACGTCTAGTGCTCAACAAACGAAGCGTAGTCGCTGAAATCTAAACCTAGATTATCGTAGATTAATTTATAGCATAGTACAAGGTCTCTGCGGAGTTCTCTGTCGTAGGCCAGGGGGGAGAAGATTCAGCTTAGCCAATCTCTCCTTATAGGGCATTTCACCAGGTCTTGTCCTGTGAATGAGTGTGTTCTTACAAAGCTACAATATTTCCAAAAAGAGTTGGTCCGATGTGAAAAATGTTAGGGACTCATTATATAATGCACTGCTTTGTGCTTGTATTTGTAGCATTCCCCGCCCCTTATCAATGTTGATGGTTGCTTTAGTGTGTGCTTGACTGAGTTTAGACTGGTGATAAATAAATTTGAGGATTTTTCGAAAACGAGAAGATTAACAAGCACATTTAAAACAAAAATAAGTCTGTTTGGCGTGCCTGTTTTTAGGTAAACTCATTCAAGTTTTTGCAGTAAGCTTACTGAGATCAACATATTAGTCAACGGCCGGCTTAAAAACAGAGTTCGCCGGTTTTCCAAATGAATATCTCAATATTTACTGTTTTTTAGACTGCTTATCTAATTAAAAACCTATCTCATAGAAAGTTTAGAAAGTCTGTCGCCACGTAAGAAATTTTATCAGGAATCGAAGAAAACGCGCGCCAGACGAGTACTTCAGCCGCTTTGGCTCATCTGACAGCTGACAACTACTTCTTGTACCAGAGTTTAGCAGCGTCGGTTTCGACCGTAAGTCGCCAGTTTAAACCTATATCCAAAACTCCAACGACAATTTTCTAGACTTTTCACTAACAGAGTTCTAGGACTCAGGCTGAATCACTTTTGACAATCCAGAAAAGTATAGCTCTTGATTATATGGACGATTATTTCAATTTTACCGAGAGCAAGTCGTAAACATGGATTCTGAGAACTGTTTATCTTTAATCTAAAGTTCTTGTATCGCGGTAATTTTCCAGTAGCTTTCTTTCAAAAGTTTATTTTGTATTGCTAAAATTACCAAATCCTATTAAACTAATTTTGAATTCAGTTACTATTTTGAGTGACTTGAATTATTTCTAGTGATCTTAGATGTCGTACTGACAGTGTTAGACTGCCTGTGCAGTGTATTCAAATTGAATAATAAAAAGGTTAACACACTCTTTGCTCGTGAATTATCGGAATTTACCTTCACTCGTTGACTAACAATGAACTGGAAATTTTCTCATACTGCAAGTATTCAAAATTTCTCGTTCATTGTTAGCAAACTGCAGGTAAATCCCGATAACTCACTCCGCTGAGTGCGTTAACCTCTAAATAACACGCCGACATCATATATACGTGTCTCTTGATATGCTGTTAGAGTTCATGTTCAAGAACGATTCCAAGACCTTTGCAGCGGCATCAAATGTCCCCCAGGGATAGTGAACGGAGTCCATTGTTCCATCCTTGTGTGAGGCTGATAGAGGGTAGACGTCTAGTATTGGGATTCCTGCGTTACACATGGCTGACGTAGTGTACAAGTTAAACACCTGGATTCTCTGAAATGAAAAGTAAAATAGTACAAATATACACGCGTTACAGTCAGAAAATAACAACAATTGTTTAATTATTATTGTTATCTTATTTGTACAAACTATCCAACCATGATTTTGCAGCATGTTTTTTTAAACTAGCAACCATCCCCATGAAGCTTGACTGCTCCCGCTTTAAGACTGTGCTCATCCAGCTTATAGCGTATTTTAGCCGATTCGATGATAAGGATGGCGATAAGAGAAAACAAAGAAGCACGATGGATACATGACTGGATGATATTTAGGGTGGATAAATGAATGTGTAAGAAAAAGGGACCTTTGCGCAATTTGGTATAATTACCACGTTTTTTATCAATAAAGCAGGGAAAACAGGAAGGAAAAGGAGGAGGAGACGGTGAACGACGACGACGAGAAGGACGATGACAAAGGAGAGGAGAGGAGAAGAACCTATCAACAAAACATTAGACATAATTACAGTTCATAATTAATTTCACATCCAGTTGCATTGTAGAGGCAATATTTGCACGCACACTTACTTGGTTTGTTTGAAATCGTATGCAATCTAGATATAGATACTTCAAAGGAACCCTTTCTCTTAGCATCGCTGTACTTGTTTTCCATATTACAATAGGCTTCCATTTCCATAATGTCCCATTTGGTTTTAGCGCTTTTGCCACAGTAAGTATATCTATAATGTCATTGATAAGCTTTTGGAATGTTGTAAAATTCAAGGAAGATGTGTAATGCACACCTAAGTTGAATAGAAATGCACTTTCTTCGTTCATCATTTTTGGATGGTTTATAATGTTTTGGTATTGGTTAAGAACAATAGTCGAATTGAAATCGTTGTCGTCAAATGTTGTTTTAGCCTTGTCCACATCTTTTACCTGCAAAGATTAAGCAAAAATCGCAAATTACTAAATGTGAAAAAATTAAGGTAATTGAATAAATCAATCAGTGTACGTCGCCTTTACGACTATGACTCCCTCTGATATAAATATATTTTGAACCTTTACTGACGTTAGATTTATCAAGCGCGACGCGACTTGAAAGAAGGACAACGCGAAGAAGAAGACGCGAGAGGAAGTTAAATCGCGCGCGCATTCAAGACGTCGCGTTGCAGCATCGTCGCAGTAGTCACTCAGCAAACAAATGTGATAACACAGCACAATGATGTGATATACATTCTTTCATCTTACGTCCTGTTGTCGTATCGCGTCGTGTTTTCCAAATCTCTTTTAAGAGATTAATTTAAATTTAAATTCAAATTTAAAAATGATAGTTCAAATCAACTTATCTATCATACCATTATCAATTTATGTATTTTAACAACATACTTCATAAAGCCAGTTATAGCTTGACTTGCATTCCTTGAACATTGTTGTACAAAGTGGTCTGTTGTGAAGCAACATATGAAACCTGGTATTAATTGAGTCTCCAAGAACCCAGAGAATTCCTGATTGAGAGACCCTGTCTGTCCTGCCTGTGCCTAGGAAATTAAATGTGACAGATTTACCAAATTTGTGGTATGTCATCTTGATATGCCACATGCCTGCGTGAATCCTCAAAACGTTATACAACTGGAGTCGTCATTAATGCGCGCTATACTGTGCGCTATTTATTAAGAATTCTTTGTAATTCCCTATGCACGCTTATCCACTGACGACACATGTTGCTAGGTAACATGCCTCCGCTGCCATATTTAATATTACAATGGGCTCATTATTGACCACTTGAAATTTTTACAACCATGCGCACGCATGTCCGCAGGCTCGTTTTGTGTGAGAGAACTTTGGGAAAGTATTTAAAGTAAGATGCAATGAACTGCCCAATGTTTGGTCATTGCTCGGACCCCTGGTTAAAGTGAGTGTCGAAGTCTTACATGAAATGCTAATCAAACTTTGTGCTCCTTTATGCATACGCCTAATCGTCTAGATTTTAGACGACTTTGCTCGTCCTTAAACAGCAATAATTGCCGAGTTCGGATAATTGATTTATCGAATATATCTCCACGAACACGATAATTGTTTTAGCTTTTTACCTTTGAAGAATGGTCTCCAACGGCCTTCAATCCACTGTCCAAATCCATCCCATATAAAAAGGCACTTTGGCGCAAGTTCGCAGAATGGCATACCCTGGTATGACTGGCATATCCCTTTACTGTAATTTTTGCAGTACTTGAAAAAGCCTAAAAAGGGACACATGCATGCCGATATATCACTTAACAAAAAAAGTCAACAACTTAACAATAACAACGACAAAGAAGATTAAGAAACAAGCCAACAAAAACAACAAGAGCAACAGCAGCATCAACAACAACAACATATTCGTTTTTAAAATTCCAGGCTGAAAATCTCTTACGAAATGGACTGCATTGCTTTGGGTGTTACTCGAACCTTTGTTCGAACTCGACGTCCACTCTTTACTTTATTGAAAGGAAAAGTCTTCAGTCACCGCACCAAGAAGCCTTAATTGTATAAGTAATGTATAAAGAACGAGAGAGCGTGTTATATCGGTGGATAAAGATCCGAGCCGAAGGCGAGGATCTTTAGACCCGATATAACACGCTCTCGAGTTCTTTATATTACTTATCAAACGTCTAGTTGTCAATTATCATATTGGACCAGAATTTTCCAAGTTTGACTACTTTTGGCTTAGAAAATCCAAGTTAAAGTTTATGCAAATGAACAAAAATCTTTATCCGATATAAAGATCTACGTTCCGGTAGTGATTTCCATTGTGTTTTCTAATGAATTATTAATGAGTTTGATAATACAGAATAGAACTTTGTATGACCTTCGTATACCTTGGTCATTAGTAGTTGCTGGGTAGTTCTGGACAATATTGAACGTTGTTTTATTCTTCTCACCAAGTGGTTTATTAATATAATCACCAAGAATGTGTCCAAGAACTCCATCTTTTTGCCATTTCCCTTGCACATTGCCTGAAACATAGAAAAAAATGCTCTTTTTATATAACGTGTGCATTAACAGTATAGTTAGAAAGAATTTAAGAGGAGATTTTTTTCACGTTCAAGCATTGGGATGCAGCAAAAACTATTCAGCTAAAGAATAACTGTTGCACAAAGCTAGAGTTATTACTTTGAGAAAGTTTAGGTTATTCGAAAGTGGTTTTGATTAATAAAAGTTGGATTAAAGTGTCAATCCGGCAAAGCGAAAATTTGAATCGAAAATGAGTTTTAGGCCTTCTTTCGCTCCATTGCCATATAATTCTTTACATTCAGCTTGAAAACTGCTAAAACTGAGTAAAAATACAGAATAACGAATTCGAAAGACTGTTTTAAACAGGCATTGTATCTTACTAAAAAAATGATAGAATTTGAGTGTTAATCCAAAACGAAAATTTGCATTAAAAATGCACGAGGGGCTAGTTTTGGCATTTTTAGACATTATTACTCGAAATTGAAAAAATCTCCCCTTAAAACATTCAAGAAATCGGCATGACGAGATTTTATAACTGGGCTTTGATTTAGACCAGGCGCATTTTCGAAAAATAGACCTCTATGAAGCCATGTGGTTACTGGCCTCAAATCGGGTGGGGGTAGGGGTTTACTTCGACTAGTGCATACACACACACCGACTTTGTCCTAGTGCCCTTGGTAAGTTTATTGAAATTCAATTTATTTTTATGTTCTATTTGACCTGATGCGTTTGGTCACGTAATGGATAAAACATCTGAAACATGAACAAAAAAATACACGATTTGTTATTGTGTCAAAAATGCCGTTGTAGAAGTCTTTACAGCAAACAATTTAGATATATAGTGAAATAAAAAGTTGAATAAACTGGTATATTCGCAGGTAATATTTTTTTGTGAGATATATAATACCCAGAGTAGACCCTGGCCCTCAGGATTAGAGATCAGTGAGACGTTAGTGACATTACAACCAGGAAATTCAAGTAGAGTCGATATTGACGTTCACAATGACACTCAGCACGATATCACACTTAAGGGACGGACGGTGCTCGGACAGCTTCAACTTGTCACGTCGGTCACGCCAATGGAAGTACAACTTAAGAAAGAAATACGTACATGCGCGGTGACGTCATCAAGCATTAATGATAAGTCTGTTGATACTACCTTAACACTGAATCTCTCTTCTTGCAAGTTACAAGGTTCGCTAGCTCAAATTGATCTAGAACACTTGAATGAGAGTGAGAGGGAGTTGGTTGTTAAAATGTTGTATGAAGAGGCTGAATCGTTTTCAAAGGACGATGAAGATATCGGCTGTATCCCGGAATTACAAATGAAGTTGGGACTGTCTGATAAAGAACCTGTTCAGAAATCATACATGTCTGTGCCACGTCCTCTGTATGCTGAAGTGAAACATTATATCGAGGATTTACTCAACCGCGGGTGGATTCGCCCTTCACGTTCATCGTACTCCTCTACTGTAGTCTGCGTGCGAAAGAAGGATGGCGACTTACGCCTATGTGTAGACTTTCGTGCACTCAATAATAAGACCTTCCCAGACCGCCACCCACTACCTAGAGTTAACGAGATCTTAGACAGCCTCGGAGGTAACCATTACTTCAGTATGCTTGACCAGGGAAAAGCATATCATCAAGGGTTCATTGAGGAAGATTCCAGACACTTAACTGCATTTGTCACTCCATGGGGCCTCTACAAATGGGTCAGAATACCTATATGTCTACGGAATGCACCAGGAGAGTTCCAGAGATTTATGGAAAGTTGCCTCAATGATCTACGTGATGATATCTGTATCCCATACATCGACGACATCATCGTGTTCAGCCATACTTTCTCAGAACATGTGGAACACGTCAGAAAAGTTTTACAGAGACTACGACAGCATGGAGTAAAGTTGAAGCCGAAGAAATGTAGGCTGTTTCGAAAAGAAGTGAGCTGTCTCGGTAGAATTATATCTTCTGACGGACACCGCCCAGATCCATCGAATGTAGAAGCTGTGACGGCCCTCAGAAGTAAACAACCGACGACAGTTGGAGAAGTGCGGAAGCTGTTGGGGCTACTAGGTTACCATAGACAGTACATTCAAGACTTCTCTGTGATCGCTAAACCGCTATACGAGCTACTGACTACCACAAACTCAGGTAAAGCTGTAACAAAGCTGAATACAGGTGCAAAGCAAGGAAATGTCTCGTCAGCGACACCAGTAGTGTGGGAAGAGAGACATATATAGTAAGGCTTTGAACTGTCTAATTGACTATTTAGTTTCAGCTCCAATTTTAGCTTATCCTGATTTCTCAAAACCTTTCATGCTGTATACTGATGCATCAAAGGACGGATTGGGAGCAGCTTTGTACCAAGAACAGGATGGCAAGGTTAGAACGATCGGATATGCATTACGAACACTGACAATTGCAGAGCGCAATTATCATTTACATTCTGGTAAACTCGAGTTTCTAGCGTTGAAATGGTCCGTCTGTGAACATTTCAGAGATTATCTGTACTTTGCGCCACACTTCACCGTATATACAGATAACAATCCATTGACATATGTGCAGAGTACAGCAAAATTGAATGCTACTGGCCATCGGTGGGCCGCTGAGTTAGCGGATTTCAACTTCAACATCAAGTACCACCCAGGCAAGATGAATCAGGTAGCTGACACACTCTCTCGTATGCCATTGGATATAAATGATTACAGCAAACGGTGTACACGTTCAACATCACAAGATGATATAGAAGCGACCCTCGCTGGAGTAACTGCTATACATAACGGACAAACAGTATGGATTTCCGCAATCACGGACAATCAGGACATACTAGATTTTGACCAGTTGTTGTTAGCAGATTGCAATGGTAAGCAAGTAAGTGCTACTGAGTTGCGCAAAGCACAGCAGGCCGATGCCAGTATAGCCAAAGTTCTCGCATACAAACAAAGCGATTGTAGGCCGTCACGACGACAGGTACGTCGCGAAGACCCACAGACCAGATCCCTACTACGAGAGTGGACAAAGCTAGAACTTGGCGAAGATGGTACCTTAAGACGACGTAACAAATCACGCTTACAGCTTGTGCTACCACTAAAGCTGTGTAACTTAGTGTACAAAGAGCTACATCAAGAAATGGGACATCTCGGTGCGGATAGAGTTTACTATCTGGCTCGAGACAGGTTTTACTGGCCTCATATGGAACGTGACATAACTCATTACTCGGGCTTTCGTAGGAATGCCCGAGTTATAAATTGGGCTTCGTTATTGTTGTTATTATTTTCCTCGTTCCGACGCAAAACGCAGTCTGGCAACTAAAGCGCATGAGTCATTTAGTATAGATAGAAAGGCGCATGCGTCGAGAGGTATATACTTCATGATTGTCCTATATAGTCGCTTCTTTACTTGAGAAGTACAGAGCGACTATACGGCACTCAAAACCATGAAGTATATACCTAAATAAGCGTCAAAAGCACATGGTCATCATGGCGGCCTGCAAGATGTCTCGCGATTCAAGGGTAAATATGATTTCTAGTACGCTCAAACTACATACAAACGCACACACTGTTCGCGGTAGACCCACACTAAAATTAAAAGATGTCGAGCGTTTTCGAAACGAGTCGGTCCGCGAACTTTACGAGAGATCAATTTACGAGCGAACATTTTTGAGTTTGTTTACGAACGTATTCGTTGAACTAATACCCAAGTCATCTAAATTGTATTGCTATTTGGAAGCTAAAAATCAAGGAAATAAAGGAACGTTTGTGCTTAAATTCAACGTAGTCTAATAATTATAGTTAAAACATAGAGCAGTAGTTTTCATCTTTAATGATCACCAACTGTGAATCAATTCTGCTAATAATCCGTGTTGAAGTTGTAGAGTTGTGAGTATTGCAAATCAGTTATATTAAAGTTGGTTTGTTTCAAGGCAGGCAGAATTACCAACAATTCTTCTGTAAGTAAATGATTGGATTGTCACTCGGAAATGTGTTAGTTGGATGTGAAAATTCCGAGCCCTCGGCGTGATTTGAGCCTACATTCGGATTTCCGGTCCGACGCTCAAGCACTGACCCTTCAGATAAACTGATAAACAGATAAACTTTAAAATACATTTATTTGTCTTTTCAAATAATTGTAAAAGTTGCTGTTATGAATAAAGCAAATGAATCAAAATATGATTAAAATTGATAGTACACTGCAGAAGTCAAATAAGTTAGTTTGAAAAAACTATTTCACAGGTAAACAAAAATCAATTTTTAATCCGATGGGTCTTTCTCGAAAAGAAGGTTAAGCCTGTATAAATGCGCTTTAGGTCAAAGAGCACAGCAGAATAAACGAATGGAGAATTTAAAGGGACAATGTTAACAAAGAGAACTCATGATTTACTACATAGAAAGCCCGAGTTCACGCAGCTATGCGTCTTGTTATGTAACGAAAGTCTGTCCTTGCCTTAAACAGCGACGTCCAAACTTGCTAACGCGAGCACCAATGCAGTGTGTCAACTCGTCCTCACCATTCGAACTCATCTCCATTGACTTTGTTCATTTAGGACGTAGCTCTGGGGGGTTTGAGTACATTCTTGTCATTGTTGACCATTTTACTAGGTTCGCGCAAGCGTACCTTACACGAAACAAATCCGGAGCCACAGTCGCCGAAAAGATATTTAACGATTTAATACCACGCTTTGGTTTCCCTACACGGATACTCCATGATCAAGGAAAAGAGTTTGAGAACAATCTATTTAAAAGGCTTGAGAAATTAAGTGGTATAGTACACTCTCGAACCACACCTTATCATCCACAAGGTAACGGTAAGGTAGAGCGCTTCAACCAAACCTAACTGACAATGCTTCGTACCCTGCCGGAGACACAGAAATCAAAATGGAAAGACCACATCAACAAGATGGTACATGCTTACAACTGTACACCGAATGATGCGACTGGATACGCCCCATTCTTCTTATTATTTGGTAGGAAGCCACGACTGCCTATTGATCTAATCCTCGGTACTGACACTTCATCGGATACACCAACCCCCCAGAGAGTACGCTCAAAAGTGGAAAGCAGCCATGCAGGAGGCTTACAGGGTGGCACGAGAAAAAAGCCGGCGGCGTTAACTGGTGAAAGAGGAAAAAAGTATTACGACAAGAAGTTGAACTTCACTGTACTTCGACCAGGTGATAGAGTCCTCGTAAGGAACTTGACGCCACGTGGAGGTCCAGGAAAGCTTCGTGCTTATTGGGAGGATCAGGTCCATGTTGTCGTTAAGCAAAGAGGAGAGGGACCAGTATATGGAGTAAGACCTGAAGGACAAGATGGAAGAGTGCGCACGCTTCACCGCAACATCTTGCTCCCTTGCGACTTCTTGGCCAACGATGGCAAAACACTAGTAGAGAACAGACAACCCCCGAGGATACAACGCGCGAGACGACGTCGGAGAGATCAACAGTCAGATGAGACGACTAGTGATGAAAGTGAAAGCGAAGATGAATTCGTCCTTGTGACAAATCAGCCGGTGGTGCAGAATCAATTCATCAATTCATTCAAGCTTACGCTGCTTAAGAAAGTAATAATCTGGAATCAATAATTATCTACTATAAGTTTCGATTTTATATGTGTTTAATGTTTGTTCCCTTGAATTGTTGAGGTAGAATTGCGCCACTTATGTATAAGTCTTGAACGTGCGCGCAATGTTCAGAGTCGACGAAATGACAGCTTTCTGCATCTTTTGGAGCACCATCTTTCCTCTGCATCCTAATATTTCATCCATCGTCTTTTGAAGCTCTTTAGACCATCCTCCCTCTATGATTATATTGAACTACTGTACTTCGTATCCTTTAAACTGCTGCTTTAATTCCCATCTCAAAGGGCCATACTTCATAGTCTTTTCACTGTCTTTGCGCTCTCGGTTGTCCATCCACGGACAGCTTATTTCCAATGTCATTATCTTCTTGTCCTTGTGATTGATAATACGTGCGTCCACTCGATTAGCACGCACTTCAGTGTTTTCTGCATAAACTGGGACGTCCCAATACGCTTGATACTCCTCATTCTCGTATATGGGTTTAGGAACTACCGGGGAATACCAAGGCGGTATTCTATCCACCAAACCACAATCTTTCAGCAGTTCAAAGAACAAGACCTTCAAAGCTGAGTCGTGCCTCCATAAGTACTTTGTTTGAGCAAACGCCGAGCATCCAGCGAGGATATGAGGGACGCTTTCAGGAGCTTTTCCGCACAATCTGCACGACAAATCTTGGACAGGAGTCGTTCCAATCTTCTTTCCATAATATAGTCTTGTAGGTAATAGCTGCTCATAGAGCTCATGCATCCCTGCAACTACTTGTGATGGGCATGAATTCCAATTCTTTAACCAGCCAAAACAGCTCCTCTCTGTGCTGCTCTCATCGTTCCATCGCTGAGTGAGTAGTTTTCCTTGCCATTTCTCGTCTTTCATTATGTCCCTTAACTGCTGCACGTTGCTTTCTGTGATCTTTGCTTTGATCTGCGTATAAGGTATCTCTTTTCCATCGTCACCATAACAGGAGGGATTAGGATATCTCAGATCTAACGTGATTCCTAGCTCTTCAGCGTACTTGACTGCATCTTTAATTAGAGACTGATGACCATTCCGTGAGGAATTTTCTTCGAAGCTTCGCACTATTTCCATCGTTGGATCCTCATTCGAGTAAAGTTTAACTGCTGCTTTGATCTTCGTTGTCTTGTATACGCTCTCGACTGACTGCATCCCTCTACCGCCACGATCTCTTGGTAGGTATAACAGGGCCGTTGATCCAAGGGAGTGCTTACCGCCATTCTGAACTATTATCTTCCTTACCTCTCTGTCAATCCTCCTCAATTCTGTCAGTGGCCATCTTTGCGTCCACATTAGATAGCTTAGGACTGGAAGCGCAAACTGATTGGAAGCTATCACTCGATTCTCATCTGATAAGGGACTTGACCATATCACTGACATCCGCTGAAGGTACACCTTTGCAGCACAGTCCAGGGCCAGCGCTAGCCTATCTTCTTGTCTGATGTTTTCTAGGACTCCTAGAAATTTGTACTGGGTTCCAGCATTCAGGTTTTTAATCACCTCCTCTTCGTCCAACTTTACTTCGGTGCCTTGTATCTGTTCACCTTTCCTAACATTAATCACAGAGCACTTCTTTGCATTCCAGTTTAGACCAATGTCCTGCATCGCAGCTCTTGTAGCTTTAAGGACAGTATTGAGCTTGTCCTCTGAGGCAGCAAATATCTTTAGATCGTCAATGTAAAAAAAAAGATTTGTGATCTTCACATCTAATGGCTTTGAGAGTCTGTAGCCCTCAGTAACACTTAGCTTCCACGCTACTGGATTCAAGCACAAGGTGAACAATTGAGGGCAAAGCGCGTCCCCTTGTGGCAGGCCTTTGTTAAATCTGATAACATCAGACTGTTCGTGACCTTGCTTTGTCTTCGCAACAATTCTTGTGTTCCAGCTTCTAGTTAAATTGTCGATGGTGTCACTAATCCTTGGTGGAAATCGATGCACCTCGAATACCTTGAGTAGCCAACTGTGGTCAACTGAGTCATAAGCTTTGCTCACGTCTACCCAAGCCATGCTTAAGTTGCGTCTCTCTCTTATTATTATTATTATTATTATTATTATTATTATTATTATTATTATTATTATTATTATTATTATTATTATTATTAATACTACGTATTACATATTTTGCTGTAAGAACAAGACATGGACGAATGTCCATGTCCGAATCTTTCTTTCAAGTTTATGTAAATGTCGAATGTATCTAGTTTATGATAATATTGTTAATCAAGTAGCCAATTGTATTTCACCTATAAGTAGAGAGATTTACAATTGCACGTACATTATTATTATTATGTAATCGCTGGATGTACAACTTATCTTGATCAGGGTCGTTTCACTTGGAGGCACGACTCCATCCTTCACTTCATTGCTACAACCCTACAAGCTGTTAATGACTCCTCCCTGTACGCTGATATACCTGGCTTTAAAAGTCCATCAATTTTGACTGGTGATTCTCAACGTCCTGACCTTATACTTTCCACTACTAATGACTGCTTGTATGTGCTTGAACTGACTGTTGGCTTTGAATCAAACCTCCAGAATATAACTAGAAAAAGAACTAAATATAAAGAAACTATTGATAATCTACGTCACTATCACAAGAAAGTCGTGTTCGTTAATCTATCTGTCAGTGCACTTGGTGTTTTCGCTAAAGACTCTGATAATTTCTTTACATTGTTAGATGAGTTAAGTTTTGACAGCAAACAACATAAATGTATAATCAAAACCATCACAAAAATAGCAATTAGGTCATCTTATTATATCTTTTGCTGTAGAAACAAAGCTTGGAATGACCCAGATCTGATGAAGTTCTAGTCTCATCAAAAAATATATATATTGTATTATAGCCATAGTTAGATATTTGTATAGGATTCAAGTAGCCAATTGTAAATTACCTACATGTAGCGAGATTTGCAATTGTAGAGTTAGGCAAAAAATGTAATAAAGTTTCCATTATTATTATTATTATTATTATTATTATTATTATTATTATTATTATTATTATTATTATTATTATTATTATTATTATTATTATTATTATTATTATTATCAAATCAAATCTCCAGAATAACATTGAACGGAAAAAAGTTAAATACGAAGTCCTTTTCAAAAACTTAAAACGTCAGTTCAAAAACGTGATATTTGTAAATCTTTCTGTGAGTGCTCTAGGTGTGTTTGCCAATGATTCATCAAGCTTTATAACAATGTTGGATGATCTAGGTGTCGATGATAAATTTAAAAAGTATATCGTAAGATCGATTGTAAAGATTGCTATCAGAACTACGTATTACATATTTTGCTGTAGGAACAAGACATGGACGAATCCAGAACTAATGAAATATTGTTAAGGAATTTGTTGTTGTTGTTGTTGTTGTTGTTGTTGTTTTCTTTCAAGTTTATGTAAATGTTGAATGTATCTAGTTTATGATAATATTTAATTAGCCAATTGTATTTCACCTATAAGTAGAGAGATTTACAATTGCACGTACATGTAACAAAACATAAAAATAAAGTTTTCATTATTATTATTATTCTTTTCTTTCTTTCTTTCTTCCTTCCTTTCTTTCTTCCTTCTAGCTTCCTTCCTTCCTTCCTTCCTTTCTTTCTTTCTTTCTCTCTTTCTCTCCTTTCTTCCTTCTTCCTTCTTCCTTCTTTCCTTCCTTCCTTCCATCCTTTCTTCCTTCTTTGCTTCCTTTCTTCCTTCCTTCCTTCCTTCCTTTCTTTCTTCCTTTTTTCCTTCCTTCCTTCCTTCCTTTCTTTTCTTTTCTTTTCTTTTCTTTTCTTTATTTACAAGCTTATTCCTTCCAGTGAAGGCAGGGTCACCACAACAGCTTTCGCCAATTACTGTGGGCCCTGTAGTGTTATAGGACAGACCACACACACCGGCAACTTCATGGCCTACTCTCCCCGAATAGTGGTGTGGGTTCTTTAACGTCCCTCCGGTGCAAGTGGTGAAGTGTTAGAGAGACGGAGCCTACGGTTTAAAGTCCTTATCCGAGAAGACCTTGAAGGTCTAACCATTTGCAGATGTAGTTACAAAGGCAAGCACCTTCTCCTCAGTTATTTTAAGGACCCTGAGTGTTGGTCCGACCGGGAATCGAACACCGGTCTCCCGCACACTAGTCCGGCGCCCATACAAACTGAGGCCAACCGGCTTTCTTTCTTTCTTTCTTTCTTTCTTTCTTTCTTTCTTTCTTTCTTTCTTTCTTTCTTTCTTTCTTTCTTTCTTTCTTTCTTTCTTTCTTTCTTTCTTTCTTTCTTTCTTTCTTTCTTTCTTTTGATAGCACCGTACTTACCAATTCGAAACCAGTTTTCAGGTGGATCTCTGAAGCCATCACAAAGTGTAAATTCGAGTGCAATTTCCGCTACGTAGACGCCTGGCTCCGTAAAGAGCATGAGTACCTCGTACAAGCCATTTTGGTGATCAATGATGACAGGAGCGATTGAAGCAGGCCCCTGCTTTAGGTAAACTCTCCATGAGTCCCCACCTCTTGTTTTTAACTGGCCCTGTACGTTTACGGATTGGATCAAAAAACGGCTAAAATGACCTGAAAATACAGTGCATTGATATGGATATGAAAATATCCAAAGAGCTGACTTAATAACAAGCGAGGTTGCTGTCAACGACGTCTTAAAGTCTGCAGCCTATATTGTGTGAGTTATCAATTTAGTTACTTTACAATTAACTAGTTAATTAGTGTCATTCTTGTCTGATCTATATCGCGCGGTTTCAAATCGGTCGATTTCAAATCAGCCGATTATACTTGTATTTGTTTCCCAGTATATTTTGTAGTGCTTACTGAGTGCTTACTGCATTCTATTAACGCATAAACCTACTAACGGTCTATCACACATCTTGCATTCTGATTGGCTACTCTACTAGAGGTCTAATTTGTGTTAGTATTCACCAACATAAGGGCTATTACAAATCCTGCATTCTGATTGGCTCCCTAACCTCGGGCTATTGGTGATAGCCCGAGTTGAGAGGAAGCGCGAGTAATAATATCAATAAAACATTTTTCTCTCTTTGTTTTGTTTAGTCTCATTCACCTTTGGCCCAATATGTTGGTGAATACTAAAACAATTAGACCTCTCGGCCTCATGGACTACGAGTTTGAATAGCCCATTCGGCCTACGGCCTCATGGGCTATTGACTCGTAGTCCATTCGGCCTCGAGGTCTAATTGTTAAATAGCCCGATTAGTAGCGAAAACAATATGGCGGATCAAAACGAGCGTGTTTAATTTTGCAGCGATTTCTCAGGATTTTATTGACAATTTACATCCTTTACTTGACCGATTAAATATCATTAAGTTTATACTAAAATAATTAGAACTCTCGTTCTCATGGACTACGAGTCATATAGCCCATTCGGCCTTCGGTCTCATGAGCTATTGCTTCGTAGTTGTCTAATTGTTATTAAGAGGAGATTATTTTCAATGACGAGCTATTGCTCGTGGCAACCCGAAACCAAATAAAAGCGCCAGAAACTAGTAGACTTTCGTACGAGCTTTCAACCAAATTTTCGTTCTGGATTAACACTCAAATCCTTTTTCTACCGGTTAAAAACTGATGTACCAAGATAAGATACCTGTTAAAACGGTTTTTGAACTGTACAAAGACATTTTTTGAAGTTGTGTTAGGATTAAGCTTTTTCAAGCTGAATATAAAGAATACATACAGCAAATGAGCAAATGGAGGCCTAAACCTCATTTTTGATCCAAATTTTCGCTTTGGATTAACACTTTGATTCAACTTTCACCGGCCAAAACTACTTACAAACAACTTAAACTTTCTGACGGAAATGATTTTAGTTTTGTACAACAGCTATTCTTCAACTCAGGAGTTTTTGTCGTTCACTGCTCGAACTTGAAAAAATCCCCTCTTAATGTAATGCATTTGGAAACAAGTCAGTTCTTAGAGGGTTTAACAGTTAACAGTAACACCAAGCCTCTAAAAATAAGTAATTGGAAATTTAGGGTTGATTACGATATGAAGCGTATTCGTGATGTCTCGGAAATTTTTGAAGTAATCTAATTCTATTTATTCTGTTGAAAATGATTGCAAACGTTTTAAATCCATGGCAACAGTACGTTACTTAAAGTGCTCAGTAGCTATATTTGCATAACAATTGACAATATATCGTTTTAGGACTAGCTCTTTTTAGACTTAATCATTGAGGGATTTTTCCTTGAAAAACCAGTGAAAGTCTCCTCTGGTACCCAATGTATATACATTGAGAATACTGTACCACGTCACAGACACTTGTTTGTGCATTAAGCGTTAAACATTTGGG